>JAUPFT010000031.1:13695892-14328392 GCA_036936625.1 Parnassius smintheus behrii | reverse complement strand
CTCACAGGATACCAGCGTCAAATAGCAGCTTAATGCTGCTGTGTTTCGTATGGTGAGTGTAGAGAACCGGAGACCCTTTTTACTGGAAAAGAGGCATTCCATCTTAGTCCTCAAGGCTGACAACGCATCTGCATTTTGATTCGCAAACGAGGATAGATGTAGATGTCTATGGGCCACAGCAACCACATACCATCAGGTGGACTGTGTGCTCGCTTGTCACCCTTTTCCTATAAAAAAAATGTTTTAATGATTATTCTTTTATCAAAAAGTTTGGTACATCAGGGATTGTCGCTTATAAATTTAGGGGAAAATTCAACCCTATGGTTGGAAAAATAGGGTATGAAATTTTAATGTAACTATACAGATGATATTCTACTTGTTGATTTTAACTTGTAATATTCCTCAACATTTAGTATACTACAACATTAACAAAAAATAATAAAATATTTTGCACACAGTAGCTTCTGAAGTCGGGGATTTAATTCTTGGATAATGTACTCCGGACTATATTTCGCTCACGGTCACCAGTATCAAAAAGTATCTACGCTGGACAAGGAAACGACCTGAGAAAGATTAGGTATAGAACCAGCGGCTCTACGAGCTTTATGGGGCACGGGCTGTTAGACCCTCAATTCCTGAATCCAGGCTGCTACAGGGAATTTATTTTTAGAAAAATCTAATAGTTGATTTTGACCCGACTATAGAATCAAACACGGAACCTCAATAACATCAGTCGTGTAAGGCAATCAATTCTGCGACACACTTTCTCTTATCACCGAGTTCAACAGCTATTATGTGAAATAGGGGATGAAGATTTGATTGTTTCTATTATGCGACATCCTAGTGATGAGGTACTTGGAGCTAGTCATATTTCTTTATCCACTCAAAAGTGTAAAATTTTTTTTTTTTTAAAAAGTAGAAACCAAAAGTAATAAAATACTTTCCACAAAATGGCTTCTGAGTTAGGGGCTTTAATGTCAACTGCGTTTTAGCATCAACCTTGAAATAAATGCTTGAATAAATACAATTCATATTTCGAAAACATGTGCAGTCGGCCAACGCATATTCCCCTTGTGTTGCTATTGTTCATGAGCGGCGATCATGGTTTAATTTTTAAGCCTTTGGTATAAAAATGAGCCGAATGCTCGTTTTTAGTAACAGTTTTTTTTTCTTTTTTATATAGAAGCGGAGCTTTTATAAAAAAAATTGCAAAGCATTTGAAAAGCTTGTTAAATTAGAAATGTTAGCGACGGTAACTCTATGGTATTTTTGTTAGAGGTTTAGCCATAGACTGTAATGACGATAATCGTAATGAGTAATCATGATTATCGTCATTACAGTCTAGAAGTCCACTGTCAAACATGGGCAATGCCCAGTCTTCATAGACACTTCGGCCATGAGTGCCCACATATAAAAGCATATAGATATGATAATATGCAATTAAAACAATGAAATGGTAAAGGAATTGCTTTAAAAAAAGTCGGGGTTTTGAAAATATTTGAAGTTTTTATTTTCACAAATGCAGTTTTTTTAACAACTATTTTTATCGATTTTATCGCGTTTTATTTCTTTGATTTTTAATTCCAGACATTTCGGGTGCTTTCCAGCACCCATGGTTACGGCAGACTGAGGTGACCGACGTCCCAATGTCAGCGTTAACCCGGAGTACCTTCAGATTTTTAATTTTTATTTATTGTCCGATCTACAGAATGAACTTACTGTGTCTAGAAGTCTTGCAGTGGTATGCTTGAGTTTTTAATTTCATTAATTACAGGGTCCTAAGCAGGTGGTAGTACCAAGCATCCTTCCTAAAAAAGAATTTATATATTAGATATTATATAGAATTAATATAATAAAATACACTTTACGACTAATAGTGATGACTTGCAATTCTAGCCCTAAGTAAAGATCAGCTAGGGCTTAACTTTATTCCTTCCATAATGCTGCTCCTCTGGTTATTACAGAGTTCTATCCGGTAGCAACCATTAAATCTTATATGCTCACCATAATAGTAGCGAGCTTGCTTTAATTGGTATGTGACACAAGCAATTAATATTAAGTCGCTGTAAGTTAAAACAGGAAATTCCCTAACATTTTAAAGTCTACATTTATATTTCTAAAGTCTGCCTGCCCTAGCTCTATTTAGATTGTTTTCCCTAGCATACTCAGAAAAATCATTATTTGTCTCCATATTTTGATGAACTATTTCAAGTATTTGAGCCGCATCATCCCTGTCCCTTATTTTTGTGTGCAATTTATTAACTATAGCAGAAGCCACAGCAGTCTATCATCAAATGTGTAGAAGCCCTGTTAAAGTAATTTTGATGAAATATTTTAAATTCAGTTTTAAAAATGCCATTCACCACCTCTAGTACCCATATCGACACATAGTCACGGCTCTGGATTTATTAGCATATCTTGTCATTAACTGAGATTCACCATCTGCTGGAGACATTTCTGCGACCCTTAGACATCCACATCTATCCTCGATTACAAATCAAAATGCAGATGCGTTGTCACCCGTGAGGACTAAGATCATTTTCTCGTTTCCAGTAAAAAGGGTCTCCGGTTCTCTACACTCACCATACAAAACACAGCACCATTAAGCTACTATTTCACGCTGGTATTCTGTGAGAGGGTGCTCCTTCCCCGGTCGAGCCGACCCATTCATGCTACAACTATACTTCTAATATAACTGCAGCATGGCTCTACCAAGTATAACACACATACATAGTACTTGTCACTATGTATGTTTGTTATCGCAATATGTAGTTAATCACAAAAAAACATACTTGCAATGCTGATGGAACTGTTACAACCTGGTAAAAAACATTGTGCTTTTATATAATTAGTTAGCAGTACACTGTGTGATGTATGATCTAAGCTTTGTTGTTCTGGGTGCAATACATTACTCACTTCAGATTGCAACGAGGACGGACTAGATGATTCAGATGGTTCCCGTTCTGCAGTTGAACATGATGCTGTTCTATCAGTTCATTGCCAGCAATTATGATATACACGGCATGACAACTGAAATAATGTAAAATACAAAAAATGAAGTCAAAGTGAAAAAATAAAATAGATTTATTTCAAACTCAAATATAAATAAAATATTTATCAAGTTAAATGTTACTGCACAAGGACGGATTTAATGCCCTATATTATTTAATAATTAAGGACTGACAGACTACCAGCAGTCCAAAAACAATGAAAAATCAACTGTCTCCTTTCTTGGTAGTTGATAAAACTGGTTAATCTCATAAATAAGCTAGTATGTTTGTCAGATATAGCTAGGGCAGATGTGAAAAAATAAAACAAGTTCTTGAGTTGATATACAATCAGTGTAAAAACATGTATAATTATCAGATATATGGATCACATTTAATAAATTGAAATGTTAAACATGTTAAACACTTACCTCACGTAGCGCAAATAATTCCTCACGTGGAAAATCGAAGACAAACAATGTGTGTGATCTTATTCTCATAAGTGTCAGTGCCACAGCTGATGTATATATGTTCAAGACGAACTATTGGTGCATTTTGCGAGTGCCACACTACACGTTCACTGTACTCGAAACTTATACCTAATAAAGAAGCTACAATTATTATATTGATATTATTCAAGTAAACTCAGTTATAAAGCATTTCTTAGAGGAAGACATACCACATCGTGATATGTACCAACTATTTACCTGCTGTGTTCGAACCAATTGTTGAGAGATCAACAATTGCATTTTACTTTTACAACAGAACAATAACACGATAACAACACGTAATTTAATTCTTGTGACATAACAGTGACAGCGGCCTACCTGTCGGATACGATGTTGCCACTTAACGGTCATAAAATCTATGGAATGATATCGATTTTTATTCGATTAATAATATCATAAAAAGAATAATCTTTGACGCGTTTTAAGTTCTGCACGCTTTTTAAAATATAATTTCCTTTATTTATTGAAACTCTATTTCAAATGTATTTTTAAGAACAGTTAGCTTGTGCTGTATTGTTTTGTTATGCTTTAGAGAATTCGTGGTAAATCAGCTGGAAATTAACTTCTTGAATTATCATAACATGATTCCATTTTAAATGTTATGTTAAAAACAGATAAGAATAACAGTTAACTTGTGCAGTAGCGTTTTGTTATACTCTAAAGAATTCTTGGTAAATCAGCTAGTAATTCGCTTGTTTAATTATCATAACTATAAATGTGAAGGTTGTCAATGAATTCAACCGAGCCTATAACAACGGTTGTTTTAGTTTTTAATGGTTGACTGCCGCTTTTGATGACTTGAAATTAATAAAAACCTATTTTGCGCAATAAGTTTTTTCTCTTTGGTAATGAATAAACCACAGAAACCCCTTTAATGTATAATAGTCCTTTTTTTGATACAAGTAGCACATTTTAAGGAACCGCAAAAACAACTTTGTTATTTATACAAACACTATGAAAAACAAAATAATTTGTTACTGGCGATAATGATAGTGGTATTTTGACTCGATTTAAAATATATGCTTGTTACTACTGAACTCTTCATGGGCCTGCGAGTCCGACTCGCACTGAACCACTTTTTTTCAACATTTAGTTTTATTCTAATAAATAGTTTTTTCGTTTAAGCGGAGCTCTTTTACTTTAGGTTTATTACCTCTTTATCTACAATAATCAATGAGTAAGTAAAGTGTGTAAATACGATTCTTAAATTGTAAAAATAATAATTGGATTTGAACATCTTAGGTAGGTATTTAGTTTTATTTATTTAGAAAATATTAATCTCACAATTATTTATTGTAATAATATAATTTATCACACAGCTAACGCCCTCATTAGCAATGTAATGGTGAAAGAATTTTCAAAATCGGTCTAGTAATTTTTGAGATTAGCCAAAAAACGTATTCATTGAAAGTAGCGCCCTCTATAATAAAATTAACCCCATATTAGATATCTAAAATTATACATAACAATCTAGTGGTGAAAGAATTCTTAAAGTTGGTCAAGTACTTTACGAGTTAAGCGAATAAAATATTCTTTGATAGTAGCTCCCTCAATAATAAAATGCATCCTACGTTTTAAGCACCATAGCAAAAAACGATTCAACATAGCCTAATCCGCACACACAGTAAAAACATAACCATCCTTTTTCGTCTGTAGTCGGTAAACATTTGGTTATAACGGTTGCGTATCGACTGCTTTGGATAAATATCCATTGTCAACGGTTATTTTAAACCTATATCATAACATCGTAATAGTTATCGAAAGATCATATATGCATGGTAATAATGACACCATAAGTAATCGATCGAAAAGGGGAATCGATTTTTTAATGATATTTGTGATTGGCAACATTTTTTATTTTATTCACAGACTAATGAATTACGTATTTACCTAATTTTATTTTTATCTTTTCGGTACTTTTAATTTGTGCAAAAATATTCCCATTGTTTTAGGATAAATGAATACCGCGATTAATAACCATAAATAAAGATATATTTTTTTAACAAATGCACATTGTTGGGCGTTACATGGCCTAATATGGGCATCCCCCTTTCCTCGTACGACTAAGCGGGATATTTAAAATGTCGTAGTTGCCATGCTTAACAACACACCTAGAAAGCGGAGCAGGTTTGGACTTTACTGCCGACTAGACATGGTCACGTTTTCCGCTCTCACTGAATTAAGTACATTATTTCTAGACACATTTATGTCAAAACGTGCACCACACTCAACAAAGTTTCATCGTTATTTACTGAATGGTAAAAAAAATCATAAAAATCATAAATTTTTATGATATAAAATAGTAGGAATTAAAAATATAATTTCATAAATTTAGTTATTTAAAATTAAATTATATTATAATATGTAAAGTTTTAAAACAACGTAAATTCAGTATGTAGTCGACGTTCAAATCTGAGCTGCGGAGACTGAGCGTAAAATGGATGTAGTATTTGTTTATCATTCATATGAAATGTCGCAAAATCTTGTGCTTGTTTCACACAATTTGTACCGTTGAAGAGAATTTGAAGCATACAATAATTTATTTTTATAAATGGCACTTACGTGCTAAAAATAAATTTGTAACATGAACATGACATGGCTTGTAATTAAGGTATATATGTGACAAAGCAAGTGCTAGCTGTATAAGTGCAAAAGGACGAATTATTTTTTCAGGTTTGAACGTTATAACTCATATGCCCACTGCTGAACAAAAACTCCGCCCAAGAATTGCCACGAAACGCGGTCCTGTACCACCTGCATCCATCGACTTCTTGTATGTATTTCCAGGTCGTCATTCCGTCTAGTTTAATCCTACACACTACTTACTTATGAGGCTGTTACTCAAAAACATTTTTTTACCATCGGCTGTCGATTTCTTGAGCTACATGTCAGGCCCATTACCACTGTAACTTACTGATGTATTGGGCTGTGTGTGTATTCAAGTTTTGCTATCTACTATCTTCTTTTTTAGTTTCTACTGTCTGTAAGATATCCGCTTTCTTCATTCTATATTAAAGTCTCAGGTTAATTAATTTAACGTTTCAGTTTTCCTAATAATTCAGAAATATTAAATACCAAGCGTTTTTTATGTGGTCTAGCGCTGCTGCAGTTATATTATGGTTACAGCACGAATAGGTCGCCTAGACCGGAAAAGGACTACGCTCTTACAGAATACCAGCATAAAACAGCAGCTGAATACTGCTGTGTTTCGTATTAATTTAGAGAACTGGAGACACTCTTTACTGGAAATGAGGTTTTCCATATTAGTCCTAACGGGTGACAACGCATCTGCATCTTCTTCTACATCTTTCGATTCTTCATTGCGGATGAATATCTACCATATTCTGTAAAGAAGGTGGTATGTTATTGAGTTTAGGCTTGATGTAAAATATATAAATTTTACATCGAGTATGCCCCTATGCGGACTTCACGTGACTTGGAGTTTTATTTTTATTTTGCCTCAGACTTGCAGTTTTGCTCAATGTTGTCCTGAACCGTGGAGCACGACCGCTGCATCAAATTGTATCAAACATTTTTCCGGTACCTAACGGCGGGGATCGAACTTGTGTTGCTCGCGTACAGAGAAGTCTACTCCTACCTGTAGGTAACATTTAATAATTTTCGTCATTACTTCTTCACAATTATCTAATATAATGAACGTTACTCTTACAATTTTTCAATACAAACCCAACATGAACACAACATATTTTGTGTTATAAAAAACAAGTTTCAATGTAGTTTCAATTTACTATATTGCTGCGCAATACCGTGTTTACCTTGTTCATTAGATGTAATAATAATAATCACTTTGTTTTTTTCCTAGTCCGATACGACAAATCCTCTCAAACGACAAGCGTCCAAATAAGACCGCTTCGATATTCCATCAAACTTCAAGAGTTCAAATGTGACCGCACCCACCCACAGCACTTTAACTCTTAAATACTTATATTTAGAGACTACTTTTGTACGAAGAAGTTTAGCATTATAGAATCAACATAAAATTTTCTATCCTCTTTTGAAAAAAAAAGTTACTTAGTCTTTGGATATTTATTTATAATCTACGTTCATTTCGTACGCCATTTTAGTGTGAATGTTATTGTGTTTTGGATTTTTTTAGTGTTTTATTAGTGTTTTAATATAGTGTTTTATTATTAAAATAAATATAATAATATCTATTTTATTATTAAAATTGTAATGAAAATTTTTGTGTGAATATAATTTATCTTTTTAAGTGAATACTTTCGAGTAATATATAGATATATTTGTAATTTTCACGCTGCCGAAATCCTCTTAGTATGTTTTTTTGTTATCAAAATACAATAAAATCTTTTTGGAATGAAGTAAAACCTGACTTTTGTTTAAACCACAAGATAGAGAATTTTGTATAGATTTTATAACGCCAAACTTCTTCAGAGAAAAGTAGTCTCTAAATATAAGTTTTTATGATTTAAAGTGTTGTGGGCTGGTGCAGTCGATAGGGGATTTGCAGGGATTAAAGAGTGAAATACTTTTAAGAAAACATCTTACTCCTTTTTTAAAGCCCGGCAACTTTTGCATTTCCTGTGTTTGTTTTGTGTTTTATGGAACAAGTTCCAATGTAGTTTCTGTAGGTTCTCTTGCTACGCAATGCCTTGTTTATTCGATGAAATAACAACATACATTTTATGAATTTTCTCTACTACTACAAAAAACGAGTTTACTCCTTTTTAGAAACCAGGCAAGACACCTGCAATTCCTATTGTATTGCAATTATTTCTTTGGTCATTAGGTGAGATGCATACTCGTTTGCCACTCTTTTATTAAAAAAATATATTCATGAACAATATGTTCAAATATGTGAGCTTCAGCTAAGCCTGGTGGCGTAGTAGCTACTACAAACTTAAGCGTTAACCTCTAGTAAATTGCCATACCTAGATCTAGAGGTTAGGTTTGGTAGCTAACTATACCTCTATAACGAGAGGCTGAGGCTATTCATTATCGTCATCACCATCATAATTACGGTCCAGTGCTAAACATTTAGGCCACCTCCATAAATTATCTCATAGTGGGGGAGGGATACGACATAGCTGCCACTCTTGTATGATGGGTATGGCATGGCAGTTTTTTTTTTAATTTTTAAGAATAAGGAAGTGCCCGCCGCGTCATTCCAATGCGGAGTTCACACGACTTAACGGCGAAAACATTCGTACACACGCGCACCAGTTTCTTCGTAATTTTATAATGGCACAGGAATGCATACTGGTCACACAAAAAAAAACATTAATTTTTATAAAAAAAATATGAATAGAAAACTTAATTTGTCGAACTTAACTATCTATATAATATCAAAAGGTTTCAAAACAACATAAAATTTCATGAATTCCGTACTTAGTCACGTTTGATACTAAAATTTTAATTGGAAGACTGAGCGTAAAATTTATGTAGGTATTTATTTAAGCTGCGTATAAAATCTCTCAAAATTTTATGTTCCGTAACTGATTTGTGTCCTTTTTGTAATTAATACTAAATTTCACTATTAAAATATAATTTATTAACCAACGTTTCGAACGATACTTTACTTTTCCTTGGGACATACGTACATAATATTATATTATGTTTCAAATTTGCAATTCATCAATAACATGGCTTAGGACGAAGCAAGTGTTGGAGTTAGCTATATTAATGTTAGTGCAAAAAGACGAATTTTTTTTAAGGTTTGGACGATACATTATGATTGTCCACGTGTTGCTAATACTGTATAAAATCACTTAGTCATCCTTCCACACGTCCATTGTTGAACAAAGACCAACCCCAAAGATTGCCACAAAACACGGTCCTAAGCCACCTGTTTCGTGGTAGCTCGGACGGCTAGCGCTTACCGTAAAGTTCACAGTACGTGAGCAAACCGGGTTCGATCCATGGTGGCAGCTATGAAATTATGAATTGCAATTTTAAGTGCTTATTTAGCACGTGCTCGGCGGTGAAGAAAAACATCGTGAATAACGTTGCAAATCTAAGAAATAAGAAAAAAAATTCGAAGACATGTGAAGTTTGCTAACATACTTTAGGACAGCTTGGCGGACACTTCCTTGCCTTGAAACCCTCTCATATAAGAGGGCTATCTTCAATATATATTACTTCATAACATGTCATGTTAATGGCTTTTATGTTTTTGAGTTTTATTGTTTGTTTAGAAATATTAAATTTCAAAGCGTTCTCTTCGCGTGCGAAAGCCCCACTGCAATTATATTATGGTTGCAGCATTAATAATAGATTGGCTCACCCGGCCACCGGGGCGCCGAGAAGGACCACACCCTTTCAGAGTACCAGCGTAAAACAGCAGCTCAGCTAATGTGTTTCGTATAATGAGTATAGATTACCGGAGACCTTTTTTACTGGAAACCAGGAAGTCTATCGTAGTACTCAGAGGTGACAAAGCATCTGAATTCTGATTCTTAATCGATGATAGATTAAAATGTCTATGGGCCACAGCATCCACTTAGGTGGTCTGAGTGTTCGTTTGTCACCATCATTCTATAAAAGATATAATGTCCGTACGAGATACATTACAGCCAACTCTAGTGAAAACAGCTTCATCGAAACTAATCAAATACAATTTTTCAATACAAACGAAATAGCACTCCGATGTCCCCGCAGCAAACAAATCGCAATAAATTGGATTCAACTGCGTCACACCATGTTTGTCTTATTTCAACAACATAACAGTAATATTAGAATTGCTTATTTACGTTAGAAAATCAAATTTAACTTTGTAATGTTTTAAGATGATGTAGCACATTTTTTCCGAATAACTATGTAATTTATTATTGTCTCTAAAAAGGCTTGCGTGTCAAGTATTTAAGCATTTAAAGGCTTAAGCGAAGGATATAAGTAATAATAACTTACATAACTTGATATATAGGCTGAATTTTGTAAATTATAATAAAATGTAAATAAATATATTTGAATAAAAAAAAAGAGGAAAGACAAGCGTATTTTAATTTCGTTACATAAAACTGTTATTATCTCTTATTTCGCTAGAGCAATAAAGTCCTGCGTACTTAACTTTTACTTTATAGTTTCTTTAACAAATCATTCATAAGAAAATATGTATATATATATATATATATATATATATATATATATACATAATATTAAATATAATTCCTTGATGTTTGACTTAAGCAGGGAATTCGCTAGACGGACTTGCCCACGGCACAGTTTAAATATAGGAACAGTTAGGAAACACAACATGCACAACTACGAGACTCATAAGAGATCGTCGCGGTGCTCTTAGTTAAAGTTGTTCAAAACGACTATAAATCAATAGCACGCTACAGACTATAAACTATAAATTTCTAGCGCGCTATTAAATACGCTATGTTATAGCGCGCTATTTATAGGAAAGCGTGTAGGAGGCCGGCAAGCGCGTTAAGTTTTGCAGCACGCTATATCTCGTAGCACGTTACATTACACGTCGTTCATAGGATAGATCGCGTGCTATATAAGAACATTATTTCGTAATAACTCGCATTTTAGGCTAAAATAAAATAAAGCTGTAAAGAAAAAACCAATAAACGCATCTTCATACTTTTCAGGTAAAAATTATTTATTGTTATGTTAATAATCCTTATTGAACTACAAGTACGTGTGATCGATATAATTAATTCGTGTACTTATGCAATAGTGGTAACAAAAAGTAAATGCAAGAGGACGGCTGCAATAGGTATCAATTTTTTCGTAATGGGGGTCGTTTTCATGGTTTTTGAGGGTGTTGAAGCCGATATTGCTGTAAACTTGTAAATAAAATGGGACAGTATTTTTTTACAAAAGTTGTTGTTTAAAAAAAATATTTCCGGTGAGTTTCTTACTGGTTCTTCCCAGGACAGAGGTTTTTTTTTGCGAACCAGTGATAAATAAAAAAAGTCACCCAATAAGTATTAATTATAAAACATATTGAATAAAAAAGTTTGTGTTTCTGTACGTTCACTAAGATTTGCAGTCGCAGAAATGAGACCTGCCCGCGCGCCACCTGCGCTGTTTTCCAACCGCGGCTCGCGTACGCTCCCACCAAAACTTGTAAGCGGCTACGCCGCAATTACAAAGTTAAAGATCTATAGTTCTACAAGCTGTTGTATGTTAATATTAAATTGTTTTCCGTGTTTAAATTATTGTCGTTTCCTGAGATTAACCGACGCCATGATTACCTACTTATTTAAATTGTATTTGTAAGCTCATTATTTCAATTCCTTTGATTAATCACTACAAAACAAAAGTTTAAAAAAACAGACAAAACATTAAAAGTCACAACCCTATTGCTTCAATAAAGCGTGGGTAATTATGTAATCAACTAGGCTTAGTTTCCTTACTGTATATATTTACTACTATAGGTCTGTGCAAAATTTGATAATGTAGGACCGTCGCAGTCGGACTTGCCTATTGAACGTCCGCACGATCTCATTATGTCTGCGCGGGCACAAACATGCCTGAACGTGAATGTTAACTACGGGCTGTCTGTTCACAGACACAAGAGCGACAGCAACCGGTGCAGGGGTCCGTTTATTATTATTTAACGAACTTTGGAGATTTTTCATTTGCAACGAGTTTTAATGATAATAAAATATTCTGGGAAGAGTTCATACAACTCTATATCCATGCGCAAGTAAATTTACAGGTCTCATCAGGTCAATTATTTATGCAAGTTGATATGGCTATACTCATTTCTATTTTATACGAGGGCGGCACTGAAAATTTCGGGAATCAAGGAAGTGATATATCATTACTATTTAAAAATGTATTTATTGCTTTTCGAAGTATTCTCCGCGAAATTTGTCACATTTTTCCATACGATGGAACCAATCATTGAAGCAACCATTCCATTCGGAATTTGGGATCTCCAAAATGGCCGTTTTGTAGGCGTCCACAGCTTCTTCATGTGATGAAAATCTCTGTCCACGCAATTTATTCTTTATTTTAGGGAAAGTATAGTAGTAAGAACGTCTTTATTTTAGGGAAATCATTAGGGCTTAGGTCGCGGCTGTACGGCAGATGGTCTAATAATTCTATGTTTTCTTGCTCTAAAATCTCTTTTGTGCTCTTTTGAGAACTCGCATTGTCGTGATGGAGGATGATGCGGCGGTTGCAGTTCTCTTTACGGAGTTCAGAAATAACCTGTGGCAAACAAATGCTAGCATACCATTCTGCATTAACCGTTCTTTGTCCCTCAAGAGGAATAGTTGTAATATGACTGGTTTTGGAGACAAACATGGCCACCATTTTTTTGCAACACTCCGTGAACGAACAATTTTTGTTGGCTTTAACTCATTTTCTAACACCCAAACGCGTTACTGGTTTTTGTTTCGAGTTCGTACGCGTATATCCAGGATTCGTCACCTGATACGATGTTGTATACAGCATTTGAGGATCCTTCGTGGAATCGTTCGAGAGTTCTGATGCACCAAGTAACGCGAGCCGCTTTTTGGTCTTCACACAGCGAATGCGGTATCCATCGGGAAAACAACTTTTTTACACCTAATTGTTCATGCAAGATTATTTGTATTTGACTCATGCCAATGTCTAAAGTTGCCTGAATCTTGCGGTATGTCACATGTCGATCTTCCTCAATCAGCTTACGCACAGCATCAACGTTTTCTTGGGCGACTGCAGTTTTTGGACGACCTTGACGTGGATCATCACTGAGCTTGACATGTCCACGTTGAAATTCAGCAAACCAGCGATAAATTGTGGTTTTGGATGGGACTTCATCACCAAATGCAGAGATCATCCGTTCAACACACTGTTTTTGTGTTAAACCACTTCGAAAGTCATAATAAATCATCGCTCATGAATTTTCTCGAGTCAAATCCATTTTCTCAAGGACTAAACAAGTTTGACAAAACCTTGTGACAAGACCGAGAATCTTTTTTTAAATAAATCAATGGTATTCGATTTTTAAAACCAAGGAGTTTTCAATTAAAAAGATTTTAATATGACAGGAACAGTGGAAGTATTCCATTCCCCATACTTTTAGGGCAACCTAGTACCATTCTTAGCTCCAAATTAATAGTAAATAAATAATAAGCAATGCAAATCTATATGCCTATAGGTTGTCATCTTGATGTGTAGGTACAACTAATCACGTAGCCGGTCTAAAACAAACTGACGACTCTGTTCTATGTAGTCTATTGCGACGACAAACATGCTCGGATAGACAGCCCGCGGGCATGCCCGTCTTATGAATTCCCCGCTTTAGCGACACGTGCTCGAAGGGTGCCTCAGATTTATTCTTCGCATATCCGATCCGGTTTATACGTCATTTCCTATACGTGAATAAATACAATTTAACACGCACAAAACAGTTTGATTTCCTTGATGGACTTTTATAAATTTACAAACATAAAGCAATAGTTTGTAGTACATACTAAATACAATCATCATCATCATCTTCCTAATAACAACTCAAAAAATTATAAATATACATAAGACAGTAACGCTGCAACGACATTAAGGTTTTAGGACAATTGTGGTGACTTGACTTGGAAATTTTAATAAATATAAAAATTGCTAAAATTAGTAGACTTTAGATTTTAAGATAGGCGTAAAATTAAACGCTTTATTTCAACGAAATATCATTTTTATTCAATATAATACGAGTATTTTAGTTAAGTCATAAAAGCTCCTAACATATAAAAAGTAATATGTAAGAAGTAAGGTTTGAGAGCACGTGAGAAAGCTCCATAAAGTATTTTGGCACATCCCAGAGTTTGAACATCGATCATCACCAATATTAATCATTACAGTCCTTCAAAAGTCCACTAATGAACATAGGCCTCCCAAAAGAATGCCATAAAGCACGGTCCTGAGCCACCTACATCATGGACTTTCGCATGTTTTATCAGGTCGACAACCGATGGGGAAGAAACGTTCTCGATTGGCAGCGTCGTAACAGTAGGCGAAGTGTATGGTGGCCCCCCACTAGATGGAGTGACTAACAACGAAGTCAAGTAATGATAAACTAAATATCTAGTTTGTATATATTATGCTCATATTAGAAAATGATATATTATTTAGTTTGCTCTAACCGTAGTTATTATTTCTCATAAACAATCCTCTTAAAACATGCTACATTAACCAGAAATACAGAATTAATAATCAGCGTTACGCTCTTGTAAGCTTTACGCTAT
The DNA here is from genome assembly GCA_036936625.1 of Parnassius smintheus behrii. Classification (NCBI taxonomy): domain Eukaryota; kingdom Metazoa; phylum Arthropoda; class Insecta; order Lepidoptera; family Papilionidae; genus Parnassius; species Parnassius smintheus. The sequence goes on along the minus strand of JAUPFT010000031.1, from coordinate 14,313,734 downwards.
TGCTTATACACTCAATTTACGAAAGGTGTTTTACAGCTTTCTCGTCATAATTATGTCTGTTATAACAAAGTTATTCACCGTTACAATTTTCTCTCTAAAGTGTGATGATATAAATTTTTATTTTAGAAGAAATTACATTTTATTAAACATTATACTACGGCCGGGCTAACTACCTCATTGGTCTAATGTTCGTAAACGCGGTTGCTGATCATGATGTTTGGTCCCGAGTTTGAATCCCAGGTCAGGCCAAATTTATTTATTGGGTATTTCTATCAATAAATTCATAGTAGCAGCCCAGAATAAGTAAGCTCGCCATGTTTGCTAACCCCGTGGCTCGGAAAGCACGTAAGGCCGTGGGTCTACGCCTAATCTCTCTCCGGACGTGTCGGACTAACGTCCCGTTGGTCTATGAAAGTGAGGGAATAGAGAATGCACCTGTGCTTGCGCACTCTAATCTTATCCTTCGCAGATGGCTAGTCTGTAAAGAGACGGGCTGTCGTAAACGAAATTCGGTCTGGAGGTAGCGGACATTATACTGACCGGGCTGCCATTAGTTTGACTTAAGTGACGCACCTTAGGAGAGGCTCGTACAGCTGTGGATTGCTGCAGGCTGATGGTAATAATAATGATGATACAGACCGTGTACTGACAATGTAAGAATGTTTACTAAGCAATATCGCCCCGTGACTATCGTAACACATCATCTTCCACTTCTGGACATTACAAATTTCGTAAATTTTCCTTTGTTTAAAACGTTAAATCGTTCACTGATAGGTTTAAAATTTTGACACAAGTTTTGTTGCATTCAAATACTTGCGTGTTTTTATAACCCTTTTCATAAACTTTTCGAGTCACAAATACGCGTGGCATGGTAGTTATCAAAGCTAGTTGAGTAATGAAATTATAAACATAAGTAGGGAATATCAATCATGTTTGCATAAGTTCCTCGGAAGTTTATTTTTAATTGAGTTGGAATCACCAAGTTTTACTTTCATGGAACTCTGTTGGAGAGATGAAGTTTTTAATTGAATTTTACTGTGATGTAGCGAGAATCATCTGCGTGAAAAACTATAAGTAATTACGCGGTGATGCTGAGAGGTTTGTTTCCTTTTTAAGCAACTAATCTTAATAACAGTATAAAATTTTGATTTATCGTGTGTTTATTGGTGGGCTTAAATATCTTGACATCACCAACATATTTGAGAAATTTAAGAAAACGTTAGTATAACACGGAACACTTAGAATTACGTCAGATTGGAAAAACATAATAATCTATGGTCTTTCAAGCAAGCTATGGTGAGAGCTATGCCCGAAGTGTCTCTGTGTGATAAATTATGAAATGAAGTTATCAGCAGTAGATCCAATGTAACTAACCTAGCCCAATGATCCAGTAATCTGAAGTGGAAATATTTTGACCATACTGCTCGAAGGACTGATAACTGATTTGGGAGAAAGTGAGAAAGGTTCTTAAGTAGCAAACTCGTACCTGTAAGTGGAGTGGATTTGTGAAGGGTTGTAACTTTGATAATGATGACGATTATCTGTCACATTTGACAGCTATAGTAATGTCCTTTCCACGACACATTTAACACACCATCACTCTAAGGCAAACTAAAAAAATTGAATTTTAAGTACGGCCTCGCAGCAGACTCTGTTCCAAAACCCTTCAGTACTGAGAGAACATGCTAACAAAATTAACGATTAAATATTTAAGTTTCCTTGAATTCTAGTGGTAGAGGCGTAGTCGTGTCTATCACCCATCGTTGTTTGATAAGACGACTAAAGAACATAGGAGAAACATCTCGCAGCTTCTAATATATGGTATATCATGTCATTTAGACGACATTTAAATAATCACACTGGAGAAAGGAAATCTGTGACGAAGGTGAACTATCTGACATTGTGATTACCTTACCGCTCTCTAAGCGCAGCAGATATGGCAGAAGCTCACTATATTAGGAGAGGTTGAACATAGGCTTGCCTCATTGGGAGGAGCGCAGGTATTTTTAACCAGAGTTCTTTGTTTGTCAATCGGATGCGGATGCATTAAAGAAAAGAAATAATGTATTTTCTAATAATTTAAGCATTCAGTAAGTATTTCCACGCGTACATGACAGTCACTATATAAAATGATGATACGTATAATCTCCGAAATAATGGTATATGATGCGTAATTGCAACAAGTTTTATTTAATTAAGAATATAAGCTTATACTACCAAATGAGGGAACCGAGTCGCACCTACTCTTCATCCATTTCTTTTTCACAGTTGATCGCCAAAGTAGCAGGCGTGCTTTAATATCAACATGCTAACATGACGCGATAAAGTTGGTGTCTTTTATACATATAAATAATATGGAAGTGTCTGTTATATCGAAATAACTGCTTTTTATTGAGCTGTCACGATTCACTTCTTAATTGCACGCAAATTACTCGCATAAAATTAATACGTGAAAAATCCCTGTTAAAGCGTTTGTCTGTAAGTCTTGGTACTGAACATTTACAGTGAACGATTACAATGAAACTTGACGGATAGAAAGAGATCAATACCATGAGTGATCGAGTGTATATTATGTTAGCCCAAAAACTTGGATGTGGTTTTGAGATATCTGTCTAAAGAAGGATACTTTAATAAATACCTACCCAAGTGGAGCCGGGCGAATAGCTAGTGAATTATAAACCACAAGAAATCCTATTTAATGTAGCTTGTATTAACTAGAAGCTCTAATTTATAAAATTCATTCATTCGTAGATTGACTTTCATGTAAATGTAGCAAATGCGATTTAATTATCACTAACTCGTACGTCGGTCTGTGTCGGTCTTTACTAACTAAATTTTCAAAAGAAAGGGGCATGCCCAGTCTTCATAGACACTTCGGCCATGAGTGCCCACATATAAAAGCATATAGATATGATAATATGCAATTAAAACAATGAAATGGTAAAGGAATTGCTTTAAAAAAAGTCGGGGTTTTGAAAATATTTGAAGTTTTTATTTTCACAAATGCAGTTTTTTTAACAACTATTTTTATCGATTTTATCGCGTTTTATTTCTTTGATTTTTAATTCCAGACATTTCGGGTGCTTTCCAGCACCCATGGTTACGGCAGACTGAGGTGACCGACGTCCCAATGTCAGTGTTAACCCGGAGTACCTTCAGATTTTTAATTTTTATTTATTGTCCGATCTACAGAATGAACTTACTGTGTCTAGAAGTCTTGCAGTGGTATGCTTGGGTTTTTAATTTCATTAATTACCAGGGTCCTAAGCAGGTGGTAGTAGCAAGCATCCTTCCTAAAAAAGAATTTATATATTAGATATTATATAGAATTTATATAATAAAATACACTTTACGACTAATAGTGATGACTTGCAATTCTAGCCCTAAGTAAAGATCAGCTAGGGCTTAACTTTATTCCTTCCATAATGCTGCTCCTCTGGTTATTACAGAGTTCTATCCGGTAGCAACCATTAAATCTTATATGCTCACCATAATAGTAGCGAGCTTGCTTTAATTGGTATGTGACACAAGCAATTAATATTAAGTCGCTGTAAGTTAAAACAGGAAATTCCCTAACATTTTAAAGTCTACGTTTATATTTCTAAAGTCTGCCTGCCCTAGCTCTATTTAGATTGTTTTCCCTAGCATACTCAGAAAAATCATTATTTGTCTCCATATTTTGATGAACTATTTCAAGTATTTGAGCCGCATCATCCCTGTCCCTTATTTTTGTGTGGAATTTATTAACTATAGCAGAAGCCACAGCAGTCTATCATCAAATGTGTAGAAGCCCTGTTAAAGTAATTTTGATGAAATATTTTAAATTCAGTTTTAAAAATGCCATTCACCACCTCTACTACCCATATCGACACATAGTCACGGCTCTGGATTTATTAGCATATCTTGTCATTAACTGAAATTCACCATCTGCTGGAGACATTTCTGCGACCCTTAGACATCCACATCTATCCTCGATTACAAATCAAAATGCAGATGCGTTGTCACCCGTGAGGACTAAGATCATTTTCTCGTTTCCAGTAAAAAGGGTCTCCGGTTCTCTACACTCACCATACAAAACACAGCAGCATTAAGCTACTATTTCACGCTGGTATTCTGTGAGAGGGTGCTCCTTCCCCGGTCGAGCCGACCCATTCATGCTACAACTATACTTCTAATATAACTGCAGCATGGCTCTACCAAGTATAACACACATACATAGTACTTGTCACTATGTATGTTTGTTATCGCAAAATGTAGTTAATCACAAAAGAGACATACTTGCAATGCTGATGGAACTGTTACAACATGGTAAAAAACATTGTGCTTTTATATAATTAGTTAGCAGTACACTGTGTGATGTATGATCTAAGCTTTGTTGTTCTGGGTGCAATACATTACTCACTTCAGATTGCAACGAGGATGGACTAGATGATTCAGATGGTTCCCGTTCTGCAGTTGAACATGATGCTGTTCTATCAGTTCATTGCCAGCAATTATGATATACACGGCATGACAACTGAAATAATGTAAAATACAAAAAATGAAGTCAAAGTGAAAAAATAAAAATAAAATAGATTTATTTCAAACTCAAATATAAATAAAATATTTATCAAGTTAAATGTTACTGCACAAGGACGGATTTAATGCCCTATATTATTTAATAATTAAGGACTGACAGACTACCAGCAGTCCAAAAACAATGAAAAATCAACTGTCTCCTTTCTTGGTAGTTGATAAAACTGGTTAATCTCATAAATAAGCTAGTATGTTTGTCAGATACAGCTAGGGCAGATGTGAAAAAATAAAACAAGTTCTTGAGTTGATATACAATCAGTGTAAAAACATGTATAATTATCAGATATATGGATCACATTTAATAAATTGAAATGTTAAACATGTTAAACACTTACCTCACGTAGCGCAAATAATTCCTCACGTGGAAAATCGAAGACAAACAATGTGTGTGATCTTATTCTCATAAGTGTCAGTGCCACAGCTGATGTATAGATGTTCAAGACGAACTATTGGTGCATTTTGCGAGTGCCACACTACACGTTCACTGTACTCGAAACTTGTACCTAATAAAGAAGCTACAATTATTATATTGATATTATTCAAGTAAACTCAGTTATAAAGCATTTCTTAGAGGAAGACATACCACATCGTGATATGTACCAACTATTTACCTGCTGTGTTCGAACCAATTGTTGAGAGATCAACAATTGCATTTTACTTTTATAACAAAACAATAACATGATAACAACACGTAATTTAATTCTTGTGACATAACAGTGACAGCGGCCTACCTGTCGGATACGATGTTGCCACTTAACGGTCATAAAATCTATGGAATGATATCGATTTTTATTCGATTAATAATATCATAAAAAGAATAATCTTTGACGCGTTTTAAGTTCTGCACGCTTTTTAAAATATAATTTCCTTTATTTATTGAAACTCTATTTCAAATGTATTTTTAAGAACAGTTAGCTTGTGCTGTATTGTTTTGTTATGCTTTAGAGAATTCGTGGTAAATCAGCTGGAAATTAACTTCTTGAATTATCATAACATGATTCCATTTTAAATGTTATGTTAAAAACAGATAAGAATAACAGTTAACTTGTGCAGTAGCGTTTTGTTATACTCTAAAGAATTCTTGGTAAATCAGCTAGTAATTCGCTTGTTTAATTATCATAACTATAAATGTGAAGGTTGTCAATGAATTCAACCGAGCCTATAACAACGGTTGTTTTAGTTTTTAATGGTTGACTGCCGCTTTTGATGACTTGAAATTAATAAAAACCTATTTTGCGCAATAAGTTTTTTCTCTTTGGTAATGAATAAACCACAGAAACCCCTTTAATGTATAATAGTCCTTTTTTTGATACAAGTAGCACATTTTAAGGAACCGCAAAAACAACTTTGTTATTTATACAAACACTATGAAAAACAAAATAATTTGTTGCTGGCGATAATGACAGTGGTATTTTGACTCGATTTAAAATATATGCTTGTTACTACTGAACTCTTCATGGGCCTGCGAGTCCGACTCGCACTGAACCACTTTTTTTCAACATTTAGTTTTATTCTAATAAATAGTTTTTTCGTTTAAGCGGAGCTCTTTTACTTTAGGTTTATTACCTCTTTATCTACAATAATCAATCTGAGTAAGTACAGTGTGTAAATACGATTCTTAAATTGTAAAAATAATAATTGGATTTGAACATCTTAGGTAGGTATTTAGTTTTATTTATTTAGAAAATATTAATCTCGCAATTATTTATTGTAATAATATAATTTATCACACAGCTAACGCCCTCATTAGCAATGTAATGGTGAAAGAATTTTCAAAATCGGTCTAGTAATTTTTGAGATTAGCCAAAAAACGTATTCATTGAAAGTAGCGCCCTCAATAATAAAATTAACCCTATGTTAGATATCTAAAATTATACATAACAATCTAGTGGTGAAAGAATTCTTAAAGTTGGTCAAGTACTTTACGAGTTAAGCGAATAAAATATTCTTTGATAGTAGCTCCCTCAATAATAAAATGCATCCTACGTTTTAAGCACCATAGCAAAAAACGATTCAACATAGCCTAATCCGCACACACAGTAAAAACATAACCATCCTTTTTCGTCTGTAGTCGGTAAACATTTGGTTAATAACGGTTGCGTATCGACTGCTTTGGATAAATATCCATTGTCAACGGTTATTTTAAACCTATATCATAACATCGTAATAATTATCGAAAGATCATATAAGCATTGTAATAATGACACCATAAGTAATCGATTGAAAAAGGGAATCGATTTTTTAATGATTTTTGTGATTGGCAACATTTTTTATTTTATTCACTGACTAATGAATTACGTATTTACCTAATTTTATTTTTATCTTTTCGGTACTTTTAATTTGTGCAAAAATATTCCCATTGTTTTAGGATAAATGAATACCGCGATTAATAACCATAAATAAAGATATATTTTTTTAACAAATGCACATTGTTGGGCGTTCGATGGCCTAATATGGGCATCCCCCTTTAGAAAAAATCAACGTTCAATACGTGTTTGACGGTGGACTAAAACATCGTGACCAACACATTTGAGAAATTAAAAAAAAAAACATTTGTATAACACACGAAACACATGGAATGACTATGAGCTATGAAATTAAGTTAAATATCAAAAAGTTATTTTAAGAAGCCGCAAGAGAATCAATGTAGTTTTTTTAAGGAACTAATTCAATATCTGTTGGCTATTGAATTTATCTTTGATACAAAAAACTGAAGACGAGTAAAGAAATAGAAGCGTTGTTATAGTAAAGCGGTGTAAGAACAGACATCCCTCTCTGCCCATCTTGAATAGTCGCAATTTTTTATGTAATTTTTTAAAAATATTATGTTCATTCGTCATTTATTCATTTTAACTTGTCATAAGTCCACTGCTAAACTTTTAGATAGCAGTGAACTTATGATAGACTTCCCCCATACATTGTCCCCATAGGTGGGTTTTCGCCATAGTGCCAATCATGGCAGTCAGGTTGGCAGCCGCATTTTATTAATTTATTTTTTACTTGTTATGAGGTAGTTAATATTCTTACACCACCACCCACTATGCACATACACGTGTATGTTTTTCGTAAGGATAAAGGATGACAGCTGTCATTGTTGTTATTAAACATTAGCTCCGCGTTTTTACTCTTGGATAAATTCGAAATCTAATTAAAAAACTGTACTTTTGATGAAAACAAGAAAATTAAACTATAATATACGTGTGGAAGTGTTATTCGCGAAAATAGTACATGTTTTACTGAGAGAAAATTGAAGTAAAAACTAAGTGTGCCGTTCAGTTTAAATGGTCTAATGAAGTGATTAATCATTGGTGCATAATTATATAAACAGTGTAATTTAACCCAATTGAACTAAAATTAGAATAAATATTATAATCTCGCTTATATATATGTGATTTACGAGCCTAATACTATAATTTAAATCAATTGGATGAAGATTGTTGTGTGTTAAACTTTTAAACTACCCACAATTATTACTGGATTGATAGTGAATACTAGTGTCATCTATTATAGTAATACCTGTACGCCAAGCCATGCTCACTTTCGATCGCGCAATACCAACCTTACGCCCGCCAAGTAGTGATCGAATTAGATCAGAATTATGTAAACATGTCTACCTATGAAAAAACTATTTTTTCGTTTTAAACAAAACCAAAGACACTATGCAATAGATATTAGTATCAAAGACAAAGATATGCTCTTTTATTTTAAACCATAACCTGGCAATGTTTTTTAGAAAAAAAAAAAAAGAAATCACTCTGAACTTCCGGCGTTCCACGTGTCACTTTGATGAAGTTGCTCTGTCTTTTTTATAGAATTTTATATTTGTGTCTGGACTAAAAACGAAAGTATTATACTTTTTTATATTCCTTGTAATATAGTAAACACGTAAATATATAATTTGTGGTATAAAAAGTGAAAAGTAAATTGCCAAAAGTACTTCAAATTCCGAAAGGCCTGTTTTGGCGGGCGGGTTATAAATGTGTTATTTTTCAAATTCTCATTTATTTTTAGTGTAAAATGTAAGTAAAAATAGTTTTCCTACATATTTTGAAATAACATGACGTTGTATTTATTTCAAATTCACACGAACATATTTTAGAAATATTGTTCGAAATGTCACAGATAAAATATTATTTTATTTTTTTTTTTAATTTTTTAATATTTTAATATTTTGGTATGAGTAACGAATGGAAACACATAAAACATAAAATATACATATTTCCAAACAATTTCATATAAATTTCTCCAAAAACAAAGGTGTAGAATTCAAATTAGTAGTAATTTTGTCACTAAAATTGAAGTTTATACTACTATTATGCTATACAGTGTAATTTATATACTTTATTACAATTTCTAGCAACCAAAAATAATTTTATTCGATAGTTTATACATTCAACAAGACTTCCTGTAAGTTTTATCCATAAATATTGTCTCAAAGTGAAAATATAGCAAAATTTGCAATATTGCAAAAAATTTCCTAACCTAGAAATTTTCCCGCCAAAAAGGTCCCGAGTGAACGGGAGTGTAACATGTCGCGCGCTGTCAGAGCGTAGAAGTTAAGTCGATAAAGTAGTATTGTCAAGTTTTGAATGATAACAACAATTTCATCAACTGTTTATAAGGATACGTAGCCTAATAGTAAGTTCAGAGCGGTAATACCGGGAAGTCGGAGGTTCAAATCTAACACTTAAAAAAATATAGTCTTTTTTCATTTCTTATAAAATGGCATCAAGGGGTATAAAAATATTATGCAACAAATGTGATAAAGAAATACATCATAAAGAATTTCTTAAATGTTATGTATGCAAATACACTTATGAAATTGAATGCTTAAGTATAACATCCAAACGCTTCTATCTAATGTCTAAAGAACGTAAACTTAAATGGAAGTGCCAAACTTGCTTAGAACAGAATACAGATGTTGCAGCTAAAACCCCACAAAAACTAAGCAATGTGACAAAATCATGTTCAAAAAAAACTTTGCGTACTGATGAAAACATAACACAGAGAAAGCCAAGAGTGGGTAAACACATTTCAATTGAAGATTTATTAAGTAATGAGATCTTAGAAAACACCACGTTCTTAGATGATAGTTCACAAAGTTTACCTAATTTGACAACCACGGAAAGCTCCCTGATTAATGATCTTAGGAATGAAATACATGCGCTTTCTACGCAACTATCTAGCGCACACAACGAAATAGATTTATTAAATTTGGAAATCACAAAACATCAAAATAAAATTACCGAACAGCAAAAGAAGCTCGATATATACAAAAAACTTTTGTCAAATGGAGAAGTATCTTCACGAAGGTCAACACCGTTGAAGTTAGATAAAATTACACCGATAAAATTAGATAACATTATATCCAAATCACAGGATACGAATAGTAAAACCAAAGTTGAACAAAGTCACTCGATCACAGGAAAAGACCTAAAACTGCAAGAAACTTGCATAGAGGCAAAACCTAATAATAAAAAGAATACGATCACAATTCTTGGGGATGAAAATACGTCGGGTTTATCTTCAGCTTTATACAAATCAAGAGAAGGAAAATGGAATAATAAGTATATGCCATTAGCTATAATAAAACCAAACGCTTCTTCATGTGATATTTTAATGCATTGCAACCAACTTGAAGATACAGTTACATTAAGTGACTATGTTATATTGTGTGTTGGGAGCCATGACAAAAATCCGTATAAATTATATTCTAATCTTAGCGTTGCTTTGTATAATCTCCGCAGAACTAATGTTTATTTATTACCTGTACTAAGTAATTTGTATTTAAATGAAAAAATGATAAATAATATGTATAAAATATTGACTCAAAATCACAAAAATTGCAGACTTATTGACATTGATTACAAATACTGCAATATAAATTCAAAAAGCGATTACATAAATTACCTGTGTTATTCTATTAACATGTCTATAGATAGTCACGAGTATGATAAACAATTTATAGTGCAGAAAAGTAGGCTAAATAACTTGGCTGAAAAAATTGTAGATAGAACTTCGTTATTAAACGAACCAAAGAAGGGAACGATACCTTATTATTTCAAAAAACAACTTATAAAAAATCAAAAAGTTCAAGAAGTTATTAATTATAAGAAGGGTACCATCGAATATTTCTTCGAAAAAATGAAAATGAAGAATTTGAAGTCATCGGACGGGGCTTTGCAAACTTGTAACGTTAATATAAATAATCCTGTAGCGAACCGCTGCATAGGTTCCTCAACAAGTAATAAAAAAATGCTTTTTCGATAAAAACCAGCCTAATCAAAAACTACTTCTTTTACATCAAAATATTGCTGGAGTTTTAAATAAACAAGATTTGATTGCTGTAAGTTTAAATGAACTAGCTTATAGCAACAAATATATTCAAATCATTTGCTTCACTGAGACCTTTATTAAAGGTGGCGAAGAACCTAATCTTAAGCTGCCAGGTTTTCGGCTGGCATCATTCTACTCCAGACCAAAAGAAAGACGTGGCGGAGTATGCATAGTTGTAAGGAAAGACATAAATTATAATGATTTAATGGTAACGAAAGAATATGAAATGACAAAACATTTTGAATGTTGCGGAATTGAAATTGGTAATTTTAATCTTATAATATTATGCATATATCGAACACCTAATTCAGACATATATATATTTTTCGAAAAATTAAATAAATTATTATTAAAATTATCAAGAGGAAATAAAAAGCGAATAATCATAGCAGGAGATTTAAATATAGACACTATAAAGGTTAGTAATTACTCTAAGAAGCTTAAGGATTTATTACTAAATTTTAACTTAACTCAGCACATAACCTCCCCAACCAGAATTAATTCATGTATTGATCACTTAATAAGCAATATTACAGAAGCAAAAGGTTCTATACATTATTTGGGCCTCTCTGACCACACGGGACAAGTACTGGAGCTACCTATGAAAATCAATAAAACAGTAAAATACTGGTTTGAGGTAAAAAGGGACTTTGCGAAAGATAATATAGAAAAGTTCTTGGAATGTATACAATCAATATCTTTTTCTGAAATCTATACTGAACAAGACACCAACAAAGCATTTTCAAGCTTTTATAATATTTACAAACTGTTCTTCGACCTGTGTTTCCCAACCAAATTAATTAAGATTTCGTTAAGAAATAATAAAAGTTATTGGCTTACAAGAGGCATAAAAAAATCTTGCGTAGTAAAAAGAAAGCTATACTGTAAATATCTGCTTACAGCGGCAAATAAAAGTCTAAACAAATCTAGATATATAAGTTATGCTAAAATTCTTAGGAAATGTGTTTTAAAGGCACAAAAAATTCAAAATGAAAAATATATATTAGCATCAAATAATAAAGGTAAAGCTATATGGAATGTCATAAGAACAAATATAACTAATAAACTAACTAATAAAGAAATAGATACCATAAATTACAATGGAAGAACCCTGGTAGAAGGATATGACATTGCAAATGGGTTTAATAATTTTTTTATAGATTCGACAAATAAAGACAGACCAAATATGTCAAATAATTGTATGTGTAAACAATCCCGTCACTCAACTATATTCTTACGACCTACGACTCCTGATGAAGTTAATCAAATTATATTATCTCTTCGAAACACTAAGTCGGTTGGGTATGATGAGTTACCGACAAAAATATTAAAACTAAGTTCTTTAAATATAGCACCAATACTTAGTCATATCATAAACTTATCTTTTACCCAAGGAATTTTTCCTGCAGATCTCAAGTATTCAGTTTTAAAACCCATCTTCAAAAAGGGCGATACTAAAGATATTAATAATTACAGACCTGTTGCAATGGTGCCCATTTTGTCAAAAGTTTTTGAAAAAGCAATACTTAAGAGACTTAATGATTTTATGGAAAAATTTAACATTATTAATAACGCACAAAATGGTTTTGTAAAAAATAAGTCCACAACACTAGCGACCTTTCAACTCGTTAAGCTTATTACAGAATGCGTCAATGACGGTGTACCAGTGGTAGCTCTTTTTTTGGATATGAGTAAAGCATTTGACTTTGTTCATCATGGCATACTTCTCAATAAACTCGAAAGCTACGGAATACGTGGGAAAGCAAATGAATGGTTTAAAAGTTACCTCGGTCAAAGACAGCAATGCACTGAAATAACAATGCTCAAAAACCTTAGAAAGGTGCACATTCGGTCGGAATATCGGTTGAACAAATATGGTGTACCACAAGGAAGTATTCTGGGTCCTATACTCTTCCTAATATATATTAATGAGCTACCAACAATAACTCCTCATAAAACGATTCTTTTCGCTGATGATGCAACAATCATTCTTAAATGCACGAATAAAAAGATTTTTGAACTTGATATCAATAGTACACTAAAACATATAATTGATTGGTTAAATTGTAACAATATGACTGTAAATATAAATAAAACTAAAATAATGCAATTTCATACAACTAGAAGTAAGAAAATTAATTTAAATATAATGTACAATGAAAAAGTGCTACAAGAAGTTGATTATTATAAATTTCTTGGTATCACTATTGACAATAATTGTAATTGGAAAAGGCATGTTCAATCGATATGTGACAAATTAAACAGATTTGTATTTGCACTTCGCCGACTTCGAGAAATAGCATCTGCCAAAGCAGCCTTAAACGCCTATCATGGCTATGTTTCATCGATATTGCAGTACGGACTTCTAATATGGGGCAACTGTTCTGAAATAGAACGCGTATTTAAAATCCAAAAAAAATGCATTCGAGCAATCTGTGGAGCACATCCCATGACATCGTGCAAACCATTATTTAAAGAAATAAAAGTGCTGCCACTCGCATGTATGTATATAAAACAAGCGGCGATTTTTGTCAAACAATTCCCTGAATACTTCCCATGTAATAACTTTTTAAGAGATAGAAATTTAAGAGAAAAATCTAATAACAGAATATACTTTCCAAAATGTAAATTGATGCTCTTCCAAAAAAATTCATATATAATGGCGATTAAAATCTTTAACGCTTTACCCGACGAGTTTAAAAATTTCCCAGTGACAAAGTTAAAAAACCAACTTCATGAATGGCTTTTACTTAATTGTTTCTATACTGTTAAGGAGTATCTTGATCACAAAAATCAAAACAAATTACATATTTAAAAACTGTATCCAAAAATGCTTAAATTTTTTGATTTGGACTTTGATAGTTATAGAATAATTATTAGTTAGTTAATTTTACTGTTTTTACATATGAACATTTTGATATTTGTAAATAACTTAAATTCATCAAAAAAAATTATTATATAAAATTAGTCAAAATTTGCACGCCTCGACAAGGCAGAATGTATAGGAACTTGCATGATATAATAATACTATTGTAATATCTACCTACATTCTATGCAAATAAATAATTATGAATTATGAATTATGAATTATGAAAAGGCAAGGTCGCATTTCTTACAATGGGAGAACTTAAAATTGATTTAAGATTAGTTAAATAATTGATTACATTCATACATAAACTCTTTCGCCTGTGTTACCCAGGGATGTAAAAAAACTAAATTTTTGCAGCATTAATATTACTCTTTATGTTTTTTCTACTACTCGTATCCTTCACAACTGTTTGATTTTCTCCCTGGACATCCACAAGTGGAGTGGGCCTGACGGAATCTCCCCAATTATGATGAGAACGTGTGCTCCAGAGTTGGCACCGGTTCTAACGTGTCTTTTTCAGTACTCCTACTCCCTGGTCGTATTCCATAAATCATGGAACACAGCTTTTGTGCACCTGATTCCTAACAAAATTACCGCTCTCATCCGTCCAACCACAGGCCTATCGCCACCACCTCCTTGATCTCAAAAATAATGGAGTCCATTATTAATGGCCAGCTTTTACAGTATTCTGAGAAGCACCAGCTAATTAGTAACTGGCAGTACGGTATCTTTCGTGGTCGCTCAGCTGATGATCTTCTTGTTTATCTAGCACACCGATGGGCGCAGGAAATCGAGTCCAAGGGAGGGCCTTGGCGGTTAGCTTGGACGTATCGAAGTACCGGGTGTGGCACAAATCACTTATCTCGAAGCTAATTTCCTTTGAGCTTAGCGAGAAATTCTACAAATGTATCACCCGTTTCCTGGCTGATCGTAGCATCAAGGTATGAGCGTAGTACACGGGGCATGTTGTGATTACAAGACTATTAACAATGCTGTTCCTCAAGTCTGTTACTAACGCTGTTTCTTCTGCATATCAATGATATGTTGCAAACCGGGAACATACATCGCTATGCGGATGATAGCACTGGTGACGTTTTATACACCGCCCGTGTCAATATTTTTCGGGAAAACATCACCGAGTACCGTAAAATACCTCTGTCTGAAGTCCAGACGTTGTTAACAAAGTCTTGGGATTGGGGCAACTAAATCTAACCCATTTCAATCCCCAGAAAACAAAACTTTGCTCGTTTACCGCTAAATAGAACCCCATTTACGTATCTCCTAGGTTTCAGGGAACTTCCCATATTGCCTCAGCCACTATCGTAATCCACGGCGTCGACATATCGAAAGACTTGTAGTTTTGAGGACACTTGGACGAGAAAGACCAACTAGCCTCTAAAAAGCTTTGCGTGCTCAGCAGAGCGGGACAGTATTTCATGCCGGCACACCGCCTGCAAGTTTACAAGGCGCAGATTCAGCCTTACATGGAATACTGTTATTACCAAGGCACCCCAGTACCAGCTCCTTCCATTTTATTAGATGCATCCAGCGCAGAGTGTTTCGAATCGTCGGCGACCCAGCCCTTTCTGATCGGATTAACTCGCTGGCACTGCGAAGAGATGTTGCATCTCGTTGCATAGGACACTCAATAAGTTTTGAGACATACAAAATGTATTGTAGATACTATAAATATTTATTTTACATTTTTTGGAAATATTCTCCATCATGCTCTTTACAAAGTTCCATTACCTAAACCAACTCTGAAAACACTTTTGCCAGTCTTGATCTGACAGCTCGGAAATCTTCTTCGTAGGCAGCCACGGCTTCTTCGGCGCTTGAAAAAAACTTACCTTTTATTTTTTCTTTGACTCTTGGGAACAAAAAAAATGACAAGGATCTAAGTCAGGGCTGTAGTGTGGGTGACTTAGAGTTTCAACACTAGATTCCTCAATAAATGCTTTTGTTCTAAGGGAGGTATGTGAAGAGGCGATATCGTGATGTAGCATGATTCCCTAAAGCCCGGTCTTTTGTCTTCTCACTCACATAGCTTGAAAAGCTTTGGGTAATGCAACTGAAGTATACTATTCAGAGTTGACTGACCTACAATTTTCCAGCATTGACATCGACAAGTGTCCGCTCCGCGAAAAAAACTAGCCACGATTTTTTTTTGCCGACGTTGCGCGGCCTTTGCAGTTTTGTCGGCAACTGTCCTTCTGAGTAGACCCATACCGATGATTACCTTTTTATTTTCCGGATCATGTTGATACGTTTATGTCTTGTCACCATTAGCGATTTCTGAAACACACCTGATGCCCCGTTTTCAAAACGTAGACACATTTCAAGGCACCAATCCACACGAATCTTTTTTCGCTTTCGGAGAGCAAAAATCCATCGACAACAAAGCTTCATCACTCCAAGATGTTGATGTACGATAGTACAAATTCTCCCCGAACTAATGCCTACAATCTTTTCGATGTTCGTATATGTCATTCGTAGGTCTTCTCACTCCAACATTTCAGTAGTAAATACATTTTCTGCCGTTACTGCTGTTTGCGGGACCCCGGTTCTTCCTTTTGAATTCAGCAAACCACTTGATAGAATCAGGCGTTACTTTGCGGAAATGCATTATAATAAATAATTTATTACTTTGCAACCTTCCGCTAACTAATTTCAATGATGTGCCTTACCTGGATTGAAGAGCACCTCCCGCCCTCCCTCAATTTCATGCACTAACTCCGTCACCACTAGCCCCAGCACCACTACTCCCGGCACCACTACTTCCAACACCACTATTCCAGGTAAGACACACCATCGACGACAATACGACACGTGTTTCGCCTCTACACGAGGCATCCTCAGGTAATGTAGACTCTACGGCGACTGACCGCTAAGTTAAGCTTAGCGGCAGTCAAGCGCACCACACCAAGCAAACCACTTAAAAATTGATGCGCGTGATAGGGCTGAGTCCCCTAATGCTGATTGTAACTTAATTATTCGGTTAAATCAAATTTAAAATCATAATAGGTCATAGTGCGCAACTATTCACGGTTAAGATCCATCGTTTTAAATGAAAAGCGCGGGAAGCGTTGCAAGAAAATTAATACAACTTTTTTCTTAATTCAACAATTGGCTCATAGAGTTCTATTTTTAAATAAATTTGCTTTTTAGAAACATAACATGGGTGCGTTCCATTTTTAATTTTGAGCATCTCAAAAGTTATTGAGTGACCTACGTATTAACCATGGGGAGTGCTGAGGAATTGTTCGTGCTATTTCCAACCGCTCAGTGTCTTAGTGCTGGTGGTAAGCGGTTTTTTTGTAGCAATACGGCTTTCTTGTGGATATCGCACCGTTTGTTGAAGGCGTCTTAGCGCATAGGGTTATGTACACGTTGGCTATATTTCAGATTGGGATAAGTGTGTTTGCTAGCACCTTTAGGTGTAAACAAGCATACTCAACTTCATGTCTTAGTGTATTAGTGCTATGTTACGTCGAGTTTTGTTCACTGGCGTCTTAGTAGCGTGCTACATACTATTGTTACGCGCTCAAGTCGACGATATACTAGCGCCATCTAGTGTCAGGAACGAGAGCGAGTAGAGCGTTGCAGAAAATGACATCACAGATCTCTCAACCGACAGCGCCATCTGAAGAACTAAGTTTCTAGAAAATCTATACTCGCAAACTCGTCCCTTTGCGCGAATTTACTTGAATATACGGGACGCTTCTTTGCTAATTTAAATAAATAGGCACTGCAAGATGCGATCGAAGCAGAGTTGAACTCGGCGACAAAGCGAAGCTTCGGAGCGGAATTAAGTGAATTAGTGTGTTTAATTATTAGTGTTTTCAACTTTAATTTGTATAAAGTAAATTAAAGTGTTAATTTAGGTAATTCTATCGGCAATTTTTATTGTCACGAACCTCAAGCTCGTAACACTATGATACGTTGGTGTTATTTTTAGTTAACAACAATACAAATTTTGTTACCAAGTTCGATAGGGATCATGTAGGTGTTTTGTGAGAGGGCGCCATACCTGTGGTATTTGCATTGATGCTTACTGCTACTTGCGGTATTGGATTTTGTGACGGATATGCGGGTGTGCTGCGCCTGATTCGACGCATCATGTGGTTCTAGTCGATAAAGGTATGCGGGTGGTGATGTTTGCTGGGATTGTATGGGGAACCTTGGGATGGTGTTAGCCCGACGATAGTCGTATTGATGCTTGTTGCGTTCTGCGCATTGCGTTTCTGCGATAGTTGTTTGGCAAGTTGCTATTCTCAATGGCGCTCTTTGCGTCTTAGTTTGATTCACACCTAAGTAGCTTCGTCCAAGTCAGGTCCCTACATTACGAGGCTTCACATTGTCTGACCTCTATGATGTTTTACACAACAATATAATAATTTATCTCTGTAACTTTCCCAACTTTGAATGATTGAAGGCAACTTGTTGGTGGGTGAGGCAAACATGATCGAAAATGCACATACTCAACGTCAGTGACACAATCCCTTTCTGATGGAAAATTATTACTAATATCTTTTAACTGCCTGTTGGCTATATCTGCCGTTGTATTGATTGGTGGAGCATATGTGTCGACCTCATGGGAGTGGTAGATGGAGCGAGGATAGGAGGAGACCCTCAAGGCAGTGGCCAACAGCCATACAACGTCGGACCCAAATCCCTTGAGGTGAGCGGTGATAAGTCTTCATGACACGCTCTGCGGCTCGTAGACATGCTGATCATGCAATCGGTTGTGATGCAATACACTTACAACACGTCTGCGGGAACGGTCGTTTAGTAGGTGGCGGCGTTCACGAATGGATTTTATGGCCAGTGTGCCTATTTAACTAAACCGTGTGACGTACGTTTACTGTGGCTGGATTTGATCCTATCCTGTATGGCATTTACACTCAATGCGTGTACACAAATTCGGTCGATGTTTATGCTTACGCAATACTAAGGAGCCAAGCTCTCTTTTACTGGTTCGCCAGTTATTTTGCTGTGGACTACGGTGCTGTTCCCAACCTAACCCCTAAAATGTATATGCGAATGCGTAGCATAGGTTTCGGTAGGGTTCGCAGCGTACCAAAGCGCAAACGTCAAGCTAAATATATCCCCTTTTAAACCGACGTCCAATCATGCTTTATAATATTATTGATATATAGCCTTTTTAAGATGTGAGAACTAGATTTAATATCTTATTTGTCACAGTAGGTATGAAACTTTGTGTCTTTTTTTTCATACCAAAGCATGCATCTATTATTTATCAAAAGCTTCATTGTCATTTGCCTCTCCCAAGGAAAAAACGTGTCCCTGAGTCCCCACCATCACCTAATGCATATCATTTAAATATTCTAGTATTCTATACTCAAGGTTTGAACCAGCAGAGTTCGTACACTTCATTATACAAAATTTGTGATTTCATAATTAAGTTTGTCAACAAGTCGACAACTTGTTCCAGCTAACTAATATGACTGCTTTAAGTTTGCATATATGCTCATTTAAAGTAAATTTTGTTACTAAGTAAGTAGTTTGTGCGTTGTTTTCTCTAGCATTTGATATTTTTTATTACTGTTCATGTACAAGAGATATATGTTAACAAGAGATAATGTTAACTCCCGCTGAGTTACAATGGCTCGCACTCAGTTTCACAGTACATGAGCAAAACGGATGCTATCCCCACTTGTACCAATATTTTGAATTGCAGTTTCAAGTGGCCAAAACTGCCGATACCACGTGCTCGGTGGTGAAAGAAAACGTTGTAAGGAAACCTGTTTGTCTCAGACTTAAGAAGTTCCCTCAATAAGCACTGTAACAGCGCGGCAGAATTATTACTGCATAATTCTCTCAGAAAAGAAGACAGTGGTTAGCAGTGGCACGTATATAAGGTGTAACCTTTCTTTCTTCTATTTTATAAGATTAATGTACGTAAGTACGGTACGGTTTAATGTACGGGATTAACTGACTGAACATGCCAAAAGGAATTAAAGGGCTGAATTCCGCCCTTTATTATCTAAAAATAATGTAAGAACAATAAAGTGTAAATAAATAAATAATTATTGTAATATGTTACATGTAAATAATTATTATAGTATGTACGAATAACTATACTTACCTATATACTATGCCATATTGTCCCGTGGGTGCAGCAGGAGATGGGCAGCATCGTCTTCTTATTTAATAACTAAAAATTAGAGAACTGCCGGGCGGTCAGCTAACCCCCTTAGAGGCAATCAATGGGTAAGGTTTATTTTCAGCGTTGGAATTTCGACGAAAACGGTAAGTGTAACTGTAATCTTATAATTGTAACTGCTTTTCTACACAACAAGCATATTCCATAATATTATTTAGAAATTGTCGTATATGATATGTTATCATATCCCATATATAAAAATAAGTAATTTTATTGTACACTTTCCCCGATCATCACCAAAAATGCTCGTAAAAGTTTAAGTTGGTCTTTTTCGGTTATCTTCGTTCAATCCCCCGAAACTTACTTTTCAGTTAACTTTGAATCGAGGGTCTTTTCATCCAATGTACGACCAACTCAGCTTCGTAAACTGTTTTACGTGTATAACCCGTAAATCTTTATGAGCAGAAGTTTTGAATAGAGATAAATTTCGGCAAAAACTTTACATTACAAAGAAATGAGCATTGGATCTCCATCAATACACTTAATAAAAACGTAAATTGACGGTGTCTGTACATTATATATTTTTATGACAAAAATATTGAAATGAACCAAAGATATGCGTAAATAAATAAATTTCTGCCACTTTTAGAATTGTTTGTCCATCTCTTTGTTTATGAACGCATCCCGTCTAACGTGCTAGTATTTTTTTTTCAAATCAGTTGTTGATAATATCATTAAGTGTATCTCCAAGTAACATTTAGTCTTTAATCGGTTTATTCTTTCAAAAGTTTGATTATTTTTGAAATTGTAGGTACTTTTTAGAGTTATAATATTATAAGAAAAGGTAAGTACGAATATGTTCAAAGGTGGCGTGGAGTCGTTGAGTTGAACATAAACCTCCCCCATATATTGCCTCATGGGGGAGATATTTGCTAAATTTGTCTCACTTGGCAGGCAGGTTGGTGGTTGCAACATCAGATTTTATTACTTACAACAACCACGGGATGATAATATAACATAGTGGATTCTCCTAAGCCGCCATTATACAGCAAATTGTAAATTGAAGTAATTTTTACTAATATAAACTAAATTTTGTATAATATATTGCTTGGTTTGTTCGTTTAGAAATATATATATTTTTTATTTTAATTTTAATGCAAATGTGGTGTTCGCCAACACGTATAAGAGCAGCGCGGCTTTGCCCTGAAACCCTCTCAGAATTGAGAGGAGGCCTTTTCCCAGCTATATGAAGTAGGCTTCAACTTTAACTTTTTTAATTTTATTAAAATTTTAGAAGTTTGATCATATCAGTACTAGATTTAGTATAATCATAAAAAAAAATTATGACTTTTATTTTATCAGTCTTAAAGTCCTTCTTCTAAAAACTTCCTAGCTTATAATACTTGCAGCTTGCACATAACACATTGGAGCTAAAATAAGCCAGTTGTGTTTTACGTGGAAAAGCAGCTATATTGTGGTTGCAAGGATTAACTGACTGAACATGCCAAAAGTAATTAAAGGGCTGATTTCCGCCCTTTGTCATCTAACAATAATGTTCTTAATGTACGAACAATAAAGTATAAATAAATAAATAATTATTGTAATATGTTACATGTAAATAATTATTATAGTATGTAAGAATAACTATACTTACATATATTGCTAAAATTATTATTATATTGACTGTAATGTAGAAATATACATAGTATATATATATATATATATATATACACAGTATGTCTGGTCAGGGACTAGCGATATTTTAGGTACTTATAATACAGCTATTTTAATATAAAAATACACTACACACTGAGGTCTAAACCCCTCCCCCTCTATTTGGCAGCCCTATTTGGCAGCCATTATGTTTTTTTCTTGAGATATTCTCTACGCGTTTACGAAAAAAGTCATATCTCTCAAAGTTTTAGTCTTACTGAGATAAAAATTAACTCATTCGCAGGCCAATAATATTGTTTATCGTTTACATTATCAAAATTTTGTTGCCATACTTGTAACTTTGAAGAAAAATAAATTTGACTTCAAATAAATATCAAAAAAATATGCTAATCGGCAAATTATTGTAAATTACTGCAAAAACAACCCCGTTCACCCTTTTTATTTTTATAATAGATGGACAGATTTTGAGTTAAGCTACAATACAACATAAAATTTACAGCTGTATCTTTATTACTTTAAGAATTATTGTTGTTTGAACATAGCATATGCGCAAACACAAAATGCCTTTGTTAAATGACAACTGGCACTGCCTGCCTGTGTTTGGGCATTCGCCATGTTCAAACAACAATAATTCTTAAAGTAATAAACATACAGCGGTAAACTTTATGTTGCATTGTCGCTTAACTCAAAATCTGTCGATCTATTATAAAAATAAGAAGGGTAAACGGGGTTGTTTTTGCAGTAATTTACAATAATTTGCCGATTAGCATATTTTTTTTTGATATTCATTTGAAGTTAAATTTTTTTTCTTCAAAGTTACAAGTATGTCAACAAAAATTTTGATAATGTTAACGATAAACAATATTATTGGCCTCTGAATGAGTTATATATGTATATATATATATATATATATATATATATATATATATATATATATATATATACATATACATATATATATATATACATATACATATACATATACATATATATATATATATATATATATATATATATATATATATATATATACTATGTATATTTCTATATTACAGTCAGACACTCCAATTCTATATACCTACCATAGCCCTACATATATGGTAAATATTTTGTGATTTCCTTTATTGGCATTAAACCAAAATATATTATGAATATGTTATTAACATGGCGTTGTGATCAAAAACTTTACAGAATGAATGCAGATAAAAACCGGAAAATTTAGAACAACGTCTGACGAACCAACTGGTTCAAAATAATTTTTACCTACACCACACATTTGTATCCGTTTCAATTCACGTAACGACTTTACCTTTTATTTGCCGAAGCAATTTCAACTTCGCAAACAGTGGAAGTAAAATACAAACATGATTTATCCCAAGGGCGTGATATACTTCCGAAATATTCTTTGTCTGTTTTCAAGAAATATGCTGAAGAATATAACGTCGCGTCACAAGTTTCTAGAATCCTTATTTCGTATTCAACATAATCCGTTCGTACCATTTGGGCTGTTATTTAGCTCCAAATTAGACTTAAAATATAAACGGACATTCATTTTGATTCCATGGAGGATGGGCCGGGTGCTGGTATGGGATGCAACCTGTTCAGACACGCCGGCCCCTTCCCATCTACGTGGAACCAACAACAGAGCTGGTGCGGTTTGTGAAGCGGCAGAAAAGGCTAAAGTTTGCAAATACAGGGGTCTAGGCTCCGAATATATTTTTGTCCCTTTCGGTGTCGAGACCATTGGTCCGTGGGGTCCTAGCGCTATAAGCCTTTTTAAGGAAATAGCAAAAAGGTTAATCGACGTCACAGGAGACCGAAGAGCTGGCAGTTACCTCGGACAAAGAATTAGTCTAGCTATTCAACGGGGAAACGCTGCCAGTATCTTCGGAACCTTGCCTAAAGGACCTCTTTTTTAATAATTTAATTTAGTTATTATAATATATATTTTAAGGTTTTTAGTATTAGAAATAATGTTTATAAATTTATGGGTTAGATTTAAACGGACATTTCAATGTCCCCCTATAGATTAAAATACAATTTTCTATCTATTAAAGTAAAAATAATATGAAGGCTAAAAATAAATTTTAATTCATGAAGCTTAGTTGAGTACTGCATTTTATTGCGTCATCTACTTCATTGTATTGGTAATTTTATCGAACAAATTTGTTAATATTTGACTCTCAAGATGACAGTATTACGTGAAATATATGTATCGTGGCCTAAACGCCAATAATTGCATAAAAATCGATAAGGCTTTAAATCGTGAATTTCGATAAATGTATCAGATATTATGATAATTTTATTCATTGTGGATAATTTTATTTATTTAATAATAACTAATTTTTTAAAATATAATAAATTTAATTTCAATCGCTTGTTTTAAGGTCGCTGCATACGTAACGTGTTTTATCCCGGACGGAGCGGGACGTGAAATTTTGGAAATATCGTTTCATAGAAAATGTACGTGATAATACATACGTAACTGATGCACGGACGGGACGGGGACGTGGCATGAACGGGACGGGAAAAATATCGTCGGCAACGATGTTTACCCCGTCCCGCCCGGCGCGTGCCACGTCCCGTCCGTGGTTCCGCTGCGTATGCACATTCGCTCCGTTGTCTACGCAGTGATGCGCGTGTTGTACCGAACGAAATGTACGACGAAAAACTAATTTAATGTGTATGATCATGTCCATATTTGTATAATCTTGCACACCATATTGAACACAAAATATAAAAAAAAAATAGTTAGTATAAATTTTATTTTCCATTCATGTTGTCATACGAAAATACATATGAAATTGAGTCTTGTCATCCAAATGTTCTTTGTAGAGAGTGTAGTTTGAGTACAAGGGTGTGGTACAATTAGAAGGTGATCCTTCTAGTCCTGTTTCCTGCCACATATGATCTACAGAAAATGTCCTTTTACTCTTAACTGTTGTAGTTTCTTCATCATCTGAAGCAATAGCAATTAATGCCAATTCTTCAAATGACAAATACATCTCTCACAATACTAGCACATTATTTTCGAGTCATTGTCACGGTGCGTATGCATTAAACTCCCGTCCGTGTTGACATACAACCACGTTTTGTCTCCATCCCGTGCACGTCCTGATTTCGTCTTGTATGCAGCGACCTTTAATAGATAAAAATTAAACTATAGAATTAAATTTTATTAAATTATATCTTTATAGCGTAATAACCTCTGTGAAAGAAAAACAGACATGCATCGAGATGATGAAATAAATGCGTTTTGTTTTCAAAATTGACAACATAGTGACTATTCCAATACAGTGACTAAATAACATTTATATGAAAGTATTATCTCGTAATAATAACTGGGTTATAGCTTCTATTATTTCGTTATATTAATAACTAATAATTTATCGACTTGTGTTTCGGCTTATAGAGATTAATGAAGTTATAAGTACCTACGTAATCTATACTATGTTAAATTCGCGTCGAATAAACAACCCGTATTAATACGTGAATTTAAAATAAACACACAATTTGCATTTATAACAAGGTTACTACCTTTTTACTTATAATATCATTGGGTTACTATGATAAGCGTCACAGTAATATTTAATACTGTAAATTATTTAATATTTTGCAAGAGTAAGACTATCCGACACATATTATGTATTTGTTCATTGTAAGATCACATAAAATCAAATTGAAAGCTTTCCTACGCTATTGTATGTATTCGTATGCGAATAGTCTTTTTTATTTCAGAAATCTGAGGCGTATGTATGTATTTCGTAGTCTCGTATTCTTCTTTTTTATATAAATATAACGAGCATACAGTTGACCTGGTGGTAAGTGTAGTCGATAGATATCAACACCTACCTTCGAATTGAATTCAGAGGCATCGTCACCCCTGAGAACAAAGATGGAATGGAGTAACCGTTACTAAATAAATAAGGAGAGGTATGTACCCAGCAACAATACCTCCCTCACTTTTAACATTTTATCAAATATTTGAACGTAATGTTATATCGATTCACATAAGTTATTTCTGCAAAGAAATTTTTTTTAAATGTTAAGCGCTCAGGCGAAGAAATATGTTGAAAACAATCCGCTTGATGAACTGAATTAAGATCTTTACAAATTAGTTTTGGACGAGCTTTACGACTTTCAATATAATTTACTGACGCGGTTTTCTTTTGAATCAAAAACCATGAAATGTTAAAGCGAGAGACGGCTAAACGATTAAGTGCAGCAATCGACTAATATTTCTTTAGGGTATATTTTTGACAAAGGAGCATACATTCCACCTGATAATAAATGGATGCTGTGATCCATAGACATGTACATCTATCAGCAATTGTTAATCAAAAAGCAGAACCACATTGTCATAAACTGGTGTTGAGTGGGGAATTACCAATTGCTACACACTTCGAGATTATTATTACTATTGAATTGAGTTGTTACAAAACACTAGTTTTGATATTACCGCTGAGTAGCAGAAATAAGTAAGATGGGGGTACCAACCGGATGGACTCCCCTAGGAGAAATGAGCTCCATAATTTTATGAAGGTAATAAGAGGAAATAGTAGTAATAGTAGTTTGCCGTATAGTGGCGAAGTTGGACAATGCACTATCCTTTATTACTCGTGGATGTCTAAGAGACCACAGGGGGAAACTGAGTCAGGAAATGAAGCACCTTCCTCATAACTGCTGAATAAATATAAAAACTACGGTCACCAACGCGTTCTCCTAGTGTATTGACATGCCAAGTAATAACTTCCAGACCGAATTTCAGTGATGGCAGCTATTCTTAAAGGCTTCTAGCAATCTGCGCTGGACAGGATTATAGTGCACGAGTGTATGCGCAAGGTGCACTCTCTATTCCTTCACTCTCATAACCCGATGTGACGGTAATGCAACACGACCAGAGAGAGATTGAGTTAAGAACCAACGGCGTAAGGTGCATTCTAAGGCGCGCGGGTGAAACACCGCAAACTTGCGATTTCAGCACAGGAAGACCCGGAAGTGAATCCGGGATTTCATGATGAGAAATCGCGTTTATTACCACTAGACCAATGAGGCACTTATATCTCCTACGAGGCATTTTCTGGCTCTCCCACACGTTCACTGCTGAACACGCCTATGTTGTATGTAACTTTGTACAGGTTGTAATGAAATAATGAAAACAAAGTCAGTACGCTTTCTCGTCGTCGGCTGCATTATCACTTACCATCAAGTGGTGTAGTAGTGAAACACTAGCTTATAATAGGTGAAAAAGGTTAGGTTATGCAGTACATGTTTTATTTGATACTACCAGTTTATTATTGAAGCAACAACAACTGTACAAACAGACTATGTTTTGCATTTATAACAAGAAGTTAACATTAATAGAATCTCAATTCATCCTAAGCGGACACCAATTTACTAACTTATTTCCAAACTTTTGTTGCTAGTTTGACAAAAGCATAATTAAATACAAATTTTCAATAGTGCACGGTCGTTGCCGGTTTCCAGCTGTAGTTAAACAAATTAATATTATTTTTTTGTTTGCAAATCTAATACTTTATAACGAGCAATTCTTATATATATATTAAATTCTTATTCTAACGATATTGTAGCAGTTTTTCTGTCTTCTATCCGACTTTTTTCCTTTTTTTTTTCAAGTTCCCTTATTTTTGAGAAAATCTATTATTTCGAGCCCTTTTTAGTATATTTTTAAAAACACGAAAATTTAAATTAAACTAATTGCACACATGATTTTTTATTCAATTAACCAGTTCAGTTTTTTCTATTATGTCGGTAAGATCAAAAATATTATTCATACCAAAACACGCGATTTCACCGTATCTGTATCTTGCCGTGGATTTCGTAAGTGTTTACAGAGCGATACTGAAACTAGAGATGGGCAAGAGCATCTCCCTGATAACAATTGAAAATAATAGAAAATCAGCGGTTGCTTACTCACCTTAGTAAATGAGAGTAAATGAATGAAAAGTGAAAATATCAATATTCTTTTGGAAAACATTATTCTATGGCGAGGATTAGAATTTTTAATTTCCTATTATGAGATTTTGTGCACGATACTATCCTTTCCCGCTAGTTTGAGTTAATTTTAAAATAAGCGCTTATCACTTGAGCTATTCATCTATTAGTATAGTTATACCAGCTACTCGAATACAAAGAGT
This sequence comes from Parnassius smintheus behrii, assembly GCA_036936625.1. Taxonomy (NCBI): domain Eukaryota; kingdom Metazoa; phylum Arthropoda; class Insecta; order Lepidoptera; family Papilionidae; genus Parnassius; species Parnassius smintheus. The sequence goes on along the minus strand of JAUPFT010000031.1, from coordinate 14,285,995 downwards.
CAGTAATTTGCACCATTTCCCTCAATCAGGCGGGAAGATGCTGCTGCCCATGTTCTGTTTGTTTTTTTGTTTATTCGTTTGTTTTCCTCTATCTTTAATGTAATATTGTTGTATGTATTATATGTATGTAATATTTTTAATAGCATTGGCAAAATGACCCAGAGTAACTAGCCTAATCCTTTTCTTATTACCGGTGATTTATTATTAAATTCACTAGAGACTTGTCAAAAATTTTTCCTTGTATAAATATTAAAATAATTTTTCTACTAGAGATTTTTTAAGTGAGTGAAAACAAAAATTTGACGATTGTAATATCATGCAGATATATTTTTAAATTGCATCACTGCGAGAAACACTATTATTCAGGGATTTCTTTCACGAGCTTTTATAACGCATTCACAATTTTTAACTCCAAGATTATCTTTGATGTGACCAATGTATAAAGATTAACAGTATTATCACTGTCCTGAGAACAGCCAACGAAAAACTACAACAAAACGTTTAAAAAAAAAGACAAGTGATAAATAAGTTTGAAATTTTAATCAAATGAGCCATTTTTTAAAATAACTTACTTATTGTAGTATGGCACATTTTTAAAGGCGTCAAAGTTATGTGTTAAAACGTTTCTAACCATGGCTTAATTAAACTTTTTTTTGTACTAAACTCACAATATTAATTATTAGATTTGAGACTGCAATAAATAGTATAGTTATTTAAGATAACTAAAAACACTAAAAATTTAGAAATTTGTGTTGACAGTTATTAAATATGTGATCTAGGGTGTAGATTTTTAACATTTTCAAAAGTATACCTATTATCACTTAACCAAGTAACATGGATTTTTTTTATTTTTAGAACTGGTACAACCTAGCTAATCGTACCTTACCCGCTTGACGTTGAGTTTCGGGAAAACCTGTATATATATTGTAGAATTGATAGTAAAATATTTCTTTTATCAGTTAAAATTATTGCCAGACTGCTCTTTACTTAAACCCTCATACTATGTTTGGGAGAAGACCCTGACACCTAAGATACAGGCTCTGCTAAGGACAGAGGTCAGTAGCTTCCTAATTAATGGAAACGGACAAGCTTAGTCTGATGTCAGATACAGATTCATTTATTTATTCTTATTAAATTATCTTATAAATCCATCAAATAACGGTAGTTATTTAAGTAATAAGTCAGCACTTAATTATTGGATAACCCAGTGAACCAAGACCTGGAAGTAGATAACATGATACAAACTTAATTTAAATCGTAAGTACTAACAATCTTGTTTTGTTGGTAGTGAGCAAAATAAAATATATGCACTACCCTACAAACTAGTTATTAAATCACCTACCCAAGTTATTGTCTATAATAATACATAAAATAATCTAACACACGCAACTGTGGGAAGATGTCAGTGTGCTTTACAATCTTCGACGGCATTAGTACTTACCATCAGGTGGGAACGTAGTCAAGCGCTAGCTTATAATAATAAAGTTAGTACTGCCTCGTTGGTCTACTGGTCGTAAACGCAGTTTCTAGTGCGATTTTGGGTTCAAATCTCTGGTTGGGTCGAAATCAGTTATTGGGTTTTTCTGTCAAGAATGTTTCAGTAGCAGCCCAGAAAAAACAAATAAAGAGAGAACTGTGGACTCTTAACGAGATGAATGATTCATGTTGATCCAAATATACGTCAATTTCATGGCAAAACATACGAACATAAAGCCCACTTGATGGAGAGGTCTATGCATGGAGTTTCGTGTTTGAATTTTTCAAAATGTTGTCATTCTTCTCCATTGTCCATTAGGAGTAATAGTGTTCTGGGGTGTGGACATGTGAGGAGGGTAAGGAGGCTCTAATATCGCAGGCGCTTACAAGTCAAGTTAAAAGGTTGCGTTCATTATTACATAGTTGAGGTGAGGTGATTATTGCATGAATTAAAAATGTCGCCCTGAGAACTAAGACGGAATGCCTCAATTTCGGTAGAAAAGGTCTCCGGTTCTCTACACTCACCATACGAAACACATCAGCATTAAGCTGCTATTTCTGTCAGCGTGTGGTCCTTACCCGATTAATTTGTCATATTCGTGGTAAAACCATAATATAGCAATTCTAAATATAGTTTGATTAATTTCTACCTTGTACAAAAATAGTAAAAACTACACAATATTTTTAAGAAAATTGTTGCAACTTTCGGTCATATAAAGTTTACAATATTACGATATTACGTAATAAAATACAGAGAGAGACGATGTCATTACAAGTATGACATTTCACTCATACCATTTCAATACACTCCGTTGGATTTCAGGAAGTTATTATCCGCATACTTGGCCGCAACCCAATCAGCAGAATCGATGCGAAAAGATTTATCTGACCTTTTCTGAGAAAGCCGAATGATGTTGACGTTATATTTACATAAGAAATGAATACATTGAATATGTGAACTCGTATTTTTACAGTAACGTATAATAATTACGCATTTGGTAAGTTATTTAATTAAAATAATAAATAAAAGCTTCCTATTCGTCATCTATTGGCCGTGTAAAAGATCCACTACCTCCTGTCATCCCTTGGGATGGAAAGCAGCGTCTTCGTAATAATTGAGAAATAATTTAAAAAAAACTGCGGTTATTAAACCACCCGCCACCCGTTACAACAATCAACGGTGGATTCAACGGACGACTTTGAGAGGTTGTTATGAATGGCTGACTGAATACTTTTACAAGCAGCTTTCTTGTAGAAGGTATGTTTAAAATTATGGTAAGATTACGTAAAGTATCAACATAAGTCAGGCTTTTCAATTGTAAGAGGGTTCTATGGCAAGGAAATTCCACCTCAATGTATACAGAGCTATTTTATTGTTGCAGCAGGAATGGGTTGGTTCGACTGGGGAAGTACCACGTTCTCACAGAATACCAGCAAAAGTAGCTACTTTATGCTGCTATGTTCTGTATGGTGCGCGTAGAGAACTGGGAAATCTCTTTAATGGTTGCAAGGCATTTTATCTTAGTCATCAGGAATAAGAATGTGTCTACATTTTCTTAACCGAATGTAGATGTACGTGTTGGGCCACAGCATCGATTTATCACCACGTTAACTGTAGTGCTTATGTCTTACTCTTATATGGGTCTGATTACGGCTGCAATTTTATTTTTGATTTTTTGCTGTATAAACGTACTTTTACTAGGCGACAAGAAATCGTACATTAAAGAAAATAGGTAAAAACTTAAAAGAAAAACAAAGAAGGAACAACGGACCCTTTCGCTTGTCAAGGAACTCCTAAAAACTACGTATTGTATTTTATTTAACAATTTTACATAATTTTTAAATAAACAAAAATGAACGCTGGACGCAATTTTTATAAATAACTCTGTCTTCTGTATTAAATCACCATACCATCGAGATTGAGTTTTTGTTATTGAACAGCTTCAAACGTATTGGAGGATTTTATATTATGCTTATATGATTTATTTTCAAACTGATTTATTTTAAACATTATTGATTTATTTTCTATATGAAATTTCTAATTAATGTATCAGTGTAGGAGCTGTGATCGCCCAAGGGATAAGCGGTTGCCATAAAACGCAAGAAATCCGGGTTTAATCCTCGCCGGTGCTTATGAAATTGTTAACTGCAATTTTAAGTGCTGATTTACCACCTGATACCTCGTAACCAACTACCAAGTGGTAAAGAAAGCGCATCGGATATTTTTTTGACCTCAATACCTCTCAGAAATGAGAGAAGATCTGTTTCCAACAGTAGGACGTTTAAATGTTGTACACGGGTGACTTCTATCATATTACTGAAGCAATCAGATTTTAATCACGGCTTACACTACTGAATATTGAAGTGAAAATAACATAATATGATGAACATGTTGTTAATTTTCCATGTAATCCGGGGTGATGGAAAATATCTCATTTGAGGAAACTTGCGTATCAGGTAAATAAAACATAATATTTAGAGGGTGTGTTGTCTCAGTTTTTCTCATTAGCGTAACGCGGTGAATTCTTCTTTTTCTTAACTGTGATAAAAATATGAGTGGATGTGTCTGTCCAACAATGAGACGTAGTAGGCTGCTACTTTTCAACGTAGGGCTCTTCAAGGCAAATGTAAGTTGACATACGCAGCTAGGTGTAAGGCTAACGTTTTTCCCGTTCAGTAGATTTTCAGAACTTAATGTTGTTACGAGCTTGAGGTTCATGACAATAAAAATTGCCGATAGAATTACCTAAATTAACACTTTAATTCACTTTACACTAACTAAAGTTAAAAACACTAATAATTAATCACACTGATTCACTTTATTCCGCTCCGAAGCTTCGCTTGTGTCGCCAACTCCAATACTTCCCCGATCGCATCTTGCAGCGTCTATTTATATAAATTAGCAGCGAAATATCCAGAATATTCAAGTAAACACGCGCAAGGTGCCGAGAGTTCGTGTGTCGACTTCAAGAAGTTTAATTCTTCGGTTCGAGACTAGTTGGCGCTAGTGCCGTCGACTTGAGCGCGTAACACTGCCCCCTCCTAAGACATGCTCGTCCCGATTATTATCGGCCCCATAATAACGCGCCGGGCGATCCACATGGCGATCTTAGGAGTCCCTCTTGCGCCTTTCTGTAACGGCTCCGCAATGTCTAGGGCTGTCCTATCCCATGGTGCACCAACATTGCGCAGTTTCGATGCTCCTCTACTACGTGTCTGAGGATCCTTCACGGCCGCACAACTTGTACATGTACGACACCAATCCTCGACATCGTCACGATAATGGACCCAGAAAAACTGTTCCTGGACCTTCAGTAGAGTTCGTTTAACTCCGAGATGGACTCTTGAACGACCATTATGGCACAGCTGTAGAACATTCGGCACTTTAGCTTTAGGGACAACCATTTGCAAACGACAGCTGTCTCCTCGGCCATTGTCCCATTTACGGCACAGGACTCCATCTTGAATCAGCAAGCTGTCCCACTGGGCCCAGTAGCTTTTAGTGGTCGAACTCATCTCTGAGACGTCGCTCCACTTGGGCTTGGGAGCACTGGCCTTCATCCATTTCAGAATCGGCTTGATGTCCGGATCTTCCCGCTGTGCATGTCGTAGGCTATCCTTCCACCCGTTGCTGAGGTGGTCTGTCCTCAGCATCCTCACGGATACCACTTCCTTACTCTCTTGCCTACTACAATGGTTGCATCTTCAGGAAAAGGTCTTCTTGACAATGCATCTGCGTTGCCGTGAGATTTCCCGCTGCAGTGTCTGATAGTAAAGTCTTATTCCTGCTGCTGCTGGGCGGTGCTGTTAGCCGCATATTTATATAAATTAGCAGCGAAATATCCAGAATATTCAAGTAAACACGCGCAAGGTACCGAGAGTTCGTGTTTCGACTTCAAGAAGTTTAGTTCTTCGGTTCAAGACTAGATGGCACTAGTGCCGTCGACTTGAGGGCGTAACAATATTAATTACATGTAAAAAATGTTCATATTCATATTATTTATTGCATCCATAATGTTACAGTTAAGGTATTGAGAATATTTTAAGTTTTAATTTAAAACTATAGGATCATTATGGGCCCTTCAGGGCACGGCAATTAAGAGAGAGGAGGGCCATTTTAATGAAACAATAATGATGAATAAACTATATAATATAGCAATTGTAGGTATTCTAGGCAGGCATTTAAAATTTGTCATTTAGGTATTCGTTTCGTTTGTAGTAGTGTTTACAAATTAAAAACTCTTTTACTTTATTTATTAAATAAGTGCGTTTTTCTATTTTTTTTTATTGAGTTTGGGAGTTTGTTAAAAATTATGATAGACATGACGAAGGGACCTGATGAATGTAGTATAAGGCGAGATATGGGTATAGTCAGTTTTTCGTTCTGGCGTAATTGGTATCTGGTGTTACTTTCTCCTCGTTTGATATGAAATTCATCCATTGATCGTCAAAAAAAATCAGAAGAAGAAGAATAAATTATTCAGAATTTCAATTACAATCTATTGATGCCAAAGTGATAAAAAAAATACTGGTCATAAGGATCGGGCTGACAAGTACACGTACTTTATTCCTACTTGAACGTAGCAGTCTACCCAACGTGTTGAATACGAGGAGATCTCACAAGAGATGCTTGATTAACCTTTAATATCAAGCAGTCGGCTTAAAATCAGATCGTAAAAGTGATAACAAAAATAATGTCAGTAAAGTTTTTCCCATAACATCCCATAACATAAAGCTTTGAGAAATAGTTCAAAAAAATTAAGATAGCTTAATTTAATCCGTTCTAATTAAAATGTGATGGAAGGGAGCGAATGCTGTAAATGTAAATGATCTTCTATGTTATGATAAATTTTGATAAAATTTTGTCGTATATTAGAACTGTTTTTGTGTTTACTTCACTACCCGAGAGGAACAAATACAGTCTGTAAGTGTATGTATGTACTATATTATGTTTATCTATATTTTTTTCAAAATGGGAGCGTGGCTTTTCGTGGTAGTTAAATAAAATATGAACATGATACACCCGAGTAAGATTGAGTTTAATGCCGCTGTTTCACGTATGGTGAGTGACAAGATCCGGAAGCTCTTTTAGTAATGATTTTTTTTTTATTTAGTTGTAATAAGGCATTTCATTTCAATATTCTGAAGACTGTTTTGAGGTCAAAGATTCCACTCATCATGGCGAGCTATGTGCCCGTTTGTCAACCTTATTTCATAAAAATATTTAAAAAAACTGTACGATTAAAGGCGCAATGTATTATAGGGTTCGAAGTGTCATTTGATTCGTCTTTATACTAATTGTATCATAGACTTCTTTTTGTAATTATAAAACTAGCAACTAAACCAAAGTTCTAAACAATATTAGTGTTTGTTTGCGCCAACGGACACCGTTGCATTTAGTATTTGCCGATTTATATTGTTAATTAAGTTAGCAGACATAACCTCCCTTCACATCCGTTCCTTCCAGCACGGGTCTATCTAATAGGGGGGGGGAGCTAGATATTGGGGGTCACATCTTTTTCCTCCAATGAGGAGCGCGCTCCGCTTAGGTGGATGTAGAGACGATAGTAGTGGTAAAAAGGACGTGCGCTGCCACCTTTCGTCCACTGTGCAATACAATTTTCAATTGTATTGCACAGTGTAATTGGAAATTAGGAGGCCAGTCGCAGCTTCCCCATCCCTTGATTTTGAGCTGTTTTATTTTATTTTGTTGTTCCTTTTTCTCAGCAGTTCCCGTCGTGCTAGCCAACGTTTTAAATTAATTCATAACAAGTATATGGTCCAAAGTTCGCCACGTGTCACTTCCGCCTTTTAATTTCGGTTCATTTTGAATCACGCTAACACAGTCCACTTTATCGCTTGCCTTGCAATACCTGTGTCATTTGCACCCAGTGTTAGTTCAATACTGAATTTAATTATTACGTGTGGTATATTTCCTCTTAACATAAATTTTAACGAAATATGTTAATGCTATGCCCCTTACGGTCGGAGCCGATATAGTACAATTGTACCAATAGTATGCACTATACCATATTATATTCCACGCAGTAAACAGCCTTAAGTACCCTTGTGAATAAAAAGTCACTTGAATATTAGATGAGTGTTATAATACGATACGCGGCTATGGGAAAAACTTTACTGACATTATTTTTGTTATCACTTTTACGATCTGATTTTAAGCCGACTGCTTGATATTAAAGGTTAATCAAGCATCTCTTGTGAGATCTCCTCGTATTCAACACGTTGGGTAGACTGCTACGTTCAAGTAGGAATAAAGTACGTGTACTTGTCAGCCCGATCCTTATGACCAGTATTTTTTTTTTATCACAGCGTATCAAATATCCACTGCAAAACGTAGACTTTTTCCATATTACAGGTATAATATATAGTACACGCCTTATAATAAAGGTAAGTGTTATAAACATAAGCTTTTACTTTTATTTTATTATAAAACAATTTTTTTACTTACTTACTGTTACTTCAACGAAAAAATTTTTAGTAAAAAATTCAGATCATTTTTATGACTCGGTCAATTTTATCAACGGTTCAATAAGTAGGAGTGGCAATAAGCCGGCCATGGCTCGAATTTTCGACAAAAAATGATGTTCAGGTATGGGCATTTTTCTTGGGCCAGGGTGGCCTCTCGCTAGATGCAGTGACGTCGGACGGTAAGAGATGCTGGAAGTCGATGGATGCAGGCCTAAGCTCAGCGGTGGACTTGTGAAGGGCTTTAATAAACGAATCAATGATCAATCTTCAAAGATTTGAGGAGTAAGTCTTTTTTATACAAGTAAGAACAAAAACGAACACAAAATTTACTCACGGGTAAGAATAGAATATAAATTACTTTTTATTCAATATAAATCACACGCATTTAATTCTTATTGAAAGTCATTTTTTACTTTACCATTGGTTCGTAAAAAAACATTTATCCTGGGAAGAAACAACAAGAAACCTAGCGGGACTTTTTTTAAATAAATTTTACAATAATATGAAAGGTTGTACAAACTATTTACAAAGTGTATTTTAAAAACAGCTTGGAAGCGACCACTTCATTGAAATGGGTTATTGTCAACCTTAATAATAATAATAATAATAATAATAATATTCCACAACTATCACACAACGCCATCTAGTCCCAAGCTAAGCAGAGCTTGTGTTATGGGTACTAGACAACTGATGAAACATACTTATATATTTCTAAATACATAAATATTATAGATAAATTACACCCAGACACAGAACAAATGATCGTGCTCATCACACAAACAATTGTCCTGGGTGGGAATCGAACCCACGACCTCCGGCATAGCAGTCAGGATCACTAACCACTAGACCAACAGGCCAGTCAATAAACCTTATATTTATATTATGATTTTCTTTTTTGTACACGCTTTAATATAAAATATTTTGACTTGGTAATGGAAAGATGTTGTATATTTTCTGGTACTTTGTTGTTAAAGCGTATACATTTCCCTAAAAATGAATTACTGACTCTGTGGAGTCGCGAAACTAGTATCACTAGCTTGTGTTTGTCCAAATGTTTATTACTTTTTTTTACTAAAACTACCTTTTTTATCTGAACTTACATAAAATTTTCGTAAATATAGTATATTTACGAAAATTTTATGTAAGTTCAGATCAGTAGAGGCCAAAGTTAAGATATTTATTTATTTAAATTTCTCTCACAAAATCTCTCTCGGTTTAGTTATTTAGTACTTTTTCATAAGAACTTTATCTGTACTTATGTGAGCTATGCAACCGGGACTGTCACAAAAATTGTAATAGTTACGTCTGAAAATATGAAAGCTATCGTAATAGTTATCGAACTGCTTTATAAATCCCATTAAAAGTAAAAAAGGTTGCATCAACAGTATCACGAACTATTCCACTAATTACGGATATAAGTAAATCTCATAGTGCATTTAATTTTCAATACTTATATCGGACTTGATTCAAGAAGAAATTGTTCTACCAATTCTCTCTTAATCAAAGTTTTGTGTTCACAGTTTTGTTAGTAATTTTGCTAAAATTGAAAATTATGAAAAACATGCAGACAATGGCCACAGGTCTATACCGGTATGACAATTTTTGATTCTGCAACAATAAGTACATAGTTAATAGAATTGTGTTTAATTTGACCAGTTATGTCCTTAATGTTTATTTAGCAGTAAGTAGATGGCGATATTATTAGGTACACCTATTAAAACTATGACAACCAAAAAATAGTTTCTAAATCAGCCGTATTTTCCCGTAGCAAAATCCCATAAGACATTATTCTATGAAAATAACTCAAATAAACTAATATAGCTGTTTTACTGTATTCGACACAAGTGAGATCTCTAATCATTTTTACAGCGTAAGCTGCAGAGCTTAGTCTGCTAGTTTGGATATTTTCAGACCATTTCTTTGGCAGAAAATTCTAATAACTGATAGCTTATGATTATTAATTGCACTAAAGACCACTAGACCAACGAGGCAGTCAAAAAGAGTTATGTTATATTAAATCAATGACAATAAATTTTATTTTTTTCAGCTCATGTATTTCCACTTCCTATTATGGAGAAGGGAGAATTTCTAATGCTGTGATTTGAATACTATGCATGAATATGTTAATAAAATGTTATTTATTTCTTTCACCTTAAATCTAATCGATTATCCCTGAACTACAGGCAACTATTTTTCATCTTTTGGGTTTGTAGCCTAATCAATAGCGGCAGGCCTCTAATTACAACCGACAACTACTTCTACCAACATTATGTTATTGAAATAGACGAAAATTAATTGATTTTTTGTGTTATTACATTTTATTTCATAATAAATTAAAATTAGAATTTATTAAACTAAAAACAGCAAAAACATTCCGTTAAAGTTTAATTCTCATAGTTCCCTATATCTACACCCATGGGACGAATAAAATTATTTTATTCTATTTAAAGCGTTTGATAGGTGTATTTTAGAAATATTTACGTTATCGCGCAGTAGAATTAAAAGGGTAATTAAGTTTCTTTTATCTTTTATTTTCTGAAAATAAATGCTTTAGATGGCGCCTGTTAGATTTATAAAGTAAGGTAGGAGTTTAAAATGCTGCAAACTACAAAACAGGAATATAAACATAAATAATTTATGTTGAAGTAAAATTGGAATATATTGGGTTTTATCCGATAGAAATGGAATTTATTTAATATTTATTTCAAGTCGGGGAATAAACAAAGTTGCAAAGATGTTCACAATTGATATGTGCTTAACAAAATAATGTTTCGAATTATATGTGTAGAAAATGAATATCGAATGTAGGTACTCGTATATCTTTTATTGCAGCATTCTGAGTAACGGCCGCTAAATATGTATGTGTAAAACACGTTTCGCTGAATGCTATCCTTCTACTAAAAGTTCACTGTCGGACATGGGCTTGTGTTTTAATAAGAACCGTGTGAAAAATTAAATTGTGCGCCATAAGAATATATATTATAATAACCCACTTTGAAATATTACCCCCTTTTCCATTTAAAGTTGATTTAATGAAAAATATTTGTGATATATCTTTAAATTATCACAGTATGTTTCAATGGTCACTCTTGGCAGGTGCATAGATGATCACAGTACCAGACGGTTTGTACTCACTTACTAGGTGGTAGGATTCCTTTGATGCATAAGTGTCAATCTGAGTAGGTAACACATTCTTACGTATATTTTGAAAGAAAGAAGTGAGCCAGTATAAATAAAGGAGTATTCCATCTTAGCCTTCCTTATTCTAATTTGGTTATAGGTAAATACACAAAAGAAGTGATGTATATACTAAAAGAAAATTAAAATCTTTGGTTCGAGGAATTTAAGGAAGCTTCTCTATTTGATGCAGCTTCTTCGGCATTGGAATCCTGGATTTATACCAGCCATAGTAGATAGACAATATAGATGGTAGATATATTTATGTGTAAAAAAGTAGTAATTACTTCTACCAGAAGCAAATACGAGTATACAGTTTTAATAATATGATAGTATACAAGTTTGCATAATAAAATAGTGTAATAGTTATATTCATGATGTTTTTAAACATTACCCTGTGAAAGAATTTGATGCTTCTATTATTAGACTTATGTTTTGTTAACTTTGCAGAAAGAAATATTATTTTGTCAACTTCGATCAGATAATTAATGTAAAAGTAATATCTTTTTCTCTTACATGAAACCAGTGAGAATAAAAATTGGATCAACTTTTATTTAGTAGAATACTGTTTATGTTAATTAATAATTGTTACTTCTGTATATGATCTTCTGGATTTGATTAACGGTGTATAGTTTATAATAATTTCCTTATTTATTTACCATGTAGGCAGACATAACAAAATGCTGACAGAAATAAGGATATAAAGTTTATTGGCGTTGAAGGCATAGTCTTATCTCACATATTTTATTATCAAAATGTAATTTTGATTCCCAGCAATATCATAAACGAATTTGTTTTTTTTTTTGGCTAATACTGTTTGAAATGTAAATTAATACGTACATAAACAAAGTCCCCACAAGCTTTTTAGATTGCAATAAATATAGAAAAAATAATATAATATCTAAACGGTGTAGATTTAGAATATGTTAGGCAGGTTACGAACCTTGGCTTAATTTTGGCTGACGATCTAAGTTGGGTGCTACAGGTTAATGAGGTCAGGAGACGTATTTTTGGAACTATGCATTCATTAAAGCTCTGGCAAAAATTTATTCCTCAGACGGCCAAGGTTACGCTAGTCAACTCTCTGTTGCTTCCTATTTTTGATTATGCCGATATTGCCTATCCAGATATAACTGAGGAGCTGCTTAACAAACTCGACCGTCTGCTCAATCTGTGCATACGCTATATTTTTGGCCTGCGCGAGTTTGATCATATATCACAATTTCGCTCAAGACTTAAGTGGCTCGACATCCATTTTCGCCGGAACACACACCTTCTAACCACTTTGTATGGTATTCTTCACAATCCTTGTTCCCCAGTTTATCTAAAAGAGCGTTTTTCATATTATTTAAGCTTATCCTGTTCGATGACCAACAAAACTCTTACTATCCCGATGCATAAATCTGCATACTACTCGGATTCCTTCACGGTATCATCAATTACACTTTGGAATAACCTTCCACAAGATTTAAAAGATGCTCCTTCAATAAATACATTTAAACGTAAGCTTGAGGCACATTACTTAAAATTACTTGATTAATTTTATTGATTATGTTTATTATAATTTCGTATACTATATTGTATGCTTTATTGGTTTAGTATATATTTTATTTAAATATATATGTATGCATGTATATATATATATATATATATATATATATATATATATATATATATATATATATATATATATATATATATGTATGTGTATGAGTGTATATATGTATAAACTAACATATACATAATATTATGTAATGCGTTTTGAATAGTATGAATAAATAAGTTAGTTTTTCTTTCTCTCGCGGCTCTACCCATAGCTCTCACCACACTACAAAAGGTTAGCTGGCAGAGAATGCCTTTTCGGCATTAAAATCGCCTTTGTACCAAATTGTTTTGTTTGAGTGCAATAAAGAATTTTCTATCTATCTATCTATCTATAATGATAAGAATTATTATTTAGTTTAGATACTCTTTGCAATATTACTTAACTTTTTTCAGGTCTTCAAATCTTGAAGAGCTGCCCGTAGGCAGAGACAAAAACGTGTGTACTTTGAAGACTAAAGTCTTACATCTTATCTCTTGTCATTAAAAAATCCGCTCCGATTCCTAAACATATTATAAATGGACATTTTACCATCAAGCTATTTAAAAAAATGTTTGAAACGACAATCATTGAAAATCTACTTATATAAAACACAAAATATGTTTCTATTTATGTCTATTATACACTTTGAAACCATCAAACCGATTCTGATGAATTTTTGAGTGTGTTTGAATAGATCCCTAGATTGTTTATATATACATTTGGACGCGGTAGATGGCGCTGTTGTAGAGATGTATAAATCACCTGTGCGAAGCCGGGACGGATTGCTAGTTATAAACACAACTAAATGATACCTGTGTTTTTGTAATCTTTACACAAACAGTTTAAATCATCTTAATTCCTCACTATTTATCAGTGTGTAATAACGTAGATAAGCATGATATAACCCTGTTATTTTACGATGTATAAGCACATACTAATCAACCAAAACATTTAAACAAAGTTTTGACACCGTGCCCGTCAGTCTATAGTAATAAATCATCAAAGTTCAAAAATTTTAATAAGGTTTGTATAAAAACTGTTATTATAATATTAAGGAATTTATAGGTAATAATAATCCACGGAAAAGTTTATATGGCTAGCAGGCTATTTCTAATTTGTTTTGTGTTGTTAATTGTAACTTACGTGATTGATAGCTATTATTTAAAGAAAAAAGTCCCGCTTGGTTTCGTGCTGGTTCTTCCCAGGATAGAGGTCTTTTTCCGAACAACTGGAAAATTAAAAAAGTAAATTTCAATAAAGTATTGTTTATAATGATAAAAAAGTTTCTGTTTCTGTAATCCTATTGTTAGAATACTTTGGAAATGGTTATTTAAAATAATAAATACTGGTTGCGCTTAAACGCATATTTTGTAGACTATATTAAATGGCATCCTTTTCATAACTTCCGTCTCCTTTCCTGCACGGGCACGCTTCCAATAGGAGGCTAGATATGGCGGCGTCATTTAGGACGACGAATAAGACGCGCTGGCCCAAAAGTGAAAGGTCGAAAACACGCCACTGGCCGTCCAGTTGTTGTCGACGTGCCACCATCGCGCCGAGCATTTGAAGACCAACGCCAGATGTTATTGCACCTCTGTGGCAGTAATGCCACAGAATAACCTAATAATGACAGCTTTTGCATAGTGCAACGTAGCGCCATCAACCTCAGGCCTGAATAAAAGGCCGCCAGAAGATCAACGCCCAAGTAAGTGCATCTCCTTTCTTTCCTAGCGTGAGCTGTTTTCATTTGTTGCCGCTTCTTCCCCACAACAGCTCACGCTCCTACCCTTACCAGCTGATATAGTGAATTAGGTCTAAGCATTTCAATACAAAAAGAAATTGTCTCCTTATCTTCAAATATTTTGTTTTTATCTCATGTCTTGACACTGATTTTTTCAGGATTGAATTTTCGAATACTAAATTTTTCTATCTCATTTTCGGCTATTTGCAAATTTTCCTTAAATTTATTGTTTTGTTTCTTTAGTTCTTTAATCATCTCTCCCATATTAAGTTTATGTAGATCTGGACAACTGCTATTCAAACGACTGTTCTGCGATATGAGTACGTTGTCTGTAAAATCATGATCAGAGAGTAACTCGAAAGAATTCTCTGTCAATACATTTATTATATACTTTTCATTATGAGTTTTAGACTACCAGTGGTCACATTTCTATTTAGTTTTGTTTTCTGTAGTCATTAGATAAAACTTTTTTGCTGAACAATTGGTGCAGTCTACGTGGTAGTTTTGTGTACAAGTTATGGAATGTGGTTGTTGGTGATCGCCTATTGATATTATTTTTGCACTTTCTGCAGTGTGTCTCTATCTTCTGTGTGTAATAATATGTACAGTATAGTTCAATTTCATTGGACCTTGTTTTTTTTGACTAGGTTAAATAGATGGCGTTTATCATGAGTTCACTTAAATATAGTGTTTATTGAACTGCATTGAGAGTAATTGTCCAAAACACATTGATATATAATTTAATGGCCTTAAAAGTTATTGTTTTGGTTCTAAATTTCCACACTGTTTCGTATCACATTGGTTTATCTAGTGTAGTAGCCTAAAGCAGCGAAAAATTCGTACATTCGATACGACAACGTCGCCAGCCCTCACGTGACTACCTGTTCGGGTAGCTATACCTGATGACTGGCCGCCCCCCAAACTCCGTGCTTCCCACGCTCCGTCTTCGGCTTTGATGCGCTCTGCGGCAAAACGTGCGCCATACGATTGAAACAAATGGTTTCATAATTTTTCATCTGTTCAATCTGAGATGTTATACATTACATTATTTTCTAGTGCTATTTAAAGATATGCATTTGTGATTATGGTAGACTGGTAATAATAAATGTTTTATTTGGGGGCTTTCAAAAATTCAATCTATAGTTATACAAAAAACGATGTTGAATGTGGGATAAACTAGCATGAATAAAATATTATCTGAAATTTAGTATTTTATACGATTATGGTGATGTGTAGATACCAGGTTCAAAAAAAACAGGACAATACAAAAAATATAATAAAAAATAGAAATTATATTTTATATATATTATATTTAATTATAAATTAGTTAAATTTTCTGTTTTTTGTATTAAAAGTCATCAATAAAAATTTGTCAAACCCATAGGGTTACAAAAGCAATTACATTCCAGCATAATCGGGACTTAAACCGGCCCTGTCATAAAATCTGTTCCTACGTGACATGTCTTAACTATATTTTTTCTCTCCACCAATTTTCAGATACAAAAAGCCAAGGATTTCATTGAAACTTGCGAGATCCCTTAGTCCAGGCTGTCAAAAAACTCTTTCTTAGCTAATGTCTCCCACTCATAAACTCTAAAATTGCTAAATTTTAGGTCGATACTACAAGAACAAATCAGAAGTTTTATACAAACTTGCCCAAGTGCTTAGACCTCTAATACGGCCCTGTTGCAAAATCCGTTCTTAGCGGACGTATACTAACTTTATACTACCTACCTGCCAAATTTCGTCTTTGTACGTCAAGCGGTTTTCGATATTTTGTGACGAGTTAGTGACCTTTCGCTTTTATATATTTAATTCTATTTTTACGCTTGGATTTCAAACTCTGGTTAGACACTTTGTTCGTAAAGTTGTTGCTCTAAGAAATGGAAACAACATTCTTCGTGCTTGTCTAACAAACTTATTTAATATTTAATAATATAAAACTTTAAGCAAAGTTTCTAATTTACATGACGTTAGGCTTTAACATTTTTTCCAAGATTGATGTAACTTTTCGAATCAGATTATTACATTATCTTGCCCGCCAGTTACTTTTTTTTTTTTCATTTTCCCTTGTTAAAAAAGATTATATATATAAAGGCTGTTAAAGGAAGAAAGAGGAAAGATGTAAGTGTAAGTGCGTATCAAGAAGCTTAGCATTAATTTATTTAAAAAAGGGCTGTTAAATAAAAAAAGAAAAAATATGTATGTGCATTTCAAGGAGCTTATCATAGTTTCGGTGTTACTTGAAATATACGCTGACTGCTTTTTTTTTGGTCTGCGATTAGAGTGTTTAACATCCACTGTCAACATCTTCGTTTCGACAGCTTTCTTTCTATTCTAATTTATCTAACTTTTTTGTTAACCTGTAACAAAAGAATTCAGAATAAATAAATTTTTCATTCATTTGTTCATCAAGGGTAAATTCTCAAATTTCTTCTGGCACAATTCTAATGCACACACAATCAGTGCGTAATTTAATGTAATTGATCAGTTTCTAGGACGAATCTGGTGGCACTCTTGTTATTTTATAATGTATTTATAAACTTTTTATGTAATTTTAGACAATAGTAAA
This sequence comes from Parnassius smintheus behrii, assembly GCA_036936625.1. NCBI lineage: Eukaryota > Metazoa > Arthropoda > Insecta > Lepidoptera > Papilionidae > Parnassius > Parnassius smintheus. The sequence continues at coordinate 14,268,955 of JAUPFT010000031.1, read as the reverse complement.
GTTCCTGCTGGAAACAGGCCTTGTCTCATTTCTGAAAGATCTTTGCACCAATAAGTCCGCACACGCACACGCGCAGATCTTTTTGGTAACTTCACATATCCTCGAGATATTTAATTTCTTGGAGATGGAGGTTTGTTTTGGATGTTTTCCTTCATCACTGAAGACGTGATAAAGTAGTACTTATAATTGCAACTAACAATTCCATTTGTGCCAGCGGTGATCGAACCTAGGTTGCTCGCGTACTGTGGGTTTTACGGCGAGCCCCTTAGCTACCACAGCTCATGTTAGGCACTTATTATTAGTCATTAGACAGTATTTACACTTAAATCTACTCTTACATATCTACTGGAACATTTTTCACTTAATTTAAATTTTATTCTCTTAAATACACATACACAAAATTAATTTAAAACCAATAATTAGTGGTCACAGTTACAATCAACAATATAGGAATTTATGTAAATTTATTCTAACCACTCTGTCAGTTCAGAGAATATGGGTGATTTCCTAAAAATTTTTCGACAACATGTTATTGTTGCCTTGTGATGGGACTTAGTCCACGCAATTATATACGTTATAAAACTAAAACTTTTAATAAATACTAAAAACCGGCTTAAATTTTTCGATACACTTTCTCTGAACATCAATCTCCTCTTCCCCTCGGACCGCCTAATGGTGTAAACGTGTGCACGAACCTTATTTAACTATTTTAATAATTAATTTATTCAAAATTTCCCATTCGCGCTAGGACTATACTACTAATATAACTGCAGCGTGGCTCTACCACGTAGAAAAATATATCGCAATGTTCGTGTAGTGGTGGCGTAAAAGAATCTATCCCGCATTTTGTCCCGTGGGTGTCGTGAGCGGCCACTATGGCTCCATGGCCCAGTTGCTAAACAATCAGTTGCAGCGCGAACAAATAATGAATCAATACAAATAATTATTGTTTAGTTTCGAATCCCGCACGGAACAATAATTATTTGTACGGCCTACAAATGATTGTTTCGTGTCTGGATGTTTGGCCTTGTACAATTTATGTATGTAAATCCACCGGAAAATACATCATGCGGAAGGAACGTTTAAAATGAAAATAATAATAATAATAATGAAACTATGGGGTACCTATGTATAACCACTTCTTTTACACCGAGTATAAAATATCTATAACGTTTAAATAAAAATAAATTTTACTGATTACATCGCGTATATCAACTTATTTTATATTCCCTTCCTTTTGAGTACTTTAGACTAGAGCACCCACGGATTTTTTATAGGATTTGGTGACAAGCGAGTACACAGTCCACCTGATGGTAAGTGGTTGCTGCGGATCATATACATCTACATCTATTCTTGATTACAAATCAAAATTCGGATACGTTGTCACCCGCGAGGGCTAAGATGGAATGCCTCGTTTCCAGTAAAAAGGGTCTCCGGTTCTCTACACTCACCATACAAAACACAGCAGCATTAAGCTACTATTTTACACCGGTATTCTGTGAGAGCGTGGTCCTTTCCCGGTCGAGCCGACCCATTCGTACACAACTATACTACTAATATAACTGCAGCATGGCTCTACCACGTAGTCATGGGTTACGGGAGGGACTGAGATGTTCCACGCCCCAGTGTCATAGTTAACCACGAATACCTTCAGATTAAAGTTCTTCATTTTTGTTTCGATCAATGCAATATGAACTCATAGTATCTTGAAGTCTTGCAGTTGTGTGCGTAACCCACGCACACAATTAGGATTTAATTTTATTAATTATAGGACCCCAGATGGTAGCACCAAGCCATCGTCTCTATTGAAATCAGGATGTTTTTTGATTTCAATAGCCTCGCGGATCACCCTTAGAAGGAACCGGAGTTCTTTAGCGAGGATTCGTAGTCTATCAAATTTGATGTAGTGACGGGGGCAATCTTGTACTTGATCACAGAAGAAATCATTATATTTAGAACGACCGCGGGGAGCAGTAACAAAGTTGCGAGGCATCTAGTACTGCAATGTCAATCAATTTGTCTTTATATGTAGTGGAGCCACGCTATAGCCATTTTTATACGTGGTAGAGCCACGCTGCAGTTATATAAGTAGTATAGTTGCAGCACGAATGGGTCGGCTCGACCGGGGAAGGACCACGCTCTCACAGAATACCGGCGTCAAATAGTAGTACGGGTTAATGCTACAGTGCTTCGTATGGTGAGTGTAGAGAACCGGAGACCCTTTTTACTGGAAACGAGGCATTCCATCTTAGTCCTCACGGCTGACAACGCATCTGCATTTTGATTCGTAATCGAAGATAGATGTAGATGTCTATGGGCCACGGCAACCATTTACCATCAGGTGGACTGTGTGCAGTTTGTCACCCTATCCTAACAAAAATATGGTTGTATCTCGAATGGTTTGGCTCGTGGTTTGGCTCGATCGGAGAAGGACCAAGATCTCACAGAATACCAGCATGATATAGCAGCTCAACGCTGCTATGTTTTATATGGTGAGTGTAGATGATCGGAGGTCCATTTTGCTGATCGTTTCCAATAGAAAAAGGTCTATTAGTGATAAAGACAGTGACACGGAGACAATGACAATTCACACACAAGCAGTCACAAAATTTTTTTGCACACATGTTGGCAACGTATGTATTTAAGACCAAATCCGAGGCGAAGTAGCCATAAACTCTTGACTTCTGATAAGGTCATATGGTTACCACATAACTGCTTATGTTTGACGATATCCTATACGCTTTTGTCGCCATTGCTGGACAACTTTACAAAAATGATTAATCGCCAAATTTGTTGATCGTTTATTAGCGATGGGTATATGTAATTTTTCTGAATGGAGTTAAATAATTATTTGTATTTTTATTATTTGCTATGAAATTCTCTTAAATAGAAGGAAATTTAAGTTTTGTAAGATGTGTGGTGAATATATGCCCATCCATTATCCCATTTTTTTAAGGCACTAACTAAATTCTAAACCAATCATCACCAATAAATGAGTTAAATTATTACACGATGGTGTTGAAAACTTTGTGGGAAAATCTGCATGTCTGAGAAATTTAATATTATAAGAACATGATTCAAGGTTCACCTACATGCCCTGGAATAGCGTGACATACTAATTGTTTTTTTTTCGGAGCTCAAAAATAATGGGGGATCACACAGAGGACGTTTTTAAGATGTAATTTATTTAAATTTTTTAATGTGCTTATTTTATCAAAATATAAAAATGGCCAATCTCAAGTATCAAACGGTTCAATTTTCTGAAGTGGTAGTAAGCTGAAAATATAGCCCATATACGTACTAACAGCTGATGAGGGAGAGAGTTTTTCTAACGACAGCTTCGTCTTTTTATAGAAGAAGGGGTAAATGATCATCCGGGAATATGAAATGGTAACGGACCTTCGCCACCTACGGACATCCTTTTAGGAAACGGTCTATAAGAAAAAAGTATGAGCCTTCCGTAAAACTGTTTGAAATAGCAAGGTAGCCGTGTGAAGCAGACTTAATGGTTAATGTGCTAAATTTGAAGTGGTATGAATGGTATTATAAATAATTATTAGCCGGGCCGTACTTTATAAAAAAATTTTGGGGATACCAAAATTATGTTCAGAAGTAGGCTTGTGATGGGCTGTAAAGATGATGTTAATGAACAAAGCGAATATTGAAAATTAAGACAGCCAACAAAACAGTTAACAGAGAGTCACGAAGAGGAAAGAAAAAGTTAAATGTGAACACAGCGATCAACAAATGAAGGCGGTTATAATAATGATAAAAATATGGCGGTGATCGAAGACCTTTCTCTAAAAAATTGTACATAGGTATATGTAGCAAATAAGGTAAAAGGGGGGACTACTTTAAATAAGTTAAATCAAAAGTAAATTAAATTACTAATTAAAAAGAAACCTTAAAAACTAAATTAAACACAAAAATATATGGCACAAACATCGTCTAAAAGTAAAATTTACCTACATTTATAATCCGCCTCTTTTGTTTGCTCTGAATCGGTTTAAATCGATCTATTTGTTGCCGGCTCTAGACAAGGTCAATAGATACGTGCTTGACGTCTATCCCAGGTTGATCGACTAACAAACAGAGCTTAATCTGGATACCCTCAATTGTTTAATAACTTTACTGGTTTCGATTTACAGTATAGGTTTTTGAATTAATAAAAACTATAAAACATTGGAGATATTAGTTTTATTTTCAAAAAATATTTAAAAATAAAAATGTCTCCTAGATAACGGGAGATATCTGCGCAGGACAGGATTATGGTGTCCAAGTGTGCACCTGCACTTGTGCACCTGTGCTTGCGCATAGGTGCATTCTCATTGTCCGATGGGACGATAAGCTGACACGACCGCACAGAGAAACTGGGTGCAGGACCAACGGCTTTACGTGCTTTTCGAGTCATGTGGGTGAAACACTGCCAACATCAATCTGGACTACAACTGAGAAATACTTTCTGGGAAACTTGAACTCAATCACCTTAATTTTTTTCGCCCTGATTTTTCTGCCCTTTGTCTAGTGATTAGAATCCCTGAGGATTCGAGGCAATCAATAAAAAATATATACGTGAACGTATGATTCAATGGTAATCTCATAAAACATTGAGGATACAGCTCCATCGTAAGATAGACAAAGTGATCCACGAAAAAGTCATATAATTTTTTTCTATTGAATTAAGAAATGTTCCCAGATGATTATAAAGAATTTTCTCAAAATTTTTGAAATCACTGAAATTACAGAGAATGGACGGTAGTTAAAAAAATCTTACTATAATTTATAGTTAGAGCCAGGGTATCTCAGAGGATACACGCTGGCTTTAAATTACAGAGTACGCGAAAAACCTTGGTTCGATCGCCGCCGAAAACAATGAAACTATTAATTGCAATTTTACGGGTGTATCATGAGGTCGGCGGTGTAGAAAAACATCGTAAGGTAAGCTGCATGTCTGAGAAAAAAAAAGTGAAGTTCGCCCACTCGCATTAGGGCAGCGTGACCAACATTTACCTTCCCTAAAACCCTCGCAGGAATGAGATGAGGCGTTGCTCAGCAGTGGCAAATATATTTTAAGCTGTAACTTTAACTTTTATAAATTATGGTACTTATGTTTAAAACTTGTTTGTCCGTGGCACGACATAAACCCGAGAAATGGTCCCTCTCTACTACGTCAAAAACGCTATAACTCACTGCGCGTTGGATTGTGTGTGATTAGGAAAAAAAATTCAGGTGCGTTTTCATCTCTGGGGACTAGGATATCGACGGTGAAAAGGAAAAAATTACCAAGCGACATATAGGCAACTTTACAGGAGAGCTGATTATAGTTTGAAATTTTGAAAAAAAAAATGATATAAACTGTACTGTTTATCTTATCAGAATAATTTTTACATAATTAAAAAGCTTTTTGGACTCTTCAATAGCTACTGTAAATAAACTCCCGTTTTGCTTACAATTTATGAAGTTAGTGGCGCTTAGTAAAAAAAAATCGCGAACGGAAAAATCGACTAACAGACAATCGATTTTTAATGTAAGAACCGGAAAAAAGTTGTAACCAGATATTTCTGAAGAATTTGAGGATGGATAAAACACTTTCACAATAATAACATTTAAAATTTCTATGATCACGCAAGAGTTACTAACCACTTCATGATTGATTAATTTATATCTGGGATATTTTTATCAGAGGACAAATTAAAATAATATCTTACCCTAATAATTCAATGAGGATTTTAAATTTAACAAAAAAACACTGGTACTTATTTGTTTTTATTTTAAAACAACTTAGCTTTCGTGATTTAAAATAAAGTTTACGAATAAAACAGCCTTTTATCACAAAATTAAAAGTACATAAACAAGTTACAAATATCGTCAGAGATATTTGAAAATAAAAAATAATTCACAAGTACATACATTGTAATGCTAATCACTTAAAATTATTTAACAAATTATATATTTTTTAATATATAGAATAGAGGGCAAACGGGCATACGGCTGACCTGATGGATAATTCCACAAAGAAGTTTTAGCAAGGAAGAAAACTTCGAGTTAATCACTCAGTGATAGACCACCAATCATCCAGATAGTGCAGATGCTATCGCAAGTTTTGTCACGATGTGCGTTGGTGAAATTTCGCGGCTGGAATTAATCAAAAAAATTCCTCAAGTTCTCTTCGCAGTGCTAGTGAATTGAGCCCATCAGAAAGAACTCGATCATCAACTATTCGAGCCGCTTTCTGCTGGATGCGGTAAAGTGAAAGGAGCTAGTAATGAGGTGTAACGGTTTATTATCTGTATTAATAACTAACCCTTGGTATATTATTTTTTACCGAGGTACTTGGAACTAGCACTTGCATTAATTAAAGCTAGGACTATTTCATATATATTCAGAATATATATATATATATATATATATATATATATATATATATATATATATATATATATATATATATATATATATTCAGTTCCTTCTGATCCATGATTCTAAAATATAGATTAATATTCGTAAAATACGAGTAAATCAAACATTATCACTACGACAGAAGAATAAGTAAAACTTAAATGAATATAATTGCCACTTCTCTTGACCAAACTGCGAGTCACTGAGACGCGCGGTCACGCACCTATTCACTAAGCGCCAGCTTGCAACGCAATGTTTAAAGTTTTTGTTTCTAACGACCACTCCAATATTAAATCACAGCCTAGTTGCACGACAGTTTAATATCAACGTGAAAGACTCAACTAACGTTTTATTACATAAATATTCCTGGAAGAAATATCTTAACGCTAAAAAAATATTGGAAAACGACAGGTCACTTTCATCTAAGCAACAAAATTACAGAAAGTAAAAATATCACTAAACGATATTTTTTAGTTAATCAGACCTGGTGAAAAATATCTAAATGACAAATAGCTAATATCAAGGGCAGGTAAAATGGTAAGGGGCCCAAAAAAATTCAAGATAGGAAAAAATAGCCAAATACATTGTTAGTTTTTCGTGAGTTCGGGAAAAATTATCTTAAAGCCAAAATAATTTATACCAAAAAAAAAGGATAAATTTACTAAGTAGAAATACCGGTATATTATTGTCCTAAACGAAATATTTTTTTAAATTATAAAAATTTTCGAAAAACTTCTCGAATTTTAAAATTACTAAACGATTTTAACTTCATCGTAGGAGCGTGAAAATAGGACAAATCGACGCAGAAAATTCCACTTCAGCGTCGATATAATATCTCGTTACCAATAAAAAAGGTTATCCGGTTCCTTACGTATGCCGAGAGCGTGGTCTTATCCCGGTTGTAAATAAATAAAAGTGTCAAAATGAATTAATGAACTTTTATCTCGTCTATGAAAATTATATAACTAAATAAAATAATGTGCATAATAAGTATTTTACAATCGTTTACTTTGGTTAATAGTCGCAAAATATTATAAAAGGCATAGGATTGGAAAATATTCACCAATTTTACAAATAAATGGAAAAATTTCATTCTACTAAATGTCCTGGATAGAACTTAAACAAGATTTAAATTGCTTTTTTAAGACGCGTAATTCAACGAAAGTAAGATAAATTGGCTCACCCCGGGGGTCAAGAGACCAGAGAAACTTCTAAGAGAAGAAAATATAAAAAAATTATTTGTTTCATACTATCGTTCGAGATTATTCTACCTTTAAGAGAAAACAAGTTTATCCAGAAAAGTTATAAAGAACTGTTCTGGTTCCTAGATTTTTTATCTTTTGCCTTTAGAATAAGAGATATAATTTTCCAGTATATTATGTACAAGTTGATAAGTAAGGGGAAGTCAATAAACTACGTGATCATACGTGGTAGAGTCATGCTGCAGTTATATTAGTAGTATAGTTGTAGCATGAATGGGTCGGCTCGCCCGGGAAAGGACCACGCCCACACAGAATACCAGCGCAAAATAGTAGCGTAATGCTGCTGTGTTTCGTATGGTTAGTGCATATAACCGGAAACCCTTTTCACTGGATAAGAGACATTCCATGTTAGTCCTCACCGGTGACACACGCATCTGCATTTTGATTCGTAATCGAGGATAAATGTAAATGTCTATGGGTCACAGCAACCAATTACCATCAGGTGGACTGTGTGCTCGTTTGTCACCCTATCATATAGAAAAAAAGTGAGGCGTTTTCTTTATTTTTTGACTCTCCCCTCCCGCCCACGTGAGACTTCATCATCATCATCATTACAGCCTATCAAAAGGCTACTGTTGAACATAGGCTTCTACTATAAATAGGTTCATAGGTGAATATTATAATTTTATTTAAGTTAAATATAATTTTAATTTTAATTTATGTTTCATTAAAATTTATAACTATGAGTAAGAAATTAATTAGAAACCGAATCATTATTAAACTAATGTAGATAACATAACGATTATATCACACATGCAGTGATACCAACCAACGCATTCATTAAAAGTTATAAGTTCCCGTAAAGTAAATTCTTCCAATTTATAAAACATTGTAGTATTGAGAAAGTGTCCAAAGGCTTTTTGTGATTTAAAAATATCGTTAGAATTTTAGTTTTGCTATCTAAATTTGACTGAATATTAGCCTACTAGTCGAAACGCGCTTTCAATCGCACTGTTGATCATGTTGTTAGAGCCTGCATGTTTGAGCACACAGTCCACCTGATGATTAGTGAAAGCTGACATGGACATCTACATTTATCTTCGAATAAGAATCAATATGTAGATGATTTGCCCCTAAGACCTAAGATGGAATGCCTCGTTACTAGTAGAAATGTTCTCCAGTTGATTATACTCACTATACGAAACCCAATAATATTATTCATTTAATTCACGCTGGTATTCTGTGAAAATGCGATCCTGTCCCAGCTAAGCAATCCAATTCCCGTTACAGCTATTATGTAGTTGCAGCGTGGCTATACCACGTAAAAACTGTGTAGAAAAATGTCGGCTTGTTAGTTACTTTTCAAAATATTACATAAATTCTTTATCGTAACTCATGATAGATTTACTAGAGTGGAGAGTTGTCTCGCAAACATACTTTAAGTATTTAAAACGTTTAGGCGATTGCAATTGGTAATGCTATATTTTTCTTTTATAACACTTAGTTGTCAGTTGTATCATAAATTTGGTTTGCTTCTCCAAAATCTCACTATGATCTTCATGTAATTGCTTCAAATCATTGCATCGCATCGCAACTCCACTGTGGAACGGAGGCCTACCCCAAAGAATACCACATTCTTTTTCATTATATTTTACATATTACAGCGTAATTTCGATCGATATTGTTTGTCTATTATTTAAGGTATATTAAGCTATATAAATAGGTATATAAAGGTATATAAAGCTTTATTGTATGTTTTTTTTAATTAAAATGAAAATTTGATGTGCAGTAATCGAGATAAATTATCATTTGGAGAGCTGGTAAAATGGGTTTTCATTCTTTTCCTGTAATATAAGCCCGTTTTTCATTACTTTTAGGGTTTAGTAATGTAAGAAATCTATATATTTGATCTACTGTCGTGGGTCACAACATCATAACACCTTGATTCTTAAGTTCCTAAGCGACTAAAGTGGATAAAAATGTTGTTGTGTATTCCAGCTATACAGATTTCGGTATGGGTAAGACGTAGGTGTGTTTGATCTGTCCATCTTATAGTTACGTATTGAGTGCTCAACGGTGAAGTAAAATGTGAAGAAAGCGTTTAAAAAATATAATAAGGGTGACAAACGGCACAAAGTCTACCTGATTGTAATTTGTGGACAATAGAGCTTCCCTTCGGAACTCTGAAGAGTTCAGATGTGTTACACTAAATCCCGATATCATTTTACTAACAATATTTAAAATAAAGTTTCTAAGTTTATAAAAGTGTCCGAGTTACAAAAGTAAGATTGCTGTGCTAACACATACGCTGTTTTAACACGCCCCATCGTTGCACTGCTGCCCGCTCCAAGAGTTGTCATGAAGTTCAGCCAATTCTTTGTACTTCTAGGAGGTACGTGTTACTCCTAGTAATCTGTCATTCCGTCGACATCACGTAGTCAAGTAGTCATATTCTTAACATAACACTACTGTGCCGTAAGCCACTCATTGGGTGCGTTTGGCAGAAAAAAGCGCTAGCAAGCGCTTACAAGCGCTAAAATAGTTTTCGGCCAGGACACGATTGCTACTTCAGTAGCGCTGACACAATCCGCCATTTTGCTTATTTAATTTGTTTGTTTTGAAGTAGAGTTTATAAGTTGTTTTGTGCAATATTAGTTTTAAGTAATGTAATGACATGAATAAACATGTACATGTTATTAAAAATTCATGATTGGTAAGTTTTTAATATGAATACTTTACAAACATATATTTAAATTAGGTTAGGTTCCCCGGTTAAAACTAACATCGTGTCCTGGAGGAAAATAGCTACTTACGATTTGACAGCGCTTATCGCTTGCGATCGCCATTTTGCCTACAAGCGCTTGCTAGCGCTTTTTTCTGCCAAACGCACCCAATATAATGTACCAACATATTTGCAGTGTAAATGCAAACACTGACAGTTTCCTATTATTACTGACAAGAATTAGCATTTAGTTTGACATAATAGCGTTTACCGAGTGTTGATTACAGTACAATCGTTGTATTTCTCCTTTGCTGGGATATAAGGACATGGTGTCTATGAATCCATATAATAAAAATGATGGTGTAATGGTTTTCATCAAAAATAATATAGAGAGGATTTCGATGGAAGAACCGTAGCTCGTAGATTCAAGCTCCCTCTTAATTAAGGTAGGTAGAAATGTGCGATTTTTCCAATATTTGAATATTGTATTTAGGCTCGATTCGAAACGTGATTTTACTTGGTGATATTAAAATTGATATATATCCACTAGTACTGATACAAACTGTCCTGCATATATTAATTTGACAGCTGAACAGTGTCTCCTCCCCTTCCACTCAATACCTACATATGTGTGCCTTGACCATGTTGTGCTCAAAACCAATTAGCCAGCCTTAACTATTTCAAGCCTAAGTTTTTCAAGCCAATGTGACTGTTCACTTTACGGTAATACTCTCTCTTTCAAAGAAAGTGCTATCTAAGCAGGACGAAGAATAGTGCTATCGTCAATCCGCCTGACTAGCGAGATGACAAATATTCACTTCAGCGGGAGAGACCCATGTCAGATTTCAACGGTCTGATGACAAAGAAGTAGAGGAATTAACTTTTCATGATCATTCACTTCAGCTCGAGGTAGCTCGTAGTCTAATAGTTAGTAGTAATTTTCAATACACGAGCAACCCGGAGTGCGAGTACCACCGACAATAATGAAACCTGTGTCTTAAAATTTTATAAAAAAAATAGATATGTAAAATCAGTAAACAGAAGGTCACTGATGTGAACAATTATTGTCGTTTTTTACACGGGGAAATGCTTACGTATCCCACCTCGCGGGGCAAGGACTGGTTACTCGTACCAACTTAGCCCCATGGTGTTCCAACTTTGTCGCATATGAACAGGGCCACGCTTTCGCACAAATCTGCAGCCCCAACGACACTGACTATGAGATGACGGTCTCTCGGAGTGGACAACTCCTCCCCCTTCTACTACTTATGGAAGACGTAACAAGAAACAAGGAGTGCCTTCCAAGACACTTCTTTCCCCATAAATCCTTTCGGTTTTGAGCACAACATGGTCAAGGCACACATATGTAGGTATTGAGTGGCAGGGGAGGAGATCCGGTTCAGCTGTCAAGTTAATATATGCCGGAAAGTTTATATCAGTACTATTGGATATATATCAATGTCAATATCACCAAGCAAAATCACGTTTCAAATCGAGCCTAAACTACTAAATTCAGTATCCAAATATTGAAAAAATCGCGGATTTCTACCTACCTTAATTAAGAGAGAACTTGAATCTACGAGCTACGATTTACGATTCTTCCACCGAAATCCTCTGTATATTATTGTTGATGAAAACTATTACACCATCATTTTTATTATATGGATTTGTAGACGATTTATAAATTCTTATTTAGTAAAATGAAAAATAAAATATATTGATTTCACCAACGTAAATATGTAATACATTTAAAATGTGTAACACATTTATAAAATGAATAGTGTAATACATTTTGCGGTGGAATAGAACTTAAACGATGAATTTTTTTAACAGATTAAGGATGACAAACGAGTATACAGACCACCTGATGGTTGCTGTGCTCAATTCGATCGATTTAGAATTAAAATGCAGATGCGTTGCGGGTTGCAGGTGGAAAGCCTTTTTTCCAGTAAAAGAGGGTCTCCGGTACTCCATATGGATCACAGCAGTATTAAGCTTCTATTTCACGCATGTATTCTGTGAGAGCGTGGTCCTTCCTCGGTCGAGCCGACCTACAACCATAATATAGCTGCAGCGTGGATCTACCGTGAAGTATATGTAAGGACTCTGGATTGATGTATTTATACCGTTAAATAGCACTGCTTTCACTAATGCGTTTCGGTTTAAAGGTTATGGGAGTCGATATAATTACAGGCTGTGAGGCATTTCATTTAAGTCCTGAGGGACGTCACGTATCCCAAGCTTTCCTCATTCAACTCAAGTACAAATTAACGAACGCACACATACACACACGCACATACGCATGCAGCACGTACATATGTACGCACGCACGCCGGCACACACACCATACCATAACGTTGCACGACACACATGAGATGGTATAGGGTAGTGGATATTCTTACACCGCTACTACCCAGGCTTGTATAAAACTCACTCTTTTTAAAATTTCATCATCATCATCATCATTACAGCCCATCACAAGTCCACTGCTGAACATAGGCCTCCCCCAAGTAACGCCACAAAGCACGGCCCTGAGCCACCTGCACCCATCGACTTCCTGCATGTCTTACCAGGTCGTCACTCCATCTAGTGGGGGAGTCGCCCTACACTACGCCTACCGGTACGAGGCTGCCACTCGAGAACCTTTCTTCCCCATCGGTTATCTGTTCTTTGAGCTATATGGCCGGCCCATTGCCACTTCAGCTTACTAATCCGTTGGGCTATATCGGTCACTCTGGTTTTACTGCGGATATCCTCATTTCTGAGTCTATCACGCAGAGAAACTCCGAGCATAGCCCTCTCCATAGCTCGCTGAGCGACGTTGAGCGTCCTTATACGGCCAGTGGTGAAGGACCACGTCTCTGATCCGTAAGTCATCACTGGCAACACGCACTGGTTGTACACTTTAGTTTTCAGAGATTGAGGTATACCTGACGAGAAGATGTGTCGTAATTTCCCGAACGCTACTCAGCCTAGTTGAATCCATCGATTGACCTCTCGGTCGAAGTTGGACTTACCTAGTCGGACTATTTGTCCCGTGTAAACGTACTCGTCAACAACTTCGAGCATAGTGCACCCAACAACTACCGGCATAGGTGTGACATGGACATTAAACATGATATATAGTCTTAAAATTTATCAAACAAAAATTATTTTAAATTAGTTAAGTGGTGCTAGCAGAAATGAAACTCGATTTGTTCGCAAGCCAATTAATTTAAGCTTAGGATTTTATGATCTACCATGGCTTGACTATCCAAAATATAACGCAGGTCACTCGATGATAAGTAAATGCTTTGGCCCATAGACATCTACAACTAGATATCATCGACTAAGAATGAAAATCCAAGCGATAAGTTCAAAAACATTTTTTTTTTGTAAAAAGATATTCTATTTCGCGTCCTGGCAGACTGGAGTTTATTTTTAATGAAACTTATCCTCATTCTTGTTTCTCATTTCGTATTCTTATGTTTGAAAAAGTGTTTCGTAATTCGTCAAGTATTTCTCAAATAACGAAATGTTATATTTTACAAAACAAACATTAGAGACGTCTTATAAGTAATAAAAGGCGAAACTTTATGCTGTAAGGAAGGAAAATTAGCAACAAAACTTTCGTAAATAGTAAATTATAATTAAAAACGAAGAAATGTTATTATATCGTCTATTAGTTTTATAGTACTTACATAACTTAATATCCAATCCTTACAGCCTGTACTGTCTTTTGAATACTGTATTTAATTAATTAATTTATTTATTGTTAAGTCCACTAAGGTGTACAATTTAGGTTGCAATAAATGAAGACACGTGTCGTTTAAAGGGGAATATATTTGCGACTCATTTTTAACGTGGCGGACGTAGCCGCCACACCGATAACTATTTTACATATTACACATACATATAGCTGTTATACTTAAATAAGTATGGATGTGATATAGGACACCGGACACGCGATCTAAAGAGCCCAGTATATTATATTTACCTATATTGTGTGTGCTGGGCTGTTACGGTAATGAATGCGACATTGACGCTGATATCCGTCGCCGATCTAGGCATCTACACTCGACGTAAAGTAAATAAGTTGGAAATGGTTAAATTGCTATTAAATTATATTTATTTGTATTCAATCATTCAACCTCATCAGTGCCCTTGTAGTAGCGGTAGGTTGTCTGGTCACGGTTATCTAAGGAATATTTTCCGAAGGGTTCTTATCTTTATAAATGTTTCCCCAAATATTTAGAACCTTGTGTTAGCAACGACTTTTGGAGACCCGACGGGATGACTTTGCTTCTTTGGGAGAGAGGCACATTGGCGAGACACTTTTTGAGCATTTCAGTGGTTTCTTTTTTAAGACTGGGCAATATCAGAGGTGGCTAAACAGAGAAAATGTCACAAATATTAGTCTATGGGGGATGACTATATATGTATGCCATTTATTGTATAGACTTTTGTGTCCGTGGGTACACGTGCGGTACAGTTCCTAAAAAAACTGTATCCACAATTTGCCATCGTCGCTGGTGATAAGAGGAATGGTTCTTTTTCCGCTCAGATGCTAAGTGCAGACTTTCAGCAAGTACACCGGGACTGGGACTGAACGCTGGATAATAATTTTAATTTTTACTTTAAGTTTTTTTTTTAAATTTAATTAACAAAATTCATTAATACTCATTTAATATTTTGATGTTGAAATAAAAAAATATTTATCTACCAGTGAAAAAGCGTGTAGTGGCAGTGTGAAAATACCCACTATGTGGTTGTGGGTATTCTTATATATTGGGTGCGTTTGGCAGAAAAAAGCGCTAGCAAGCGCTTGTAAGCAAAATGGCGACCGTAAGCGGTAAGCGCTGTGAAATCGTAAGTAGCTATTTTCCTCTAGGACATGATGTTAGTTTTAACCGGGGAACCTAACCTAATTTAAATATATGTTTGTGAAGTATTCATATTAAAAACTTACCAATCATGACTTTTTAATAAAATGTATATGTCTATTCGTGTCGATATATTACTTAAAACTAATATTGCAAAAAAACAACTTATAAACTCTACTTCAAAATAAACAAATTAAATAAGCAAAATGGCGGATTGTGTCAACGTTACTGAAGTAGCAATCGTGTCCTGGCCGAAAACTATTTTAGCGCTAGTAAGCGCTTGCTAGCGTTTTTTTCTGCCGAACGCACCCATTGTCTTGTTGGTTTTGTAAGAGGCGACGGAATGAAACTAAAACCAATACGTCGCAGCATCTTCCTGATAGCAACAACCAGTAAATTAAAAAAAACTGGCGTTGCCAACCCGCCTGCCAAGAGTTGCAACTATGCATATATGGGAAACTGTGGGGGATTCCTATGTTCAGCAGTGGATTTTTATAAGCTTTATTAGTATGAGAAGAGTGTAAAAAGTAAAATCGTTTTTGTTTTTAACTTAGTTCTTCGCCAGTTTATTTTGAAATAGGTATATAAATTAAAATTAAAAGCGACAGTAGCCTAATGGCAGGGCGCGGACGGCGAACTCAAAAAGTTCGTGGGTTCGAATCCGCCATTCGACTACTGGCGTGAACCACTCGTAACACAAGCAATTTAAGCTTACCACGAGTGGTTAAGGGGAATATTAGTAATATTTATAGTACTGTTATTATTTTTTTTAAAGTAAAAAAAGAATTGAAAAACATGTTCAAAATTCTTTGCCTGCATATTTTACGAGTTATATTAAAATATCGTCATTCATTTAAAAATGCATCTGCATTGGGAACATTTTGGCGCGATGATTCTTCGGAACCGGAAGAATCTGGACCTAAATAGCTTTTTTGGGTAAAGACCCTTTTAAGGCAATTATGTACCGCTGGTATAACAAATTTTAATTCGATCTACTAGCTTTAACTTGAAAAGAAAGAAGGACCTTTGATAGCTATCACGGAAGGAAACGTGCTAGCAGTGAAAATTTTTACTGAAGGTATTCAGCACATACTGCAGGTTGGATCGGAAAGCGTTCACGTGATTTTACACAAACACGGGAGAATAGTTTCGCTTTGGGTGTCGCATAACCTCACCGATGCTCAGAGGCAAGCACGTGTGAAATAGTGTCGTGACATGATTACTAAATTTGATGCAGATTCCGCTCGTTATATTTGTATTTATCACTCACCATTTTTTGGATTTATAAAAAAAAAACTAACGTCCAATCGATGGTTTGACTGTTTCAAAATGAATCATCGCCTTCTAAAATGAAAAAGAGGGACATTTCCTTTATGAAATCAAATTAGCAATAATGCTGAACGGTATACGACTAAATGTTTTCCATAAGTGCAGAAGTAACAGAAGTGCTGTGAGCAACAAGCTACGGCTTCACCATGACAGCACTCACGCATATAGCCCTCAAAATCTTTGGCTTTCTGGACGCCGGCGCAACAGTTAAAAATTTGTTTACACCCCTAATAATGCACCGTATGTCTTCTTATTATCCACTTAAAACAATTAGCTGAAAGGAATATAGTTTCGATCGCCGAAAAATGCCTTTCTTTGAAGTGAAGTTTGAGCGACAGTAGTAGAAATCTCTTAAGTGGACTGGAAAAAGCGTCACGAAAATTGCTTCAGACATATGAAACTTTGTATAGATGTCGGTGGAGAGCTCTATATATTTTGTGAAAATATGAATTAATAAAAACTTAACCAAAAAAAAATTTAGTTCCGCAAAACTTCAGCCCCCTACTGTCAGGTGTACTGTAAGCTTGTTTGTCACTGCAGTTTTATATAAAAAATGTAAAAGTATGTCATGTTTATTTACGCCCTGATCAAAAAATCTCTGTCTTGAAATTATTAAAATTTTGAATTCCGACTTTGGAAATTCAATAATGAAACACTAAGGCTGGTATTGGTGATTTTTTGTGAGTCAAAACCCAAAATAATATGTTATATAAAATTTGATAGTGTCAAGTTTGTGTTTAAAGCTCGGGATTGTCTCTGAAAATGGGCCTAAGTGCTTACAACATTATTTGTAAGAATAACAGTTATTTTTATATATGTTAGATTTACCATATTTTTTGTGTTTATAAGTTTTCAGTTAAGTAGTATATTATATTACTTGTCCAAAAATCTCCATACCTCAAAAATTTATCATCATCTTCACTACAACACATCACAAGTGCAATGCTTAACATAGTCATTCTCCAAGCGATTTCCTGCGTATTTTACCAGGTCATCGGAGTGATATCCTGGTAAAATATCTTGTTGGGGCTGCTATACACTTCACTTACTGGTACTAGTAGGTGGTTACTCGGGAACCATATTAACAACACCCTACTACTAACAGGTATGTCAGAAATCTCATATAGCATACATTGTATGGTAAGAAAAACTAAATATTTCTTGTGTATTTTCTAGACTAATTTAGATTAAGTCACGAGTAAAAAATCTATATCTGGAGAAGTTTCTAGAGGTATTGCATTAGTGGTTGTTAGTTGCCCTGCGATTTATTTTTTCCGATAATGCATTGATGTAATATTTACTACCTGCTAGAACAGACGTCACACATAATTTTTTGTGACAGTTTGGAGATCTTGGTAGGAGGCACATAGTACCATTTTATGGCATAGACGAAGTATATTTGAGTTGGCTCTAACGCGTGATGCAAAGGGCCAAATTCCATCGTCGATCGAAAAATAAAAAACGGCTGCAACCTGAAGCTGTTGGCTGTATGTTTATACATCATAATGTTTTTGTAAATAGAGTGTCATAATTTCTGTATCTATCGTGATCATCATCAAAGCCCAGTACAAGTACACTGCTAAACCTAGGCCTACCTTAAGGAATGCCACTAAGCATATAATTATATTCTATACCTATATGAGTCTTAAAATATTATTTATTACGCCTATACGCGTGTGTATGTGTGTGCGTGCGTTCAATAAATGAAACCATAGGAAAAATTTGCTTCTTACTTCAAATAGAGGATACAAGTAAAGAATTTTAACACTTTTTTGGAAATTAAAAAGATTGTTTTGAACTTTTATTCAAAATAAATAATAAAATTAAATAGCGAACAAAAAGCAACTTTCAATGATTTATAAGCTTTTGGCTCGTCAAAAAAAGTTATTTCCCTTATTCAAATCTTCATAATCCGTCGGACGTGCTTGGAATTTTTACAGAAAAAATTTAATGGATAGGAAAATTGGAACATTGAGCGGTGTGTATAGTTCAAGGTAAACTTTATTAAATTGGTGTTTATAAAATGATTGAACACTTTAATTGCACAACTTTCATACGTGGTAGAATCTCGTTGCAGCTATAATACGATTGTAGCACGTACGGGTGCAACTAGACCGCGGACCACATTTTTACAGAATGCCAGTTTTAAATCTTTAGTATTATGAGTGTAGAGAATCGGAGACCCTTTTTACTGTAGATTAGGTATTCCATCTTAATCCTTAGGGGTGACAAACTAAGGTAGATGTCTATAGGCCAAAACATGCACTTACCCTTACTATCACGGGGTACTGTGTGCTCGTTTGTCACCCTTATTTCACAAAAAAATATAAGTAGCTTTTTACTCTTTATATATTATAACCTTACGATTTAAACATCTTTTAAGTTTATTAAAATAACTGATATAAAAGTAAGAGTGCCTATAGTCCGTTCGCGTTAAGAAACTAGTGAGTCATCAGTGCAACTACAGGGTAAAGGTGTATTCACGGTGGAGTAAAAATTCTTTTTTTTTTTCAAATATTTAATTAAGTTTATTGGAAACAAATTGTCTTAAAATTACTTAAATCACTAATCAGTATCGCTAGATTCTCCAATTACATTAATTATTAAAGAATTTTGTTCTGCAAGTTCCATGATGTCATCCAAATTCCTCATGGTATTTTCTTCGCGTATCACGTGGTCGCAGCACTTCTTCCAACGAACGAAGAGCGTCTGTTAATGCTATTGAGTCATCTAATATTTTTTTTTTATGTCATTCATTTTGAACACGGAGTTATTGGCATCAACATATTTTTTTATTGGGCCCAAACCAATTCAATTAGATTAAGTTTGCAATGGTAAGGCGGTAGGCAAAGAATTGTAATGCCATTACTTTTGGCAATCTCATCTATTAAATATTTATTATACTGTGTGGCAATTTCGGCAACTTTCATTAATAATTCTTTTTTTAAATAAATCATGTCCATGGATTTGCCTTTGCTTTGCAGCCAATCTATTATTTGCTGCTTGTTCCAGCTGGTTGTTGGTATTTTTTCGATTCTTATCGAATGATAGGGAGCGTTATCCATGACAACCACCTTTCCTGGTTCTAGCTTAGGCATTATATTAATGAACCAATTAAGGAATCTTTCACCATCCATCTCTTCATAATAGTCTTTTGTAGACTTAGATTCAAATACTAGTAGACCATCTTCCACGAATCCTTTGTCGCTGCCAATGTGCAATACAATTAACCTTTTACCTTATCCTGTCGGAGCTTTTGGACCGGCTGATAAGCCATCTAGAAAGGCTTGTCTTTTATTTTTTACTGTTGTATCCAACCATGCTTTTGTCTTTACGTGTCCAGCGTTTACCCACGTTTCGTCAAGATAGTAAATTGTTTTATTAGCGGCTCTGTATTCTTTTATTAGCCTCAGATATTTACGCCTCCATAAAACAATATCTTCTCTTTCAACTAACAATGTTCTGCTTATTGAAATCGAAACCAAGCTCGTGCATTATTTTATGAAGTGTGGTACGTTTGAAAACAGGAATATCTTCGTCAGCTTCGCAAAGTGTCATAATTTTGTCCAATGTCGGGTAGTCGTTATTTAAATATATTGAGTGAACTTTTCTCCTTATTGCACATTTGTCTAGTTCATCTAATTTATCGACCGTCGATAGTCGAGCTCTTTTTTTTTCACGGGTGATTTTAATGTATTAGTATCCTTTTGTTCTTTAATAATTTTATAAACAGTATTTTCGGACGCACCACATGCACTTGCTGTTTTTATTACTGTGCTCTCCACAGTCGCATTTATATCACACAGTTTAAAGTACTTATAAATACTGTACATTAGGCGTCTCTCTCCGCTATGGATTATTGATCCACTTTTATTCTTTCGAATCGGTGAAGTATTCATTTTCAAAATTTAATGTTGAAGGAGTAACACGCAAAATACCAAACCGTTTTGTTCGAAGGCCTAACTTCAACTGGTCACTATGAACTCGACTTTCTAATTTCTTGCATTTAAATTGTCTGGCGGGCGTGGCCAGGCCGGCGGACAACGATGACTCACTATTTTCTTAACGCGAACGGACTATACATACGTCACATTACCATGTATACGACTTTTATTTCCGAAAGGGTAATTTAGCAGTAAGTCAACGCACTTACATAAGTATGTGTTAGCGGAGTTTACACGCCTAGAGAAGGCGTTCGTCATTAATTTATTTCTCAGACATATGCCAAACCTTTTTCTTCGCCGACGAGCTTGTGCTATTTTAGCATTAAAATATACTTATATATAATATTTTTATATATTTATTTGTAACTTTTTAAAATATATTATAGCCAAATTCTATCAAGTAGCCATTATGTTCATAATTAAGTACGCACGCTGCTACCCATTTTCTTTACACATTAAATTGTTTCCCTATCCCCAAGGGTCATCATCACCATTATTACAGCCCTTTACAAGTCTACTGCTGAACATAGGCCTCCCCCAAGGAGTGCCTCGACTTCATGCATATCTTACGTAAATAAAAAAAACAGTGGTAGAGCCACGCGGCAGCTTTGCTGTTACACGTATGGGCCGGCTCAAACCGGGGTGGTACCACGACCTCACAGAATACCGGCGTGAAGTGGAAGCTCTGCTTCCGCGTTTCGTCTGGTGAGTGCAGGTGGCCGGAGGCCCAAATCCCCCCCCCCCCCCATCAACATGGTAGCGGAATTAAATGATGATAGACTACCCCAGGAGGGTACCAACAACCCTGGAAAATCCCTCGCTGAGCATCCACGACCATATTTCTCCACTTCTGAGCGTGGGTGCTCAGGCTGTCAGGCGAAATTCCGCTCAAGGCTACAACTGCTTGGGGCAAACGGAGCAACAAGACCAAGGCGACCCCTGCCACGCCGAACCGTGAATTTCTGCAATATCAGGGGACTTCACTCTAACCTAAATGCCGTCCACTACCATCTCGAGACGGCGAGGCGGGCTTTGCTCTTTCTGACCAAGGCGCAGGTGTCCTCTCCGGCTGATGTCTCGTATCTCTCCTACCCGGGTTATAAACTGGAATACTCCTTTGTGCCTCGGGCTGGAGTTTGCGTTTACGTCGAAGAGGACATCTGTTCTCGACGCCTCGGCAGACTTGAAGGTTCGGACCTGTCCATCCTTTGGCTATGCGTAGACAGCGACGACCATCCGCGCGTCTAGGGGTGCCTCTATAGGTCCCAAAGCGGTATGCCGAAACAGACCAACTCTTCGACCACGTCCAAATGGCTACAGATTCGTTGCTACAGCAGATCCCCTCCGCAGAGATCGTGATCCTCGGCGACTTTAACGCCCATCACGCCGAATGGTTTTGGTTCAAGTTTAACCGGGTAAGTATATATAAGTTTAATGCGGGGAGATCTGTTCATGATTTTGCCTTGGCATATGGTCTGACACAACTGGTTACTTCGCCTAAGTGGATTCCAGATGTGGAGGATCATGCGCCTTCCCTGTTGGACCTTCTGCTGACCTTTCACCCGGACGGATATCAGATTTCCGTCGACGCCCCTTTAGACTCCTCGGACTATTGTCTTGTCCGGAGTTTGGTGCCACTAACGCTGAAATCGCAGTTGCATTCTGCAGGCTGCCGCGGTGTTTGGCCCTATAGGTCAGCCGATTGGGATGGGATGCGGTCGCCGGACGATCCCAACGTTGTTGCGGATTCTGTCGCCGTATGTAGGTACTTCAGGGTATGGAACTTTTTATTCCTTCCTCTGTGGTGTCCATTGGAGGAAAATCTCAGCCATGGTTTAGTCGCTCATGTAAAATAGCATCATGCTATAATAGGAGTGCTACCAAGCCTGGGCTGATGCATCAGCGTCCCGGGATGTAAACACCAGCGCTCTAAAAAAGAAGTATAATTCCGCCACTAGGTCCTTCAAAAGAGTCATTGCCAGGGCAAAGTCAGAGCACATGGGCAGAATGGGCGAGAAACTAGTTCGCCTTCTTCTTCTCGTTTCTCGTTCGGCTTCCCAAGAAATTGCGCGATTGGATCACCAGCTTTCGTGCAAATCGGAGTATCAAGGTCGTTGTAGACGATGCAAGCTCCAATTGCAAGCCTATTAATGCCAAATGTTTCTTCTGTCAGTTTAACCCCCAGAAGAGACAAGTTTGCGCGTTAACCGCTAAAAAGAACCCCTTTGTCGTATCTCCTCAGTTTCAAGGCACTCCCCTTGTTGCCTCAGCCAGCATCGGAATCCTCGACGTCGACATATCGAGTGACGTGCAGTTTTGTTGTCACTTGGAAGAGAAAGCCAAATTGGCCTCTAAAAAGCTTGGCGTGCTCAGCAGAGCGGGACAGTATTTCATGCTGGCACACCGCCTGCAACTTTACAAGGCGCAGGTTCGGCTGCACATGGAATACTGTTCCCATCTCTGGGCTGTGGCTCCCCTGTACCAGCCCCTTCCACTTGACCGCATCCAACATAGAGCGGCTCGAATCGTCGATGACCGAGTGCTTTCCGATCAGCTCGATTCACTGGCACTGCGTAAAGATGTTGCATCTCTTTGCATTTTCTTTCCCATATACCATGGAGAGTGCTCTGAGGAATTGTTCGGATTAATGCCAGCCGCCAAATTTCGTGAACGCACTACGTGGCAAACGTCCCGATACCATCCACACCATCTGGATGCTTGGCGGTCCACCACTATACGTTTCAAAAGGAGCGGTCCACCACTGTACATTTCAAAAGGAGTTTTCTTCCGCGTACAACCTCTCTGTGGAATAGTTTACCACCGGCGGTTTTTCCGGACCGATAGGACCTGGGGACCTTCAAGAAGAGCTTACTCCTTTCTAAAGGGCCAGCAACGCACCTGCAATCCCCCCGGTGTTGCGGTTGATCATGGGCGGCGGTAGTCACTTAACGTCAGGTGAGCCGCATGCTCGTTCGCCCCCTCTTCAATAAAAAAATGTAAATAAATTACTATATATGTATATCAGAAATAAACATTATTATTATTATTATAGAGAGTTGGTTTAATTACAGACTGCTGGGCATACCATACCTTAAACTTCATAGGTGACAACGCATTAATAGCGTTCTTAGTTTGAAGTTGGCTGCAGGGGTCCAGGGTCTACAGCAGCTGCTTATCATGTGAACTGTTCGTGGCATTTAGTAACTTTAGTTTATGAAAAAAAATGTGACAACAGTACACAATTTACCACCGAAGTTCAATAAAGGCTTAACAGCTAATCTCGTATGAAGTACTAACACACTTTGTTTTAATAACAGATTATAGGAAGTGAGATCTTTATATTCTTGTGCTACTTAAATTTTCTGTCCCATGCGACGGGAAAGTAACAAACTGGACTTGCAAAACAGTTTTCATTTGTTTTTCATCTTATAAATTAGATTATTAATTAGGACCCAACTTGAATATACTTCAAAGTAAATAACAGAAAGGATTAAATTATGGAATATTAAAAATACTTCGACTTCATTTAATCATTTTTGCATGTAGTGCAAGTAAAAGGTAAATACAAACGATTTATTTAATTAACTTCTTAAAATAATACTTAATTAAACTACTTACGGAGTTTGAATAACTAATACAGACTTAGAGTAATTATTAATATTCCACACAGCGGGACAGGTTAGCCCTTTTCTTTATGAGTCATCTCGCATCAATACCGAGCTGTGATATCTCACAGGATAAGTAAATATCATTACAGACTTACCAAAAGTTCAAAATATACCTCTCCCTTAGCTGCCTCATGGTTTTTGCCATAGTG
Source organism: Parnassius smintheus behrii (assembly GCA_036936625.1). Classification (NCBI taxonomy): domain Eukaryota; kingdom Metazoa; phylum Arthropoda; class Insecta; order Lepidoptera; family Papilionidae; genus Parnassius; species Parnassius smintheus. The sequence goes on along the minus strand of JAUPFT010000031.1, from coordinate 14,244,680 downwards.
GCTGTGCTTGGCAAGCGGGTTGGCAATTTTATTTTTTTATTTTTATAAAGAAGACGCTGCTGATCATCTCGTGGTGTTTATCCTTCTTTTACCTCTACCAACGCGACGTTGGATTGTTTATTATTCTCTTAACGCCACTACACGAAATTTTACTACCGCCTTGGTTTCGCCTGAGTATACCACCCTATTAATGTTATTTACAAATTATTTAGATGGAATAAAATTATTAGATACCATTTGATTTTTGATTTCCGAAAAATCTTCAAGTTCTGCGGAAAAAATATAGCCTATATCACTGCTGGCAAGTAAATAACTGAGGATTGAGGTTTTTTTAAAACCGCAATCATGGGAAGATAAATTTCTGTGTATTTGTTTTAAAATATTTGAAATCAGCGTGGAAGCGATCTTTGGTTGATGGTCTTAGACAGTAAAATCTTTACCCTGCCTGTTTCTGCGACGTTAGAGTAGAGTATGCGAGGAAATCCTAACGTAGACCTCACGTTAGGATTTCCTCGCATACTAAATAAATTGGGACTAAATAGATTGCCACTTAGTACATATGGAAATAAATTACTCAATTGCATACAAACTGTAGGAATATAATTATTTACTGTTAAATCTTTATATATATACACAATAATGCGTTATTCCGTCGGTTAACGAACGGGTAACTTCTGACTAATTGAGGTCATATTCATGCGTTTTGTCGATATTTTCTATATTTACAATATAGTATGTTAGTTTAGTGCCAAAAAAGTAAATTACATTCTTCATTGCTTATTTAGCTAAAGTGTTTTAAAATAAATTGGTACGCGATTAACAACACAAATATCCCTAATGGATATTCATCATATCATTATCGTCCTTTATTTAAACAGCATCAATATACGCTTAATGAACACGCCAATGGCATATTAACGAATTCAAAAATTTGTTCTGTATCCAGCAATGGCGTTATTTTATCATTTACAACAAAAATCTTTAACAAAATTTTACGTCTATTATAGATGTAATCATTTTTTTCCTACCTTTCGTGAACAGTGTCTAGCTTGATATCCTATAGATAGTGAAACAAACCAGTATATGGCCAGCAACACCTTCCTATTAATGTCTTAAAATAAAAATATGTAAACTTCAGTTACCAACCCGCCTGCTGAATATAGCAAGTAGGTGAATCCCCGTATGATGCAATGAATCGTAGAGGCCTGTGCTAAGCACTTACTTTGATATGCGGTAACGTAATACTATGATGGTCTAGCTTGATAATTTCATATTCATAGTCATAAGCATCATCTATCAAGCCGTAAAAATTCACAGCGGGACATAATTCTATGGAGGATCTGTCGTAATCATTACACTTGTGAGGTGGAACGACGGTCGCAGTACCAGGCATTTGACACCCTTGATGCTACCGCCCGTCGCCAGTTTATGCACTTTTCACCTGGTGTAAAAGATAGGGTTAAATAAATGGTTATCTGTTGGAAGCCATAAGATCCTACTAGCCACTAGTCCTACTAGCTTTCATAGTCACCTCTTGCGGCACCTACGCAAAGAAATGTTTTAATATTATTATATCTTAAACTAACAACCATTTCATTACTCTATGCATGCATTAATTTCTGTCGTCGCATGGAATATCACTATAATAGCGCTATACTCATACATATACATATAAAAATATGCTTATAATGAACACAACGGGCCAAAGGCTCGGGCACTCCATAGCTTATTTATGTTTACTCTAACGTTTCGCATACACCTAATCCGTCATCGGCTGAAAACGGCTGGATAAAACACTTGTAAAACAAAGAGAGCGCGTACACCAACACGACCGTCATCATCCAATAACCCACGGAAACGGCCGATCAACCGTCGAATCCGAACCTGTTAGGATTTCTTGCCCGACTGCCGGCGTCTGCAGTGCAAACTGAGTGTATTAAGAGTTTAATTTAATCATTTTGTCTTTATAATGTTGTTTCTGTCAGGGTTGTTATCTTCTTAAACGACTATGGATATTGAAAATAGAAAAATAGAAAATAATACCGGCAACGTTCAATGTCGGCACAAGTGGTACACTGTTGTAGTGTAAGCACATACACTTCCGAGTTACTCGTCCGGGTAGTTCTGTCCGCCATTGGTCAACAAAATCGGTTTGGTGTAAACGTACCGTAAGGCTATGTCTTTTGATGTTAACTTGAGGGTATTAATATTGCTTAGTTCATTCAAAAGGTTCCAATAATTTAACATGAAAAACTAAAAAGAGTAAAATAATTGTCACATAATTTTATAGCTTTTGAAATCAGTGCTGATGCTCAGACAATAATATAAGTTGAATACTAGATTTTAGACACTGTTAATGGATGCAATGTAATCTAAATTTAAATAACTATTACATTATTATTTTTTGAATATTGAGTAGTTTGACTGCATAATTGCCTGTTAAAATACCCGATGCAGATAAAGTTGTGTAAAAAGGAAGTAAATATCTCAGCATCACCGCGTAATTTCATATAGTTTTTGACACAGATGTTCTCGCTGCATCACAGTAATATTCAATTTCTTCTTCTCTTTATCTCTCCAACAGAGCTCAATAAAAATAAAACTTATTATTCCAACTCAATTAAAATTACACTTATGAGGAACTTTTGTAAACATGACTGATATTCCCTACTTCCGTTTATAATTTCATTATTTTACTAGCTTTGATAACTACACTGCTGCTAAGAAATTTATGAAAAGTCTATAAAAACAAGCAGGTATTCGAATGCAAGAAAAAAATATTTCAAAGTTTTATAGCTATATGTAAAGGTTTTAAGCTTTTATATAAAGGAAAATTTACATTATTTATATTGTGCAGAAGTGGAAGATGGTATGTAACGATACTCACGAGGCGATATGGCTTAGTAAATATTCTTTCTTCTGTTCATCTGTTCATCATTCTGTATCATCATTATCATTACCATCAGCCTGCAACAATCCACTGCTGTACAAGCCTCTCACAAGCTGCGTCACTCTACCTCCAGAACGAATTTCGTTCTCGATGGCCCGTCCCACCTCAGACTAGTCATCTGCGCAGGACAAGATTAGAGTATCAGATTGTATGCGCAAGCACAGGTGCACTCTTTATTTACTCACTCCCATAAATCGATGGGATGGTAATTCGATACGACCGGAGAGAGATTAGGCGTAGAACCCATAGCTTTACGTGCTTTCAGAGACACCGGGTTAAGAAATACTGCGAACATACTGACTCTGGGCTACTTCTGTGAATTTATTAACAGAAAACCCCAATAACTAAATTTGGTCCGACTTGAGATTCAAACCCGGAACCTAATGAGGTAGTTAGCCCGGTCAGTATAACGTTTAATAAAATGTAATTTCATCCAAAATAAACTTATATTATCACGCTTTAGTGGAAAAATTACAACGGTGTATGACTTTGTTATAACAACATTATGACGAGAGAGCTGTAACACCTTTCGTAAACTGTTTGTATAAGCAATGTTTTACGAGAGCTTAACGCTGATTATTAAATCTGTATTTCTGTTAAATGTAGCATATTTAATAGGATTAATTATGAGAAATAATAATTACGAATCATCATCATCATCATCATCATAATCATTACAGCCCTTCACAAGTCCACTGCTGAACATAGGCCTCCCCAAAGTAATGCCACAAAGCACGGTCCTGAGCCACCTGCATCCATCGACTTCCTGCATGTCTTACCAGGTCGTCACTCCATCTAGTGGAGGGTCGCCCTACACTACGCCTACCGGTACGAGGCTGCCACTCGAGAACTTTTCTTCCCCATCAGTTATCGGTTCTTCGAGCTATATGGCCGGCCCATTGCCACTTCAGCTTACTAATCCGTTGGGCTATGTCGGTCACTCTGGTTTTACTGCGGATATCCTCATTTCTGAGTCTATCACGCAGAGAAACACTACCATAGATCACATATATACCCTGCGGCAGATTGTACAGAAGATCGAAGAGTACAATCTGCCACTTTGCCTGGCGTATGTGGACTATGAGAAAGCCTTTGATTCCGTCGAAATTTGGGCGGTGCTACAGTCCCTTCAGCGGTGCCAAGTTTACTTTCGGTATATTGAAGTGCTGAAGTGTTTGTACAGTAGGGCTACGATGGTTATCCGAGTACAGAATCAGAGCTCGAAACCTATCCAACTGCAGAGAGGTGTAAGACAGGGTGACGTGATATCCCCGAAACTCTTCACCGCTGCATTGGAAGACGTTTTCAAGCTACTGGACTAGAAAGGATACGGTATTAACATCAATGGCGTGTACATCACTCACCTTCGATTTGCCGACGATATAGTCCTTATGGCAGAATCGCTGGAGGACCTTAGCACTATGCTCAATGATCTCAATGGTGTCTCCCAACGGATAGATCTTAAGATGAACGTGGACAAAACAAAGATCATAACTACGAATAGAACAAACTAAATGCATCATTTGCTAATATGATCATAATATTTATAAACTATTTTGTTTATCATTACTTGACTACATTGTTGGTCACTCCATCTAGCGAAGGGCCACCATGCACTTCGCCTACCGATACCATGCTGTCACTCGAGAACCTTTCTCTCCCATCAGTTGTCGACCTGGTAAAACATGTGAAAGTAAATGGGTGCAGGTGGCTTAGGACCGTGCTTTGCGGCATTCCTTGGGGGAGGCCTATGTTCAGTAGTGGACTTGTGAAAGGCTGCAATGACGAATATTGACGATGATTCTTGATCGTCTCTTCGTTGTAAGCACTTCTCCTCCCGACAAAAACGACGCTAGTGACGAAAGTGACATCATATATTATTAATTTTTGTACATCAGAATATACGTCGAATACATAGTAAAAACGTGTACGAATAGTATATAAATAGTACGTAAATGTTAATATATATATTATTTTATATGAGTGTGACAAACGAACACACACTCTACCTGATGGTATGTGGTTGCTGTGGCCCATAGACATCTACATGTACTCTCGATTACGATTCAAAATGCAGATATGCGTTGTCACCCGTGAGAACTAAGATGAAATGCCTCGTTTCCAGTAAAAATTGTCTCCGGTTCTCTACACTCACCATGCAAAACACAGCAGCATTAAGCTACTATTTTACGCTGGTATTCTGTGAGAGCGTGGTCTTTCCTCGGTCGAGACAACAAATTCATGCTACAACTATACTACTAATATAACTGGAGCATGGCTCTACCACGTATACTATAACGTATAATTAACTTCCATTTGGCACGATCCTGACACACCTCTCTCGCCTCCTTCACATCCATATACCTACGCACACATGCTCGTCGGTTAAGGGTACTCCTAATTTGGCCCGTTACTTATTTACATAAAATAATTCTACAAAATTGTAGCAGTCGCGTTTAATAAACACCTATGCGTTTACGGCAATACTGCGGTAACAGTAATTTACCAAATCAAACACAAAGAAATGGTTTTGTATTGATACGATACAATACTTTTCTTGTCATTATCACGATTTTGAATTTTAGTACAATAAAAGTGGTATCCATTATATTTCCTTATATAAAGATCGATAAAATCTGCAAAAAAATTAACATAATATCAAATCATTAGTTTTTTGCTTGGGGGCGTCAACATATGTGATAAATATATGTTTATTAATAGACTTTTTTACAAACGAGCGTACGATTCGACTGATCCTGAAGATAAGTGGATGCTTTCATCTACTCTCGATTACTAATGAAGATTCAAATGTGTTACCACCTGAAGAATAATTTGAAAAGCCTCGTTACTAGTAAACAGTAAGTAGTCTCTGGTTCTTGTAACTTACATTAAAAGAAACACAGCAGAATTCTACTGGTTTTAAATTGTAAATATTGTCTATTTATTATTATTTGGCAGCAGTAAAATATATTAAACAAATAATTATAAATAGTACTGAACTTTGAACAATATAAAGACACATATTTAAGCTTATTTTAATTATCTTATTGTCCCTTTTGTTTTTGAGCTATTCGTCTCACGTCATTCTGCGATTTATATAATAGAAAAATGTGTCTGTAAATGTGTGTATATGTGAATTAGGATATAGATATTGTAATTATTTAGATAAAGGGTTAGCCAAATATAACTTCCTTTATAATTTTCCATCTATACTTACTAAACTTTAAATCTAAACTTTTTCCTTGCTAAACGTGGTCCATTTTTGGCGTGACACTTGGTATAATATATTATCCTCAATATATTATTGTCAGTGTTTATTGTCTAAAGGAAAATAAATGCCCGGACAGATAAAGATATTGTGCCAAATATTGTTTTGCACCATCATTAAGGCGAAATAATCAACGCGCTGGGAAACTTCACAATAACTCGGAGTGTAACCACAGATTCAAAATGAACTATTGTTTTACTTCTGCTGTTGTGAAGCTACTCCTCCATGAAAAATAGCTTTGTTTTATTTAACTAACTTGCACATTGTTATAAGCTTATAAGAACGATATAATTTTAAGTCCGATATATGTTTCCACTGACTATTAGATTCAGTGGCGCAGTGGCCTTGGTATTTAGTTGCGCTGAGGGCCCCGGTTTAAATCACGCACAAAAACAAATGTATGGCCTACAAATAATTTCAAGGGTCGGCATGTTTGTCATAGTGCAATATATATACGTGAAGACCGTCTGTTACAGGAGTAAATACTACTGTAATGTTTATACAATTTTTTAAGCTCAAGTAATAACGGAGACATCCGTTTTTCCATAGAGATGAGAGAGTTTGGTGGAGGTGTGTTTTTGCAGTATTCTGAAGGTCCGCTGCTCGGTTCGTATGGGAAATATACCTCTACGCAACACGTTTTATAGAACTTTCACACAAAGGCATTAAGCTATTGTCATAAGTGGATACCCATATGGCGATGCAAGTGGCGTACTGCCGCGTTCGTGATACAATTTGAGGATTTATCACTACGGTCATTGTAATACGCTGAATCCACCATTTCGCTGCACGTTCATCACTAAGTTTCATTTTTTTTTAAATAAAACCGACGTTATAAACGAACCCACAGTCCACCGAATGGTATTTTGCCTGACAAGGATGTCTACAAATATACTAGCTGGCCTGGAAATTGTTTTCCTGCCCTTTATGGTAGGTAGAGCAGAGAGTTACCCTTCACAAGACCACTGCTGGACATAAGCACGATCCTGAGCCATCTACATCCATCGAATTCCAGCATATCTTACCAGGTCGTCAATCCATCTCGTGGGAACACTCTACACGTCGCCATACGAGGCTGCGACCATAGAACTTTTCTTTCCCATCGGTTGTCTGTTTTGCGAGATATTTGGCCAGCCCATTGCCACTACAGCTTACTAATCTGTTGGGCTATGTCGGTTACTCTGATTAGACTGCGGATATCTTCGTTTAATCTCAGAAGTATATCACGCAGAGACAACCCGAGCATAGGCCTCTCTATAGCTCGATGAGAGACTTTGATTTTCTTCATATTTTCAGCAATGAAGGACTCCGTCCGTAAGTCTCAGATCCGTAAGTCATCACTGACAATACAAACTGATTGTACCATCTTGTTTCCAAGTTTTGAGGTATGCCTAACGAGAAGATGTGTCGTAATCTCCCGAACGCTGCCCAGCCGAGTTGAATCCGTCGATTGGCCTTTCGATCTAAGTTGGTTTTACCTAGTCGGACTATTTGTACCAGGTAAACATACTCATCAATACATCAAAACAAACGTACTTAAAAATTCACCCCATTTTTATTACATTGTCAATATATCAATAAATTGACCACAGCACCACCGAACCGATTCATATTTTGTGGTTTTTATGCTACTAAGCCTATTTAAAACATGAGTAATTTGATCGGTAATTATAGAAAAAAAAACATAAACACTCACGCCTGTCACCCAGATGGGTAGGCAGAGACTACGGACTTCCATTTGGCACGATCCTGACATACTTCTTTCGAATATAATAATGGGCGAGTTAACCGTCAAATGCCTTTTGTATGCCGATGATCAAGTCATATTTGTGTCATCGGCGGCTGAGTTGCAAATGATGGTTACATTAATGAACTGGGAATTAAAAGAAAGGGGAATAAAAGTGAACGCAAGTAAGACGAAAGTGATGGTTTTTCGAAAGAGAAGAAAGCAAAACGGTATGTGAAATAAGAATAGAAGGAGAGTTAATTGAGCAAGTGGATGAGTTTGTGTATTTGGAATGTGTATTTAGCAGGGATGGTAGATATGATAGGGATATAGAACGACGAGTAAATGCAGGGAATAGAGTGAATGGGGCACTACACTCTATTATGAAGAACCAGAATGTGTCAAAACAGGCACGTATGCTAATTCATAATGCTGTGTTAGTCCCTACTTTAATGTATGGTAGTGAAAGCTGGATGTGGCAGAAGAAGCACGAAAGTAGAATAAATGCTGTCATTCATGTCAGTCTTTAAGGAATATGCTAGGGTTGAATCTGAATGACAGGGTGAGAAATTGGGTGATAAGAGATAAATATGGTATGCAAGATGATGTTGTGACCAGGATTAAGAAAGGAATGCTTCGGTGGTTTAATCACGTAGAAAGAATGAATGAGGAAAGAGTGACAAAGCAAATTTATATGGCAGATGTGAACGGCCGAGTCGGGAAGAGACGCCCTAGAAAAAAGTTTATCGACCAAATTGGCGATATTTTGAAAATGGGCCACGTTAGAAGTACCCTTAACCGACGAGCATGTATGCGTAGATATATGAATGTAAAGGAGGTAATTATAGAATTTGTTATTAATTTATTTTGGTACGAAGAGCTTCTCTTAAAGCTTTCTTCCTATGGGCTTCCTGAGAAATTGTGCAATTGGATTACCAGTTTTCTGGCTGATCGAACCATCAAGGTCATTGCAGACGGTGCATGCTACGGTTACAAGCCTGTTAACGCTGGTGTTCTATAAGGCTGCGTGTTATCACCAAAACTGTTTCTTCTGCATATCAATGATATGTTGCAAACCGATAACATTAATTGCTATGCGGATGACAGCACTGGTGATGATTTATACACCGGCCAATAATAACAAACATAAACATTTATAAGCTATTATGCCCTTCAACCCGTAGATATTTTAATATTATATACTTTATGTCCTCCATACCGAATTTCAGTCACGGCGACCAGTTTTAACGAAGACTAGCCGTCTGCGCAGGACAGGATTAAAGTGCCGAAATAAATGTGCTAGCATGGTAGCTTTATTTAGTCCTTCATTCTCATACTCGTAGCCCGATGGAATAGCAATCCGATATATCTGAAGAAAGATCAGACTCAAGGCCAACTGCTTTAGGCGTGCTCTCCCAAGCACGTGAAACCTTTGGTTTTAAAGTGTTGGTTTGATACGATGAGAATTCACATGTAAAACCCATTTGATTTTGCCTCTTATGACCACTATACCAACGAGGTAGTCAAAGCTGGTTTCTTATTAATGAATCAACACAAAATATCTCAATATATTTTGGGTATACATAGTTAACTTGTAAGACTGACAACCGAAGGGGAGGAATGGAATATTATAATATTATAATACAAATGTACTCTATAGAATGTGTGAAGTTGGTAGAATTGAACCAACCCATTCGTTTTTATCCTTAAAAAAATATTATAAAAATATAAGTAGTTTTTTAATCTTTAAATAATATTTTTTATAGGATAGGGCGACAAACGAACACACAGTCCACCTGATGGTAAATGGTTGCTGCGGCCCATAGACATCTACATATACCTTCGATTGCAAGTCAAAATGCAGATGCGTTGTCACCCGTGAGGACTGAGACGGAATGCCTCGTTTTCGGTAAAAAGAGTCTCCAGTTCTTTACACTCACCATACGAAACACAGCAGCATTAAGCTACTATTTCACGCTCGTATTCTGTGAGAGCGTGGTCCTTCCCCGATCGCGCCGACCCATTCGTGCTACAACTATACTACTGATATAACTGCAGCATGGCTCTACCACGTACAAATATATTATTAAATATTAACACCTTTTGTATAAAATAACGAATAAAAAAGTAAAAGTGCCTCACACGTCCCATTACCGAGTACAGGCCTCTTATTTCTGAGAGGGTAATGGAGCAGTAAATGAACGTACTTAAGTGGGTGTTAGCAGAGTTTACACACCTTCTGAATCATTAATTTATTTCTCCGGCATGCGCCAATGGTTTTCTTTACCGTCGAGCTTGTGCTAAGTGAAAATATTAAAATACAATATATTTTTATAGAATAGGTGTTTAATTTATCCTTGATTAAGAATCAAACTGGAATGCCTCGTTTCTAGTAAAAAAGGTCTCCGGTTTCCTACAGTCACCATACAAAACACAACAGCATTAAGCGGCTATTTTACGCTGGTACTCTGCGAGAACGGTCCTACCCCCGTCGAGCCGACCCATTTGTGCTACAAACATAATATAGCTGCAGCGTGCCCCTACCACAAATAAAACATATATTTATACACATATATTTTACTGATTAAACATAACTTACAGCTAATTTTATTAAGTAGTGACTATGTTCATTGTTAAGTACGCAAGCTGCTACCTACTTGCTTTACATACACCACGTAACCAAAACCTTGTGGGTCACGTAAATCGTGTCGTCAGAATCAGTATTCAAGCGTATAAAAATATTTTTTCGAAAAAAATTAAAAAAAAATTTAATGAAAAAAAATAATTTGCAAATTGCATGTGGTTTTATTATCTCTGCGTCAGCTGAGGAGTAATAGGATTGTCAAAGACCCCGCATATACTAGTTAGAGGTATTAAAACCACACCATTTGCAAATATTTTTTTAAATTAAAAACAAATTATGGTCGAGTTTCCCGAAAAATAAATTGTTTCTATACGCTTGAATACTGATTCCGATACCGCACTTAAGGCTTGTATTCATGCCAATGGCCTTGTGCATTTGGGCGGAGCTAACGACCCCTCTCCGCGCCACTCCGCTACCCACATGTGACAGAAAAGGTGCGCCGCGGCCCGCACCTTGCCGCCACTTGCGTTGCCGCGCTTTGTCTGGTCACAGAGTGGCGAAATCACAGAAGGTCAAACCATCGTGAAAGTTAAATTAATTTTTATGTGTAGCGCATTTATAGTGGTCCAATTTTGTTTTTATTTATTATCTATTGACATGGATGTACTTTTCGGGCTATAGTTACGAATAAAATTGTTAAACGCTTTCGAGGCCGCGGGTAGAAACTATACCTTTAGTATAAATCAGTCTGGCTTGAAACATGATGTATCTTTTTAATTATATTTTATATAAATAGAAATGAATGGCTAAATGTGTTGCTAAGCGCAAAACTCAAGAATGGCTGGACCAACTCGGTTAATATATTTTTATCAAATATTCTTTAAAGTCTGAGAAAGGTTTCTAGGTAGGGTAGGTAGTGTAAGTAGATAGGTAGGTAAAGTAGGTAGCTAAGTGGGCAGAATTAGCACAAGTGTATGTCATATTATATGTTGTATTTTTTATAAACAAATAGAATATAACTAAAATTCACGGAAATTTAAGTTTCTTTCACCAAGTATTTTTATTCTTTTGGTTGATTGAACTTCTTCATCCTCACTTATTTCTCCGTGTTATGTGTGTAAATATATGTGATTTACATTCGGAAATTTCGATAGCCCGACAAAATCTTCTTTTTCTTCTTCTTCGTTCTCGTTGTCTTCATTTTTCTCTTCAACCTCTTTTTCTTTCCTTATTTCTATTTCCTTCTCTTTGTCGTTTTCTTTTTTCTCTTGTATAACCGGTTTGTTTGTTTTCAGAAACAATTTCCACGCTACCGAGACCACAATTGAAAGGTCCATGCGAAGATCTCTTGTAATTTTGAATAAAATGTTTTTAAATTGAGAATTCTTCGACCTTCAAGTTGATATGTTTTCACAGAAGATTCGGCCGTGTCTACCTGTAAATAATTAGTATGATTTTAAGCTAAAATTAAATTATTCAAGATGTTTAAGTGCATTGTAAGATCAAATCGATAGTACATACTTCACAAGGAGCTGAATAATCTTCAAGTTCTTCAACAGACCTTACAACATGTTTGTGAGTCAACATGTCAATCGGTAGAGAACGTAGTTTTTGAGTGCCCAAATCATCTTGTGCCTAAAATGAAAGCAGTTATACATATAGTTACAATAAAAATAAAAATAAAATATGTATATGTAGTTATTACAAATTATTACTTACATTCACCTCCAAATCCATAGAACCACCTTCAACTTCTCTGATAGAGCTAATTGATTCACTACATAAGGGTAGTGGTGTGATTTTTATTTGATTTACCTCACCAAAACATTCCTAAAAAAATATTTATATGATTAGATAAATAAAATTGCACGTCAAGTTTATTTCTTTGTATAAGATATAATGAATAAATAAACTATAAAAGTAAAGTAAAGTTACAGCCTATATACGTCCCACTGCTGGGCTCAGGCCTCCCCTCATTTCTGAGAGGGTTTAGGGCAAGGAAGTGTCCGCCGCGCTGCCCAAATGCGTGTTGACGAACTTCACATGTCTTCGAAATATTTTTTTTCTTATTCCTCAGATATGCAGGTTTCCTCACGATGTTTTCCTTCACCGCCGAGCACGTGGTAAATCAGCACTTAAAATTGCATTGGTGCCGGCGGAGATCGAACCCGGGTTACTCGCGTTCTGTTATATTTACAGCAAGCGTTAACTGAGCTACCACGGCTTAAAAAATAAACTATATAATGAATAAATAAAAAAGATTAAATTAAAAAATAAACATAATATATTTATTATTGAAAATAATTAAGCCGGTAATCGATAAATTAACAAATTACTAGCAAGTACCTAACCTATAATCATAATTAATACCTACTTCAGGAGCATTTTCAGTTTTGCCAAAGTTTTCGTCGGTAGTTGTAGCTAAACAAGACCTGCAGAAAAATTAACTTGTCATAAATAATCACAACGAATCAGAATAAATTAATAAATAAATATACTTTCCATAAGTACCGAAAAGAAAAATTTATAATAAGTATTGACTGAAAGTATTGAAAGTATTGCGTGAATATGGTCCTTCTGTGATTATTCACTACTCTATGGCACAGAAGTATTATACTTACGACGACTTTGTTTGAATATAGGTCTGTATTTTATAAACAGCACCTGTCTAATATTATGAAATATGTAGATAAAACTTACTTTGATAAATGTATACCCTTTTATTTGTAATATTTTTTAGACCTCTCTTCAATCGTTTCTGCTTATTCCCCATGTTTTACAAGCTAAACTAAATTTTTGCAGTAATATTTTACGATTTTATTTCGTAGTGCTGAGCTCTCGCAACGCGGCGTACGTCCACCTAGCAACACGATGCGCCCCGCACTGAATTCGTGTACGAATGCGGGGGTTTTAACCGGGACGCATTTTTAATTTATTATCATAAAAATAATACATATTTCTAAAAAGTAACCAAACCAAATTATTTTATTTTGTATTGCAAAGCAGTAGATATTTTTTTTATATTTCTTTGATAAAAAATTAAGGAGTAAAGTGGTTTCATCTCAACGATTTGGAGGTGATTTTGGTATTTTTTTATTTATTATATGACACCGATAGAAAAATTATGGATAAATCAAATTACGTATCATATCATATAGATTACTAGCTATTTTTTTTCAGATGTAATTTCTCTGTAAGTGCCGACGAAAAGTTGGTTCATCTGCACGCTTTTTTCAAGCTTTTTTCGAGAGAGCAGCCTTAACTAGTACCACAGGGTTTTGTTACAGGTTGTATAAAACTATATCTCTTTCCTCAAGCGTTTGCGGGAAGAGAACTCTAGTAATGGTTAAGCTCGACTTTGTACATCTTATTTAAATAATTAAAATTGTTATTATCCCAAAGTTTGTACAGTAAATAGCTTTTGAATAGCTGGTAAAAAATGCAATTAATAATTAAAATTTCGCCGGGAGATCAAAACAACAACAATATATGGAGAGGCCTAGTTCAGTAGTGGAATTTGGCTATAGGCTTTAAACTGTTATTAACGAATAAAGTGAATAACATTAAGCAGGCCTTTAAGTTGTAGCATTATTCTCAACACAACTTTTAATAAAAAACTGCGTTGCCGATTCGCCTGCAAGCGTGACAACTATTACAAACATGAGAGGAATCTATGGGGGAGTCCTACGATCAACAGAGGATTTTGATAAACTGTAATGATGTGTACCTATTGTAGTCATAAATAGATCCTGTTTTTAAGTAAAAATATTTAAAAAAAAATCAATAAAAAAGAAACAAGTTAGCTCAGTACGCTAATAATATGGATCATGCTCGTCAGTGTAAGATTATTAAGAAATGACTGCCTCGTTTGTCTAGTGGTTGTAATAGTGCGACTGCTGATCATGAGGTCCTGGGTTCGAATCCCGGGTCGGGCCAAAAATATTGATTATTAAGTTTTTCCGTCAAGAAATTCGCAGTAGTTGCCCGCAATTAGGAAGTTGGCAGTGTCTCACCCCCGTGCCTCAGAAAGCACGTAAAGCCGTTGGTCCTGCGCCTGATCTCTCTCCGGTCGTGTCGGTTTAACGTCCCATCGGATTATGAGAGTGAGGGAATAGATAGTGCACCAGTGCTTTCGCATACACTTGGGCACTAAAATCCTGTCCTGCGCCGATGGCTAGCATCCGTTGAGGCAGGCCGCCGTGGCCGAAATTCGGTCTGGATTATTAAGCAATAAAGAGGAAAAAAGGAAATTAAAATAGTACTTTGAGGAAAAGCGAAGACTGGGAACAAGCACTGGAGCAGGTGTGTGAATTAATTGCTTAATATTCCTATGTATGTGTGTATTCTTCATACATATCCCTATATATGTATAAAGAATTTTGCCGTAGCTGCCACGCTCGGCACGCGGATCAGCAACCACAGTTTTTTTATTATTTTGAGTTGTTATCAAAAGGATGTTGCTCCTTATTTCCTGTTTTAATTTACCTCTATCGTTTCTTACGGATATTCTTAAAATGTCACTACACGGTATACTAACAGCTGTACTATATTTCCTTTACTTGCCTGTATTTTTGTTCTGCATAGATACTGTTTCTGCTAAGCTTTAAAAGCGGGGCCACAAGACGTAGTCTATATATAACGACTCTAAAGCAGTACTCGTAAACTACACTCAATATATTTTTTATGGACAATACGTTATATCCTATGTGACGCTTTGAGCTCGATCTACGACCGACCTACTTCGCATCTGTCAACTAATTTTGATAAAGAATCTAAAACACGTGCAGACACTTGTAAGTTTTTATATGTATTTTTTAATAGAAATGGAGGTAACACACGAGCACCCGGTCCACCTGATGGTAATTGCTGTTGCCAAAAGACATTTAAATTTGTTATCGCTTAAGAATCTAAATGTAAATGCCTTGTCACCCATGAGGACTCAGATGGGATTTCTTGATACCAGTTAAAAGAGTCTTCGGTTCTCTACGCTCACCATATGACACAAAGCGGCATTATGCCTCTAATTCTCGCTGGCATTCTGTGAGACCGCGTTGTTTTCGATACGAGCCGACCCATTTTTACTGCAACCTTGATAGAGCTGAATCGTAGCTCTACCACGTAAAAAACCGTTCAATATGTATAATATTTATCAATTATTCTTTAGTAGTCTTATTAGTAGTATTTTAAGTTTGTATAAATATTATCACATTATACTTATGTACGTATACAGAAATAATTTTTTGACTATTACAACTTGTCAAGTAATATCAAATATAATATAATATATTAATATCAAATAACGAACAAACTTTCTTTTAAATCTATCGAAAAACAACGAACGTTCATATAAATTTATCATATGATTTAATGATGGATGGCTATAACATCGCCAACAGTTCTCATCCCTTTTATTGGTTAAGCCTACAAGACCGATCGGTATTTGTAGCTTGATGAATACAGTAAATTAGTTGGTAAGAAAGAATGCACAACACTTGATGATAACCTTTCTCCTTGTCCCATGATCAGTTGTAAAACTATAGAAATCTCTGACACTTTCCATAACCCTTCAATCCCCATAAAATCCCATACAGTCGCATGCGTCTGTCAAATACCGAGTGGTCGCATGCGACTGCACCCACCCACAGCACTTTAAACCATTAAAACTTGTATTTAGAGACTACTTTTCTATGAACATGTTTAGCATTATAAAATCTATACAAAATTCTCTATCGTATCTTTCAAATATATATATATATATATATATATATATATATATATATATATATATATATATATATATATATATATATATATATATATATCTTTTTATCTCTATCTTAACAAAAGTCGGGTTTTACTTCATTATAAAATGACTTTATTGTATTTTGATAACAGAAAAGAGGTATATACCAAGCGGATGTCGGCAGCGTGAAAATCACTATTATTTCCTGTAGTCTTATCCATGGAAAATTACTCCAACGACAGCAAATTTCACTAATTGGCTTTTGCGGTGTCGTCGGTGGTGTAAGAATATCCACTACCCCATATCGTCCCGTGGGTGTCGTAAGAGGCGACAGGGGAACACTAATACAGAAAATCGGTAACAACATAACATAACATAAACACTCACGCCTGTCACCCAGAGGGGTAGGCAGAGACTACAGACTTCCATTAGGCACGATCCTGACACACCTCTCTCGCCTCCTTCACATCCATACACCTACGCATACATGCTCGTCGGTTAAGGGTACTCCTAATTTGGCCCGTTTCCAATAAATCGCCAATTTGATCGATACATTTTCGCCTAGGACGTCCCTTTCCGACTCTGCCATTCACTTCTGCAACATAAATTTTCTTTGTCACTCTTTCCTCGTTCATTCTTTCCACATGACCAAACCACCGAAGCATTCCTTTCTTAATCCTGGTCACAACATCATCTTGTAAACCACACTCTTCTCTTATTACACAATTTCTTACCCTGTCATTCAGATTCAGCCCTAACATACTCCTTAACGACCGCATTTCTACTGCGTTCATTCTACTCTCGTGCTTCTTCTGCCACACCCAACTTTCACTACCATACGTTAAAGTAACAACATTTTCCTAATAATAACTGAAAATATTAAAAATACCTCAAAAACACAGGTATCCCCGTAAATTTCTTATATAATAGTTTTCTTGCAGGCGAGTTGGACACCGTAGGTTTTTTTTTTCTAGTAATTAATAACAAGACACTTGTCCATTTCCAGTTTCGTTTCCCTCTGCCACCACTTACGACACCCCCCTCAAGGAGATATTATGTAGTAGTGGATATCCTTACACACCGTTACATGGTAAAAATTATTTCATAATTTATAATACAACACTGTTATATTCAGTCAGGTTATAGTTAATTTGATGGATACTTGTTATCTGATGATTAAAATACCGGGTATATCAAAAACTAAGTAATAAAAAACGAAACGTTTATTTAAGTACCCTTAACCGACGAGCATGTATGCGTAGGTATATGGATGTGGAAGAGGCGAGAAAGGTATGTCAGGTTCGTGCTAATTGGAAGTCCGTAGTCTCTGCCTACCCCTCTGGGTGACAGGCGTGAGTGTTTAAGTTTATGTTTATGTTTATTATAGGAATCAAGCATAGTTTCACAGTCAACACGTCTAAAGTATATAGCACTAATATAGCACACGAGACCCGTAGAAATATTATTTTCCGTTGCAAGGCCTGCGTCGTAAAATACATGTAATTTACTGGTTATGAGCAGTTCGTTCATGTATATGTGGTGCTTAGAGCTTAACTTACTTCACTACATCTGTTACTTACACTTGATATATATTTGTTATGTGTATGTTGAACATTGTGTTGCAGAAAAGACAGCTTCTATTGCAGTTACGTTATCAGTCCCGCAATAAATATATTTATTTATAAAGATTAAAATTTGCGAAATTTAAATGCTATGTAATGCTCGTAATACTGTGTAAAGCCTATAAAAGTCCACTGCTGAACATGGGGCTCAAAATACGTTCATAAAACATAGGTCTTCTCCATAGACCGCCTTATATTGTACTTACCACCAGGTTGGCTGTATGCTGATTTGTCACCTTTATTCTATAAAAAAAACCACGGGATGATATGAGATAGACCTAATTAGAGTAATTTTTAATACTTATTAAAATGTTATTTATAGTAAATATTATTTATTAGTAAGACCTAATTATGAAATCCTTTACTTTGCTTTACATCCGCCATGTTGAGACAATTTCTAGTTTTAAAAATATTGTTTTGACATATTAAATATTCCTTTAATTGTTAGTATTAAAACTGACCATTACCATTCTATATACATTTTTTGTTCTTTCGTACACAGCCTTTACTTTTTTAAATTACGATTGATTTCCTACTCAAATGTTGTCTTAAAAAAATCACTTTCACAGTAATAAGACCGCCCGTTGTACATACATTTCTGCAGTATTGTAGGTTTCTGCTTGCACTCTGTTTTTGGTGTTCATTACATACAAACATTGTTACACGAGGTAGAGCCACGCTACAGCTATATTATGGTTACATCATGAATGGGTTGGCTTGACTGAATAAAATAGCTTAATTTTGTTGTACTTTGTATGATGAGTGTAGAGAACCGGAGACCCTTTGTACTGTAAACGAGGCATCCAACTCAGTCCTCAGGGGTAACAACGCATCTGCTTTTTGATTATTAATCGAGGATAAATATAGATGTCTTTGGGTCACAGCATTCGTTTACCACAAAGAAAACATAAAAACACTAACGCCTGCAGAGGCTTCGATCTTCCATTTGGGACACGATCCTGACACACACTATTACAATAAGAAAAAAAAACAATAAATATAATTTAAATTTAGCTTAGCTTATTTTTTATTTTTTTATTTTATTAATTTTTACAAAATATAGTTATTAAATAACATCCGACAGTACAAATAAACTTACAAAAGTTTTTCCATGTACCGCCGATTCGTAACTTCGACCACGTTCAATCGGTTCGCGTAGCGACAACTTACATAATACATGGTGTGACAATATTTTTTTTAACCATATGTGTATCACAGGAAAGGACAGTTAGTAAGTTTGATAAATAATATTAGTAATCGAGATATTAATATTACGATTGTGTGTATCTATGTATATATTTATTAGTAGATTTGTATTTATGTATATTATGTGTGTTAGTATAGTTTTTTTAGTATAAATTATTAGTAGGTGTCGTTATCTATTTGTCTATAAAATACTGTTTAAGCTTATATTTAATATTTTTCTTAGTTAGTTCATTTTTTATTGCTTTTGGAATTTGGTTTAAAAGAGCAGGAACTTGATATTGTAACCTAAATTTTCCATACATATTTTTATATTTTGGTATCGTCATATATGGATTAAGGGCTTTTCGTGTAAGCTTTGTATAGATAATGCTAATTTTTAGTTCTTCCTTGCTATAATTTTCAAGCAGTAGTTGGTATTTCACCCTGTCGTGTACTGGTAGTATATTGCAATGATGAAAGAGACCATAAGGATTTTTTTTAAATTTATCTTTGATTTTGAGAGGGATGATACATTTAAGAATGCGCAATTGTAGCTCGTATATTTTTTCAAGGTGGGTTTTATACGTGCGTCCATAACTGCTTAACCCATACGAGACTATTGATTCGCCGAGTGCTTTATATAGTAACATTAGCATGTGGTAAGGTACTTTACTCTTGATGAGGTAAAATTTTGCTAAGATCGCTCGTAGCTTATCACATACAGATTCAATGTGATAAGTTCATTTCATACGGTCATCTATTATTAAACCTAAATATCTACATTTTTCTACCACTTCAATCTGGGGACATTCACAATTATTATTATGGGTTGAACTTTAGATATTATGAAGACGTGTATGATTATGAGCTATAAGATTAATGTCATGTTTTAATCTATTTTGACTGGAGCTCACGTACATTATTTTAGTCTTATTAGAATTAAGTACAAGACCTGCATCATGTGACCACTGCATGAGCCTCGTAAAATCCTCCTGTAACAGTTTTACCGCCCTATCCATATTGTGGTGGGCTGCTAATAGACAGGTATCGTCAGCAAATTGGAAGATTTTACAGTTGTTAACCACATTGTTGATATTGTTCACGTAAGTGATGTAGTGTAGCGGTCCTAATACAGAACCCCGTGCTGTTCCTTCACTCACCAAAACTTTATTACTTAAAGCATCCCCTACCTTGACATAGTAACAACGATTTTTGAGATAGTCCTGATACCAGTCAAGAATCGGCCCTCTAATTCCACAGTCATCTAGTCGCTCTAGTAATACATCATGGCGTAAAGTATTGAATGCCCTGCTATAGTCGATAAATAACAGCAATACAATAAAAAAGAAAACATTCTCTCATTAAGATTTTAATATACGTTATTAGTAAATAGTGAAAGTAGTTGCGTTATGCTTTTTTTAGGTTGAAACCCAAACTGTGTTTCATTAAAAATGTTATTTAGCCCATAAAAGATGTAAATTTGTCTAGCTATGTATTTTTCTATAATCTTATCTATCGTAGGTAATATAGTTATAGGACGGTAATTATTATAATCCTGTTTGCATCCCTTTTTGTATATAGGTCTCACGATTCCAGTTTTCAATTCGTCAGGATATTTATTAGTCTTTATGCAGACATTTACCAGTTTTGCAATAGCCGGAGCAATTTCTTCGCAAATTCCCGGAGACCCGGAGCTTTGTTAACGTTTATTGTTTTTATAATTTTAAGGATCTCTTTAGGTGTTGCTTTTTGAAAATTCATTGTTACGTTAACTGGTTGTCTGTATTTTATTTTATCTAAAATATTATTTTACATAGAGGTATTATGTTTTGAACGTCACTATGATATTTATTCGCAAAGTTATTTGCAATTATATTTTTATTTTTGTTTGTGCCCCCAAACGCATTTAAGAGTACTGTATCCACTGTCTTACGCACCCTACCTGTTATTCTGTTAAGAATAAACCAGAGTTGTTTTAAATTATCTTTATATTTATGTATTTCATTATAAATGTATTTATTTTTGCAGGATCTAATTAATTTATTTGCATAGTTTCGCGCTTTATTATATTGTGTTTTTAAAATTTTGTTATTATTATCTTTTATCCATTGATAAAATAGTTTATCTCTATACTCGCAAGCTTTGATAATAGGTGAAGTTATCCATTTATTTTCGGTATATTTGTTACTGGTGTTTTTAATTTTTGATGTAATTGTCGCGTCGTTGTAGCATATATTTATATTTTTATATATATACTGTAATATAGTATCTGGACAGACCATATCATCAACTTTCTTCCAGTTAATATTTTTCAATGAAAGTTTTAATTTTTCATTGTTATATATATTTTTATAAGTAGTTTCATTCTGTATACGCGCATGTGTTTGTTCCACACAGGCAAGCACTACCGCTCGGTGGTCCGCTAGCATTACACCAAGTGTCGCGGTGTAAACATCTTGTTTGCGTGATCTCGCGTATACATGATCAATACAGGATTTAGTTATTCTATCGTCAATTAATTCAATTCTAGTGTACTGCGATATCCCGCACTCAAGGCCGTAGTTATGTAGCATGCAGTTGTATTTATGTCTTATAAGAGTATATATTTGCAAGTCTATATTCCTATCTCCGAGGATAAATAGTTCAGAATTTGTGTCCACCCTACCGATCAAAGTGCGCAGTTCGTCGATGAATAAGTGTTTGCAAATTTGAAATAATATATGTTCAAAATGTTTTGTTAATAAGTTACTAATTATTGTAAATTTATTCTTCTTGTGTATATATGCTATTATACCGCCACCCCTTCGGTTATTACGCGGCACTGTATGCATGTTATAGTCCGGTAGGTTAAACATATCACTTAGGTAGTCAGATATATTAGCTTCCGTTACCAATATAATATCTATACATGCGTTAGATGAGTACACACATTGTTCTAAAGATCTAAAGCATCAAAGTTTTTAATCAAGGACCTTATATTTATGTGCATGCATAGAAATTTCTCATTTAATAAGAGTGGTAAATGGGGTAGTAGACGATCCGATTGCAGTTTATGGAGACTTCTGTAACCAAGTTCAAACAAAGACAACAACAGACTCAATGTTAGAGGTAACGCTAAGGATTAGGTTGGAACATCTTACGGCTTGATATTGTTCCCGCTTTCTTACTGAAAAAGAAGCACGTGCACATCACAATGTTATACAGTATCATAATATGATTTCATTGTTAAAACAAAAAATATATTTATTAAAAATGATGATGTATTAATCGGATGAATTTATTCGTCTCATTTAATATACTTATATTTTTGACATATTTAAAGTGAACGACTCAATAATATTTTCATAATAGACTTATTGAAATTGGAAAGATCCGATTTATTCTTTATTTATTTGGGAAACAGGTTAAGCATAAAATGTAAATCGTAGACATTTTTATGTAGGTATCTAAACAATTTCAACAAAAAGTTTTGCAATAAAAATCCGTTTTCCTGGCTATTAAGAATTATACAAAGAGGGGGATTTTGTCAAATATTTTAGATTTCATTATACAAAGAGGGATCCTTATTAATATTATGTCATAATATTTGTGAGCTTATTTTATTTGTTGGAGTCTCAGGAATTACTGATCCATTATCACCAACATTATCATATTTGTAGCCGGTAGCAGTTAAGGAAAAAGGTAAGTAATTTTATTTAAAAATACTTTAAAGCTTAAATGAAAAAATCAATCAACAATCATTGTGTAATGTAGGTAATTTAATTGTCGAAGCTTACTCTCGTCGAAGCGTTTACGTATTTCGTGGCGTCCAGCGTCCAGTTTAGAAAGCGACATTATGTTAGATTGATTCAGTATTTAAGAAAATATTTTATTATTTTTTAATTCAAATTTCATCCGTAATTTTATTATTCTTTCTGAAAGTCAATAATAAAATGCGACCGTTTAGTGTAGAAATTATCAACCCATATTAATTTTTTTCCACTAGAAAGACATCTATATATTAACAATGTATTCCAAAGACATTTTTTTTTAAATCATATACTTACTTTTATAATAAACTAGCTTGCCAGGCAGACGTTGTTCTGCCCTTTTCGACGACAATTAGCCATGTCCTATTAAAAATCCTTAAATTCGCAAAAAAAAATTGTGGGTCACTCTTGGACAAAAAAAATATCCCACGAGTATCTCTCAAGTTGGAGGAAACTGCACACGGTGTACAAATTAGACTAAAATTGGTTAAGTAGTTTAGGAGTCCATCGCGGACAAACAACGTGACACGTAATTTATATATATTAAGATTGAATTAATTATATAAATAATTTATTTCCAGACAATATTATTCCTTTATTTTAGTGATATTCCCCCTACTTATTTTTTTGACGAATGCGTAGCGCAGTGGCTTAGCAATGAGTTGCAGAGCTGGGAGTTGTATGTTTAAACCTCGCATGTAGCAAATATTAGTATGGACTACAAACATTTTTTCCGGGTCTGAATGTTTGTATTCTATGCAATATATGTTTGTATGCTATATATGCTGCAGTTATATTAGTAGTATAGTTGTAGCACGAATGGGTCGGCTCGACCGGGGAAGGACCACGCTCTCACAGAATACCAGCGTAAAATAGTACCTTAATGCTGCTGTGTTTCGTATGGTGAGTGTAGAGAACCGGATACCCTTTTTACGGGAAACGAGGTATTCCATCTTAGTCCTCACGGGTGACAACGCATCTGAATTTTGATTCTTGATCAAGGATAGATGTAGATGTCTATGGGCCACAGCAACCACTTACCACCAGGTGGACTGTGTGCTCGTTTGTCACCCCATACTATAAAAAAAATTGTAAACTGCTTCAACTATACAGGGGTAATTGCTATTTTTTTGTCCATTACAAATTAAAAGTAATTCTTATTGAAACTCTTTTTTCACCCTTTACTACTGGTAAGAACTAGTAGAACTCAGTAGGACCTTTTTTTAAAGTAAATTATACAATTATAAAGATACAACAATGGTTATTGAGGAGAATTTAATGGAGAGTACTTTGAGAAGAAGTAAATATATAATTTTGGACATAAATTGTTAAACTCATGAGATAGACACAATTTTCAGTCTACCCCACGTGTTAATAACGTTTTGTGATAAATGTATAAATGGTGAAGAGTACAGTGGCAGATACAAGGATTTACTGCGTTTCCAATCAGGGCATGAATCGTTTTATGGTTTGTACTTCAGTAGTTCGGTCACATAGAAAAATTAAAAATAAAAAAAGAGAAAATACCAATAACTGATTTTGGCAGGGTCCAGATTTTTAACCTGGTACCATTTGATTAGCGTCGTCTTAACGACTACTAGAATAAAGAGCAGTCAATAAACATAGGCATTACTCCTCTTAAAACAAAGGCATTTTTTATTTGTTCATCTAACAATTCATATATTTATGATAAATTCTCAAAAATTTATAACGAATATGACGTGGTAGACTCGCGCTGCAGCTATATTATGGTTGGAACAAGAATAGGCTACTGGGACATGGTAGAACCATGCTTTCACAGAATACCAGCGAATATAGCAGTTAAGTGCTGCTGTGTTTCGTGTAGTGAGTGTAGAGAACCGGAGACCTCTTTTACTGGCAACGAGGTTATTTTGTCTTAGTCATCTGCGGTAAAACTCATCTAAATTTCGATTTTTAGTCGAGGAGAAAAATAGATGTCTATGAACCGCAGCATCCATTTACCATCAGGTGGACTGTGTACTCATTTTTTCTACTAAAAATGTTCTCGTACGTGAACATATGAACAAAAACCTCAATGAAGAAACCGTTGACTAACAGTTACTTTTCTCGTCCCAATAAATTAGTTATTTGATCGTTTTTATTTTAATAATTAATTTTTTTATTTCAGGGAATAGTACAGTAAACAACTTGATAAACCAATTAAATGGCAGTCGAATAAAAACGTAAACGCAAAAATACGTTAAAACCTAAATGCGAAAATTAAACAACAATCTTCGTGCAACGTAGTTAATTTATGTATCAAAGTTCACTCTCATGGAAGCGTTTTCGTATTTCGTGGCGGCGTTGATTGCTTATAAAACAACATTATTTTAAATTAATTTAGTATTTTAGAAAATATTTTATTCAAAAGTTTTCCTCCATAAATAATAATAAAATTCATCATTATGTATTTCTAAAAGTCATTAGTAAAATGTTAACGTTTTTGCGGAAATTATCTAACTCGCGAATTGGCCAAAATCATAATCCAATGATATTGTTTTATTTTAAATATACAGCTATTTCAGGAATTGTCCTCCAGTATAGTAGAGCACGCTTGGCAGGCGTATTGATGATCTTTGTACCAGACGCCTCACACCTATGACGCCATTTTCAAACACCGGTCTGTGGATTTTATCAAGAGCAGATACAATATGGTTGTACCGGCATTACAACATATTCCAAGCTTTTCTCTATTCACTGTAACTTACTACACCTATGAGATAAGATTGTTAAAGCTAGAGACTCGACCGTCTGACTTTGGTCCCTTATGAGAGAGGAAAAGCGCTAGTGTGAGATGCTACTTGCGTAGACACTTTTGCAACCTCTCATCAGTGGCAGCAGATACAATATAGTTGTACCGCCATTACAACATTTTCCAAGCTTTTCTCTATTCATTGTAACTTACTACACCTATGAGATAAGATTGTTTTAACTATAGACTTGACTGTATTATTTTAATCCCTTGGGAGAGAGGAAAAGCGCTAGTGTGGGATGCTACTAGCGGATCTTAGGGAACCTCTTTTAGAGCCCGGGTAGTATCAGAGGCAGCTTAACTAAGTAAGTGGAGTAAATATGAGTCTCAGAGTGATGACTACATATTTGTGCCTTTTGCCGTAGAATCTATCGACCCGTGGAGCCAACGTGCGGTGAAGGAAATTTATACACAATATTAAAAGGCCTGCTTATACCATCATTTTTCACCAACACTATCATCATTATTATCACCATCATCAAAACCTGCCACATATATTTTATAATACGGGGTTACCGTAGTTCATTATTATAATATGGGTTGTTTTTAATTAACAGGAAGCTGCAGCTGCCCATGTTCTATTTCATTTCTCTCTATCGCCTCTATATATTATGCGCATGACATAACATAATATGACTACAGCATAATATGGAAGTGGATATTGATAGTGTTCATTGCGACTGCTGATAAGAGAGCTGATTTTTCCATTCAGCAACCATTCAACAAGAAAACGCAGCTAGCGTTCTTGACACAATAACGCGGGGATAACTTCAGTTCTTAGTTTTAGTGTTATTTTTTGGATATTATATATTTTTTGTGATAAATTACAAAAGATAATTTTCTGTTCTAATTCTGAGCAAAAAGCTTTATCGTTTTCTATTCTTCCTTTACCAAGGATAGTTTCACATCAGCGAAGGCACGGAAAGGTGTAACTTGAAATAAATAAAGTCCTCTACGGAAACAACACAATTGTCTCATGGCTGCAACACGAGTTGGTAAGCTCCATTGTAGTCCTTAGGGGTGAGAACGCATTTTCATTTTGATTCTTAATCGTGGATGTGTGTCATGTATGGTCACGACACTTGTTGTCGAATTTAAACAAAAAAAAATTAAAAAACAATCATTACCTTTTTTCATCTCTTATCTCAAGGGAAATTATATTATTCTTTTATGTAAAACAACGTAAGATAAAATATATTAAGCTCCAAGAAGTTTGAACTCTCTAAGGAACAACTGCAACAGAACTTTATCCATTTGTGCCGTCGCGTTTGAGCTCTGCTAGGAATTATTTCAATTGAAAACAGTAATGGTCGATGAATAAAGACCGAATTTAGTATTAGTCTATTGACAATATACTTTGAGATATATCTTTATGTATATAGTCGTTAATGAATAGAATATAATAGAATATTTTTTAATTAAATATAGATTACAAGTAATTATTATTGAAAGTCAATATTTTACGTTACCACTGGTTCGAAACAAAACCTCTGTCCTGGGACGAACCAGCAAGAAACTCAGCGGGACTTTTTTTTAAATAAATTTTACAATGTCAAATATTTTTGTTATGTGTAAATACGTTTTGTTTTAATTATGTCTTTTAGTGACTGTGAAACTTATGAAGTAACGATTGAGATCACGTTTACGTAACATTTTAGTTTCTGGGTATTTATTATTAATCTATAAAATCTAATCTAATATATGAAAATCACAACAATTTTTTTGCCTATGAGTTCGTCTAGGTACACAATACACTCTACAGGACCACAGCAGTCCCTTCAATGCCTGCACTGTTGTATTTTGATCTGGAGGTTATTATAGTCAGTATAACTACAGGCTGTGAAGCATTCCATTTTAGTTTTCGGACATGATAACACATTTGTAGCCTTCCTTGTCTTAGGTTGGCTTCATGTGTAGTGCAGTAGTCACCTATGTTAATCATTCAGAGGACTAAAAGTTCGTTTGACAAATAAGTTTTCTAAATAGTCGTTATTACGTTAAATTCATTGCGGCACAAGCGAAACGTACTGAAGCATAAACCGTGCTGTCAAAGTTCTGAAGTACTGCGATATACAATATCTTAATATATATAAATTACGTGTCACGTTGTTTGTCCGCGATGGACTCCTAAACTACTTGACAGATTTTAATCAAATTTGCGTACCGTGTGCAGTTTGGTTCAACTTGAGAGATAGGATGGTTTTTTTTGCCCATGAGTGACCCCCAACTTTTTTTTGCTAATTTAAGGATTTTTAATGGGACATGACAAAGGGTCGAAAAGGGCAGAACAACGTCTGCCTGGCAAGCTAGTAATAATATATAGAATAACTCTGTACTACCCACAAGGAGCGTTTGCCACTCCCCGTTCCTAATCTTCCTTTAGCTGTAACATGGTTCTACCACAGTTTTCCTTAATTGTCACGCTTTAGTGGATGTGGTGGATTATTGATTGCAGTAGCAGATCGCAATGTCTACCCTCGTCTGCCATAACAAATGAAAGGTTGTAAGACGGACCCCGCTATTTTACATTGAATGTAAATTCCGCTGT
This sequence comes from Parnassius smintheus behrii, assembly GCA_036936625.1. Taxonomy (NCBI): domain Eukaryota; kingdom Metazoa; phylum Arthropoda; class Insecta; order Lepidoptera; family Papilionidae; genus Parnassius; species Parnassius smintheus. The sequence goes on along the minus strand of JAUPFT010000031.1, from coordinate 14,216,532 downwards.
TTTTCTTGATGGTCCTTCCCAAGTCCAGTTAATAGTAATCTATGTTCCATAAAAATTATTCTATTTTTTGTTTAATCTATTATATTATTCTTTAATAATATATAGGACACGACATCGCTCGCAAGGTGCCGTGCTGCCGCCGCAGTGTATCTTCTATACTCGCTCTGAATGTAAATGCGCAATTACAATTATTGTCAATTATACGTATATAAACAAATAGTATGTAAAAATACAAAGTGTATTCACATAAAATCATAGGCCGTGGTGTTCACTTATCACATTGTGAAAGCTTATTTATGTCTTCTATTAAAAAAGTCACCTTTAAGTCCACTGCTTGACATCGACCTTTAAAAGAGGCTTAGGGTGCCCTCTACCAAACTACTAATGTTGCTACCTATTACTACTTTTGATGATTTGGGTTCAAGGTTTTTTTTTTAATTTTACCATCAACGTTGTTAGTCAATTAACAGAATAAACTACATACTTTTGAGTAGAAAGGTGAGATATTCTCCTATACAACTAAGTAAATTATGCATCTGAAAATTTATTTAATATAATATTCGCAATATTATTTCAAGTAATGAATACTCATCATTACAGTCATTCATTAGTCCACAGCTGAACATACGCTTCCCCAAAATCGCGATACCTCGCACTCCATTATCGCAAATCGAGAAAAAAATCGCGATAAAATCTACACACATGCTTGACAGTACACAAACGTTGATTTGCCGGAAGTTTCTTACTCTCACAAATTCTTTGTGGAATCGGCTAATATTAAGGAAACCTTTTAAGAAAATAGCCCACACTTTTTAAATAGCCGACATCGTACCTGCAATTCCTTTAGCATTTGATTGTTTATTGACCACATTCATTTGCCTTTTAAAAAAATGTGACAATAGTTATGTGCTAAATTTTAAACCACGCATATATTCTACATATTGTATATTCTACATATTATATATTCTACATATATTCTACACATTCTACATATTCTACATATTGTCCACTTGCTAGCTACTACCGCTAATACCGGCTAATACCGCTTCTCATCCATAGATTGTGGGATTTGTTAGCTTAACGTATTTGTATATGTACTTTCTTAAATGAGTTAGTCGGCACGGTATACTGTATCATAACTATGTATTATGTGATATACTCTAAATTATAGGTGTGGCTTACGAAAAATAGACAAAAATATAGGCATGCAAGAATTTTGTCAGTTTCAAAAGCTGTAGGCTTTAAATGTGTCATTAAACAGTGTATGTTTATAACTCAATAGGTTATCTTTGAAAATGTTCTCTGTCAGCTTAGCGGGTCACAGATTACGCAAATAAGATATTGTATGAAATTATGAACTCACTCGAAATCCTTCAAACTTACTAGACCTGTTTTTAGTATATTATATTGCTTCTGGATTTGCCAGATAGTACGTCTGAATAGTATTCTGATTTCGCACGTGTTTCGTTAGCATTTAATAATTTAGATAGATCGTTATATAAAGCTTAAAAAGGACCGAGGCAAGCTTGATCTCATTTTGTCAGCGATTATCCTGTATATCTGCAGGTAAAATCCTATGCCATATGAGATGCATAAGCACATAATATAGCCACAATCTTCCGATATATGTTGATGCCTACAAATACTTAACAATAAAATATAAATAATATGCGCTGTGTGGGTTAGTTCATTGAATTTCTTAGAGGGCGATATTGAAAGATATGCGCTTAGATACAGATATCTTATCGTATCCGCATAGTGTGTGCAACGCAAGTCTCTTAACAGAAGCAGAATATATTGTTTAGATGAATTTTTGTCAATTAGCCAAAACATATCCGATTCTTGTTATTAGAGTAATATATCAGAACAGAATACAAGCAATATTTAGCATAGATTTAAGTTCACTTCACTAGCATTCGTGTCAGTCAATTCAACCGAAGTAAAATGCTTTTGCTAGGAACAGTAATTAAAGAAACAAGTAAATCTGTAGCTGAAATAAAGCATAAATATGTCCACAATGTAAGCGGATTTAAACGTACTAAAGGTTTTACCGCTCACGAAGCTCGGAGCTATTTCGTTGTGGTTAAATTTTAAAAATGTAAAAGTTACTGCAATAATTTCGTTTCAAACGGTCTAACGTTGTTATTCTGAAAATTATAAAGTTGGATATACATTTAAAATGTTATCGTGCATAAAGTAAAGTAAAGTAAAGTAACTCACTGATAAATTTTTTCATATTATTTTTTTTCGTACTAGCTGTACCCACCATGCTTCGTAGCGCCTTTTCGTCCGTTATATTTAAGAGCGCGCACACCACAAATCACCATCGTTCTATCGTAACTACGTGATAGAGCCATGCTCATGCTCAACCACAGAAAAACCATAATCTCACAAAATACCAGCATAAAATAGCAGCTCAAAGTTGCTGTGTTTCGTATGGTAAGTGTAGAATAATAAGTAATGAAAGTCATTTCATTGTAAGAAAATCCCATCTATATCATCCATGTTGGCGTTTATAAGATAAGACAGAGCAAACGAAACAGATAATGAGCATCATCATCTTCACGATAATAACATAAAATTATAAAACACTACTACTAAACTACTACAATATATATATATATATATATATATATATATATATATATATATATATATATATATATATATATATATATATATAATACTACTAAAATATTTTCATATAAGGCAATCCACGAGTGAGACCTAAGTTCAGCAGTGTACTTTGATAGTACGTAATGAGACAATGATGATTTTGATGATAACGGTGAATTCTGGCTGTATTAGAAAAAGCTACGTATATGAATTGACCAATAAACAGAAATGACGTGTACCTACGTACAACACTAGCCTATTACTGTTAAATGAAATCGAGGAATCACAATATCTTTATATAGACGTAAGAGTGGCGAACTGACTCTCGGAACTCAGTCAATCCGATTGTAAGTGGATACTATGGCCTACAGATACCTTAAATCTTTCCTCGATTGAGAATAAAAATGTATATGTGTTGTCATCCCTGGGGGTCTAAGATGAAATCCTTCTTAACCGTCAAAAGGGGTCTCCGGTTTTCGCCCTATTTCCCTTACGAATCTCTCTTCACTAGACGAAACACAACAGTGTCGTGCATTTATTTCAAACCGGTATTCTGTGCGAGCGTGATTCTACCCCGGTCAAACAGACCCATTCTAACTACAGAGATAACACGCTGCAGCTTGACTCTACCATGTACAAAATAGCTATATCACACACAAATATATTGGTAATGATATAAACGATATAAGGTTGTGGTCACGGAATACAATGGGGTAGTAAATTCACCACTGCGCCGCTATCCTAATAGAGGGCTCTAGTCTCCACAACACCAATGCATTTTTGTAAACACTATTATGTACGAGGATCTATTGTACTAATTCTGCATTTTGCGGTGGAGAATATAAACGTTTTTATTATTATATTAGTATAAACTTGTTTTTCGAGACTATCGTCTTTATAATATTATTTTTTATATTTATTATTATTACGTTCATATAATATTATTAATCATTCTAAGCTATACTGAGAATAAGCATTAGGTGGACACTAGTGTGCAATCGTCACGTCGGGCTTACTTAGAAGGTTTAATCATTTCATAGATTAAAATTCCCTTCAGGCAAGGGGACATGACTAGTAGTGTCCCATGTTGGGAGAGAAGAGGGTTTTGTGGATAATGGCCTAATAATATTCGAATCGAAAAGCAGCTAGGTGATTCAATATAAAAGCTGGTAAAAAAAATATTCTCCCAAAATAACAACGCAGTTCTTGTAATAGATAATACTCCATATCAGTTGGCGAAAAGGAAAAACTCAAGACTGGTTATAATTAAAAATGTTAATAATGAAGAGATAATGTTAAAACCCGAATTAATTGAAATAGCCCGAATGCACAAAAACCTATGAAAGTTATGTCGTCGACGAGATGGGTGCTGAACATGGTGTCACTTTTTTGCGACTGCCCCCTTACCACTGCGAACTAAACTCAATCGAGTCAGTCTCGGCTCAAGTAAAAGTGTATGTCGCTTAAAATAATAAAACATTCAAATCGAATCATGTACGAAGCTTTTTTGAATAAAGGCTTCGTCAAGTGACACCGTGGCGGTGGAAAGACTGTGTGGATAATGTAATTAAAATTGAAGATAAAACGTGTCGTCTGTGCCATATAGTCGACGGCATTACTAACTGATTTATAATGTAGGTGTGCCGCGCACACACATGTAAACTTCGCAACGTTGTATTGTAACCATATTATGTAGTGAATAAGATTTTTCAGGCAGTCACTAGTTGCCCGCCAACTGTATGGCACGTTTCGCTATAATAAATATATATTAGTAAAAGAATTCACCTTTCATTATGGTCACCAATAGGCACCCCTACGGAGTCAGCTCCAAAACTGGTGACCCCGACGTGATCAAGATGACTGAAGTGGTCTATGTGATGTTAATGCAGTAGTGGGCAATATTCGCGTGGTTGTGATCAGTGGACAATAGATATAGTAACATGAGTGCGCCGTTTCCGCCTACGTCACAGAACGTGCCGCCTGTTAACGTGCCACCCGTTCAAGACATCCAGCCACCCGCGCAACCGCCCATCATGGCGCCAGGGGTAGATGCAGTGTCCCTACAGTCTCGCCTCGCAGACTTTTAGACGGACCAGCCACGCGTATGGTTCGTACGCACGGAAGCTATCCTCGCACCTCAGAGGTTGAGTGATGAGGCGAAGTTTGACCTGGTCGTGTCTAAGCTAAGTAAGGAGGTTATCGCGCAAGTGACGGACATATTACTCAACCCGCCTCCTACCTACAAGTACGACGCACTCAAAGCTCGGCTACTCCACATCTATGAGGAGTCAATGTCGAGGCAGATCGAGAAGCTTATGAGCGAGCTAGAGCTGGGCGACCAGAAACCATCTCAGCTGCTTCGGCGGATGCGTGAGCTCGCTACTGACAAGGTTCCTGATGAAACCCTTCGCGTCTTGTGGCAGGGTCGTCTTCCGACACAAGTCCGAGCCGTGCTAACTGTGTCCGACTCCAAGGACCTGGACAACCTAGCAGCAGTTGCAGATAACGTCATGGAAGCTGTGCGGCCTTCATATGCCGCCACCGCTACTTACACCGTGCCAGCGCCAGCATCTACTACCGCCTATGACTTGGCCCTGTTGAGAGCTGAGGTGGCTAAAATAAAGGCTACCGTGGACCGGATCGATCAGCAGAGGTCGCGGTCCCGCGCCCCGGATCGCAACCGGCGTCGTTCACAGTCCAGGCGCCGTAGCAGTTCCTGCCGTCCCCGGAAGGAGAACTACTTATGCTTTTACCATTACAAGTTCCGAGAAAAGGCCAACAGGTGTACGAAGCCTTGCGCGTGGAAAACAACACAGCCGGAAAACTGAGCAGCGAGGTACAGTCCGAGGGTCTTCAGGTCTGTACCGTTTTTCCATTCAATCGTTTGTGTGTGTCAGACAGTAACTCCGGACTTAGAGTTTTAGTTGACACCGGTGCCAATGTGTCTGTTTTACCAGCCGCGAGAAAAGATCGTCTAAATCAGTGTAGTGCATATAAATTATACGCAGCTAACGGCAATGAAATCGCAACTTACGGTACCAAGACAATAGTGTTAAACTTAAACTTACGCCGACCTTATCGTTGGGAATTCGTTGTAGCAGATGTCAAACAACCAATTTTGGGCGCCGATTTTTTAGCGTACTACAAATTATTAGTTGATTTAAACGCGCGTAAATTAATAGATAAAACTACAGAATTGAATGTTTCGGCATCTGTTGTCAATGTATCTCAACCTAGTGTTAAAACTATTGATGTAAATCATCCATATCAGGATTTATTGTTAAAGTATCCGGACATCACTAAACCAGCGTCATTCCGAGAAACTGCGAAACACGATGTCGTCCACTATATCGAGACCTCTGGCCCGCCCATGCACGCGAAAGCGCGCCCGTTGCCACCGGACAGGTATAAAAAGGTTAAAGAAGAATTTCGCATCATGCAGGAACTGGGCATCTGTCGTCCTTCAAAGAGCGCGTGGGCTAGTCCGCTCCATGTAGTTCCTAAAAAGAATGGAGATATAAGACCTTGTGGGGACTATCGCCAGCTGAATGCGATAACAAAGCCCGACGGATACCCGATTCCTCGCTTGAACGATTTTACTTTTATTCTTCCGGATAAAAAGATATTTTCAAAATTAGACATCAATAGAAGTTATCATTTTATACCTGTCGCACCAGGTGACGTGGAGAAAACCGCTATCATAACACCATTCGGACTTTTCGAGTTTCCTCGAATGACCTTCGGTTTGCGCGGAGCAGCACAAACCTTCCAGCGCTTTATGAACTCCATTTTACAAGGTCTTGATTTTGTCTTTTGTTATTTAGACGACTTACTTATAGCTAGTGACAACGAAGTTCAACACAGGCAACATTTAGAAATTATTTTTAAAAGGCTTAATAAATATGGAATTTCGATTAATTTGGCAAAATGTCGTTTCGGACAAACTAAACTAGAATTTTTGGGACACGAGATTAGTACCGACGGCGTCAGGCCGTTGCAAGATAAGGTTCAGGCAATTGTGGAATTTCCGAAGCCGAAAACTGTTGCAGAGCTAAGACGTTTTCTCGGTATGGTCAATTTTTATCGAGCTCATCTTCCTAACGCAACTTTATATCTAACAGAATTAAATAAATATCTTAAAAGCTCAAAGAAAAATGATAAGACTCCCATCGTCTGGACGGATAGTGCGAACGAAGCATTTACGCAATGTAAGGCAGGTCTCACACAGGCCGCTACATTGACGTACCCTAGAGTGGGTTCCGAACTCGCTTTAATGACTGATGCATCCAATATATGCGTGGGAGCAGTCTTGCAACAAAAGGAAGGAGATAGCTGGAAACCATTGGGCTATTTCTCAAAAAAATTGACCACCACCCAACAGCGATATAGCACATACGATCGCGAGTTGCTCGCTATATACTTAGCTATAAAACATTTTCGGAAATTATTTGAAGGGCAAGAAATAACCGTGTATACGGACCATAAACCTTTAGCTTTTGCATTTCAAAAGGTAGGACGCGATGAAAGCGAAACGCCTCGGAGAACGAGACATTTAGCTTTCATAAGTGAGTTCACTACAAATATAAAACATATAACCGGTACGAATAACATCGTAGCTGACACCTTATCGCGCATCGAAGCCGTGACTATGCCAACTGCGTTGAATTTCGATGACATTGCAAATGAGCAGCGTAGCGACAGTTATATCATGAATGTTATGTCTGGTTTAAATACCGATATTATTTTGTTAAAGGAACTAGTTATACCTATGTTAAATAAGTCTATTTTTTGTGAGATGTCTACTGATACAGCTCGTCCGTACCTACCGGAAAAGTTTCGACGCCTAGCTTTTGATAGTTTACATAATTTGAGCCATCCTGGAATTCGTTCTACGCGAAAGATGTTAGCCAAAAAGTATTTCTGGCCTAGTATGAATCGTGATGTTTCTTTGTGGGCAAAAACGTGCATACAATGTCAACGTTCTAAAGTTAACAGACATACGGTATCGAATCTGACTAAGTTTCCGGAAGTAGAGCGTTTTGAGCATTTGCACGTCGATATCGTTGGCCCTCTTGAGATCTCTCCAGATGGTTATAGATACTTACTTACGATAATTGATAGGAGGACCAGGTGGCCTGAAGCTTTTCCGTTACGAGACATTACGGCAGAAACTGTTGCCAAACATTTATATGAAGGTTGGATTTGTCGTTACGGTTGCCCGATAAAGTTAACTAGCGACCAAGGTCGCCAGTTTGAGAGTAGTCTTTTTAACCAGCTGTTAAAAATGTTGGGGGTTAATAGAATTCGAACTACTCCTTATCATCCGCAAAGCAATGGCGCAGTTGAACGTTGGCATCGTTCTTTAAAAGCAGCACTTTCAGCTCGCCTGTCACATGGGTCCTGGGTGGAAGAGCTACCCACAGTATTACTGGGGCTTCGCGCGGCCGCCCGCAGCGACTCAGGGGTTAGCGCCGCCGAGTTAACGTTCGGACGAAACTTGCGTCTACCGGGAGACTTTTATGACAGCTTTTCGAACAACCGTAACGTCAATGATTATTGTTTAGTGGATAAGATTAGAGATACTATTAGTAGTTATAAGCCTACATCCGACGATTCACGTAACTGTCATAGTCTTTTTGTGCACAAGGACTTACGTAACTGTGAATATGTCTTTGTTAGGGACGATTCAATACGTAAACCTTTGAAACCACCCTACGACGGTCCGTACCGCGTGATAAAAAGGGGCCCAAAGGTTTACCTAATTCAATTACCCGATAGACAGGTACATATTTCTATCGACAGATTAAAGCCTGCATATGTATTAAAGGAATGTGATGGTAACGAAGCAACGCCACGCCAAAGTAACGCTGACAACGCAGCGGATGTTGCACCTGCGCATGTACGGTTCCCGTTACCACCGTCCACACCGCTGACGTCGTTGTTACCCGGCCCGAGCAACCCGATAACCGTGAAAACAACGCGAAGTGGTCGGATTGTTAAGTTACCTTCACGATTTATAAGCTAGTGTTAATATAAAATATATATTATACAATTACATGTCTAAATGATAATCAGGTTTAGTTACTATGGATGTGAAAGTATTATTTGCATTGTCTAGTGCATAATATTTTCATTCAGGATATTCAAGTTACATTATTTAAGTTGAATGTAATTGTAGAAGCATCGTGTTCAGTCTTTTGCGTATACTGCACTTTCATATAGGTTCCAGGTAGCTAGTTAGTTATAATGTATTTAATATAATTTCATTCGAAATACTTCCTTTGCGAAAGCATTAGCGCGATAAGTTTTACGATTGTTACTATGGGTAATTTGCCGCCGCCGCGGCCGCCACCCCTTTCGCGGGGGTCTCCGTACAGCCCTGCGCACAAGCGCATTAGCAAGTTTTTGTTGTTAGTTTTAAGTTTATATTCATTGTATAGTTTTAAGTTTTTTTGTATTCAATTGTTTTAAAGGGGGAAGTATTGTAGGTGTGCCGCGCACACACATGTAAACTTCGCAACGTTGTATTGTAACTATATTATGTAGTGAATAAGATTTTTCAGGCAGTCACTAGTTGCCCGCCAACTGTATGGCACGTTTCGCTATAATAAATATATATTAGTAAAAGAATTCACCTTTCATTATGGTCACCAATAGGCACCCCTACGGAGTCAGCTCCAAAAAGTAGTTAGCGAGACTGATGGTTCAGAATATTCTTCAGGCATGGAGTCATTGTATAAATCTGATTAATGTACCTGTAATTAATTAAATAATTAAAAACATATGTTTCATATTCTATAAATGTAAAACTTATTAATTTAGTTATGTATTTATTCAGTGCTATGTATTTAGTTTAAAAAAATACCTACACATTTTTTCAGGATAACATAATAGTATAAAAAGATACTTGATTTTATTAACGCCAATTTCCGATAGTGACACATCACCATTTAAAAATTGCAAAATAACTGGTAACCCAGGTAATGTCAGTTTAGTCTCGGAGATAAAAAGCAGACTTTATGGGATTAATGCATGAATAGTTTTTGTGGACTTATATGCTCATAAAAACGAGCTTGATTCTTTCTAAAAGGCTGTCAATGCACTTGCAATTCCTATAATAATACGGATGACCATAAGCAGCCGTTTTCCTTTACCACCAGATAAAATGCATGTCCGTTTGCACCGTCTCCTATGCGTTAAAAAATTGTTAATGGTTGACTACTATACAATACAATACAATACCCTTAATTGTACACTAAGAAAACAAATAACATAACAAGAAACAAAAAAAATAGAAAAACAAAAGGCGGTCTTATTGCTATGCAGCAATTTCTTCCAGACTATTAACCCACCTGGTGACAAGTAGTGATGTAGCCGAAGATGATAAAACGTACTTTTCTTATAAGTAATGTCGCCTGTACTAAGTTATATTATAACTTTACTGCATATTTATCTGAAACTCAATTTACTTAAATAATATCCGTCCTTTACGTGTTGGGATAAACAAATAGTCCATTTGACCCATTTGATGGTAGCTAATATGAAACGGGCAGCGCAATTCATACGTAGTGCCTTATTTTTGTTACTTTGGTATTATTAAACTACAATAATATTCTTCTTTGATCAAAACAGATGACATATATAAAATTATTTATATATATAAAATTAATAACACTAATTAGGGTAACTTCACCATAAACGTGAATACTACACATTAAACGATTCCATTTTTTACGGATTTTATTACTGAAAATTTAAACTCTTTTTTCCGACGAAAATTTAGTTCGACCTTAAGCATACAACTGCAATATTTCAAGACACTAGTTCAGTGTAGATCGGACCAAGGATGATATTAGAACCTCAAACATATTAACATCCCCGTGACGGGCATGCTGTGAAGCGCCCGAAACGTAGAGTATAAAATTTTTTAAACGCGATAAAATACGTAAAATGAAACTATCATTTAAAGTTAAAGTAAAATAAATTTTATTATTATGTTTAAAGAAAGACATACCTATTAGCGTAATTCGCTACTACTAACTACTAACTGAGTTCGATTCCCCGCCAGAGTTAATAATATAGTTAAATGCAATGTTATGTGCTTTATAGCCGACTTCAAGAAAGGAGGAGGTTCTCAATTCGACTGCATGTCCTTTATTGTATATATGTTATACGATTGACAAAGATTTGAATGTATTGACTTACTAATATGTACAACGTACAAGAACAAACATCGCGAACAACATCTATGCGGCAGTGCGGGGCGCGTGAAAAGAGGTACAGAGTACCAGTTTATTACAGACTAAGTAATTTAGGCTCCAACTGGGCTAAGCTAGGCTAACATGGGCTCTAATGCGTGTTGCAAGTGACCAATACCCAGTGTCTTTTCTGGTACATAACATATGTTACTTCAATGTTTAACTTATTCTTTTTTAATTTAAAGATTGATACTTCAGGGATAGCCCCATATAAATTTAGAGAAAAAAGTCCAACCATAAGGGTGGAAAAATGGAGGATGAGGTCTTAATGTAACTATTTATACGATATTCTAGTTATTAACTAGAACTTTGACATTACTTAATTCACACAAACGGTTAAAAATACTCTTTAACAATAGTACCACTAAAGAATAAAGTAATTTGCAGAAAAGATCTTCTGAAGCCACAGCTTTAATACTTCGATAATGTCCTCACGACCAGTTTGGCCAGTCACGACGGAGATCTGCGTATGACAGGATTATAGTGCCCTAGTATAAGTGCAAGCACAAGTGCACTCCTATTCCCTCACTGTGATATTACGATGAGGCGGTAATGCGACATTACCGGAGGTAGATCAAGCGCAAGACCAGTGGATTTACGTGTTTGCGAGGTATGGGGATGTAACATTCTCAAATTCCTGACTCCAGACTGCTAGTTAAGATTTTTTCTGAGAAAAACTCAATAATTGAAACACAGCAGCATTAAGCTACTATTTACGCTGGTATTCTGTGAGAGCGTGGGCCTTCCCCGGTCGAGCCGACCCATTCGTGCTACAACTATACTACTAATACAACTGCAGCATGGCTCTACCACGTATAAAACGTGCTTAAATTTGCCATACTAACTTGGCAATTATTATAATACATCAGTAACCAGGAGACTTGGAAATGCGGATTAAGAATTATTGCCAAATTTTCGAACCGTTGAACACACTGTATATGTACAATATTTATTTGTACAGTCAATCAAATCAACGGACTTGAAAAAGCTTGAATGGAGGTTTGCGCATCGCCAATACTAATTTTGTATTCGTACGAATGTGGAATTGTTTCTCTACCAAATATTCAGACTTGAACATTATATGGCATTTTATTATCAGTTTACTATATTATCAACTACGAATACCATTTTAAGAAACTTTTACACAAAGTGTTTCGTTTACATAATTTAATTAAGTGCTATTAGTTATTATCACTCGCATATTATAAATTATAACTTTTAAATTGTAAATATACACAAATAAATAAAATTGAAGTGTTTGTTTGTAATAACAGTTTTTTTACTACAACATATGAAAGTATAATATATGTTACTTTAATAAAAACACAATTTTTAAAATTTTTGTCTGTCTTTTTGTTCCAGATAATCTCCAAAATGGCTGGACTGATTTTGACAGGACTTTCACTGGTAGTTAGCTGGTATTCTAAGGAGTAATTTAGCTACTTTTATTTTATTGTAGTTTATGAGAATAGGTAAATAACTTATGAATACTCGTAGGTTTAGCATATATTATACATTAGATTGGAAAGCGTTCAGGAGATTTTACACGAACGCCTTCGCGAGAGGAAGGTGGATAAGTTGTAGCAAGAATGGGTTAGCTCGATCGGGATAGAAGCACGCTCTCACAAAATACTCTAATTTCTTATTGTAAGTATAAAGAACCGAAGAGCCCCTTAACTGGATACTAGACATTCTATCTTATTTCTCAGGGGTGAAAACGCAACTGCGTTTTGATTTTTAATCGAGGATAAATGTAGATTCCTATGGGTCACAGCATCCACTTAACATCAAATGAGCTGTGTGCTCGTTTGTCACCATTATTGACTAAAAAAATAACTTTACCTATCCTCAGAAGCTGGCCCATGTCAAGTGGTGGCGTAAGATGATCATCTTGGCATGTTTACGACATTATTACAGGTGCTAAATCTTGGTATTATTGATAGGGTTCGTCAGAATAAAACTAAGTAAAGTCGTCGGTTTCTTAAAATTAATAAATTATTAAGATCTAAAAAAATTTAACCAACGACTAAACAAATTAAAGCGATAAAAAGCACAGGCAAGTTTTTCATCGTTAGTATGTTTCTCTTTGGCGGGGTATTCGGTGTCAACTCCTTTACGAAATCGTAGAAGCATAAATCTCAAATGTTATACTACCAAACACTTGCCGCAACTAAGGCCTATTTCACCATGAGAACGCGTCCACATACACTCAACGCTAAAACGCGAGATACTTACTAGATAACACACTGGTTAAACTTGATTTTTTTTTATTTAGTGTGACTTGTTTTTGTTACCTGAAATAAAGAATCAGCTAAAAGTGATAGTTTACATCGCCAGAAGATGCGATGGATATATCCGATTAGCAAGCTTACTCTTGAATCCAATAACAATTTCGATCCAATCTCAATTTCAATCCAATGCTGACAAATTAGCGTACTCTTGAAAACAATTTTGACAACATTGGATTAAAATCGGAGTTGCGCTCGGATTGGCCAAAAATTTTGTTGTACCACATGAAGTTAGCTGCGTTACTCTTAGCAACAGGCATGTTTTATTTATCGTTAAACCGGTAAAGTCATAATAAACTCTTTGTAACTTTCATAAACGAGCGTTTAAGTAGTAAAAATACTTAATAAATGGTGTAATTCGTCAAATATAACATCTTTTCATACAGTTCTTATAAAAAAACGCTATATTTGCGAGTTTTAATTAATTATAAGGCTGTATAGGAGCGTGCCTTTGCCTCATTTTTTTTTGTTGTCAGAAAAAAATTGTTATCACGACGATCATGAAACAATGTAAACAAATATCGACTTTCGAAGAACTCTTTTTAAGTTTAAAGGTGAAGTGCTTTTTAAGTATGTGTAGAGTGAATTAATAATAGACCTTTCAATTTGGGTACAATTATAAACAGTTTGAAATAGTTCATTACCGCATTAACACAATTAAGCATCATATGAAACAGACGAAATGGGCACTGTTAGCTAATTAGGAGGAACAAAATAAATAATAATGGTCAAGGATAGGCTAAAGTAAGTATAAAAATGTTTTTTAAAAAATTTATAGGTAGATATATTTTTTAATTTGGGTACAGAAAAAAAGCAATTTCTGGCCTGTTGAACAACATTAAACTAGGGATTGATAGCAGTCACAGATGGTCAAGTGTTGCTTTTGAAAACTCAACTTACAATTAACCTTTCTCACTACTTAGTTATTACAAATAACAATGTTGATTCGTTAACTTCTCAATATTTTTGTGAGGCATCTAAAAATGATAACTATTTTTTTACTCACTTTTAAAGACAAACATTTTAATATTATTTTATTTTTCTAGGAATATCTAATGGATAGGCTAGGGCCACGACACCAAATGGGCCAACAGCTGGTTAATTTCATAGAGAAAAGAGACTCTTTATGATGAACTTTATCTTCTAGATGTGGCCGCATAGAAATTGGACTTGGTCGAGCCCCTACCTACAGTTTGATAAAAATAAGGAACTTGCAACATTGAGTTATACAACACACTTGCAATATGTATGTCTTACACTCAAGCGGTAAAAAGGTAATCCATCATTTTTTAATTGCAATAATTTACATAAATTGACCTCATATGTGTTATCTCTTTGTGTAGAGAATATAGATGTTTCAATAAATCTTAAACATCCTTTTAAATGGTTTGTGGTGGATTAAAACTTATAATTCAAATATTCCACCTTAATTTTGTCATTGATTTATAATTAACAACTATTAAACATTACTCTACAGAGATGGGATGTTATCAAATATTTATTTTCATTTTAGAATCACAACTTAATTCCATACCACATTCCCCAAGCAACAACACTCTACCAACAAGAAATGATCAATATATGGAGCATCCGAAAATAAAGTTATAATCAAATGCAATGTCCAAAATAGCCAGGACAATTGAGGAGTTTAATATTATTGTTTTAAATTTTCCAAACAGAGTACAACAACAATAACAATCCTGTAATTTAAAATAAGACTTTCATTTAATTTTATAAATGTTTTAATGTTATTTTTAATTTATTTGTTTTCTTTTAATTACTTTTGTAAAAGAAACTGATTTTTGGTTCACTAAAGATATAATTTTAAGATTTTAATTTCATAGTGTTATCATTTGATATATAATCAATATGTTTTTGATTACATATGTTAAGCTATATTATCAAATTTCAAATATGAAAAATAGATTTAATGTAGATTTAGTACCTAGGTAAGAATATATACTAATAGTAATAGGTTGATAAAAATATGTTTGCATTATATTCAATAAATGATCAAATTTGTATCAGAATTTTATTAACAAATCCTTTTTAAAAAGCAATGAGTGAATGCTGGAAATAAAGTAAATGGGGCTATAAACTCTATCGTGAAAAGTCAGAATGTGTCAAAAAAGGCACATAGGCTGTTAGTCCCTTTTTTGACATATGCTAGTGGAAGTTGGATGTGGCAGAAGAAGCACGAAAGTTGAATAAACGCAGTAGAAATGCAGTCATTAAGGAGTATGGTAGGTATGAATGTGAGTGAAAGGGTGAGAAATTGCGTGATAAGAGTGTGTGTGAGATGTGACCAGTATTAAGAAAGGAATGCTTCGGTGGTATGGTCATATACAAAAAAATAATGAGGAACAAGTGACAAAGCAAATTTATGTTGAAGAAGTGAGTGGCAGAGTTGGAAAGGGATGTTCTAGGCGAAAGAATACCGACAAAATTGGCGATATATTGAAAATGGCCCAAATTAAGGGTACTAGTATAATGATGTGGAGGAGGCAAGAGAGGTGTGTCAGGATTGTGCCAAATGGAAGTCTGTAGTCTTTGCCCACCCCTCGAGTGACAGGCATGAGTGTTTATGTTGTGTTAAGTTATGTGTTATTAAAATTACGTTAGCTATATAATTTTATTTTTAATTCTTATAAAATTATACATTTATTATATTTATATTTCCTTTACGTGTGAAACCCGCCAATAAACCTCTCAGACATGATAAGAGACCTTTGCCCAGCAGTGGGATGCTTTAGATCATACTTGAGATATCTAAACAATCCTCTTTAAACCTTTGCGCCGCCTAACTATTGAAGATATTTCTTCTACAAAACAACCACTTTAAAACGAATTAAAAATAAAGGCTGTAACAATATGATGTAAAATATATTCTCTACGGAGGGTCATATTTAGATTTTTATTCATACACTATTTTCTCACTAAAGTCCTTAATAATACAATTATTATCTCCATAATCATCATCACTCATAGAAAAAAACTTAAGTGCTTAAAACGCATAATTTGAAGCTCATTTCGTCATTTTTTTAATTGCAATGCACTATTACGGCGTAGAATATAGACACAAGAGTTAAACATGTCATTATTTTATCGAAAACAATAAGCTAATTGCCGGAAAAAAAGATAAATAAGAACACAATTCCTAAAACGTTACTCTTTTGCTATTGCCTTAATTCCAATTCCAACACAATATCAAACACAATACGCTGCTGTCAACTAACTGTCAAAAGTGCGTCGGGAGTACCGATTTCACTCGGACAATTTCAATTCCAATCCTAATTAGTTCACACAATCACCACGCAATACTAAACTAATTTAGCGCTAGAGTTGCTTTCAAGAGTACCAAACGTCATAATTCCAATCCCGATCGATCGGAATTGTTTTCAAGAGTAAGCCTATAGTTCATAAAAGTATATTCAGAGGCGGATTTAATGAAATCTTTCAAAAGTTAGTTCATGTGCTTGAAATATTCAGACCGATGATGGAAATTTCACTCTATGCAAAATTTTGTCACTTTATATTTTAAAGTAGGTATTATGTGTATAATAAATATTGTCACGCTATCTCGCATTCTACAAAAATCGCATGTTTCAAGATTATATTTTTAATTTTTTTCTTATTATATTTGTATGGGATTTAA
This sequence comes from Parnassius smintheus behrii, assembly GCA_036936625.1. Lineage (NCBI taxonomy): Eukaryota > Metazoa > Arthropoda > Insecta > Lepidoptera > Papilionidae > Parnassius > Parnassius smintheus. Next base: position 14,199,715 of record JAUPFT010000031.1, on the reverse strand, counting down.
CAAAATTTATGATGTAATCAAGGCGCGTTTTCAAGTCACATACGAATATTGGTGACATGGGGACAAGAAATATATCACTATTTATTGACGGCACAGGGACAAACTGGCGAACGGCAGATTCGAAACACTTGCTTTAGTTACACTGTGCCTTAATTCCTTAAAAATAGAAACCTAATAAGAAGATAGACCAAATATAAAAGAAAATACGTAATATGCTCGTAATATCATGTAAAAAGAAAAACATTTCTCCGAATTTGTTGACAACTGAAAAATAGTGAAACACTTATCAACAATACGTTTCAATTGTTTATTCTTTTATAAATTACGTTCGTGAAATGTAATTTTTTGGTATCTCTCGGATTCTTATGGACAGCTAAGAGTACACGAGTGTGTTGATGTGATTACACTTTTCATTTTTAAACATCGTTTTTTAACTGCATCCATTCATCTTCACTCATAAATTGTCTCCTAAGGTGTATTTTGCTATCGTAGTTACTCTTGGCATTTTAGATGGCAACCGCAGTTTTTATTATTTTAATTTGTTATGGTGAAGCTGATGCTGCCTGGTTCCTGCTTCCGGGTCCCTCTGTCGCCTATTACGAACCTCACGGGACTATATTTGGTAGTTTAGTTGTGATGTAAGAATATTGCTTACACCGGTACTATGCGGTTATAGCGTTATGTGAAAATCCATTACAAAATTTCGTCCTTTGGTTACTGCAAGATGCCATTATAGTGGAATGAATAACTTTCTGTAGATGACGGTATAACCATCTCGTTTAACCCATATGTATAATACTAATGAAATTTGTATCAAAAATTTCATCCACAGAGTCATATATGTTGATAATATATCCAGTCCAGATTGCATGAACAATGAAAAATTCATAGCGCAACATTTTGATTAGAAAATAATGATTTCTTATATTTACGCGAACACTACACATGATTAAAACTACTTTTACGGATTTTATCGCGTTTATTTTTGCTTTTAGTTACATACATAACATACATACATAAACACTCACGCCTGTCACCCAGAGGGGTAGGCAGAGACTACGGACTTCCATTTGGCACGATCCTGACACACCTCTTTCGCCTCCTTCACATCCATATATCTACGCATATATGCTCGTCGGTTAAGGGTACTTCTAACGTGGCCCATTTTCAAAATATCGCCAATTTGGTCGATAAACTTTTTCCTAGGGCGTCCCTTCCCGACTCGGCCGTTCACATCTGCCATATAAATTTGCTTTGTCACTCTTTCCTCATTCATTCTTTCCACATGACCAAACCACCGAAGCATTCCTTTCTTAATCCTGGTCACAACATCATCTTGCATACCACATTTATCCCTTATCACGCAATTTCTCACCCTGTCATTCAGATTCAAACCTAGCATATTCCTTAAAGACCGCATTTCTACAGCATTTATTCTACTTTCGTGCTTCTTCTGCCACACCCAGCTTTCACTACCATACATTAAAGTAGGGACTAACACAGAATTATGAATCACCATACGTGCCTGTTTTGACACATTCTGGTTCTCCATAATAGAGTGTAGTGCCCCATTCACTCTATTCCCTGCATTTACTCGTCGTTCTATATCCCTATCATATCTACCATCCCTGCTAAATACACATCCCAAATACACAAACTCATCCACTTGCTCAATTAACTCTCCTTCTATTCTTATTTCACATACCGTTTTGCTTTCTTCTCTTTCAAAAACCATCACTTTCGTCTTACATGTGTTCACTTTCATTCCCCTTTCTTTTAATTCCCAGTTCATTAATGTCATCATTGCAATTCAGACGCCGATGACGCAAATATGACTTGATCATCGGCATACAAAAGGCATTTGACGGTTAACTCGCCCATTCTTAAACCACATTCTTCATCTTTCAAAGTTTGCAAACACCGGTCCATAAATAGGTTGAACAGCCAAGGGGAAGCTACACAGCCCTGTCTGACACCTTTTTGGGTGCCAAACCAGTCCGAGTAGACCCCATTGATCCTGACACAAGCACTAGAGTCCCTATAAAGAGACCTCAATGCCTGTATCAAACCAGCGCTCAACCCATATGAGTTCAGTGTTTGCCATAACACATTCCTGTCCACTCTGTCATAAGCCTTTTCCAAGTCCATGAATGCACAAAAAACTTTCTGGTTTTTGGCCAAAAACTTCTCCGCAATCATGCGCATGGAAAAGACCTGATCTGTACACCCCATTCCCTTTCTAAAACCCGCTTGCACATCCCAAAATTTTTCCATCAGTTTCTTTCATAACTCTTTCAATTAACACCTTAGCATACAGTTTACCCACAATACTAAGCAAGCTGATACCGCGGTAGTTTTTGCAGTCCTGCTGTGACCCTTTTCCTTTATATATTGGTACTATTACTGCTTTGCACCAGTCATCCGGTACCCGTTTTAATTCCCAACATAAATTAAACAAGGTGTACAGCAGGCCTGCCACCACTCCCTCTCCAGCCCTTAGCATCTCGAGTGATACTCTATCATATCCAGCTGCCTTACCTGCTTTCATGCTTTTCATTGCTTTCATTATTTCATCTACACTTATCTCCATACCCCTTTACACTTCTTTCGGAATTTCTAGTTCATTTAAATCAGACGACTCTTCACTCATAAATACGCCTTCAAAGTATTCCTTCCATCTGTTTAAATTCGAAACTTCATCATTCAGAATACATCCATTCTCGTCTCTTATAGCATTTATTATAGGCTGTTTTGTATTTCCCCTGGCAGTTCTTACGAGTTTCCAGAACATTTTTATGTTAGCCTGGAAATTATCAGATATCCTTCTATCATTCTTATCCTTTCTTTCTTTCTTTTTCCTTTCAACAATTTCTTTTACTCTCTTATTTAGACGTCTAAATTCTGCCTTTTTTCTTTCAATCTCATCATTCATACCAGAAGAATTACCAGCTTTGGTTGCTAGTAAATCTAACCATGCTTTCTTCTTTGATTCAACTTCCACCCGTACCTCATCATCCCACCATAACGTATTACTTTTCCTTTCATTTGTTCTCTTACTTACACCACATACTTCGGTGGCGGTATCCACCAAACCTTTCTTTATATTATCCCACACAGTATTCAAGTCTAAATCATTCATACACAACTCATTCAAACATCTAATATTTTCTCTCAGTCTACATTTATACTTCTCTTTCACATCTTCATCTTGTAACTTCTCTATTCTTATACGCTGTAACGCAGTGGTAGACACAGATGTCCGATGCCGCCAACGCTTGAAAAGACCATTAATTCGACATAAGACCAGGTAATGATCCGTCCCTACGTTGGACCCCCGGTAAACCCTTGTATCTACGACTGCGCTCCTCATTCTTTCATCCACAATTACGAAATCTATCATGCTTCTATCATCACCTCTTTCCCATGTATACATGTGAATCTTCTTATGACGAAAAAAAGTATTCGTCACAAAAAGATTCTTTTCCGCACATACGGTGAGGAGGTCTTCACCATTCTCATTTATACTTTCATCACCAAACGTTCCCAATATCCTTTCATAACCAGACCTCTTCACCCCAACCCTTCCATTAAAGTCTCCTAACATAATAATATTTTCATTTTCCTTACATTTTGTCAACACCATCCTTACCATGTCCCAAAACTGCTCTCGGATGTAAGTGGGCTTAGACATGTCTGGGGCGTACACCCCTAGCAGGAACAGCTTCTTTAAGCCCACTTTCATTCGTATCCATAGCAGTCTCGGGCTTACACATTCATACTCTTTCACACATTTACCCATTCTTTCTGAAAGGATGAAACCGACTCCCTGGCATGCCCGTTCGGTCTCGCCTACACCAGACCAATACGCGGTATACGAGCCATGTGCAGTGGCATCCTTTCCCTTTCGTTTCGTCTCATTCACACATAACACATCTATTCCTCTGTCATTCATCATTTCGCATACTTCATCCATCTTATCGTTCATTCCTCCACATACATTCAGCGTAGCCAGACGGGTTTCCGCAATCCACTTTTCGCCCCTCCGGGAGACATAACGTGACGGGTGGCGAACCTCGTCGCCGGTTTTTCTCCCGGAGATTCTTCGCACCCCTGCCCCATTTAAGGGGCGCCGGGAACTCGGGGCCATTCCTTTTATTACCTGAGTCATGGTGCGAACAAGGGGTGGTGGTAGATTTTACGCCGCTACCATACGGCGAGGAGCCGAGTCTATTTTTTTTTCGGCTTTGTCGCTCGTTTAGCACCACCCGGGGGACACGTGTAGGGTGGGCCTAAGGTTAGGTGGTCGAAGCCTACGGACGCGAGCGACTCATCCCCCTTTTTTACTTTTAGTTACTTTTATTTTTAATTCCCGACGTTTCGGGCGCTTTCCAGCACCCCCGCCAGTCAGTCCCCCGTGACCATGGGTGCTGGAAAGCGCCCGAAACGTCGGGAATTAAAAATAAAAGTAATTAAAAGCAAAAATAAACGCGAAAAAATCCGTAAAAGTAGTTTTAATCATTTTGATTAGAAGGTAAATCTCTAGGGATTAACGTAAACGTAACAAATTTCAAATCACGTACGTAGGTTGAGGATTAGTAATGTTTTGGTAAATTGATGATACATGACCTTTAAGGTTACGGTATGACAGGCCTGTTGGTCTAGTGGTTAGTGACCCTGACTGCTATGCCGGAGGTCGTGGGTTCGATTCTCACCCAGGACAAATGTTTGTGTGATGAGCACGATCATTTGTTCTGTGTCTGGGTGTAATTTATCTATAACATTTATGTATTTAGAAATATATAAGTATGTTTATCAGTTGTCTAGTACCCATAACACAAGCTCTGCTTAGCTTGGGACTAGATGGCGTTGTGTGATAGTTGTGGAATATTATTATTATTTATTATTATTAATCCAAAATAATTATAATTTGCATAACAAATTCTTTTGTTATATTTTTTGTTGTCCTTTCCTTTCCGCCGGCTGGAAAGAGTTAGCTTTCAAAATGATAGTGTCCGACTGCGGCACCGTCATTTCCGGAACCAATTCATTTGTAATGTCAGTGGGTGCTGACAGTGGGCATCTTTAAACAAATAGCTATTGCGCTACCGAGTTACTTACATCATTTTTTATTTGAGAGGGAGGGGAACGAGCATGAGGCTCACCTGATGGTTAGTGACTACCGATGCCCATGAATAACTACAAACAACACCAGGGGAATTGCAGATGCGTTGCCGGCCTTTTAAAAAAAGACTCTTTTCTTGACGATTCCTAAGTCGTATTGGCCGAGAAAATTACTGGTGGTATTCAATTCCACAAAAATGTTATGCGAAAATGAAAAGTTTTTGTAAATTGCACAGTGGTAGACCGCCAATTATCCAGATGGTACGGATGGTATCGCGAGATCATCATCGTCGATAGTAAAATTTCCCCGTGTTAAAAAGTCAGTACTATTGTCTTCGAATATGCCCTTAATTCTCGGTTACCTGCACCGGTACATTAAATTTACAATCTTAATTTAAAGCGCTGATTCAACATGGATTGAGCGTTAATAATTGCTCATGTTTACGCGAACACTAGAAAGGAGACGGGGATTACTGGGTCCAATATGTAATAATTTGAAACCAAATTAAATTAATTTATTAAGTTAAATTATATATATTATAATTTTACTAAATTAATTTCAAAAATCAACTGTTTAGTTTAGATTGTTACCGACATGTTGGTGATCTCAGTTTTACTAAATCTCATATAACTTTGCTCTCAGATTGCCAAAATTCGCCGAATCATCAGTGATGTTTCGATTATATGTGCATATATATATGTGGGCTTATTGATTGACACCACTTGAGTTCACGACGGTAGTCGAATCACGGATTCGAACCTACAACCTATTGAGCTTCCTGCCATTAGGCTACTGTCGCTTTTTACCAAAAGATATTTACGAGATTCTATGCATTAGATATATCCTTATTGTGTAGGACGTTGTAGGCAGTTATAATCTAAAATTATTAATTGTTTTTATAAACACTAAGATTAATATTAACGATGTTTTACAAATTTCCTCTTTGAATTTCTAATCAAGACAGCGTAGAGCTTGTTCTGAAACTTACCACATAATTTCTGATTGTGCCGTTAAGTCATCAGTAACTTATAACACAGGTGAAAACTTAAATTGACTACAGGATGTTTAGTTTGTTATACTTAGGAAGTACTTTGTCAAACTTCTACTAGGCTGAAAAAAACTGCCTATATTAGTGATTGTAATTCTATTACGAAAAAAACATTAGACGTTTTTTTTTTGCGCCCGAAGCAAATATGGGCAACCCTCCGGAAAGCGGGGGAGGGAGGTTGAGAATGCTCATAGCATACCACGCAGCCGGCTGCGTGGTTATGTGGTGACTTTTACCCACTAAACTCAACCTTTTAGGAATTGGCTTAACGATCTGACTGGAGATCTCTAAGCCGTATACGAACGCGACCCTCCTTGGCAGAAAGGAGGGCGCAAGCAGAAAGGAGGGCGCAGCAGAAAGGAGGGTGCAAACATTAGACGTGTACCACCATGTTTAAGTACTGATCTGATTTTCAGAATTTTTTGAAAGGGCGTCGGCCGCGTATTACGAGTATATAGCTCGACTAAAACATTGCGGAAGAAAACATCACGAGACCATCTGAAGTATGCAATAAGTCGATGAATAAAGTAAGCTCAGTCTCGTGACTTGTGCCAGTTTATGGTGGAGGTCAACGTTCATTTATGACAGGCTGGAATGATGATAACAAACAGGATGATGATTTTGCTTAGGATGATGATAATGTGAAAAATTAGTACTTCACGCTCCGAAATATCAAATGTTATTTTAAGAAACTGGTGCACTACTGTATAAAAGATTTATCTATTTTTTGGATTGTTTTTATTGATATAATCAGGCGTTACTTTGCGGAAATCCATTATAATAAAAAATAAAAATATAAATTTCTTCGCAATCATCCGCTAAACAAATACAATGATGTGTCTTACTTGGATTGAAGAGCACCTCCCGCCCTCCATCAATTGCATGCAGTAACTCCGTCACCACTAGTCCCAGCACCACTACTCCCAACACCACTATTCCAGGCAAGACACACCATCGACGATAATACGACACGTGTTTCGCCTCTACACGAGGCATCTTCAGGTAATGTTCGGCGGCTGACCGCTAAATTTAGCGGTCAGCCGCCGTAGTCTGTAATATATAAATTAATAAGGAATACTATCATTAATATAAAATTAATATGAGAAAATTTGTAGTGCTTAGTGTAATAATTTATGATGTTGTGGCGGTACAAGTTACTTCACTCTCCTATACCGTCTCGTGGATGTGGTAAGAGGCGACTGTGGAGAACAAACCAGGGCATGGGCTGCAGTATGTTCCTGATAGAAACTCAAGAAAAACTGCGCTTGCCGACCCGCCTCACGAGTGTGGCTGCTAACTACGGTAAATCCCCCTATGAAGCAATTTATGGTCCACCCACGTACGTCCACGGCTTGTTCAAACTTTGTCATGGTTATGAAATTTATAAAACATAAATAATAGGTGAAAAGAATACTCTTAGCTTAACTATTGAATTAATAGTATTCGCAACGTACAATATTCACCAACGTGTGCCAACTTTCAATAAAATTTAAATTTTGATCATGATCAAACCATTTATATATAGTGTTTTGAGTACCTTAGTCATCATTACTATTAAATCCCATCACAAGTGCTGTCTTGGGATGTGTATATTCATCAGTACACATCCGAAGCATTTCCACAAAGCTCATCACACCCACCGCGTACATCAACTGGGTCAAACCATATAGCCACTACTCATGGTCATGGCTATAAAACCCGTAAACATAATATAGTTGTTTATTTTTCTCATTCTCTCTCACTCTCTCTTCTAAAAGTAATTTTACGTCGATTTTAACAATTAAGTATCGACAAATCCTTTTAAATAATAACATTGTGATAAAAACTGTCTATTAACCTCTCAAAAGAAACTCGTTTTTAAGCTCCGAATATAGTATGGAAGTTCATTTGTGAGTAAAGCACGCTCTGAAGTTATTTCTTTACAAAGATCCTTTTCAAACACACTGATTTTGAGTTGCCTATAATAAGAAAAATATTAAAATTCGAAGTTGTTTTTTTACCCTAGTCATACTTGCCTTCGAATTCGTAATTTAAAAAAAGTAAGAGGTTCTTGACCCAACTGTAGGTTCTTTTTTGTTCGTACGAGTATGTTGCGCAATACGTTCCTCAATTCTGAAAATGAAATTCTATCGTATTTTAATTAAAAGTTAAGGTATAGGTCACCCACCATCATCATTTGACCTTCATTTTGCCCATTATTGATTAAGCTGATGTACGTTTTCCTGATGTTAATGAGATTTTCCTAGACAAGCTGGATAGTCTCGTCAGTAACTGCATCCTATGTTTTATTTTTGTCTTCGCAAGTTTGTTCGTACTCCTTATTCTTCACTGAACTAAAATGGCTTCCTATTCGTCAGTGAAGACGCATTAGGATATTTAACACAGTTTTTTCTATTTTATTTGATAAACACTATCCGATTTATCCGAAAAACAAGATTCAGTTTTAGCGCGACAATCGTGACAGACATTTTCGTTCATCGAAGACATTTGCTGTCTCTATATCTATATTCAGGTGTCATATCTTCGTAGTGTGCCGCTTCAGCCGCGCGTTTATATACCTGAAAACTATATGCCCGAAAAGTTACCACAATCTACCAGCAAACAAACATTTAGGAAAAAATATCGCGCTCATTTCCTAAAATTGCTTCAAAAAACTATTTGTTAAATTTAATTATTATTAAAAAGTTTTAAAACAACATAATATTATGTTATTTATTTACTATCTAGTCACTTTAAAATACAATTCATTTTAAATTATAATTTATTTTCTAATATCATCTAGGACTTTCCGTCATGTATTATATGTTTCAAATTTGTAACACCGATGATTTATTTCTTATTTGTGATTAATCATCATCATCATTACAGTCCTTCACAAGTCCACTGTTGAACATAGGCCTCTCCCAAGGGATGCCACAAAGTTCAGTCCTGAGCCACCCATCGACTTCCTGCATGTCTAACAATGAGAAAATCTATGGGGAAGGCATTTTTCATTTTTGTTCAGCAGTAAATTTTGTAATTAAACCGTAAGGCTACATCGCTGTTCTGTACCAGCCTCGAGCTGGTAATATTGATTCTAACCATATTGATTTCACCAATAAGCCTTTTAATACACCTTTACCTAGGTGGATTGAAAAGTACTCGGCCTAACACAGATCCATTCAATTCTAAAAATCAAATTTACCCACATTATTTAGTTCAGTTCAGACTAGTTCATTGTGTGAAGTTCGAAACGTGTGCGATAATTAGTTGTGATTTTATAAATTTATTAACAAAGTAATCGGACATAGTTTCCGCGAATGGAGCAAATCGAGCAGCGTGCCGTCATTAAGTACCTCCATAAGAAGGGGCTATCATCAAAAGCCATCCATGATGACATGGTCAGTACATTAAGCGATTGTGCTCTGTCATATTCATCCGTCAAAAAATGGATAGCAGAATTTAAGCGTGGTAGAGAGAGTGTGAAAGATGAACCCCGCTCTGGAAGGCCTTCGACGTCAACTACTGACGAAAATATTAAAAAAGTACTTGATTTAATAATGGGAGACCGCAGATTAAAAATTAAAGAGATAGCCGAGATTATAGGCATCTCTTATGAACGAACTCAAAACATCATTGTCAACGAGTTGGGTTTCCACAAGGTGTCTGCGAGGTGGGTTCCGCGACTGCTTTCAGTTGAACAAAAAAGGACGCGATTGACTATTTCACGCGACGGTTTGGAGTTATTTGAAGCCGATGTAGATGATTTTTTGAATCGTTTTGTTACAATAGACGAAACATGGGTTCATTACTGTACACCGGAAACAAAACAACAATCAAAACAGTGGAGAAGACCTGGTTCACCACCCCCTAAAAAGGCTAAGTCGATTTTGTCGGCAAATAAGGTGATGGCTTCAGTATTCTGGGACTCGAAAGGTGTGATTATGATTGATTATCTTGAAAGGGGTCAGACTATAAACTCTGATTACTACTGCATCTTACTACGTCGTTTACGAGAGGAAATAAAAGAAAAACGTCGAGGAATGCTCAGAAGAAAAGTCCTGTTTCATCAAGATAACGCCCGTGTTCACACGTCAGTACAGTCAATGGCTGAAATTCACAACTGTGGCTTTGAACTGTTACCGCATCCGCCGTATTCACCTGATCTGGCACCACCAGACTTCTTTCTGTTCCCTAACCTAAAAAAACACTTGGTAGGTCAAAGATTTTCGACAAACGACGAGGTCAAAGCAGCTGTAGACGCATATTTTGACTCTAAGGAAGAATCATTTTTTTTCAACGGTCTAAATGCTTGGAAGGGGAGGTGGCAAAAGTGTATTGAACTTGATGGTGATTATGTAGAAAAATAAAAATATAACTGATTTAGTATGTGTTTATTTTCTTGGTTAGGCCGAGTACTTTTCAATCCACCCTCGTATAATATGCTTTTTGTTCTTTTGTTCCGATCTACACAATATAAGTTCATATTGTGTAGATCGGAACAAAAGTTAAACTTTTATCTATAGTAACCGCTGTTAAGTATGACATTTGGACGTTGAACATCTCAGTCCCCCCCCCCCCGTGACCACGGGTGCTGTAAAGCGCTCGAAACCTGGGGTATTTATAGTTAAATATACGCGATAAAATCCGTAAAAACTAGTATTATTTCAATGTGTAGTGTTCGCGTAAATATAAGAAATCAATATTTCGTTCTTTCATACTGCGAAAAATTTTGGCAACTTTTTAATTTGAGTTTAAAATTTAGGTTTTGTTTAATTTTTTACTTAAAAATGAACACATCTACAAATATAATATGGCCTAAATATTACGAGTATCAAACATCTCTGGTACACCGAATTACCAAGATGTATCGGCAGACCGGAGAATAAATGAGACTCACAGGATTCTCAGGCTCACAGGTGCTTATAAATCGGACCTTAGCTTCTTTTGAAGTAAGAACGAAACTCCAAAAAGGCCGAGGGGATATTTGAGGATATAATAAGCAAAGAAAAACTGTGAGAAAAGGCCTGAAATAGGCTGGAGTAAATTCAAACATGCCTACCAGATACACTCTCTTGCCACATGCCATCGGCAAACTCGAGATAATTTTCCTCGCAATCATGAAACTTGTAATGAAGAAGCTTGGAGTCAATTATTAACAGTGGTAGAGCCACGCGGCAGCTTTGCTGTTACACGTATGGGCCGGCTCAAACCGGGGTGGTACAACGACCTCACAGAATACCGGCGTGAAGTGGAAGCTCTGCCTCCGCGTTTCGTCTGGTGAGTGCAGGTGGCCGGAGGCCCAAATCCCGCCCCCCCTCCCCATCAACATGGTAGCGGAATTAAATAATGATAGACTACCCCAGGAGGGTACCAGCATCCCTGGAGAATCCCTCGCTGAGCATCCACGACCATGTTTCTCCACTTCTGAGCGTGGGTGCTCAGGCTGCCCCGCGTATTCTGGGGGGGGGCAAAATTCCGCTCAAGACTACAACTGCTCGGGGCAAACGGAGCAACAAGACCAAGGCGACCCCTGCCATGCTGTCCGTGAATTTCTGCATTATCAGGGGACTTCACTCTAACCTAAACGCCGTCCACTACCATCTCGAGACGGCGAGGCCGGCTCTGCTCTTTCTGACCGAGACGCAGGTGTCCTCTCCGGCTGATGTCTCGTATCTCTCCTACCCGGGGTACAAATTGGAACACTCCTTTGTGCCTCGGGCTGGAGTTTGCGTTTACGTCAGAGAGGACATCTGTTCTCGACGCCTCGGCAGACTTGAAGGTTCGGACCTGTCCATCCTTTGGCTACGCGTAGACAGCGACCACCATCCGCGCGTCTACGGGTGCCTCTATAGGTCCCATAGCGGTAATGCCGAAACAGACCGACTCTTCGACCACGTCCAAATGGCTGCGGATTCGTTGCTACAGCAGATCCCCTCCGCAGAGATCGTGATCCTCGGCGGCTTTAACGCCCATCACGCCGAATGGCTTGATTCACGTTTAACCGATCATGCGAGGAGATCTGTTCATGATTTTGCCTTGGCATATGGTCTGACACAACTGGTTACTTTGCCTACGCGGATTCCAGATGTGGAGGATCATGCACCTTCCCTGTTGGACCTTCTGCTGACCTCTCACCCGGACGGATATCAGATTTCCGTCGACGCCCCTTTAGGCTCCTCGGACCATTGTCTCGTCCGGAGTGTTGTGCCACTCACGCTGAAATCGCGGTTGCATTCTGCAGGCTGCCGCCGTGTTTGGCACTATAGGTCAGCCGATTGGGATGGGATGCGGTCTTTCTTTGCATCCTACCCTTGGGGGCGGGTTTGCTTCTCGCCGGATGATCCCAACGTTGTTGCGGATTCTGTTACTGATGTGGTACTTCAGGGTATGGAACTTTTTATTCCTTCCTCTGTGGTGCCCATTGTAGGCAAATCTCAGCTATGGTTTGGTCGCTCCTGTAAAATAGCATCATGCTATAAGCAGGAGTGCTACCAAGCCTGGGTTGATGCATCAGCGTCCCGGGATGTAAACACCAGCGCTCTAAAAAAGAAGTATAATTCCGCCTCTAGGTCCTTCAAAAGAGTCATTGCCAAGGCAAAGTCAGAGCACATAGGCAGAATTGGCGAGAAACTAGTTCGCCTTCCTTCTGGAACCCGTGCATTCTGGTCTCTCGCCAAGGCTGTCCAGAGGAATTTCTGTCAGCCATCTCTTCCATCTCTGCACAGGGAGGACGACTCACTGGCCCATACTGCAAAGGAGAAAGCCGATCTTCTAGGCTCCCTCTTTGCATCTAACTCGACTCTCGATGACGGGGGGAGTACGCCGCCGACCATCCCGCGGTGTGAGTGGTCCATGCCGGAAGTGCAGTTCACACAGCGCTCGGTTCGCAAAGCACTCCTCTCCCTGGACATCCACAAGTCGAGTGGGCTTGACGGAATCCCCCCAATTGTGCTGAGGACGTGTGCTCCAGAGTTGGCACCGGTTTTAACGCGTCTTTTCCGGTACTCCTACTCCCTAGGCGTAGTCCCAAAATCATGGAAGACGGCTTTCGTCCACCCGATCCCTAAAAAAGGCGACCGCTCAGACCCGTCCAACTACCGGCCAATCGCCATCACCTCCTTGTTCTCCAAAACAATGGAGTCCATTGTAAACTGCCAGCTCATGGGGTACCTTGAGGATCACCAGCTGTTTAGTGACCGCCAATACGGTTTTCGCCGTGGTCGGTCAGCTGGTGATCTTCTGGTCTACCTCACTCACAGATGGGCGGAGGCAGTAGAGTTCAAGGGGGAGGCATTGGCCGTTAGTTTGGACATTGCGAAGGCCTTCGATCGGATTTGGCACAAAGCGCTTCTTTCGAAGCTCCCTTCCTATGGGCTTCCCGAGAAACTGTGCGATTGGATCACCAGCTTTCTTGCAGATCGGAGCATCAAGGTCGTTGTAGACGGTGCAAGCTCCGATTGCAAGCCTATTAATTCTGGTGTTCCACAGGGCTGCGTGCTATCGCCAACGCTGTTTCTTCTGCATATCAATGATATGTTGCATACCCGTAACATTCATTGCTATGCAGATGACAGCACTGATGATGCTCTTTACACCGGCCGAGCCAATATTTCTCGGCAAAACGTCTCCGAGTGCCGGGACAAACTTGTGTCTGAAGTCGAGTCTTTGCTGAACAGAGTCTCGGATTGGGGACGACTAAATCTAGTCCAGTTTAACCCCCAGAAGACACAAGTTTACGCGTTAACCGCTAAAAAGAACCCCTTTGTCGTATCCCCTCAGTTTCAAGGCACTCCCCTTGTTGCCTCAGCCAGTATCGGAATCCTCGGCGTCGACATATCGAGTGACGTGCAGTTTCGTGGTCACTTGGAAGGGAAGGCCAAATTGGCCTCTAAAAAAGCTTGGCGTGCTCAGCAGAGCGGGACAGTATTTCATGCCGGCACACCGCCTGCAACTTTACAAGGCGCAGGTTCGGCCGCACATGGAATACTGTTCCCATCTCTGGGCTGGGGCTCCCCAGTACCAGCTCCTTCCACTTGACCGCATCCAGCGCAGAGCGGCTCGAATCGTCGACGACCGAGTGCTTTCCGATCGGCTCGATTCACTGGCGCTGCGAAGAGATGTTGCATCTCTTTGCGTATTTTATCGCATCTATCACGGGGAGTGCTCTGAGGAATTGTTCGGATTAATCCCAGCCGCCAAATTTCGTGAACGCACTATACGGCAAACGTCCCGATACCATCCACACCATCTGGATGCTTGGCGGTCCACCACTGTACGTTTCACAAGGAGTTTTCTTCCACGTACAACCTCTCTGTGGAATAGTTTACCACCGGCGATTTTTTCGGACCGATACGACCTGGGGACCTTCAAGAAAAGAGCTTACTCCTTTCTAAAGGGCCGGCAACGCACCCGCAATTCTTCTGGTGTTGCGGTTGATCATGGGCGGCGGTAGTCACTTAACATCAGGTGAGCCGCATGCTCGTTTGCCCCCTCTTCTATATAAAAAAAGTCAAGTTCTATTCATAGATGAGTCCAGAATTTGTGTGCGCTATCCCCGTCACCAATAATCCCAACACCATTACTCCCAACAACACTCATTTAAGAAAAACTCACCACCGTCGATAGTAGGACGAGTGTTTTGCCTGTAATAAAGTGTTTCGACCACCTAGAGTATATTTTACGTAATACTGTCGCCTTGAAAGTTAAGTATCAACCCATTTGTTCTGGTGGTGGAAAGGCGCTGTAATGAATATTAGGAGGGAATAGTCGATGACTTGCCCGATAGCTCAGTTCTCTCTTCTGTACGGCTGTTGGTCTTCTTTCTTGCTTATACTCCACTCACTTGAAAATAATTTTCTGAATATAATGTACACGAACAGTTCACATTTACGCGGGGCTGGATATATTTCACAGCGGGTTAATGATAGTCGGAGTCCGATGATGCGTGTAAATGATCCGAAGACGAATTAAAAATAAAAAAAAACCGGCCAAGAGCGTGTCGGGCCATGCTCAGTGTAGGGTTCCGTAGTTTCCCGTCCGTCGCAATAAGTGACACCAACCCACTTATGAGTTTGTACAAAAACTGTTGTTTCCATCCAAGTTCAAAATGATTTTCCTAGAAAGTCCTTATAAAGTTTTACTTTTCAGATTTTTTTCATATTTTCTAAACTTATGGTTCAAAAGTTAAAGGGGGGACACATTGTTTTTTACTTTTGGAGCGATTATTTTCGGAATTATTGACATTATCAAAAAATGATTATAGTAAATCCCTATTCATTTTTAAATACCTTTCCAACAATATATCACTTTACATATACGGGGGGCTACCCTAATAAAACATTTTTTCCAATTTTTATTTTACCACTTTGTCGGCGTGATTGATACACATATTGGTACCAAATTTCAGCTTTCTAGTGCTAACGGTCACAGAGATTAAGCGAGGACGGACAGACGGACACACAGACATGGCGAAACTATAAGGGTTCCTAGTTGACTACGGAACCCCAAAAAACAGTCGTTTCCTTTTACAACGAATCTTCTAGTTGCAGCGAATGTTATCTCTTTTCACCGACTCTAGGATAAAGAAAGGAAAAGGGATGATAAATAATGAACATAATTATATTATAGTACTCTTGTGTGATTGGTGTATTCATTCGATTTTAAATGTATGCGAAAACGGCATTAACATTTTCGATAAAATAACCAATAGAATGAAGTGGATGAAGCATTAAAATGGAACACTCAACTAAGTTTCATGAATTAAAATATATTTTTAAGTGTGAAAATTATTTTTATTTTAATAAATAGAAAATGGTATTTTTAACTTATAGGAGTTACGCCAATTTAATCGCTGATACCGCTAAAATAACGATCAAAATTAAGATCCCCCAGCCCCGTTGGGAAAAATACAAGAAAAATAAATAAAACTAAACTAAATATAGTTTATATGTGTTAAGTAACTTAGTAAGGACAGATTTAACTGCAATCATTCATCATCGAAATTAAAAATTAAAAAGTAAAGCAATTAACCACGCGCGACTTCACTCACGAGAGTACAAGTATCTGTGGGGTTAAGTTTAAAGTTAAAAGTTAAAGTTACAGCCTATATACGTCCCACTGCTGGGCACAGGCCCACCCCCCCTCATTTCTGAGAGGGTTTTAGGACAAGAAAGTGTCCGCCGCGCTGCCCCAATGCGTGTTGGTGAACTTCACGTGTCTTCGAAATATTTTTTTTCTTATTCCTCAGACATGCAGGTTTCCTCACGATGTTTTCCTTCACCGCCGAGCACGTGGTAAATCAGCACTTAAAATTGCAACTAACAATTTCATTGGTGCCTGTTATATTTACAGCGAGCGTTAACCATCTGAGCTACCACGGCTCACGAGTTAAGTTTAATAAGAGAGAATTCAGGGATGGAAATAAAGTTATTTATAATTTTATAAAACTGAAACATATTTGTTTATCAAACTCAATAAAATTATTATTTCATTCCTTAGTCTTTTATTTTGTCATCTTTACACAACCCTTGCGCGTTCGCTCGATGACGCAGCCATACGAAGATCGCGCGGTGGGCAAAGCATCCACGACTCCCGGCAAGCGTGCAGAAGGTATATTTCTGCTTGCAGTTAATGTCTGGGATTGTTATTAAAATTTTATAGGCTAATATAGCGAAAGTATTTTCGCTTTTCTATGGGAGTAATGAACATGTTATATATTAAAATTATTTAATATGTGCTATCGTCTCGTATGTGCAATAAAAGGCGACAGATACTTAAAAAATAGGCAGCAGCATCTTCCAGAATAGGAATCATCCATCCATCCATCATCCATCTCCGGGCACTTCCTAGCCGAGTTGGATACGTCGGTTGACTTCAGGGTTGAAATTGACTTTCCTAGTCGGACAATGTGTCCTAGGTAAACTACCTAAGTACTAACCTAACCTAGGTACTAAAATAACTTCGGGCTTAGTTCTTACTACAACTACCGAGATAGGTGTAACATGGACGTTACACATGACCTTTACATTAATTCAAAATCTATCTTATTGAGATCACTGAGCGTAGAGCTGAGGTCCTCCAGTAATCCTGCCATAATAACCATCTCGTCGGAATATTGCTGATACCATATTTATGCCAGACCACTTTACAAATTATAATAAATAAATTAAAAAAAAAACATTCAACACCATAATCTTATAAAGGATGCGATGCAATAATTTTAATTTAATTCGATTATAATAAGTCGGTCGATTTCAACATACTATGTAGTTTAAAATTATTTATGTGACAGATATCATATACTATAATAACATTAACAGGCCTGTTGGTCTAGTGGTTAGTGACCCTGACTGCTATACCGGAGGTCGTGGGTTCGATTCCCACCCAGGACAAATGTTTGTGTGGTGAGCACGATCATTTGTTCTGTGTTTGGGTGTAATTTATCTATAATATTTATGTATTTAGAAATATATAAGTATGTTTATCAGTTGTCTAGTACCCATAACACAAGCTCTGCTTAGCTTGGGACTCGATGGCTTTGTGTGATAGTTGTGTGAATATTATTATTATTATTATTATTACTTATACTATAACAAAATAATCAAACTCTAAAGCTAAAGGGAGTATCATTATTCGATGATCTGAAAAGGAAACGATATTAAACTGCCACATAACTTTCAAAGGCTTATAATACTCGGTAAAGATATAAATAATTCCATATTCCAACGAAAACAAATTTAGTTGGGGTGTTCCGAAATCTTCCATTTGATTTTTTACATATCCGTTGATTTGATTTACTGAACATATAAATATACACTTATGCATAGTCAATCCATTCAACTGATAGAAATTGTGGAAATAACTGTTAATTTGCACTTGCTAGTGTCCTGGCTACTAGATACTACTAATGATACATTATTGAAATTCTAACTTTTAAAAAATGAAGATACACATTTAACAAATTAAAAAAAATCTGTGTTTCTAACAGTTTTCCAAACTTAACTCTTGTTCATTATATTTGGGTATTTCAGGGTTTTCGCAATAAATAATTTAGTCTCCCGTTTGAGTGTGGTCTACGTCATAGTACTGGATATCGTCATAATGGACGCCACACACGGTCAGTTAAAATGATCAGTTGAACTGACGTACATCCAAAAACTGACCGTGATTGTGGAATCTTAAATTGAAATTTTCAACTGACGACAACTTATTGATTTTTTTGATCGCACTGTCAGTTGAAACTGCTCAGTCGAACTGACGTAAATCCCAAAACTGATCGTGAGTGCGAAATCCTAAGTTGACATTTTTAACTGATGGCACTCCACGGAGTTTACCGGGGGCGCCGTAATCCGCTGGCTTCAATTACTGGTAAGTACCTACTTTCTTAGTAGCTACATACTTTATTTCTATGCTATTTAGATTTTTTATTACTTTATATATTTAGAGAACTTCGTACGACGGAGGATGAAGACTAAGGTGATTGTGATGCAGTCACCTTCCTTATGCTTGACTCAGAAGATGGGTAAAGGATCTTAGTCATGCTACGTAGAACTATCGTGTTTTTTTTCAACTCATTTTCAAAAAGGTTCTAAATGATGATATCACCTAGCTGATGGTGGACTACGAAGGTGAGTATAGGATCTCAGTGTCGCCACTAGATAGGACGATCGTGTTTGAACTCATTTGAAAGTGCACATAAAGACCTAGGTCACTATTATGATCTCACTTTTCTGGTGGTGCAATACGAAGGTGGATATAGGATCTTAGTGACGCTACTGATAGGACGATCGGGCTTAAACTCATTTGAAAGGGCACATAAAGACCTAGGTGACTAATATGATCTCACCTTTCTGATGGTGCAATACGCAGGTGGATATAGGATCTCAGTGACGCTACTAGATAGAACAATTAAAAAACCATTACTCCCACATTAGAATTTTCTCCTGTATCGTGGAGGCAGTTAGTTAGTTAGTTTACAAATATAATTTGCACAAGGACAAATATCCAGACCCGGAACAATTTCCGATTCGAAACGAAAAGATTCGAAACCGCGGCCCCCAGCGCAGCAACTAATCGCTAAGCCACTGCGCCACGGAGCTTGTTTATTTTATCATTTTTGTACAAACTTACGCTGGTGCCAGACTTACGAGAAATGCCGTTAATTATCGTGTTGATGGACGTTGAATGTAGGTGTGGCCACGACTTAACGCGTTAATTTGACAATGACATTAACAATGCCGTTTGCCATTTGGCGATATAACTCAAGTAGCGGTACATTAAAGAGATATAAACATATATAGAGATAACACACGAAATAACGCGTTGAAGCGGCCACGCTACGTTTTTCTGACTGTGCACGATGAGCGTAACAGAGTCAGAGACGTATGGCTATGATAGAGGGGAATAATAAAAAAGTTATTACGTTTCTTAAGATTCTGCTAACAGAGCCATGTTTGTGGGATCCAAGACTCAAAAGTTTTGAGAATCATACAGCGCAAAATAATGCTTTGCGACGAATTATCCAATTATTATCTTTTAATACAAGTATCGAAAAATTAGAAAGGCGAAGGAGAATCTAATGGGTTTTTATAGAACCATTTTTGACAAATACAAAAATTCTTCAAGAAACATTAACGCCAACTTTAACGCCATTCAATGTCATTTAAATTTAATGACCTGGAGCGTTCAAGTGTAGCCAACTTTATAGCGTTAAATTTAAAGCAATACTTGCTGCGTCTATGGACATTTACGTTTCCCATTAGTGTAGCACCAGCATTAACGCGTTCGCTCGATGCTCGACGTAGTAGGTGGGGCGATATCATTGTCGCACAGTGGGCTAAGATTTATAATATGAATATAGACAGTCTATTTTTTTTTCAATAAAATAGTTTTAATTGTTTATTTTGTCTCGTAAATCATTTAATCTATTACTACCCAATCTTGTGTACTTTATTTTAATCTATTAGTATTTTCCCTAGTCTATTTATTTGCTTATTATCTTAAAAAGATATGTAATTTTGTATAGTATATCTCTTTGGTATTAAAATTACTATAATCTACGAAACTTATAACTCTTTACTAACTGTGTGTTTTAGCAGGAACTTGACCGACGACGGACTTTTGCTTCTGTTTTATCGCTCAAACAATGATTTGAAGTGGATTATGATTAGTAAAAGAGATTTTGTGATTTAAGTGTCTGCGCGTATAAACCATTAGAGAAAACGACACAACAAGTGCTTCGATGTTAATATAAACCTCAAGTTTTTTTGATCGGTTAGGCGACTTATGAACTAGAGTTACTATCGTCATCGACTGTCTGCTGGGTGGACAGTTTACTCCCGTTCTATCTTAATAGCTGTTAAATATTTAATTTCTTCAGCTACATCTGTAGCATCAATGCTTCTAAACATATTTAACAGCAGAACATTTAAAACAACGAGTATTTTTGAAAACTCTTACGGAAAAATATTGGTACACATAATCGCCTTATTTAAATTAAACAATAATTAATAGGAACTATAATCTAACATTTTCATACATTTTTTATAGGATAGGGTGACAAACGAGCACACAGTCAACCTGATAGTAAATGGTTGCTGTGACCCATAGACATCTACATCTATCCTCGATTACAAATAAAAATGCAGATGCGTTGTCACCCATGAGGACTAAGATGGAATGCCTCGTTTCCGGCAAAAAGGTCTCCGATTCTCTACACTCACCATACTAAACACAGCAGCATTAAGCTACTATTTTACGCTGGTATTCTGTGAGAGCGCGGTACTTCCCCGGTCGAGCCGACCCATTCGTGCTACAACTATACTACTAATACTCGTATTACCGCAGCGTGGTTCTACCACGTATAAAAATTTAAAATTTATAATTAACGTTTGCTTAATAATTTAAAAAATGTACTAAACTAAAATGACTTACGGTTATTTTTTTAAATAAAGCCGATATATCGATATTTTTTTCGATTTATAAAACTTCGATATTGATTTACCGTATACTAACTTACGATACATAAAACTCCAACATTGATTTATTTTTAATTATCGGTATATCAAAAATACGATATTTTAAAAAATATCACAGTACTGGTTTGGACAGATCAGTTGGAATGATCAATTGAAATGACAGTGTGTGTGGAAATTTATTTGGCTTAAATCCGTCCGAACTGATATCAGTTCGACTGCCGACTTTAACTGACCGTGTGTGGCCACCATAATTATCGTAACCGTTTACGTTAAACGTGTATAACTCGTTCATACAAAAACCTTGAGGTTTCACAGGTGGGGCTCTACGCATGCTTGTATCAGTCGATTGAAATTGCGGTCGTTGCTAATGAGGTGGTGGTCTATAACCAGAGGGTTGGTGACCTTGGTTAAAGTTTGGTTTGTATTCAAACTGTTGCGTTACACCTAATTGCGGCTTATATCCTGTGGGTTGTTGAAGGGGTTGTGGTCTAATTCCAAATTGTTGGGGTTGTTGTGTTAGTAATTTAATTTACTTAATGGTGATGTTCCAAATTTAAATCTTCGTTGGAATTGCATATTATGTTGGGGTTGACATTTTTGAGGCTGTTGAAAGTGAGGTCTCATGTTTGGTGTGCTTTGAGGTGTGTTAAATTTAAAACTTTGCTGTGGTACGTGTATATTTTGTGAGAAAAATGTTTTCATTGAGAATTTTTCAACGAAAAGATTTCAGAAAAACGCTGAGGTTTATGTTGGGCGTTGTTTGGTAATCGTAACAAGCACTATGCTCAAAACACTCAAAGGTATCACATCCTTTTGACGGTACAATGTGCAATTATTACTCGGGTAAATTATAAAAAAACGTACATAGAAATATGGTTTTATTTAGTAATTTTACTCTTATGAAGGTTATTATCTACTATTCTACTAACTTTCACAATAAATGTACTCATTATATATTGTATTCGGTCGCGATACCAAAATGTTGCTCAAAAGTTTACCGTGGATTACCAAAATGTTGCTCAAAAGTTAATTTTATTATACCCAGGTTTAAATATCTTGTGTTTCACTAAAAAAAGTGGTAGCTCTGCCTATTAACATTGACGTAATCACTTGAAATATATACAAATCTTGTTCTGTATTTTCTATTTCTCTAAATAACTGCATAACATATTTAAATTTATGAATAAATAAGCAAATTTTCACCAATGTCAAATTTTGGATTAATACCAGAAAGTTCTTTGGGAATCCGTGTTATTTTAGGCACTTTTATTAAAGTATATTTTATAATTACTTAAATTGAATACTTAATATATAAGTATACTTAATATAATATAATAATAATAATTAATTTTTTAATTGAATTAAACTCGATTTATTTCTATATAGAAGAAATATAATAACACAATTCAAATTTTGGAAATAACGCTACCATTTTCAAGACATTTGTAATTAAAATGGAATAGGATTAGAAAATGCAAATGGAATAGCGATTGGTTCTACTTACATACCGCCCATGTCCCTCTGATGAATCTTAGCTCTGAAGCGTGACACCCTCGCTGCTTTTCTTCTCTACGAATTTATTTGGTTAGTGGATTTTCTATCTATACAAAATTCTCTATCTTCTGGTCTAAACAAAAGTCAGGTTTTACTTCATTCCAAAAAGATTTTATTGTATTATCTATTTTATGATATTACCAGGATTCGCTTGGTATGTTTTCTTTTGTTATCAAAAACAAAAGAAAACATACCAAGCGAATCCCGGCAGCGTGAAAATCACAATTATTTCAATATATACTAATCGAAATTATTTACGTAAAAAGATAAATTATATTCACACAAAAACCTACATTACCATTTTATAATAAAACTTTAATAAAATCTAGAAAAATCCAATAATCAACACAATAACATTCACATGAAAACGGCTTACGAAATGAACGTAGATTATAAATAAATATTCATAGGATACCAGTTTTTTATTGCACTAGAGGATAGAGTATTTAGTTAGTAAAGGGTGTCTCAGCGCCGATTTTAAACTTTGAATATTTATATAAAAAAAACAATTGTGTTTATAATATTTTAATTGTAGTAAATTATAGTACATTAGTGCGAATTTTATGTACGGAATATTACACCGTCAAGATGTCTTCCATCACGACGAATGCACTCTTCAAAGCGGACTAACGAATTTGCAGAAACACGCTGCAGAACGTCAATTGATATGGCCCTCACTTCTGTCGTTATTTTAGTCTTCAGCTGCTCTAAATTCATAAGAGGGGTATCAAAAACTCTTGCTTTAAGATAACCCCATAAAAAAAGTCAGCTGGGGTTAAGTCGGGAGATCTGGGTGGCCACAATATGTCTCCAAAGCGGCTTATGATTTTCCCCGGAAACAACGCTTTTAGTGTGTCCATGGAGACCCTAGCTGTGTGGGCTGTGGCCCCATCTTGCTGAAACCATACACCGGACTCATCAACATCCTCTTCTTGCAGCTGCGGTACAAAAAAGTTATTAATCATGTCGATATACCGCTCGCTCGTCACTGTAACCGTTGCACCTCGATCATTCTCGAAGAAAAATGGCCCGATGATTTTCTTCGCCGATATTGCGCACCATACAGTAACTTTGGGGCTGTGTAATGCCTTCTGATGTTTTTGTTTTGGATTGCTGGGTGACCAGTAACGGCAATTTTGGCGATTGACGTACCCTTCGAGGTGAAAGTGTGACTCATCGCTAAAATAAACATTGGACATCCCATTTTCCTCTGAAAAAATCCCTAACATCTTCTGACAGAAAATTTTTCGCTTCTTATAGTCTTCTGGTTTGATTTTTTGAACTATTTGGATTTTATAGGGATGTAATTTTAAGTCTAAGGCCAAAATTCGTTGAATACTTGAACGATGAAGATTCAAAGAGGCAGCATGTTTTCTAACTGATCGTCGTGGATGCTCCGCGACCGCAGCGGCGACGCGCTCGATGTTTTCAATCGATCGAACAGGTCTAATTCGAGGGCCAATTGAATGTTTCATTAAACATCCTGTCGCTCTGAACTTTTTTACCCACGACTTAATTAACTGAATACTCGGGGCATCACTTAAACGGCGGATTTCATAGCGATTACAAAACTTGCGCTGTGCTTCCCTCAGCGAAAACTCGTTGCAAAAATACGCCTCTACTGCGTACGCGCGGTGCGCGCCAGACCACTGGGACATAGCGACTAAAAAGCCCGCACTAATCACCTACCGAACGCTACCTCTCCCCTCCCGCTAACCCCGCCGGTTGCCGAGAAATTAGTATTTAAAGTTTAAAATCAGCGCTGAGACACCCATTATTAGTATTTAGTTTGTATTTTAAATTTATTCATATTGAATATATATAAAGTAGTTGCTATATATAAGTTTTTATGGATTAAAGTGCTGTGGGTGGGTGCGCTATCATGAGACCGCTAGGGGGTTGAGAGGTTAAGAGGTCTATTTACTGCATTTTCGAAAATATTCACTGTGACTTTACGTTTCAACTCTGTATGCCTTAATGTTTTAGTGATTTTGGTATACCGAGAACAGCGCCACCTACTGTAAGTCCAAATGTGAATTAAAATATCTAGGGACCCATTTAAATCATCATCATCATCATCATTACATAACATAGGCCTCCCCCAAGGTATGCCACAAGGCACGGTCCTGAGCTACATGCATCCATCGACTTCCTGCATGTCTTACCAGGTCGTCACTCCATCTATTGGCCCATATATGGCCCATTGCCACTTCAGCTTACTAATCCGTTGGGCTATGTCGGTCACTCTGGTTCTACTGCGGATATCCTCATTTCTAAGTTTATCACGCAGAGAAGCTCCGAACATAGCCCTCTCCATAGCTCGCTGAGCGACTTTGAGCGTCTTCATATGGCCAGCAGTGAAGGACCACGTCTCGGTTCCGTAGGCACCACGCACTGGTTGTACAACTTAGTTTTCAGGTTTTAAGGTATACCTGAAGAGAAGATTCGACGTAATTTCCCGAACGCTGCCATTTAAATATACGCGAAAAATCATCAATATCGGTCCAACCGTTTATGAGTTTTATATACTAGGAAAGTAATTGATATGTATATATAGAGATTGTTGAAAATAAATGCAAAATACCGATGATTACCAGGTTGAGTTTGCAAGGCGGTTGACATATTATCTTTACACCTGGCAAAATTAATTTTTTTAAGTTTAATGAAGTACGCTATAAGCTTGTCGTAAAAGATGATCCTAATTCGATTGTTGCGGTAGAACATTTTCCAAGACTCGAGCATTAATATTATGTTCATTTTTTCACGTGGTAGAGCCACAATTCAGCTATATTATGGTTGTAGGACACAAATGGTTCAGTTGTACATAAGAAAGACCATGCTCTAACATTATACCCAAGAAAAACTGCAGTATAATGCTGCTGTTTTTCGTATAGTGAGTGGGCCTCTTCCATAAATTGCCTCAAAAGGGGAAATCTATGGAAAAAGCTCATACATCCCGCTTACCTCTCTTCTCCGTCATCTGTTACGACACCAAGAGGACTATATTAGGAAGCACATTCATACCACCACTACACGGCGATAAATCTATTTGAAAACCTTCAGTAATTCAATTCTATAATTACGACATCATAAGTGGGAAGGTATTGGCACCTACGTCACTATCTCTTACGTCACTCCTCACCAGGTACTGTAAAGAGTCAAACATGACCGGTAATTAGGGGTTCTGATGATTCTAGAACAAAAGACGTCTATTGGAAACGTTGCGTACTCTTAATAGAATAGCTGAAGAAATTGACTTGAATTAAATTCACTAAGACTGTTTTTAGTTTGCTGCATATAAGAATTATATTTTTGTTAAACATAAAAAGTATGTACTGCATTATCGCATTAGGTAATTCCTGTTATGACAGTTGAAAGGCTCAATAAATAAAAATAAATGTTTTTGTACAGGCATATATAATATATAAGTAGTGTTCTCTACTTACTTATAAGTTGAGTGATAGAAAATTCTTTAAGATGTTAGTCCAACTATGTACTTTTTTATACACGAAATTATAAGTAAATAAATCAAATATATTAATACGAGAATAAACTTTTTATCGCAGATTCAAATATTAATGGACTGGGACGCTATCATATAATTGTTCAAGCTATTAAATCTATCATGCCACATATCTTTCAAACTTTGTGAATGTGATACGTGATAAATTACGAAAGTTTTGGTAACTATTAAACGGAATATAGCTTCACACTAATTGCTATTTAAGTGAGACTGTCCCCATGGACCCTTTGATATGAAACAGATGTACTTAATGGATCCCAGACACACATTGTGCTGGTAGCAAAGATTGAAGATATTACTTATTTAATTGAGATAATTAGTCTGTATTTTTCAAAAATGTACGCAATAATCATTTTTCCAAATTCCTACATAAATTGTAGTGTCTGTGTGTAAATTTCTATTTTCATTTTCCAAATATTCATTTTATATAATTTGTGCTGAATCATTTATTTATTTATGTACTCGTACGACCACAGTAAGGAAAGTTATTTTAAGAAATCATAGCTTATAAGAATTCTTGATTATTTGACTGTTTCTGCCGTGAATATATATATATATATATATATATATATATATATATATATATATATATATATATATATATATATATATATATATCTTTACTAAAGTAAGCTACGAAGCTAAAGCCTAATTGAAGAGCGTGCTACGGGGCGGAGAGTTTTTAGGTTGTGAATAAACAGACCTCTCTAAATGTTTACAGAACTTACCATTACACCTTGTAGATGCTATGAGCCATAGACATGTAAAATTATCCTCGATTAAGAATCAAAATGCATATGCGTCATCACCCTTGAGGAATAAGATATGATGCCTTGTTTCCATTGGAAACTTTCTCTAGTTCTCTACACTCACCATAAAAACACATCAGCAGTAAGCTGCTATTTTACGCTAGTATTCTACAAGAGTTTGTTTTTCTCCCGTCTAGCCGACTCATTCACACTACAACTATAGCTGCACTGTAGTTTTACCATGTATAGAACCTCTACAAAGGATTGCTATAAAGTACAGCAATGAGCACCTGTATCTATTAGCTTCCTGATATTTTGTTAACCACTTCCGAAATATCTCTCATACTACACCTTTATGTATACCTCTTTAACTATTTAAACGTGGTTTATGTTTAAAAACACTTTCCAAAGATGACACAGTAGGCAACTAAATAAATCCATCTGAGCAATGATAATGATAACAACACGTTTTTAACAAAGAGTTACCAAGCTGAACTTTTATGAAAATATTTGTTTAACCTAGGAAAAAGCAAAATGAGTTCATTCCATTTCTTGTGGCACCTGTTATTTTAATAATAAAACTGCTTTCTTAATGTAAATATTAGACGCAGCAGCTGGAAGTTTTAATATAAATGTAAATAATCGTAAGAAAACTGGGTAATGTGACTTAGAAATTGTAGAACTCAAAATGTGATTTCCTTTATGCATTTAATTTAAACTCAGTCTGATGAAGGCTATAACTTCTTCATCAGATCGAAAACATCCACTGCTGGAGATAAGCTTCTTTTGGTAGAGGGATTTGCCTTAACCCTTAATGCTTGTCAGATGGATTGACGATTGTAATATCAGAAGTTTTGTATTTTTGACGCTGCTGTCCGTAGCAACCCTGATACCTAGTTGGTAGGGTATAAGGAACCAATAAGAAAATAGTTGCTCAAGACAAACAACTTATCTTCAAGATTCTTTTGCTGCATGTGTTCAGAGGATAATGTGGCCAGATACTCAGAGGAAGACTGACTCCAATAAATATATCATTGAAAATGTATACAGTTCTGCTCTAAAAAAAAATATTTTCTATATATTTATTTATACTAAGCGGTAGCACTACTTTCCTGTCTAGGAGTTCGTCTAGGTACAAATCACCGTCGTACTTATTTCTGCCTCTACTACATAGCAGTGCCTGCATTGCCTTGTTCCAGTTTGAAGGATATAGAGAGCCAGTATAATCAACAAACGGCAAACGAGCATGCGGCTCACCTGATGGTAAGTTATAACCGTCGCCCAAGAACATCCGCAACACCAGAAGAATTGCTGGTGCTTTGCCAGTCTTTTAGGAAGGAGTATGTTTTCTTGAACGTGACACTATATTCTATAGCTTGGTCGTGCGTGGAAGATAATTATGAGTAAATCGCGCAGTAGTGGACCACCAGCCATCGAAATGATGACGATTAAATTTCTAGTTCTGTCACAGTTTTTTATGACATACTTTGGAATTCAGCAGCTGGAATTAATAAGAACAATTCCTCTGAACACTCCCCGTGATATACGCAGTAGAAAACATATAGAGATTCAACGTCTCTTCACAAAGCCGGTGAGTTAAGCCGATCGGAAAAAAACGATCGAGAACGAAAAAACGACGATAGTCGCTTTCCGTTGAATACGGTCAAGAGGAAGACGCTGACGCCGGGTTGCCCCGGCCCAGAGATGAAAACAGTATTCCATATGTGGCCGAACCTGCGCTTTGTAAAGCTGTAGGCGGTGGGCCGGCATAAAATACCGTCTCGATCTGAGGCACATCAAGTATTTTATCTTAAGCGGGGAGTTCACTAGATGGACATGCCCACGGGCTGTTTGTCCGGGCAAGTCTATCGCCGCAATACTCTACACGGACTCATCGGTTTCTTTTGGACGGGTTACGTGATTGGCTGTGCGTGCACTTTAAGATATGATGTAGATGGGAATCCTTTTTTTTAATTAGTAATTTGGTGCTAAAAATGGTATAAAATAGAAAAAAGTTTAGCCATGTCAATTTACTTAAATAATTAGAAATTTATGAATTAGGAGACCTTGTACAATTACTTGGTCATGGAGTCGTATAAAATCTTACTAGAATATTTTATTATCATTAAAACTCATTGCAAATTAAACATCTCCAAAGTTCGTTAAATAATAATAAAAGATGAGGTGCTTATACATAAAATACTTTATTATCTCTATTTTTGTCATTGTTATTTAAATTATTTTATTATTATTAATTACATACTT
Source organism: Parnassius smintheus behrii (assembly GCA_036936625.1). Classification (NCBI taxonomy): domain Eukaryota; kingdom Metazoa; phylum Arthropoda; class Insecta; order Lepidoptera; family Papilionidae; genus Parnassius; species Parnassius smintheus. The sequence goes on along the minus strand of JAUPFT010000031.1, from coordinate 14,170,497 downwards.
GAAGTCGAATTTAACTTTTTATTAAAAGTTAGTTTTTCCCTGGGTTTTACTATTTTTTACCAAGAAATATTACAATCTCCATTTCGTCTAAATAATATTAAGGTGTTTTTTTAATTTATGTGGGATTTTGGAAGAGCTCTTAACAAAATCGAGAATAATCAATATATTGTTTTAATTTCACTTTTAACACCTTTTTTAGTTTAAGTCACGCACGCTTCCCTTCCTCGTTCCAAAACAGAGAAAAAGGCCACCTTCCTCCCCCTCTCTCTCTCACCTCACGTCCTCCTTCTCACACACTTACGTTCCGTTTCCACTCCATTAACTTACGTTCCATTCCTACATTTCGGTCATCCTGCATCTCATATCTGCCGCTGTAATTATCTCATATCTCTGCTGTAAATAAGACATTTACATCTTTTAAGATTCATTCATCTTAAACGATGTAAGACATTTAACATTAACATCTCTAGTGTCTAGAATCTTAACATTACAAAATAAACTTTAACCATTGCCATGTTTATTTTCTGTTGGAGTAAACAGTTAAACTATGCATATCCTGCATTATACATCAGAATAAGTAAACATTACATCTTTCATGGCACTTTAAAAAAATTAAACAATTACTGACACTAGTCAACAATTTAGATAGACTCTTTGCATTTCTACAACTTATTAAACACATCCAATACAAGTATGAGATAATATGACATAAGTAACAGCATAAAATAAAAAGCTCGCACACTTGCTGAAAGTTATGAAAACTTATTTGCATCTTTACCAAAACAAAAGGAAATTATACATCTTAGACTTAATATAACACTATAGTGCTCTGCGAGATCTGTTTATCTTTGACAATACAAAAAGAAATTACATAATAGTCTGAACCTTAAGATATTACATTATTACAGCTTTATGAGGTCTCGTAATACTACACTGAGGGTTCCACCTTAAAAATAATAAGTATCAAGTTTACCTAGTATTAATAATTCAGTCTCAAACTTTCACACCTTGAAACAACCAAAAAAATTATGAACAAATATTATTACCCAATACCTGTTTTACTCGCAGTCATCTTCTTCAGGCCATCTCTTCATGAAATCTGCAGATGTCGCTGTACTGTTCGGCCCCTCTGTGCCTTGATACAACTTCACAACATCGTATCGGTCGTTGCGTTTCACCTTGACTACCTTATAGGGTCCGAAGAATTTCGCTTTCAGCTTGAGCCCTGGCCCAAACTGTGTCCTTTTAATTGCGACGAGATCTCCCACTTCATGCTGAGAGCTCTGTTTCCTTTTCTTATTGTAGGTATTTCTATTTTCTTCCTGTATCTTTTGAATTTGGTCTCTGGCCTTCTGCCTTAAACTTTCTCTGCTTTCACTGTATTGCGCTATAGTTTCCTGGACTAGCAAATTTAATATCTCTACATCCTCCTTGCAGTTCATCTTGGTTCCAATGAGCAGTTGGAACGGTGTGGTGTCTATGCTTCTCTGGTAAGTACTGTTGATTGCTCTTTGCACACGTCCAACATGTTTATACCATAGCGACTGGTCTTCGATGTACAGTTTCGTCAGCATGGGTATTATTATCCGATGAACCCGCTCCACTTGGCCATTTCCTCTTAGTATGCCGGTTGTAATGGTGACATGCTGTATACCTTCATCTTCGCAGTACTTCTTAAATGCTCCACTGGTAAAAGCTGTGCCTCTGTCTGTTATGATACGTACAGGGTTTCCAAACGTCTCTTGGTGCAACTGTAGCTTACTTATTACTTCTGCACTAGTTGTTGTTTTTGTGGGGTACAGCCACACAAATTTAGTAAATCCGTCAACTACTGTGAGTATGTGATTGTACATTTTTCGTGTTTCAGTTAGCGGTCCGACGTGATCCAGATGCAAAGTATGCAGTGGAGTCCCTTTTTTTCCAATAGGGTTTAAATATCCCTCCTGTTTGCCTTCTTTCCGGGTTGCTAGCAGACACGGTATGCAACTGGTAATCACTTCTTCGATTTTTCTGTCCATATTCTTTATAAAATAGTCTTTGCTTATTGCTTCTTTCATTTTCTTCATAGCAAAGTGACCATTGCTATGTACTTGCTTGATTACTTCTTTTCCCATTAGCTTGGGGACCACCAGTTGTCTTTGATCACCTTTGTAAAGCACTCCTTGTTCCACATAATAGTCATTATACTGGCCATCTGTCAAAATCAGCTGTTTTATCGCCTTGAGGTCTTCATCTCTTTCTTGCGCCTTGCTAATCTTCTCGTGCAATGTTACCACTGCAGCTACATGTGGGATTCTGCTGAGCGCATCTGCGTGTGGCATCCTGCATCCCGCTCGATGTTCGATATCATAGTCATACTCGCTGAGAAGTAATACCCACCTGGCCACCTTTGGTGTTAGCTCCTTCTTCTTCAAGGTAAGCTCAAATGCCTCACAGTCTGTGACAATCTTAAAGTACCTGCCAAAGAGGTAGTGGTGAAACTTTTTCACACCTTCTATTACTGCGAGTGCCTCAAGCTCATAGCTTGAATAACAACTTTCAATATCATTCGTCCTTCTACTCCTGTAATATACAGGGTGCATTTCTCCTTTTGCATTTTTCTGCATGAGAATAGAGGCTAGAGCTATGCTAGATGCATCTGAATGAAGTTCTGTGTGCAGCTTCTGGTCAAAAATCATCAGTACTGGTTCACTTGTTAGCTTCTGCTTCAAAATGTTGAACGCTTGTCGTTCTTCAGGCCCGAAAACAAACTTCACATCTTTCCTCATCAAATCTGTTAGCGGCCTTGCTATCTGTGCATAGCCTCTTATGTACTTTCTAAAATAGGAAGTCAGCCCGACAAAACTTTGGATCTGTTTGACATTCACAGGCTCGGGGTATTGTGCGACTGCTTCAATCTTATCCGGACTGGGTTGACCTGCCCGTCTTTGACCAGATGTCCCAAGTATTTAATCTCGTGGTATATCAGCCTCGCCTCCTTCCAGTTGATTTCAAGTCCATACTCAGCAGCCACCTCCAGCGCTCGTCTTAATTTCTGTACAACATCTTCCTCCGTCTTCGCTGGAATAACAATATCGTCTATGAATATCATCATAACACCTTCTTGTATCAAGTCCCTAAATATGATGGTGATGAACCTCATGAAGTACTTCGGCGATACGGAGAGACCAAATGGTGCTCTAAGAAATTCCCACTGCCCATGATGCGTGACAAACGATGTGAAGGGTATGGACTCCTTGCTCATTCTTAAATGGAAGAAACCATTTTTAAGATCTAGGATACTGAACACCTTAGCATCTTTCAACTTATCAATTAAGTCCTCGATCAATGGTAAGGGAAATTCATCCTTAACCATCTTCTTATTCAACTGCCTATAGTCAATGCATACTCTAGTTGAACCATCTTTTTTCTTTACAAGGACTACAGGGCTAGTATATTCAGAGAAACTCACCTGAACAATTCCTTTGCGTAACCACTCGTCTACCTGATCCTCCACTATCTTCTGTTCCATCAAGGCAAGTCTTCTTGGGCGCTGCGCCACTGGGATGTCATCTTTAAGTATAATCTTGAGTTCGATAGGCGCCTCTTTCGTCTAGACCGGGTTGTACTGCGTCACGAGCTGCTCCACCTCTGCCTTAATGCCATCGTCGTGGATGTGACCTGCAATATCAACCTCACTCACACAACAATTCACTCTCGTCAACCATTCCTCACCTTTAGGTAAAAACAATACGGAACCCTCACGCATAACCATGACAACATTTTTTAGAAATTCCTGACATAAAATCACTTTATAGGGCATACAGTCTTTAGGTACGATGTGAAAAATAACCCCGTCGTAATATCTTCCGTCGATCGAAACACTTTCGTAAAACTTTCCACACGATTTTATTTTTGACAGTCCGAGTCCCGCTAAAATCATGTTATCTGCGCACTTGTCCACGTTCAGTTCATTATACACGTCACTTGCCATCAGATTAATTTGACTGCCCGTATCGATTAACGCGTCCATGTCCATTCCGCACAACTTAATTAATTTAACCGGCGTATTTTGTTGCTTTTCGTGTTTGTTTACATCTCGCCAGTCGTCGTTCTCGTTCGCCATATTGCAGCTGTCATGGCGGCCCGCAGTGCCCGCTCTTCTATTGGCCGAAAGTCCGAACATGGCCGCTTGTCGTTGCGCTTCCGCCGTACTCTGCTTTACCGACATTTGTTGTCTCCCTTTCTCTACCGGGCCGCTTACGCGATACTCGCGAAACTGCTTAACCGACGATTCGCCCATGTTTGCAACGCCGCTGCTCTGCTCGTTCGTGCACTGTGTACCAATATGGCCGAACTTATTACACCGGAAGCATTTCGTTCCATTCGTACACGCTGTTGAAATATGACTTGGATCGCTGCACTTATAACATCTTTTATTATTATTAGGTTGCTGCCGACTTACTGAACCCGACGATGAAGTCGATAGATATGATATGGATGACTTTCTTTGTTTTTCAGGAACGATCTTCGTCTTCATTTTTTCATAACAAACGAGTTTTTCTTTTAACACTGAATATGATGTAATTCCATACAACATCATCTTGTTTATTTCTTGATCTACGATGCCGTCCACGATGTACTGGATCGAGACGTAGTCTGGGAATTTAGCTCTTTTGCCCAGTTGCTTCATAATCAGCATATACTGATAACAAGTTTCGTCCCGCTGTTTCTTGCGCGACGCCATTAACTCGTGCATCTCTTTTGCGTTAAGTGAGTCAGGGAATTATTTCTGTAGTGCTGTTTTGAGCTCTTCGAACGTCTTATAAACTTTTTCTGATCGTAGCCACAGTTCAGCCGTGCCTGTCAAGGATCTTCTCGCTACTATTAATGTTTGCTGATTTGTCCAGCTAAAAACCTCCTTATTGTCTTCGATGTCCTGAGCCCACTTTGTTGACGAATAAGTCTTATCATCACCGCTAAACTTCACGATGCTGTCCACCATGCTTGAAAAGCCTTCCTCCGCCATTTTTACATCTTGTGAATCTTTTACAGCCTTTTCTTGCAGCGCGTCTTGAGCTGTAGTCTTCTTAACTTCGTTAACGTCGTTATTTTCTCCCATCGGAGAACCACCTTCTTATTTTAATGTGCTGCACCGTCGCCGCCTTGCGCTGGTACCGCTGCACGCCGTGACCACGTGCCGTCGTAACTTGAAATCCCACTTATTTTGAGACAATCCCACTTCTGACACCAAAATTGTGTGGGATTTTGGAAGAACTCTTAACAAAATCGAGAATAATCAATATATTGTTTTAATTTCACTTTTAACACCTTTTTTAGTTTAAGTCACGCACGCTTCCCTTCCTTGTTCCAAAACAGAGAAAAAGGCCACCTTCCTCCCCCTCTCTCTCTCACCTCACGTCCTCCTTCTCACACACTTACGTTCCGTTTCCACTCCATTAACTTACGTTCCATTCCTACATTTATATAGGACCATCCCCACCTACTAAATAAATAAGAAACATCAAAATCGAAAAAAAAATAATTGTTGATGTACATATTTTTTCTTAAAAATAATAAAGTAAATGCCACTGATAATTGTGGATGAAAATGTGTACACAGATCCAAGTGTTATAGGAATGAAAATATATTTTCCTGCGTTTTGCTTAAATTCTTAATACGTGAGAAGCTTTCCGTGTTCGTGGGAATCGACTTTATGAGAAATCCTTAGACATGCGGATTTATAAATCGAGAACGGGCAATAAAGTTGTTTTTATTTGGTTCAATGATGAAAATATTGTTACCAATGTTTCCCCTTTCGGTGTCGAGACCCTTGGTCCGTGGGGTCCTAGCGCTATAAGCCTTTTTAAGGAAATAGCAAAAAGGTTAATCGACGTCACAGGAGACCGAAGAGCTGGCAGTTACCTCGGACAAAGAATTAGTCTAGCTATTCAACGGGGAAACGCTGCCAGTATCTTCGGAACCTTGCCTAAAGGACCTCTTTTTTAATAATTTAATTTAGTTATTATAATATATATTTTTAAGGTTTTTAGTATTAGAAATAATGTTTATAAATTTATGGGTTAGATTTAATTTAAAGTATATTTATCATTGTACATTATTTTATATTGTTACCAATTACAATCAATAAGTACTTAAGACAAGAAATTTGAAAGACTCAAATATTTCATGAAATTTGATAATACAAAAACTCTCTCTGTGTACAAAAACTGATACAAGAATTTGAATAGTTACCTCTACCAAATAAGGAGGTATATATACAGCACATACATACATACAGACAAAATATAGAGGGAAACTCCTCTGTGTAGTTTTTGCCACTGTTGCACATTGTCAATATTATTTAAATAAGTGAAAAATAATTACTTCACTGTCACGAGAGAGAAACGCAAAAGTGACTAATATAGTTAAATTTTGCGATTATATTTAATAAAACGCGTTATTATAACAGTGACAAACGAGTAAATACCGCACATGTTATCGGCTACGGTTAACCATCTAAAATTGTGAAAAACAGCGACCTCAGATAAAGAAATCAACAACAAAGAAGCATTGTCACCGCTGTAGTCTAATGTATATTGGAATACGACGAAATGACTCACAGCCTGTTACTATACAAATTAACCGTATAGAGTCCGATTCAGACCGATCCGAGTCAGACTTCTGAGAGTAATAGCCACCAATAGGGACTCCCATATACTTGTCAGGGAAGAAAATGCGTCCTAGTACGAACTAAATATGTATACATACATAGCTATTTAATTAATTGGAATTGTAAACTGCAAACAACTACTTTAAAAACGTTAAATCATGTATGAATAATAACTATAACTACATATGGAAAACGTTAAATCATATACGAATAATAACTATAACTACATATAAATGGAATAAAGTAGCAAAAAACCTTGATTATATTATTGTTAGAAACGAGCACAAAGTGATTGAATACTCTGGCTCACCAGACTACTTCTATCCTAGATTAAAAATTAAAATGCAAATGTGTTGTCACCTATGATGAGTTTTTTTTTATAAAATTTAACAAATGTGACAAATGAACTACAATCCAACTGAAGCTAGAGTCACAGCCTGTAGTAATACTAGTTCTCTATATAATTTAGACAGAAACACAGCAGTGCACGCACTACTGCTTGCTAGCAGCAGTAGTTGAGAGTGTACCCAGTAGTCACCCAACGGAATGCCTAGGAGAGGCAGAAAAATAGTCCTACCTCCTGTTAGTCCCAGAAAAATAGTCCTATTTAGATGACATTTATGACAAAAATAAGTGATAAAAATTGTTACTTCTTATTGTACTGTCTAATATTATGATAAATGATTAACGGTTAATCGTTTTAAAATGATCTTTTACAAAGTAATTTAAAATAAATAACGTGATGACTTTTGTAAGGAACTTTGAATTTTCTCTCAGAGTAAGTATTTGACGTTATCTTGTGTAGCTGAGACTTAACAAATTGTGTTGGTTAAGGTAACAATATCGGCTTGTCACTATAAAAGTTCCCTACGAGATCGTTAACCCGATTATGTAAACAAGCCTCGTACGACAGATTTTTGATGATCTTTCTACCTCAAGCAGGAGAGCTTTTATTTGACAAAAAAGTAATGAGTTTAAGATTACACACTTTTTTTGGTATAATAAAAGGGGTGACTGGTTTTTTTACCCAATCAGAAGATAGTTAATGTTTACTAGTGTGTGTGTGTTTATATACTTTTATATATATATATATATATATATATATATATATATATATATATATATATATATATATATATATATATATATATATATATATATATATATATATATATATATATATATATATATATATATATACTTTGACTTATACTTACATTGTATAGACTTTATTATATACAAGTATAAGTCAAAGGTATATATAGGTAACTCTTTTTATACAGTTAATGTATAATTAGGTGGCACTGAAAATTTCGGGAATCAAGGAAGTGACACAACATTACAATTTAAAAATGCTGATTTTCGAAGTATTCTCCGCTAAACCTGACACATTTTTCCATACGATGGAACCAATCATTGAAGCAACCATTCCATTCGGAAGTTGGGGTCTCCAAAATGGCCGTTTTGTAGGCGTCCACAACTTCTTCAGGTGATGAAAATCCCTGTCCACGCAATTAATCTATGTTTTCTTGCTCTAAAAACTCTTTTGTTCTGTGTGAGGTGTAAGAACTCGCATTGTCGTGATGGAGGATGATGCGGCGGTTGCAGTTCTCTTTACGGAGTTCAGAAACGACCTGTGGCAAACAAATGCTAGCATACCATTCTGCATTAACCGTTCTTTGTACCCTCATGAGGAATAGTCGTAACATGGCCGGTTTTGGAGATAACCACCACTCTGTGCACACCCCGTGAACGAACAACTTTTGTTGGCTTTAACTCATTTTCAAACACCCAAACTCGTGACTTGTTTTTTGTTTCGGGTTCGTACGCGTATATCCAGGATTCGTCGTCTGATATGATGTTGTATACAGAATTTGAGTATCCTGCGTGGAATCTTTCGAGAGTTCTGACGCACCAAGTAATGCGAGCCGCTTTTTGCTCTTCACAAAGCGAATGCGGTATCCATCGGGAAAACAACTTTTTTACACCTAATTGTTCATGCAAGATTATTTGTATTTGACTCATGCCAATGTCTAAAATTGCCTGAATTTCGCGGAATGTCACATGTCGATCTTGCTCAATCAGCTTACGCACAGCATCAACGTTTTCTTGGATGACTGCAGACTTTGGACGAACTTGACGGGGATCATCACTGAGCTTGACACGTCCACGTTGAAATTCAGCAAACCAACGATAAATTGTGGTTTTGTATGGGGCTTCATCACCAAATGCAGAAATCATCCGGTCAACACACTGTTTTTGTGTTAAACCACTTCGAAAGTCATAATAAATCATCGCTCTTGAATTTTCTCGAGTCAATTCCATTTTCTCAACGACTAAACAAGTTTGACAAAACCTTGTGACAAGACCCAGAATTTTTTTTTAAATAAATAAATGGTATTCGATTTTTAAAACCCAGGAGTTTTCAATTAAAAAGATTTTAATATGACAGAAACAGTGGAAATATTCCATTCCCGATACTGTTAGTGCAGCTTAGTAAAATATTTGAACATGGTAATAAAGATAGCTTGTATATTTTCTGCGACTTTATTGTATATAACGTATACAGTGCTGCAATGTGAACATACGTTAAATTTTCGTAAATATACTCCGAGCAAAGAGTATAATAAGTATATACAGGAACTCAGAGGCTAAAGTTAATATTATATTTTTTTATTAAAATTTTTCTATAAGAGACTCTCTCGGTTTTAGTTTTTTTAATAACATTTAAGGCCCTCTTCTCCAAAATAAAAAAGTTTATTGAAATTTAAGTACTAGACACAGGTCTGCTCTCAAATCCAAGAGGGTTTTCGGGCAAGGAATTGTCTTTAAATTCCCTGTTCTTCTTTTTAAATTCTCAGATATGCAGGTTTCATCAAGATCTTCAACACCGAGCATGAGATAAACTAACACTTAAGGTCGCAATTAAAGATTTTATTGGTGTCATCCGAGATCGAACCCGGTTTGCTCACGTTACATAAATTTACGGCGAGCGCTTAGTCTCTAAGATATTTGCTTTTTATGTTAATGTTGTTAATATAGAATGATGTTTTCCATGTCACATAATTATTCCAAAATCTAACCAAAATTCATCGTGTCTGTTACCAAGAACTAATTAGGTTGATGGCTAAGGCTTTATCTAGTTAAAATGAACAGCCTATTACATTACGGATAATAGACGGTTTGCAAACTTACATAATATATCCACACAACAACAACAACACAAAGTGCATAATACTATTAAAATATAACGAATTCGTAATTATGCAATATAGCAATACGAAAATGGCTATGTGATTTCACTCGAACCTCAAAATATTTTTTTTAACCCGGGATTTGGGAAAGGCGGAGAGATTTTGATGTTCATAAGAGCTATACCTAAACAAATTTTGACTTTGGCTTTGAAGAAATGAGGCTGTAGCAACAGTAAAACCGTGTACTACTAGATGATGATATTTAAAGATGAATTAAATTGCTGTATCCCATGAGGTACAGCTTTTCACCAAAGAAGTTTGTCTAATACCGCTGCTGTGATAAAAATTATCCCTGACGTTCAAATTTTTCTTTACTTATTCTGTTCTTTTATCTTTATTTTTTATTTTTAAAAAAGTTTTTTTTACATACATAAATTGCACTAGAACAAACATCCATACTCGAAACAATTATTAGTATGCATTACAAATATTTGTTCTGTATAGGATTCGACGTGGCGACCGCAAGTCAATGCTAAGCTACTGCGCCATTGACCTGTCATAATGTGGATGTAATGGTTATTCTTGGAACAATTATGTTTGAAATAATTGTGTTTCCAGTTCGTGATCTATCAATTATAGCCGTATGAGTAAGTCACTCAACGAGGTATGGACAGGCCTATGCCCTGCATTTTTGTTAATAACGCATCCCACGTTTGCTAACTGGATGCTCTCTTTCTCTCTCTCTCTCTATCTCTCCGCTCCCCCTCTCCCCCCTCCCTCTCTCGCTCCCCTCTCTCTCCCCCCTTTCTCACCCTCTCTCCTCTCTCTCTCTCTCTCTCTCTCTCTCTCTCTCTTGGGAATGAACCATTCTTAATATATGGAGTGACTCATGACGAAATGACAAAAATTATAAATAATGATTTCTTATATTTACGCGAACATAACACATTGATTAAAATTACTTTTACGGATTTTATCGCGTTTAATTTTAATTATTTTTTTAATTCCCAACGTTTCGGGTGCTTTCCAGCACCCATGGTCACGGAGGACTGAGTGACGTCCCGATGTCATTGTTAAATCCGGAGTACCTTCAGCTTTTTTAATTATTGTTTATGGTCCAATCTGTGCAAAATGAACTATGTCTTGCAGTCTTGCAGTGGTATGCTTGGGTTTATTTTTATTGATTATAGGGTCCCAAGCAGGTGGTAGTACCTAGCCTCCTTCTCTATTGAAAACAGGATATTTCTTAATTTCAATAGCCTCACGTATCATCCTTGGTACGAATTAGTGTCCTTTCACAAGGATTTGAGGTCTATCAAATCTAAAGTAGTGGTTAGGGCCGTCTAGGATATGATCGCAAACTGCAGACTTCCCGGAACGTTGATGCTTCACATCAGCTATATATTCTTTTACGCGGGTTCTAATTGATCTTTTTGTTTATCCTATATAAAAGAGACCACATTCACAATCAAGCTTGTACACTCCTGCATCTTGTTGAGGAATATGACACTTGACGGATTATAAGAACTGACTAATCTTGTATCACAGCTTATAGAATGTTCTTATATAAGCTCGCTTCAAAATGTAGCCAATCTTGTCTGTGATACCTCTGACATATGCAGACGTACAGCATGCATACGCTCAACTTTGGCCGGTTTCATAACCGTGAAGGATGGTGGTGAGATTCACCGTTTGAATATCGGTCGGAGCAAACACCTGGCCGCCGAGCTTCAGCACGTCAAGCAATCTCTGCACGACAACAAGCTTCGGGTCCCGCGGAAAGCACCCGAAACGTAGACACGATAAGATCCGTAAAAGTAGTTTTAAAATAATAGGCGCAAGACCGTTTTTTATGAAAATCTCACAGGGAAATCGTCTTTTAGGAAAATCTTACAAATTTTTGGGTAAACGATTACTTAGAAATAGAGTTGTGATGCACTGCAATGATAATGATTAGTGATCACATTCATCTAAAATGCCCAGTTTACAAGTACAAGAAATGAGTATTTTTGAATACTGGTACTTTTAAGTTTGTTATTCTACCAGTAACATGTTTTGGGCTACTATAGAATAAATGGTAAAATAATAAAGTATATAAAAGTTCATATATTTACTGTAACAAAATGAGACCTAACAAAAAATAAAACCGATTTCAAAACCAACACGTGTTGAAATATGAACTTTGACCAACCGGATACCCTTTTTAACTGGAATCGAGGCATTCTATCTTAAGCCTTTAGGGGTGACAATGCATGCGATCTGCAATTGCACTTTGATCCTTAATTGAGGATAAATGTAGATATCTACGGGCCTTAACGTCTACTTACCATCATGTGTACTGTGTACTCGTTTGTCAGCCAATGCTGTAAGGAATGTACAACTAACTTCAATATAAATAAAACGAAAATATCCTCAATGTAATCGAAGTCAAATAAATACGCATTTTTACGGATAACTCAAAACTACCGCTCAGATCTTAATCAAATTTACATGAGAATCACGTGAGAATCACCAAAAAACATCAAAATCGGTTCATCCAGAAAAAAACTTGTAGAAATAGTGGATTAGATACTTCCTTCATGGTTTGAAGTCGGTTGAAAATAATAAAATGTTGGTTATGACAATAAAAGGGGAGATACATTTGGGCAAGGTATTTAGTCCGAGGAACACCTAACGCTCCATGCCATTTGTAAATAAAATTAGTTGCAAAAAAAGGTTACGCGTCGATTATAGAAACTAAAATTTTTGAACACTTTTAAAAGAAAATATAGTGGAGTGTTTCTTAGTTACACTGGCACGTCAAGAAAGCCCAACTAAAAATAAACTAAAAAAATGACTTGTTTAAAACGTTATAAAACTGTGGAATTTGCAGTCTGCGCTCTTGGGTATCTATAAGTGACATGAATGTAATTGATCATGCAGCGTAACATGTGGAAAAAATCCAATTTAGACCAATTTCCTTCTTTATCAAGAAAATAGTCTATTTCTTCTTCTACTTCACTAAACGTAAAAGTGAAAAATTGACTGCCTCGTTGGTCCACCACCACTATGGTCGTAAACGCGATTGTGGTTCATAAGGCCGGGGTTTGAATCCCGGGGCAAACCAAAATCAGTTACTAGGTTTTTCTGTCAATAAATTCTCAGTAAACGGAGTCAGGAGTTTAGGAAATTGGTTCTTATTTCTGCCAGAACATAAAAATGGTGGTTGTGTGCCTAATTTCTCTCTGATCGTGTCAGATTACCATTCCACCGGACTGTGAGAGCGAGGAAATAGAGAGCGGACCGCATGCACTCTGGCTCTACATTCTTGTCATGTGCAAATAGCTCATTATTCCGTTGAGTCAAGCCGCTGGGACTAAAGTTTGTTCTGAAAGACCGTTTTATACGTAAAAGGTAGCTGCTAGACATGGGTCACTAACGTGTAAGGAAGGATACTTGGGTAGCTATTTCATTACTAGATGGATCGCATCTATGGCGCTGCAGCCCTTTAAAGGTTACTTAACATCTAGCTAGTGTAAACAAGATTGTAATATATGTTGGAAACCTGAAGATTTATTTTGCATTTCCCATAATCACTTCTTGCTTTACCGTAGAAAGAAATGAGGTGAACAAGGTTTTATTGCGAATCCTTTTTGCAGCTAACTTAATCCCAATTCTGAGATTGGATGTGTAGCGTGGTAGCTAAGATGTTTAGTGCTCGCTGTAAATTTCACGGTACGCTAGCAAACCAGATTCTAGCCCCGCCGGCATCAATGAAATTGTCTACTGCAATTTTAATTGCTAATTTGCCACGTGCGTATGCCACGTAAAATAAGAAAAAAATATATTTCAAAGACATATGAAGTTCGCCAACACGAATTAGGGCAGTTCAGTGGACACTTTCCTGTCCTTAAACCCTCTGAAACTAGGGTAGGCCTATGCCCAGCAGTGGGGCGTATATAGGTTGTAATTTTATTTTATTTTATTGAGATCCAGAAATCGACTAACGATAGGGAACAATCATCGTACATTGGAAAGCTTATTAGTATGAGATTTTGGAATGATCATTCGCCAGATGAGAGACAACATGATGCATGAATACAACAAAATATATAAAAATGTTTTTAAAAACATTACATTTTTTCACATTATTTTCTAGATGGTGCGACTTCTCTGCTTGGATGTCCGCCTAGATAGGTCAATCTTACATATTTCTACGGCGTGGCATTATTACACCTAAAGCATTTCATTTTGGTCCCTCAGATGTGACAACCCGTCTATAGCCTTCTTTAGGTGTAGTTGTCCATGGAATGATGTAGTAACTTACCATCATGTGGACTGGAACTACTTTATATGTCACTTCAGTTTCATAAAAAATGAACTACTATCTTTATCAACTTTTAAAAATCCAGTGGGGCATATGAGACTCTCTAGTAGTAGTAGGTAGGATTGCCATAACCATCACACTGGCTATTGTATTGTTGATTGCAGCACTAGTCCTCATATCTTGCTTCATTTCCGCTGTTTGACTTCTCCTGTCTGGATATTTTACGAAGTCGATCTAAACGCCTGCGAATTAGCAAAATTCTGACCAGAATCCCTCAATATTTAATCCCGGTAAAATGGTTGTTATAAATAGATCGATTTAATCAAGGCCATATTTTTTAATCTCAGTTAAAAGTTATTCATAACGCAGGCGCAATTATGAAATACAGAATTGTAATTTGTTAAATTAAAAACAAATCGTATATATAATTAGACATTACAGACGAGAAGTTACAACCGAACCGTGCCCAAATCTCGTAAATATATTAAAGTTATCGTGATTAGTTTTTAATTACATAAAATAGCTTTGCTGTCGTAATTTGTTTCACAATGTCTGCCGCTGTCGAGGGAGGCCATGTGTATTATTAAGCAGGTTCCTAATTCCTTCTCATTTACCACTTATGGTTAATAGGAACAAGCATTAACCCTAGAGCGGTCGCGCATATAAATGTATCATAAGAGGTCGCGCGGATGACGTGTGTCATCCATTTGCCAATGATAATTTATAATAATAATACCAATATTTTGGGTGCATATTTTTATTGAAAGTAACAGACATAATATCACCTACATAATAAAACTAAAAAAAATAAAAAGAAGGGTTTCAATTAAAATTAGGAACTTACGAACGAGTAACTATAATTTCTTTGCTTCTGAGATCAACTTTTGATATTAGCTATAATTATGAGGGACTAAAAATATTCTTAGGTATGATGTTCATAACAACTATTGCACATATACTTGCAATGGTCGGGACAAGTAAATTTCCCACATAATTGGCAAGATATACGGGTGGTTTTATTACGTTTTCTTCCATACAAAAAGCAGCGACCACGCGCGCCTCCACGAGGAGAACTCGCCACTTTTTTTGGTTGTTCGTCCAATGGAATACCCAAAAAATCGCTTATTTTAAGCTTGAGGATCTTCGGTATACAATCAGTACTCATTTTTCTACTAGCCAAAGGTTTCATCATACCCAACGCAATATCAGAAAGAAACTCTCGACGCAATACTTTTATTAGTCCATTGTTTGCTTTGTATACGCATAAAGCATTTATGGCACCAATATTCATCAAATTAAAAGAAACCGTCAGCGGCCATCGCCGTGAGTTTCTAGCCACATCATATAAGGAACACATTTTGTCCACTAAGTCTACCCCATTCTTTGTTCGATTATAATATGTAATAATATCTGGTTTACGTTTATCACCAGAACTCTCGTCAATACAACCATCATTATGTACAGTTGACAAAAGTAATACAACCTTATTCTTTTTTGGCACATATGAAACTAAGGTAGTGTTTTCATGAAAACCAAACAAAGACGAAAATTCAGTTCTGTTTGTAGTTGTTCGGAATGCCTTCGGTACCTCTCTTTTATCCTTTCTAATTGTACCAACGATTGTGGTTTTATTTTCAAAAAGCTTCTTAGCTGCTTCGAGAGAAGTAAACCAGTTGTCCATTGTTACGTTTCTATTTTCACCATGAATAGGTTCAGTGACTCTCAGAACTACGTCAAACCGATTATTTCTTACTTCGAAGGGACCGGGGTTACTGCCTCCATATATTTCCAAATTGTATGTGTATGGACGTTCACAATCGACCAGGGCAAATATTTTGATCCCATATTTCGCTGGCTTGTTGGGAATGTATTGCCGAAATCGGCACTTGCCTCTGAACGCTATCAATTGTTCGTCTAAAGTCAGTTCAGAACTTGGTGTATAATTTTTTTGAAAATTTTTGACAATTTTCTGAAATAAATCACGAATACGTGCCAACTTGTCAAACATTATCCTTTGCGCTCTCGTTGTAGGATCATCGAAACGAAGGTTTCTCATCAAAAACTTGAACCTTTGTACATTCATTGTAAGATAAACAGCTTCCATTCCGGTCCCTTTCTTAGCGTCAAACAACTGCAAGATATTTTCCCTTCCAGATTTTACACTCCCACAGAGATATAAAATGCCCAATAGTCCTTTTATTTCTAACTCATCAGTTATTTTCGCATCTCTATCCCTTGAATATTTATTTTGCTCAATTAGTATACGTTTATTTGTGGAATCCGTTATCATAGCTACAATTTCATCATCAAGAAAGAGAGACAAACAATCTAGAGAAGTAGCCTTCGTTTTCGCTATTTCTCGAGGACCTGATTGTATACGTACTATGTTGTGTTGGCGCATCAAACGTCGAGAACGAACTTGTTCTTTCAGCCATCTAGTATTGTCAACACCTTGGTAAAATAAATTTGAAAGTGGTACCTCGTCCTCATCCGTGAAAACGTGTGCGGGGCTTGCGGAACTAGCAAATGTTTGGTTCAACTCAAATTCACCTAAATCATGGTCACCATCTTCTTCTGAGTCCGTATTTTCGCTCTGGACTTCTAGGTGATCCAACTCTTCGTCATCAGAACATGGAGTACCCTCTAAAATGTCCTCCTCTTCCTCCAATAACCATAACTCGATTTGCTGATCTCGGTTTGCCATTTTTAGTTCTAAAATAAAAATTAAAAACAATTTTTTTAGCAAAATAGCTATAAGAAATTACTAATTTTATTAAATAAATATTATTTACTATAAAAGATGCTATAAATATATCATAACAATTACAAAATCGTTAAAAAGGGTATAAAATGGTCGTCACAAAATACTTACGCAAGCGGTCGCGCGGATGACATGTGTCCTCCACCTACGAATTCGCACTTATCCTGACTCAACCGACAAACGCAAGTGCACGGCAGTTACTGACGTCACGCAGCGTACTATAAGCAATACTAAACTGGGCGCCGGCGATGTGTTGCCATATAAAAATCAAGAATTCCCGGCCATTTAGTCAGCATGGATGACTAATGTCATCCGCGCGACCACTCTAGCGTTAATGAGAGATGTGCTTAAAATTTTCTGTCACTTTTCTTGTCTTGTTAGTGTCATTTGAATTCAAATTAAGTTTACAAAAATTGTAGATATATAAAACAATTAACTTTAAGAGGAACGTAATTAGAAATGTTTGGGTTTCGTTTCAGGGCGTGCACTTTCACTGTAAGATTTCGGTAAGTTTGAGTTTATTATATAATATACTAATTGGTTAATTTGCTGATACTTCATTTATTTATTTATTTCACAATTTATGTACACACAAGTTAGGCAGAGGACAAATCATAATAAAAAGTTTGTACAAAGGCTCTACTTATCTCACAATGAAATTTTTTCCAGTAGGCCAGTTTCAAACACATATGATAAAAAGTTTATACAAAGGCTCTACTTATCTCACAATGAAATTTCTTCCAGTAGGCCAGTTTCAAAGACATATGATAAAAAGTTTGTACAAAGGCTCTACTTATCTCACAATGAAATTTCTTCCAGTAGGCCAGTTTCAAACACATATGATAAAAAGTTTGTACAAAGGCTCTACTTATCTCACAATGAAATTTCTTCCAGTAGGCCAGTTACAAAACCCATATGATAAAAAGTTTGTACAAAGGCTCTACTTATCTCACAATGAAATTTCTTCCGATAGGCCAGTTTCAAACACATATGATAAAAAGTTTGAACAAAGGCTCTACTTATCTCACAATGAAATTTCTTCCGGTAGGCCAGTTTCAAACACATATGATAAAAAGTTTGTACAAAGGCTCTACTTATCTCACAATGAAATTTCTTCCAGTAGGCCAGTTTCAAACACATATGATTAGTAAATGATTATAAGGTGTGCACTTTGTTATTATACAACACATATGGGTATAAAATAAATATATACGTCAGCTCAAATACTTATATATATATATATAGGAAGCGAATTCCAGAGTCTTACTGCTTGTACGGAGAAACAAAATGATTTTAATTACCAATATTAAACGTGTAGTGGTGGTGTTAGAATAGCACCTACTTCATACCATCTTGTGGGTGTCGTAAGAAGTGACAGAGTGGAAATGAAACAGAAATCGGAGGCAGAATCTTCTTGACATCAACTAAAAATAATAAAAAATGCGCTGCGGTTGCCATCCCGCTCTTCACACGTGGCAATTATTGAAAAATCCCTCCATGAGGCTGATGAGGAATCTATGAAGGAGGCCTATGTTCCGCAGTGGAATTTCATAGGCTGTAATGGATGAATGAATGGATGAACCATGATCAAGCCGATAGGTTCCCTTTGGTTGTAATAAGCATGTACACCTATAGAATTTTGATAAAACCACAATTACACTCAAACTCCCGGAATATTGATCTAAAGCAGGAATGTGACAAAATGGATTTTCAATTTCGTCCCAGTACTAATTACATCTAGCATTTTAAGCGAAAATCAGGATTTATTTAAAATAACGAATAAATTAACTTTACTCACAATCGAAGCACGGGGATGCTCACTCTATGTGTTGCCAAAAGAAGTTCACCGAGAGGCTTACCTCACCGATTAAAAATTTTAAATAACAAATTATTACGGAACAATTTTTTACTCTTTAAAAAACCTCATTTTGTAGAAACACAGAAAAACAGTTACAAAAGCAATTTCAATAAAATGTCAAAAAAGCAACTAAAATCGTTACCTATACCTTTCATACCTTTCCTCCCTAATAATATCACCTCTTTTTTCTGGGTATCGTAAGAAGCAATATTCAAAAAGCTACAAAAACAAAGACTAGGCTAGTTGAAAAATACCCAGACCGGCAACAGGCAGTAGCGTCAAAGAACGAGAAAGGCTAAGAACATTAAATTGTCCCTATTCCACTTGTATCAGGTTTACATTAATCAATTTCTTTTTAATTAATCCCTTTCCCCATGGGAAAGGCTGACAATATATTTATAATGCCCAGTACTAGAGTGTCGCTCTTCCACATTTAAAAAAAAATGTGTGGGAGGCACACGGCTCCATTCACGCCATGTGCGGTGAGCACCAGCCAACTAACGCGCTCCCTCCAAAGGGGGTGTTAAGTTGAGAACTGGCTCGTAGTCCACAGCAAAATAACTGGTGAATCAGTATAAGAGCGCTTGGCCCCTTAGTAGTGTGTAAGCACAAACATCGACCATGTCAATGCGTATAAACGCCATACAGAATACGATCAAATCCAGCTACAGTGAATGTCCATCACACAGTTTAGACAACACGTCAAATAATAGGCACTTTAGCCATAAAAAGCCCTCCGTGAGCGCCACCATACGCCAGACCGTCGTTCCTGCTGACTGTGTGTATTTATAACAATACCAATTTTGTTACTAAAGTTAATAGGGATCATGTGGGTGTGTAACGAGGGGGCGCCATCCGTATGATGATAGTTGCATTGACGCTTACTGCTTCTTATATTCTTATTATTTATTTTAATTTTAATTTAATTAATTAACTATACGTGGTTAAATTTATTAAATTAATGTGGCTTTAACTGTTTATATTATTTTTTCTTACATAATTTAAGACGGCTTAATGTATAAATTAATTATTTTTTAATAATAATGTCCTCCAGACCGAATTTTGGTCACGGCGGCCAGCCTCAACAGAGACTAGCGATCGGCGCAGGACAGGATTATAGTGCCCAAGTGTATGCGCAAGCACAGGTGCACTCTCTATTCCCTCAGTTTCGTAATCAGACGGGACGGTAAACCGACACGACCGGAGAGAGATCAGGCGCAGGACCAACGGCTTTACGTGTATTCCGAGGCACGGGGGTGAGTCACCGCCAACTTCCTGACTCCGGGCAGATAATGAGAATTTCTTGACGGAAAAACTCAATCATTGATTTTTTTTTGGCCCGCCCCGAGATTTGAACCGAGGACCTCATGATCAGCAGTCGCACTAATACAACCACTAGACCAACAAGGCAGTCAATCATTAATTACTAATAATAATAATATATATTACTATTAGTAGTAAGTAAGTCAATTATTAATTACCACTGCCAGAGACTCGAGGATCGGCCAATAGCTCTGTAGTACTACGGAGCTTCGGAGCTTGTTTAATATAATATTCAGAGTGACGGTCGCAAACTTAAAAGGCATAATTTAAGCTTCACTTAGTTTAAGTTTGCGGTGCGACGAAAGCGGTTTGAAGACGAATTGTGAGGAGATAAGGACGGAAGACAATGCTTACTCATTTAAATTAATGATAAGTTATCACAGAAATAAAAATGAAACGGCAAATGTAGAATTTAACCATGTTTACCGTTGTTGTGGAGAATTTTTAATCAACGATTGATGAAAAAATGCTGTTTCCGTTTGTCGAGTGCAGAGAATCGAAGACTCGTTTTACTAGGCATTCCACCTTAGTCCTCAAAGGCGACAACGCATCTCCATTTTAATTCAAAACTGATGATAAATGTGAATATCTACGGGGAAAAGCATCCACTTACGATCAGGTGGACTGAGTGCTCGTGGTGTCGTTCGCCTTTATCCTGTTAATTACGTTACGTATTATTAATTGAATTTATACATGCCGGTAGAATGTATGCTCGTTTGCACCCACACTGTGATGATTGTATTGCTACTGAAATTATCAAATTTCCTAGTAACTATTGTGTATAAAGCCTTATCGACTTTGTTAGATTTCCTTTTTAAATTTGAGAAAACTCGTCTTTTCGTGCCCAAAAAGGGAAATATACACATATTGTTAGCAGGTGACAGAACAATCGCTGACACTATGAAGTTCCCGTTTATCATCGTCAATATTGACTTAAACTTAAGAAAAATTATATAAAATAGTTCCTACACCTACGTTATACCTACAGACAAATCGAAATTTAAACTATTCACTTATATCTTAGAGCAATAGCCGTTAGTTGAAGTCAGAAGACTCTTAAATTCTTTGAACTTAAACATTACACTCGTGCACTACCTTTTTCACATTTACAACCGTCTGGCTTCAATATTACCTGAAAGTTCAAATAGAAGAATACTCCTGTGTATATTCTTAACATAGCAGTGGAGTACTTGGAAACCCATTATTCCACTTTCAACTTCAAAATAAGCTGTCTTTATCTTTACTTAGTTTGTTGGGCGAACATATTAGCCGGCTTAAAAATAAAATGTAAGAGGTTAACATTTAGTTTTTTAATATATGTTAAGCGATATCTTTATAAATTTGAACCAATTTTTATTGAACAGATTATACTTTAGTCCAATATAAATTGGATGAAAAAATTGTGTCTCGACCATACAAAATATATCAACTAATATATGAATTATAACTAAGCAATTATAAAAAATTGTGTAAGAATACAGTAAAGTAAAGTAAGTAAAGTAAAGTTACAGTCTATATACGTCCCACTGCTGGGCTCAGGCCTCCCCTCATTTCTGAGAAGGTTTGGGGCAAGGAAGTGTCCGCCGCGCTGCCCAAATGCGTGTTGACGAACTTCTCATGTCTTCGAAATATTTTTTTCTTATTCCTCAGACATGCAGGTTTCCTTACGATGTTTTCCTTCACCGCCGAGCACGTGGTAAATCAGCATTTAAAATTGCAACTAACAATTTCATTGGTGCCGGCGGGGATCGAACCCGGGTTACTCGCGTTCTGTTATATTTACAGCGAGCGTTAACCACTGAGCTACCACGGCAAGAATACAGTGAGAGATATAAATTGCATAAATATATGCCCCAGTATCAATATCCAATGAGAAAACAAAGGAATACACTTGAATGGATGAAACGTCACCCAAATATCATCTTAATCAAACTCCTCGAACCGAATACCGATGCGTATGCGTATACGTACCAGCAAACGGAATATAGGATACTTGTAGAACTCCTTGTCTTTATATATATGCCGATACGTTTTATTTACGACGATTCTTTAAAGTCAGCCTCACACTGGCAAGCGCAATGTTTGGCAACCTCCATTAGCTCGAGTGATTATCTGATAAAACACGAAAGCAGTCAGTAGGTACGTACGGCTCAAGACGGTACTTTATGACAATCTATGGGAAAGGCCTATATTCAGTAGTGGACTTGTGGTAGGCTAAGGTGGAAGGAGTAGTCGTTGTTATTACTTTTAATGTTGTAGTTACAACAAAAACAATAATAAATATTTCTTATATCTACAATATTGTATAACTAAACTATAAAATGTGTGAAAATTAAAATTGTCTCAATTCACACTCGCAATATTGCTAAAAACGTCAGCTTCATTTTCTCACAAAATGGCTACACTTAGTTTTTGGCTTTTGGGCGATAAAATCGATCAGCCATCTTGCTATGACAATCATACACGTATATAGTTAGTTGAAAAATTGTATTCGTAGGCCTCGTGGACCGATTGTCTTAAAGCAAATCGGTTTGAAACAAAATTTCGAAAAAATTTAACATCATCCTAACACTGCACTGCTTTACATAGGTCGCCCCGCAGGAGAGCCATAAATATGTTATGGACAGTGTATGTATTGTAATGTATGCGTAAATGTAGTGTTTATAGCATTATTAATATTCTTTTTTTAATGTATCAAAAATAAGCTGGCGACGTGTGTGTGTCGTGGCAAAAAAGTCCATGGTTCCTGCCTACCCCTCAGGGCGACAGGCGTGAGAGTTGCTGTATGTAATGTATTATAACTCATTAGTCAAAGAGTAAATATCCACTACCCCATATCGGCCCGTAGTAAGAGGTCATAGAAGGAAAGGAAACAAGAGACGGACAGTAGAATCCTTCCGATAACAACTCAAAATTATAGAAGATATTCGGCTGCATACCCGCCTATATCGTTTTTCTTCGTAAAAGTTTTTGAAGCAGTAGTTTTTTCTATTTTGATTTGGCACATAAATTAAATAACCTCACCTCAACAATCGGGCTTTTTGACATCTCGTTCTACAGCTACAAATCTTATTTCGTTTGTGGACTATGTTTTCAAGTTTGTCGATTCGCGTAAGGCGTTTGACATGATAGATCATCACATCTTACTTCACAAACTCAGTTTTGGGCCTCACTAGCAATATTCTCGAATGGTTTTCTTCATGCCTCAGGCAGAGAAAATCGATATATCGAATAACAATTTGGTACATAACAGGGAATAGATTGAATGGGGCACTACACTCTATTATGAAGAATTCTGGTTCTTCATAATAGAAGTGTCAAAAAAGGCACGTATGGTAATTCATAATGCTGTGTTAGTCCCTACTTTAATGTATGGTAGTGAAAGCTGGGTGTGGCAGAAGAAGCACGAAAGTAGAATAAATGCTGTAGAAAGGCGGTCTTTAAGGAATATGCTAGGGTTGAATCTGAATGACAGGGTGAGAAATTGTGTGATAAGAGATAAATATGGTATACAAGATGATGTTGTGACCAGGATCAAGAAAGGAATGCTTCGGTGGTTTGGTCATGTAAAAAGAATGAATGAGGAAAGAGTGACAAAGCAAATTTATATGGCAGATGTGAACGGCAGAGTCGGGAAGGGACGCCTTAAAAAAAAGTTTATTGATCAAATTGGCGATATTTTGAAAATGGGCCACGTTAGAAGTACCCTTAACCGACGAACATGTATGCGTAGATATATGGATGTAAAGAAGGCGAAAGAGGTATGTCAGGATCGTGCCAAATGGAAGTCCGTAGTCTCTGCCTACCCCTCTGGGTGACAGGCGTGAGTGTTTATGTATTATGTATGTAATTTGGTACAGAACTCTTTTATAAATGTTTTTAAAATGTAATTTTACTATTACCTATTTTGTTGTTCATATAATTATCAAATAATAAAAAATACCAAAATAGTTTCATAAGTTTTCTTCTTAAATCTAAATTTCATTGTTACTTTCACTTGCTAAGGATGAAACATTTAATATAAATGCTAATCTGGAATAATGAATACTGATTCTCGGTGTCTCAATAAACAATTGTATTGCCGTATTTTACTTTATCTAGCATGGACCGTTGATTAACTAAAATACAAGTAGGACAGTTGTATCCTGTAATTTGAAGATATTCACTTCGGATCGTAAATATCCATTAATGCTTTCATTTACACCGTGTAGTGACTACGTAGGATGATCCACTACAAACTCGTAACTCGAATCATTTCGTGGTTTTCCTATTAGGCGACTGAGGAACAACATCCTCATATAAAACTGTGGCTGCTAACTTGCCTGCCATCAATCAATCAGCTTTGGCTAGAATTTCATAAATTTTCATATGACGGTAAGAGGTATTTAGATGAACTTAGGCAAAAGTGATTTAACTCTCATTTGAATCAAAAAGACATAGTATGTCTAAAAATAATTCTTAGGGTACAAGCATATACACAAGTAAAATACATAAACTCTCACTACTGTCACCCATATGGGTTGGCAGAGACTACGGACTTTCATGTGGGACAATCCTTACATACCCCTCTTACTTCTTTCACTTCCACATACCGACGCATGCTCGATGGTTAAAGATACTTTTAATTCAGTCCATCTTCAATAAATCTTGAAATTGGTCGGAAACCTCCTGTCTGGGACGTCCCTTGGCGACTTTGATTTATCAATCATTATTTCCTTATTCATTTTCTCTACATATCCATAACAACGAAGTATTTCTTTCTTAATCTATGTTACATCTTCCTGAAAACCTCGTCTTCACGTTCTCTTATTAAATAATATCTGACCATAACATTGAGAGTCAGTAAAAACATAAATGTTAATGACCGCATTTCTGCAGTGTTAATTTTACTTTCACGCTTCTTCTACCACACCTAACTTGCACTACCATAATATATTAAGTTATGCTAAACATTAATTTCTTTTAATAACAGTAATCCCAGCAAATATTAAAGTCGATCGGAATGCAAATGGGTTCTCATTACGGAGGACAAAGACGATATGCTCGATACCATTCTAATGGATCACCGGTTCCCGACATTCATCATACAAAACATAATATCAGCATTATATAGCTTTGTCACACTGGTTTTCACCAAACGTGTCCGCCAAGCGTGGTAACTATGGCAAATATTCCCGCAATGAGGCAATTTATGGGGAGGCCCATGTTCAGGAGTGGACTTCTGATAGGCTGTGCTGACGATGATCATATATGTGTAAGGTTTCTATTAATTTAAGTGTGAATTAATAGGTTAATTATTATATTAATTGACTTAATATGTATGGTGATGATAATAATATTTCAGGTTTAATTAAATATTATAAACTTCTAAAACTTTAAAATGGTCATTTCGTACATATTAAATATTAAAATAACAACACACCACTTTTTTACGTAGTAGAGCAGAGCAATGCTGCAATTATTACTGTAACAGAATGGGTCGACTCGACTGGAAATATTACCATAATCTCACAAATACGAGCGTGTAAAAGTAGAATAATGGTGATGAGGTTCGTAAAGTGAAGCTAGAGATTTTTTTACCAGTAACCAGTTATTCCATCTTAGTCTTCTGGGGTAATGAAATATTTTGATTCTTAACCGAGGATAAACGCATCACAGTACCCACTTCCCATCAGGTGGACTATATGCTTGTTTTTCCACCTTATTCTATAAAAAATTGCAGACAGCAAAAGATCAAAATAACAACTAAGTCTTTTGAGAAAATCTGGATATTTACGACTTAAAGCGTTATCGCAAAATCAGTCTATTAAAATGCATTGAAGATTGATGACAGCTACTTTGTTATTTTATCTTTTAAGTTTTTATTTTGATACAAGCTTTTTGTTTTTGTTAAATAGATTGGTATAGGTAACAATATACAATAATTATAACAAAAAAAAAATAACTGAAAATGTCAAACAGTTCTACTCTCCACGGTATAACGCCAAGAACTCTAGCTACGTTTCCTCTCAAAATGGCTATACTTAGCCTTTGATCACAGAATAAATAAACGTACTAAGTACTTTGGTCGAGAAAGGAAGAAGACTCTTGTGTCCAGTGGTGACGACCACTCGTGGCAGCAGTGCCTTTAAAAACTTCATGGAACGGGCCGTATCTTTTATTAATAAAAATGTTACTACTAGAATTTTCTCCTTTATTTTGAAAGCGTCTCAAATACATAAATTATACAAGGACAAAATGGAGACAAACAACAATTATAATTTGTAAGCCATACCAGCTCTTGTGCCATTTTTATTTCTAAACAAAATAATAACGACGGCAAGTCTCAACGACGACTATCTGCGCTGGGCGGGATTATAGTGCCCAATCCAAAGTATTTTGTAAGCACAGCTGCACTCTCTAATTCCTCACTCTCTCATAGTCAGATGGGACCGTAATCCGACACGACCAAAGAGAGATGAGACTAAGGATCAAACGGCTTTACTTGCTTTTTGGGGGTGTTACACCGTCAACTTGCTGACCCCAGGCCGCTGCCGAGAATCAATAATTGTTGGAATCATTTTAAAATGATTTAAACATAGACCTCAAGGTTGTGCGCTTTTGATACAGTTTATTTAGATTTAGTAGGGCCCTTACATAGGAAAAGTGTTAGTAATGTGTTATTAATGAAGTTTATCTACTTAAAAATATGGATAATATTTTAATGGTATTGGCTATTTTACTTTTAAGGTTTAAATTTAAAAATATATATTAAGTTTAAGAAAATAATAATATTGTAAACAGCCTTATATACGCCTTATAATATTTTTGATTACTGTGTTTTTTTAAACTGTATTTTCATGTCTAGTGAATTAATAGTTATATATACGAAAATGTTCAATGTTATACAGTTATGATAGGCGAACTAAAAGTATTTTAAAACAAAAACTTAGAGAATCAACAATTATGCAAGGAATTTGATGATTGTTTAATAGATTTAAATAAAGAGATAGAAAATTATTTTCTTTAAATTACAGTGTTTACGATATGTTATTTTTATTTGATTAAGATATAAGTATGTTATGGTATAAGAATTTTAATATTTTAAAATAATGTATACCTTTTTTATTTTTTTTTTACACCAAGTTATGTTACTTTAAAAAAAATTGTGATTGAATTTTTCTTCTTTTCGCCGATGGGCGCGTAGTGTGTGCTTATATATATGTAGGGTAGAATGGGAGATAGAGTAAGTAATAAATCTACAGTCAAGACCACTAGACGTATTATCATTTATTCCCCGAACATCTCCAAATTACAGCCGGGGCCTTAATTCTTTAATAGATCATGTCGTAGCACCGGATTCTAAAGTTTAATGTACTTACTTACTTACTTACTTATCTTCACGCACAATCCCTAACGGGGTAGCCAGAGAGAACAGATCGCCAAGTGTCACGATCCTTACATACCTCTTTCACTTCTTTCAGGTTCATTAACTTCTTCATACATGCACGTCTAGGTATCCGAGTACTCTTGACCCTCCCTTCTTCGAGCAATTTGCTCACATGGTCTTCGAAAGTTAGTCTCGGTCTACCTCGACACCTTTTAATATTTACTTTCGCTCTATATATTTTCTTCACCATTCGGTCTTCACTCATTCATTCAACGTGCCCAAACCATTTGAGTACGCCCCTATCAATTTTTGCGATAAGGTCATCTTTCAATCCTGCCATATTGCGAATCTCTTCGTTTCGCTTTCGGTCGGCTATGGTAACGCCACACATTTTACGAAGAGATCGCATCTCCACTGCATTCAACTTGCTTTTATGCTTCTTCTGGCATACCCAGGTTTCGCTGCCATATAACAAAGTCGGTACCAACACTGCGTTATTCCTTTCCCTTACTGCGGCCGCCATATAACAAAAAACAGCTTTGTACCGGGCCATCTGTCGTCACCTCAGCTGGCGGCACTTGTTTTAAATATTTATGTTTCTCACGACCTTTCATTTGTGTTTAAAGAGGTTTTAGTTACAGTTATTTAAAGCCGATAAGATTTTCGATAAGTAGAAACAATAACCATAACATTTAAATGTTTATTTTATTATATACAGCTCTTTTGTTTCTAACGGATCTTTATAAAGTGTACTTACTGACAATAAATTTTGTTTTATGAATGAAATATCGTAAGTTTTTATTTTACTTTTATGTCCTTACAATCAATAAAACATATTCTTCCTAAATGAATCAAAATTATGCATGTAATAATTATAATAATTCTACTTTTTCACTTGCAAACATTTGCAAAAAAATTCGACAATAGACAGTTTGCGCGCGCTTTGTAACATCATTTTCAAAACCTTTTTGTGTATATATTATAGTGTCTTCCTTTATTTTTCTTATACAATCATATAGATATAACATTTAGCAATTCCTAGTAAAAGTATTTACTATGGTATTCGAATAAGAAATATACTATTATTATCTTATTAGAAATCTTGATCGTTATGAATTGTTCGCGTAGAGGTTTTTTGTTTCTACTTTTTTATCAATTGAAACATAAAAAGTTACTGTTGTTGTAACTTAGATCATTCAAAAACATTACGTAGTAAAGATAAATAACATTACTTACAGTTTTTTTGAAAGAAAATCCAACTAAAATCACAATCACAAAACTTCAACGATTACGCAACCCACCGTACCGGCATGCAAAAGCGAATGGTTGTTATATTTGATGATGTCTATATAACCGAGTGAATATAATGCTACAGAATATTCTTTAGTTCATTCAGAATCGAATGAAATAGTGTTCAATCGAAAATATACTGTATTTTTATATCAATTAATGACGAAAATAGCAGCACGTAATGCGGACATGTATACATGTCCTCGGTACTTAGCGGTCACAAAACTTGGACCTGTCAACATGTCCTCGGTACCTTAGGGGGTATTGCAAGGCGTGCACTCTTCACCTAAAGTTTAATGTGAGAACTTCACATAAAGTTTAATGTGAAAACTATTTTATTGTTTTAAGTTCTTAGAACATCTACCGCCCCATATAGTCCTTTGGGTAATAAAGTGACAGAGGGAAACGATGCAAGAGGTAGGCAACAGAACTCTCTAACAACAAACAAAAAAAATTGTGTGTTGTGTTGTTCGGGGGTGTACGAAGTGACTTTATGAAAGATCAGAAAAAATATTTTGGTTTTCTATAGATGCTGTGGTATCACATTACAGATTATTATAGATCCACTGCTGAATACAGGCATCGCCCAAGGAATGCCACGAAACGCGGTTCGTGGCCACCTTCTTCCATCGACTTTCTGCAACCCTTACAACGTCGTCACCACATGGTGAGGGGTGGGGTGAGGAAGAGAACTGACAATCGTAGTGAAAGAAGGTTCTCGTGTGGAAGTTCCGTAGTGGCAAGCGAAATGTAAAGCAGCGCTCCAATAGACGGAAAACGACGTGGTGATCTCATAATAATTCAATGTTATCGTACAAATTTATCCGAATCTTAAAATCTTTGTTAGAATAAATGTTTAACTCTTAATATAAAGCTAGAACCAAATAATAATAGGGCCTTACATATGAATGCGAGCCGTGGTAGCTCAGAGCGAGCCGTGGTAGCTCATATGGTTAACGCTCGCTGTAAATATAACAGAACGCGAGTAACCCGGGTTCGATCCCCGCCGGCACCAATGAAATTGTTAATTGCAATTTTAAGTGCTAATTTACCACGTGCTCGGCGGTGAAAGAAAACATCGTGAGGAAACCTGCATGTCCGTGGAATAAGAAAAAAAAATTATTTCGAAGACATGTGAAGTTTCCCAACACGCATTAGGGCAGCGCGGCGGACACTTCCTTGCCCTAAAACCCTCTCAGAAATGAGGGGAGGCCTGTGCCCAGCAGTGGGACGTATATAGGCTGTAACTTTACTTTACTTTTTACATATGAAATAGGCGTTTGGTACGGGAGGAATATAAAGTCATTTCTTTTTGTAAAATATAAGTATTTAATTAATCAAAGTATGAACTGTTGTTATCTATGTACCTTTGCCACTTCATAAGTAGTTCATTGATCCCTTTACTAAAAAAACATGGGGGCAACAATCAATAAACTCTTTGAAGGTGGTTTGGACTGCCGCAATGGAGTTTTTTTTTCCATGTAAGAAGTCGTCCAAATTCCGGATAAATGGGAATCTGTTGGAGCAAAGTCCGGGGAGTACGGTGGATGTCGCAGACATTCCAATTGTAGCTCATTTAACTTAGTGGTTGTTTGTTGTGCAGTGTGTGGTCTTGCGTTGTCGTGAAGCAGCAGTGGGCTAGAGCGATAGACCAATATTCGTTGTTTAGCAGCTAGTTCTTTCTTCATGGTTTACAGTTGCTGACAACAGATATCTGCCGTAATCGTTTGGCTACATTTTAAAAAGCTGTAGTGAACAACACCGGTGCTTGTCCCTCATACATTCACAAGTAACTTTTTCTGAGTCTATTTTCGTTTAGGGCAAAATTTGGCTGGGTCTCCAGGGTTCGGCCATTGCGACGAGCACTTCCAATTACGTACAGTATCCACTTTTCATCACAAATCATGCTTACATTTAATATCCTTTTATTTTTGTGTAGGTTGAGCAAAGAAACACAGTAGTCGACGCGTGTTTGCAAGTTCGATTCACTCAATTCATGAGGTACCCATGATTCAAGTTTTTTTTTTACTTTTTCGATTTGCTTCAAGTGGATTTATACAGTTTTATCACTTATACCGAAGCATGCAGCTATCTCTGAAGTACTCGTAATGTATTCGCTTTCACAATAGCCTTTAATTCTTCATTTTCCACTTTGGTATCCGGCCGTCCACGAGGTTCGTTCTGAAGGTCGAAATTTCCAGAATGAAAACGTTGAACCCAAAAACGTACCGTGCTTTCTATTGCGACACCAGTTTTTTAATTTTTTTTTAAATATTAGTAATCCTATTAATTAACATTACTAATATTCCCGTTAACCACTCCTGGTAAGCTGAAAATGCTTGTGTTAGGAATGGCTCACGTCAGTAGTCGAATGGTGGATTCGAACCCGCGACCCTTTCTGTTCGCGGTCCGCGCCCTGCCACTAGGCTACTGTCGCTTTGATGCCCGCCCTCCGCGCCCTGCCGTACATATCATTAATCCTTCGAGCTGTTTCTGCAACACCGGTGCCACGGTAGAACTCGTACTCGTAAATATACTGATATTTTATGTTTTCCATTGTGCGATAGTAAGCGACGCCAAAGAAAAAAATAATAAGAAAAAACAAATGAGTGGCTATTTTCAAAACTCAAATATACCAACTAAATGAATTTATAAATTTGAATTTGGAATTCTTAACCAAAGAGGAGATATTTCTGATCAAAGTGGTCAGTACGACGAAACGCTAATTTCAAATGTAAGGACCCAAAAATAATTTCCAGTGCATTAGCTTTTGAAGTTGCTTTATTTGTAATTCTTCGATACTTTATAGCTTTAGAAGCTGTTTTCTGCAAACTATATTTTTTAATTTTTGCAGTCAGCTTTTTCTTTTATTTTAAACTATATTAGACTTGTACTTGTATAGAAGTCAGTGATCAATGTAGTCAAAGTCAATTAAATACGTATCATTAAGAATAACTCAAAAAGTATTGGTCAGATCTTGATATAATTTATATGTGACCACATGAGAAGGATCAGCTTTCAAATAAACCTAGTTCACCTAGAAAAAAATTATGAGGTGACACACATAAAAAACCATACAGTCGAATTGAGTACCTCCTGTTTTTTTTTGAATTCGGATAAAATAAGACAAAAGTCAATGACTTGTTATTTATCTAAATTATTAGTTCAACGAATTGTACCTGAACTGTATAGCCCTTATTGTTTAAGCCTAAATCAGAATTTTCCTAAAAATTCAGATTTCAAAATAACATAATTACCTTTTTTGTTCTTTATATTATATATTGCCGTGTAGTAGCGGCGTAAGAGTGTAGTGCACAGGGCTGTCTTAAAAGAAGACTGAAAAAAAACTCTAACAGTAGATGGACAGCATCATCTACATGATAAAAGCGTGACAACTATGACAAATATCACCCTATGAGGCAATCTTTGGGGGAAGTCTATGTTCGGCAATGGACATCTAAAAAGCATTAAATGCATTACATAATTGAATGATTCAGATCGATGATCGAGATGAGAAAGCAGATCAGTGAATAGTCTGTCCAATAATCGCAAAAAATCTATTAAGCCATGGATTACTCCCGGTTTATTGCGCTGTATCAAAAATAGAAATAAAATGCAATTAAATCTTCGTAAAGACCCCAACAACGAATTTTTGAAAATAACTTTTAAAAGGTATCGTAACTATTGCAACAATTTACTTAAAAACTAAAACACAAATATGAACGAGAACAATTGGCTCGAAATACTAAAAACTCAAAATTGCTTTGGAATACTATAAAAAAATTACTCATTTAAAATCAAATAAAACGCACAATACTGAATTACTCAACGTTAAAGAAACCCCCATAAATTCAGTTAATCATGTCAAGGATATCTTCGCTAGTGTGGGAAAAAACCTGGCTAACTCTATTCCCTTTGTCAGCCCATCTTCTAATGCTAACAGCTACCTTAATAATTGTCAAAGTTCATCATTTGTCCTTTTGGAAGTTGACCACCAAGAAGTTGCTTGTGTACTTATGGATCTTAAATCGGAAAGTGCTCTCGCTTGGGACAACATCTCCACAAAAAGTTCCTCAAGCTGTCCAGAGATCTTGTGGTGCCTATCATTTGTCACCTGACAAATCTCTGCTTCAGGGAGGGAGTTTTTCCGTCACCTCTTAAACAATCAATTGTGACGCCGGTTTTTAAGGGTGGCAAGAAAGATGATATAAATAACTATGGGCCGATTTCTGTTTTACCGTCTATATCTAAATTATCGAAAAGTTAATTAACACTCGACTCTTAAAATTTCTAAACAAATTCAATATACTATCTGATTCACAATTTGGGTTTAGACAAGGAAAGTCTGCAGATGACGCTGCCTTAGCACTAACATCTCGAATCTCAGACTGCCTTGATAGTGGGAAAAATGTATAACGATCTTTCTCGATTTAAAAAAGGCATTTGATACAGTCCCCTTGCCCATCCTTATACAAAAATTAGAACATTGTGGCGTGAGAGGTACACCACTTAATTTGTTAAGAGACTACCTGTTTGGTCGAACCCAAAGAGTTAAAATTGATGACTATATAAGTGAGGAGCTACCGATCTCCTTTGGCGTTCCACAAGGCAGCGTTTTAGGCCCTACTTTATTCCTTATTTACATAAATGAGCTTTGTAATATAAATATAGATGGTGATCACGTGTTTTCATATGCTGATGACACTGCACTGTTTTTTATGGCGACTTATTGGGATACAGTATTTAAACTTGCATAATCCAGGCTATCCAAGGTGTTTAAGTGGTTACAATCCGACTTACTTACATTAAATATAACCAAAACAAACTATATATGATTCTCCAATAGTAAAAAAACACACCCAAACCTAGATCTAAAAATACATACATGCAATAACCAAAACATGTACAATTGCAATTGTTCTGAAATAGAGAAAGTCAACAGCACCAGGTACTTAGGAATAATACTTGACCAACGATTATCTTGGCATCCTCACATAGATTTTATTAATAACAGAATCAGAAAGTTAATATGGATTTTTAAATCTTTAAGATATGTAACCACTAAAAAGCTTATCAATCAATAATACGTTGCATTAGTTCAGTCAGTCCTGGGATATTGTATCCACATATGGGGTGGAGCCACAAAACAAAATTTCTTGAGGTTGAGAGAGCGCAACGTTGTTTACTAAAGGTCATGTATTCTAAGTCGTACAGTTTTCCCACAGCGGAACTCTACCAATACAGTGAATTATTATCAGTGAGAAAGTTGTATATATTGCGAACTGTTCTAAAACTCCACAGGTCTTTACCATTTAATGATAATAATCTAAATAAAAGAAGAAACAGGTTTATTTTAAAATTGCAGAAAACTAAAACAAAATCAGCTAAACGACACTACAAAATACAATCAGCTCACCTATATAATAAAATTAATAAAATCATTGAATTATATCCTTTAAAATTAAGAGATTGTAAAAATAAATTATTTAATTGGTTGCAGCCACTAAGTTATACTAACACAGAAGATCTTCTCTCAGTGTGAATTAATAGGTGTAAGATATGTATTTTACAGCCGCTGGTCTATGCAACAGTTGTAATTATATTTATGTTATATTATCTCTTTCATATTACCTCTGTACTTAAATATTATAAAACTTAATTTAAAATGTTTTCAGCTCTAGTTCCCTATCTTAAGAATTATGATTTATAACAATAGTTTTTTTTTGTAAATTTAAAGTCTAGATTTAAGGAAGCTCGAAACATCCAATGTATAGTATGTAAGCATGATGAAAGAAAGATGATCATGAAAGGGCGGAGCTGCCTGCCACAAGTATATATATATATATATATATATATATATATATATATATATATATATATATATATATATATGCTTACTAGGCAGCTCCAACAATGAATGAATTATATAAGTTTTTTGATGAAATAAATATATTTTGATTTTGATTTTGATTAGATATCACCTATTATTTATCTCTCTATTTAGTTGTTTCTATAGATTTGAGTTTCTTCCAGATAATTTTCGCCATGATTATTTACGAAAATGAAATTCAAATGTTGAATTAATACAGTTAAGTCTATATTTAGACGTGAGCCTGTGAAAAAAATAAACCTATAGTCAAATATTGGAATACTTGACTTTAAGTATTTTTTTGTATTTAAATGTAAATATAGGTACCATCATGTAGACATTATTTAGAAGCTTTTGAAAGTAAAAAAAAAAACAAAGAAAAAAGGAAGAAAATAGTTATTTCAAATTTCTGTCAAAGCCGTTTTTAAATATATATTTTCATCTTTATCAATACAACGCAAAATAATTAAAAGCATTCACACTGGTGAGCCTATGTTCAAATATTCATATTTAGGGCCTATGCCTTAAATATGTATACTTCATAAGCAAGATTTTTTCCCACATACGTCATAAATAAATAAATATGTGCACAGTATAACAAGTGAGTTTTCGTACTTATTAAATTTGTCTGCAAATACGAGTTCAATATAATCAGAGTTACTGAAATAGGTACTCTACATTCTAATGTTTGTAGCCTCGAAATAAATTGGTTCTAAATGTATTCAAGTTTTAGAGGAGTATTACAAATTTACTATGCACTACATACATCATGTTCAGTTTTAAGAGCTCTTCTAAGAAACAGGTGTAAATAGCTTTATTAATTAATTATGTTAGAGTTGAAGCAGCATATCACGTTTAGTTTTATGAAGAGTTCTTCCAGGAAATAGGTGTATATTACTTTATTAATTAACCATGTTAGAGTTGAAAAGAATCCATATCTGGAAGATATATCGCTTGTATTTACTTTCTTGTTATTTTTGAATACTAGCGACCAGCCCGGGGTTCTCCTGGATAGGATATATTAATGTGGTTTTGGTTGGGCATTTACATTTAAGATAATTAAAAAAAACATTTGTACTACTACTGTAAACTTTTATTATTTTTAATGTCATCCAAGGTTTTCGTATAAAGTCGAGCTTAATAAAATCCAGACAGATGATTCAAATTTATCACACATGCGTATAGTATAGATTTATGAAGATAAATTATGTGATTATCAATACATCTGTAGATAATCGAAGCAAATTAACACCACTATTACAGGATGAGTAATAGAAAGAGCCATTCTTGGGCGTATTATGGCTGCAGCTCAAATGGGTCCGCTAGCAAGGAATATGCTTGCAAGGAATATCGACGTGAAATTACAATATAATGCTCATTGAGTTATACAAGACTAGAGGAGCAAACCACATTACCGCGCGTCGAAAAAAGTGTAACCACTATCCAAACGCGACGACGTAGCTTTGAAACTAATAACAATTTTAAGTAAACATATATCTATCTCACTTACACAAGTTGCGAAAACAATATCGTCGTCGTAAGATTAGAAAAAGATAGACACACAAACATGCAATGGCGGGTTGGTGTGGCTTACTATATGAAATTTTACCTAAAATACGCAATAAAAATGAGTTTTTTTTAAGCTGCAGTTAATTGTTTTTATATTAAAAAAGTATATTTTATTTTAAAATCTTTATTACGTTCCCTTAGAAAAAAAGGGATACAAAGCTTATCAGATAAATAGAAGTAAACATAATGATGAAATAAAACATATTTTTATGGTTCTAATAAATCAAACAATAAAAATAGGTATCTAATAAAATATAATTAATATAAAATGTATACGAAATTATAAATAATATAAAATTATTAATATAAAATAGGTAATAAAATATATTTAAAAGATAATTCAAGAATAAACTAAAATAAGAATAATTAATTATATTGTATGAAAGTTAAAACGTAGTTTTTATTATAATTTCCAAAATATTTAAAATCGGAGGTAACAAATTAACTTACTCCATTAATTACATAGTCTCCCATTAATGTAGGATAATCACAAATGCGGAAAAGTGGCAACATTGAACCTAAATGGCAATATTCGATATTTTATTTAATTTTTTAGTGTTTTAAACGTTAATATGAATATATAAATTAAAACTTACGTATGGAAAGTGATTCCGCTTGATTTATTATGTTTTTGTGACCTTGAAACGCATTCTTTCACTACGCATTTACCCATTTTTTGTTGTGAATCGTTCGGCTTAACTCGGACGGCGTCACCTTGATCACTGAACCGACGTTCGCTGAGTATAAGGCTGTGGCCTTATGTGAAGTGACAACGCTTTGGCGCGGAAATTACTTATCTAGTGTAACATATAAATCAATGATAATGCTGCTGTGTTTCGTGTATTTAATGACAGAAACCGGAGATCCCTTTAATTGATAACAAGGCATTCTACCAAACTTCTGAGGGATGTCAACGCATCTGCAATTTGATACTTATTCAAGAATAGATGTAGATCTCTATATGCCACTGAGTCCGTTACCGCTCATGGATTTAGTAAATGGAAAATGTGCAACTGACTAATATGTATAAGTTTACTTTTGATGTTTTTAAGGCAACAATGTATTGCAATTTTATAAAGATTAAAATAATTTGTCAACTATAGATGACCTCGCTCTGATGAGAAAGCGTAGAATGTGTTCTCGTTTAAATGCACTCACTGAAAGATATTTTCATTTCTGCTTCTATTTATTTAACGAAGAGTGAAATAAGTTTAAACCTAGTTCATAATAAAAGAATGTTGTATTTTTGAGGAATATATTTTTTATAAATGTTTACCGATTTCTCGGAAAAAGTCAAAATTATTTTTTTAATTAAATACATTAACCACCCTTGACGATGGTCCTATAATATATAAAAATAAAAAATATAAAAGTCCATCCCTAAAGGTGGAAAAGTAGGGATAGAGGATTTCTTTAAGTCAATAATTAGAATATAATTATATGTCGTTTAAGTAATGACATTTTAATTGTTGACTTGAACTTGCGATAATTCTTAAACCACAAAGGGTTTGACATTTTAACAAAAAGTCGAGCCGACTTCAAAAACTAAAAAAAAATTGTTTGTACAAAGCAGCTTCTAAAGTCATAGTGTATCGCAAAATTACGAGTAAAGCAACATCGAAAGCTAATGTGTGGAAATTATTATTAATATTTTAATTTCACAGTCAATTTTAACTGCATACTAAACGTTTAACATCCACGGAGATCTTAAGATTCAAATTGATAAATTTGTACGATAATATTGAATTAATATACGATCATCACGTCGTCTCTTCATCTATTGGAGCGTTGCTTTACATTTCGCTTGCCGCTATGGGACTTCCACTCGAGACCTTTCTTTCACTACGATTGTCAGTTCTCTTCCTCAACCCACCCCTCACCATGTAATGACGACGTTGTAAGGGTTGCAGAAAGTCGATAAAAAGCTGTAATGACGATGATAGCACAGCGTCTATCGAAAACCAAAATATTTTTTCCGATCTTTCATAAAGTAATGTCTACTTACACCCCCCAATAACACACAACACACAATTTTTGTTCTTTGTTTGTTATTAGAGAGATCTGTTGCCTATCTCTTGCATCGTTTTCCTCTATCACCTTTCACGATATCCAAGGGACTATATGGGGCGGTAGATGTTCTAAGAACTTAAAGCAATAAAATAGTTTTCACATTGAAACTTTAGAATCCGGTGCTACGACACAGTCTATTAAAGAATTAAGGCTCCGAATTCAGAAGATGATAAGTGGAAATTATTTTATTCTCTTTGAAGTATACTTTTTACGAATTTTTATAAGAAATAATATTGTTGATCATTTTGAGTAAAAAATAAATATTAGAAGCTCGAAGTAACAACTATTCATTTATTTACAATGACCCCCATTTATTATTAAATGGGGGTCATTGTAGAAGCGTGCTCGTCGCGACCCCTGCCAGCCCTTTTCAGGGCTGCAATTCTACACAGCTGCGCACCCATGCGAACGAGGGTTAGGGCGTCCCCCCAAGGCAACGCACACCAGCTCGTCCCCGTTGGTGTGGAATGCAGCGCGCAAAGCGGCGATGGGGACCGCCACCCGTCACGCACAGCCCAACACGGCGGAGGGTGGAGGACGGAGTGCAGAGTTGGCACGTGCAATGTTAGAGGAGGCATGAGAGATAAGACGAATGAGTTGATCGAAATAATGAAAGAAAGAGAGTTAGATGTCGTGTGTATGTCGGAGACCAAACGGAAAGGCAGTGGTATTGAAGAGCTCCCTGGCGGGACGTTAGCTATATGGTCCGGAGTCCCGGAAAGCGAGAACGCCTGCCAAGGAGTGGGAGTGCTGTTGTCGTCCCGGTTGGTCGATCTTATGACAGAATACAAGATTGTGAACTCAAGACTTCTCTGGGTTCGCTTCAAAATGGGACTGACGAAGTTATTCCTTTTGGCTGTTTATGCGCCGGTAGCTTCGTCGTCCAGGGCTGAGCTGGAGGAGTTTTGGGAGAATGTAACAGAAGTTCTAGATTTGGTTAAGGGAAACGAAAGAACTGTTGTATGTGATGATTTGAATGGATGGGTAGGTATCGCTCGACCAGGATACGAGTCGGTGCTTGGAAAGTTTGGCGATAAAAGGGTTAATGATGCTGGCAAGCTTATATTGGCTGTATGCAAGGAAAAGGGTCTTCTTGTGACAAACACTATGTTTAATCACAGGAAGATCCATATGTACACTAGAGAAAGAAAGAATGAGAGAAGTATGATTGATTTGTTCCTGGTGGATGACCGACTGCGAAAACAGGTGATGGATACACGAGTGTTCAGGGATGCTGACCTGGGAACGGATCATTATCTAGTAATTACTAGATTTAGGGGTTTGTTCGCGGGTTGGCGCCACCGGACGGCGGTAACAGAACCACAGTCGGTCTGTCGCATCCGAAGCTGGAAGCTTCAGGAAGCGGATACTAGGGACAAATATCACACGAGGGTAGCCGAAAAGCTTGACACCATCGATGGCAGGAAAGAATGTGTGGAGAGAACATGGCAGAACCTTAGTGAATAAAGGTTAGAATAGAAAAAATGTGCGGATTGAACTTCTTTTTTTTATGGTAGTAATCGCGACACTTCTTACTTGAAATAAAAATAATTAGAAACTTATTTTGGAATTGCTATTTAATTTACCTACAGTGAGAGAAAATTAGTCTGGCCCACCAGGAAGGGTAAATGAAATAGGTAAACTCACGGTTAGCGGCAGCGGCGATCAACTCCAACTTGGCTTCAACGATATCTTCGGATGTGGAAGGTTTCAGTCTTCCTTGACCACACTCCTACGTGATTATATAGTCTATGCACACATCTGGGTCGACCCGGCACACTCACTAACGCTATTTACATTGATTTTCACATTGGAAGTACGACAAGAACAGCCATTACCGATGCAGTTCGTCTTGAGTCTCGATTACATGTGGGTATCGATCGCGTCGACTCCTTTTACAGATGTTTCGTTGTGGGCCAACAGATGGCGCCATAAGTTTGTTTTGCGGTTAATTGGAAAGAAGGATGCAATAGAAAAGTAAGGAAAGCAAGCCAGTACATAATTCCCCCCACTTGAAATCGTTTCAGATTTCATGAGTAAATAATCAATAGCAGTTCTCACTATAAAATTAAATACTTCAAAAATAGAAGCTAGCTTAGAATAATATGTACCTAACTAACTATAGTATTCACAATTAAATTTTAGTTGCATACCTATTGGAATGGTATATAAGGCAACATAATTTAACAACTAAATCTATCAACTAAATAACAAAAGGCTATAATATTAATTATGAGCAAAAATTGACAAGTATTGGTTTATTATTGATTTAATGGTAGAGGACACAGTTTATTCACTGGTCTCTTAAGGAGTCCATTAGTAGTGCGTAGGTTGACCACACGCACTACACCGTCTTTGCCGGGATGCACGTCTTGAACTCTACCTGAACGCCACTCTAGTGGTGGTAAATTGCTATCGACAATTTGGAAACACCGCGATGATTGTACTCTAGGCGACGGAAGATTTCCCATTAAAGGTTGGCAAGCAACGGGTTTTACCCTTAAACATGCAATACATTTGGATAAACGCGAGCGAGTTAAGTTACGAATGCCAAGTATCCAATATCTTCGCTGAATAATCGATTGAAGAGTACGAGGACCGCAGTGTAAGTAATTAACATGAAAGTAATCTATAATAAGAAAAGATAAGCGAGACGCTTTTGGCAACAGTACGGGATGTTTTACGGTTGCGGGTAGATTAGATTGCTCTAGACGGCCTCCCACTCGCAGCAATCCCTCATCATCAATAAAGGGATTCAGTTTTTCAACGGCTTTGGTGGCTTTGATTTCCTCTGTAAGATGAAGTTTTTGTTCATGTCGAACCATATAGACGATAGACTGCTCCAGCTCTGATACGCTCAAGAAATTCTTAGTTTTATAGTTTCGTTTGAACGCTGCTACAGCCCGCAAACACCAAGCTAGCACACGCTGAACGCGGGATAGCGTGGAGTAGCGGTCTAAGAGTCCACTAATAAAATCAAGCTCAGTAGAGCCGTTATCCGTTTGAGACACATGAGCAGTAGAGCGCAACTCGGGTACGG
Source organism: Parnassius smintheus behrii (assembly GCA_036936625.1). Taxonomy (NCBI): domain Eukaryota; kingdom Metazoa; phylum Arthropoda; class Insecta; order Lepidoptera; family Papilionidae; genus Parnassius; species Parnassius smintheus. The sequence goes on along the minus strand of JAUPFT010000031.1, from coordinate 14,129,196 downwards.
AAGCTTGTGATTCCCATTTGAACTTTATTGGCCAAGTGGAGGAATCGTTAGCGAGCCAACTTGGACCTGACCACCACATACAACATGTCGCCAGTTGTGAACCACTGAGACCTCGACTGCAATGATCGGCAGGATTATCATATGTCGATACGTGTAGCCAGCTATCCAAGGATACATCGTCGATGATTTTCGCAACACGATGGGAAACAAAAGTCTTTAGTTTATGAGGTTCCGTATGTAACCATGCTAGAACTGTGCTATTGTCAGTAAAGGCAATCACTTTACTGACAGGGATTTTATCTCGCAGAAATTTTTGCATGTGCTTAAGAACTCGTCCTAAAATTACAGCACCGCAAAGTTCTAGACGGTTAACCGTTAATGGTTTTAGGGGTGCGACTTTTGATTTTGCAATCAGCAGATGCGTTCTAAAATGGTTGGCACGAACTGTCCTTAAGTACACACAACATCCATATGCCTTTGAAGAGCCATCACAAAACCCAATCAATTGATAACTTTCGGCGTCATCATATGTAATTCTACGAGTCAGTTTAATCTGTTTAACAAGTTGAATTTCAGAGATAAAGTTGTGCCATTGGTGAGCGACCTCAGGTGGAACGGGTTCATCCCAACTCAGCTGAAGGCGCCACATATCTTGAAGCAATAGTTTGGCTATTAGAATGACAGGAGTTAGCCAACCAATTGGGTCATAGATGCCAGCGATATTTGATAATATTGCACGCTTTGTTAAATTGGAATTGAACTCTGAAAACGAATACGTAAAGAAGTCTTCTACGGGGTCCCACTGGATACCCAGAATTTTAAGGATGTGGTCGTGATTTTCATCACAAAAGACCCTGGGTATTTGACAATGTTCGGACGGTAGAGCTGCAATAAATTCGGCCGAATTACTACTCCATTTACGCAGATCAAATTGAGCACAACTCAGTAGTTTAATAAGTTCATTTTTCAGCTCAAGTGCTTGTTTTAAAGATGGCGCTCCCGTCGTAATGTCGTCCATAAAAGTGTCATGAAGTAAAACGTCAGCTGCTTGAGGAAACTCAGAAGCATGATCGACCGCTAGTTGATGCAGGGTACGAATGGCTAAGTACGGTGAACTAGTTACACCGTATGTCACTGTATTTAATTCGAATTCACGCACGGGATCAGCTGGAGAATTTCTCCACAACACGTGTTGCCACCCTCGGTCTTCCGGACGTAAATCTATATTGCGATACATTTTCGAAATATCGGAGGTGAACACGATTGCGTGAAGACGAAATTTTGTTAGTGTATCAACAATGTCGTTTTGTAGCTTAGGACCAGTGTATACGATATCATTTAATGATTTTCCGTTCGTCGTTTTGGCGCTTGCATCAAAAACGACACGTAGTTTTGTCGTAGTACTCTGAGGGCGGAGTACACACTGATGCGGAATTACAAATTTGCCTGATCCAACGTCTGCGGGTTGCATATGCCCCAGATCTGAATATTCCATCATAAAATCAGAATAGTCCTTTTTTAATTCTACATTGCGCTCAAGTCGCTTTTCGAGTTTGAATAAGCGTGATTTTGCCATATCGAAAGATTCACCCAGATCATCGCAAGGTTTCCTCAGTAACAAAGGGACGACGTAACGACCGTCAGGTTTACGTGACACAAGAGTGGAGTATAGTTCCTCACATTTTACCTCTTCGGGGTTCGCTATAAATGTTTTCGGTGGTTCTTCGACCTCCCAAAAACGCTTGACCACGTCATTCAAAAGCCGCGTGGAAGAAACGAGGGAAGACACCATAGGTGGAGAATGAGAGCTGTAATTAATTTTGCCAGTGAGCACCCACCCAAAGACACTGTGTAGAGCGACTGGTAAACCAGGACCTATTTCTAGGCGTTGGCCATCATAAATTTTATGGAATAGTTCTGCGCCCGGCAACAAGTCTATATTAGTGGGTTTGTCGAACTGTTTGTCTGCTAGAACTAGATGTTTGAAATTTGCACGAACCCCAGAAGGTACTTCTACGACAGGCATTTTACTTGTTATGGTATTCATTATTATAGCATTAATAGTGAAGTTTGGACAATCAGAATCCGTTGGCATTACCACGCATGAAGTTTCACCCTTAATTTGATGCACTACATTTTTTCCTAAGCCTGCTACAGCTAAATTGCAGCGACGAATGGGCAACCCTAAACGTTGAGCGAGTGATAACGTCATAAAACTATCCTGAGCTCCACTGTCAATAAGTGCGCGGGCAGTAGTATACTGAGCGGGAGCACCACAACCGCGCACGCGCACTACACATGTGCCGAGTAGAACGAGAGCACGACTGTGACCAACGTGAGCGCTGGTAGTCACGGAGCTCGCAGTCGCGGTTAAGTCGTCAGCCGTAGCTGCTGTTTTATCGATAGTCCTGCCAGTGGAGCAACACGGAACAGCAACAATGGCGGTGCCATCGTGGAGCAACGAATGGTGACGCTCACCACAAGTTGAGCATGTATTTTTCGAAAAACATTTATTGGCATTATGATTTAAACGTAAACAATTCATGCAAACATTTTTATTAGACACTAAGCCATATCTTTCAGAAATATCAAGTTCTTGAAACTTCGGACATTTGAAAAGCGCATGTGCCGCCCCGCAACACAGGCAATCAGCTGTTCTATTTGCAGCATTTGGACCTATAGCAGTGTTCGAAGGCAATGATGTAGTTTTGTGATATTGTTTATTATTGTGACTATTTCGTGTTCCAGTGGCACGCACAGAATTTTTATGCAACTGTCCTGATTGAAAAACAGAGTCGGAAAAATTACCCGGTTGACTAACTTCTAGCACTTTAACATAACTTTGTAAAAAAATTAATAAATCAGAAAAGGTAGGAATTTGCTCCCCGTTTTGCATCTCGAAACGTTTACGCGTATCAGAATCTAAAACACGTGCAGCTAAATAAAATAAAATAAACTCATCTAGGTTCTTAATTTTCATAGCTTTCAGGGCATTAACGGTTTCATTCAACATATTAGTTAAGTTACGTAAATCGGCATAGTTACCAGACTTCAAAGGAATAAAGCTACAAATTTTATTCAAGTACGTTGCGGCCAAAATTCGTTTATTTTGGAACCGCTCGATAAGAGCTTCAAAAACAATTTGGTAGTTGTCCGAGGTAAACGGCACTCCTTTCGCGATTGACAGCGCCGAGCCCGAGAGACACGTCAACAAATAATGAAACTTTTCGATTGACCTTATATTATTGTTTTCATGTACAAGTGTGGAAAATGTATCGAAGAAAGTTTGCCAATGTTCAATATTTCCATCAAATTTCGGTAATTCGAGTTTTGGTAAACGTGCTTGCGCGTATGGTTTCATACTATGATATGATAATCCGGAAGTCAAACTCGGGTCCGGATCGCATTGCGCGTCGTCTCGAGTGCGACCCTCGCTTAGAGCAGCCCTGGCGGCATCGACGGCGTAGTACATGTCGTCAAAGGCAATCACGGGCTTCATATCAATAATATCGTCCGGCTTTAATTTTAACTTTAACTCGTTTATTTGATTCGTATAATCCAAGAATTCTTTACGCACTAAATTAATACGCTTAAACCTAGCCTCGAATTGAGACGTAGAAGTTGTATCCGTTTGGATATTCTTCGATAAATCATATATTATTTGAATTTCTCGAAATGCATATTCTCTTTGAATAGTAGGCAACTTGAGTTGTCTCTCAAATTCACTAGCGTTCGACTTTGTTTTATCTGTCATTATATTTGAAGTTATAAATAATAAAACCGTAAATTTAAAACAAACCTAATTTTTTAACCAACCAATAATGTCGCTATTAATAGGTAGATATATATTGTGCCACGCCTATTGAAACAACGATCAGTATTGAATATGTGGTGTAAAATTTTTAACCTACTACCTCCGTGTTTAGTTACTACAAAATAAATTATAATTCATGTAATCAATATCAGAGAATAATTCTGCCTATTTTTAAATTATATCAAATAAATTTAGTAAGTTGCTTCTTATTATATCGTTCAAATTAAGACAATGAAATAAGTACTTTACTTAAGTTTTATTTGTAAAAGTTTTTATTTTTTAATTTGAATTGCTATGAACTGTAATTTTGGAGTTTTCGAATGAATTGAACCCAAAATACCATAGGACATTCGCGCTCGTACGGACCACTATGAATAAAGGTTAGAATAGAAAAAATGCGCGGATTGAACTTCTTTTTTTTTATGGTAGTAATCGCGACACTTCTTACTTGAAATAAAAATAATTAGAAACTTATTTTGGAATTGCTATTTAATTTACCTACCGTGAGAGAAAATTAGTCTGGCCCACCAGGAAGGGTAAATGAAATAGGTAAACTCACGGTTAGCGGCAGCGGCGATCAACTCCAACTTGGCTTCAACGATATCTTCGGATATGGAAGGTTTCAGTCTTCCTTGACCACACTCCTACGTGATTATATAGTCTATGCACACATCTGGGTCGACCCGGCACACTCACTAACGCTATTTACATTGATTTTCACATTGGAAGTATTAGACAAGAACAGCCATTACCGATGCAGTTCGTCTTGAGTCTCGATTACATGTGGGTATCGATCGCGTCGACTCCTTTTACAGATGTTTCGTTGTGGGCCAACAGATGGCGCCATAAGTTTGTTTTGCGGTTAATTGGAAAGAAGGATGCAATAGAAAAGTAAGGAAAGCAAGCCAGTACACTTAGGGATGGAATGGTAAGTGCAGCGGAAGAAGTATGTGGTACGACAAAAAGAGGTAGTAGTAAAAGAAGAGATGCATGGTGGAATGATGAAGTGAAAGAAGCTGTAAAAAAGAAGAAAAAAGCATGGTTAGACTACTTGGCCTCTAGTAACGATGAGCATATGAGAGAGAAGATGAAAGAAAGATATAAGCTGCAGAAAGTTCATGCGAAAACATTGATTGAGGAAGTACGTGAAAGGTGTAGAATAGAAGCGGACGAGAGGTTGTCGCACAACTTTAGGGAAAATTCCAAACTCTTCTGGAAAGAGGTTGGAAGGTCCCGGAGTGGTGCGACAGCTTTAAGAATGAACAAAGTGCTTTCGAGAACCAATGACGTCCTCTCAGAAAAATCGGACGTCATGCAGCGATGGAGTGAATTTTATAGAGAATTGTATGCGTGTCATGATCTTAGTGAAGGATCCGGGGGTGACGCCGTGACTGGCACGCCAGACACGGACCTCGATGACACTGAGGTCATCAGCATGAAAGAGATTGAACGTGCGATTCGAAGTTTGAAATGTGGTAAGGCTGCGGGACTAGACAGAGTTACTGCTGAAATGGTCAAGTACGGTGGGCCTCGCGTCTGGGACAGCTTTCATCTGCTGTGCAATTTGTGCTGGCGGACGGGAGATGTCCCGGATGATTGGCGATCCGCGGTCATTGTGCCTTTATATAAAGGTAAAGGTTCACATTTTGACTGCGGGTGCTATCGGGGGATCAGCTTGACCAGTTTAGCAAGTAAAGTTTATTCGAAGGTTTTGACACGCAGGATGCAAGAAAAATCGGAAAGATTCTTATGGGAGGCACAATGCGGATTTAGACCTGGAAGAGGATGCACAGATCAAATGTTTTCTCTCCGCATGATCACGGAGAAGCTTCTGAGTGTTAACCAGAGGATTTTCTGTGCTTTTGTGGATCTGGAGAAAGCATTTGATAAGGTTATAAGGAAGAATATGTGGGAACTGTTGCCGGGATATGGTGTGGATGGTCGATTGTTAAGGGCTGTGCAGTCACTTTACTATGACTGTAAAGCCTGTGTGCGGGTAGGGCATGACCTGTCACCCATGATTAGCGTCCAAGCGGGCGTAAAACAGGGTTATGTCATGTCTTCCTGGCTGTTCATACTGTATCTCGACAGCTGGTTACAGAAGCTGAAAGATAGCTGTTTGGGTGTGAAATTGGGTGACATATAAGTTAATTGTCTGCTGTATGCTGATGATGCAGTGCTTATTGCACCATCAGAAGCAGAACTGCAGGCATTAGTCACGTGTATGAAAGAGGAATGTGAAATTAAAGGTCTCCGTTTGAATGCTAATAAAACTAAGGTTCTGGTATTTGAAAAGGACGAAGAGAGAACGAAATGTGAAATATGGGTAAATCAGGAATGTCTAGAACAGGTAAATGAAATTGTATACTTGGGAAGTGCTTTCAGCCGGGATGGAAGATGTGATTTAGATGTGGATAGGCGTGTCGCTGCCGGAAACAAAGTCAATGGTGCCCTGAATGCATTAGTAAAAAGGCAAGGCGTGGTGAAGAGTGCACGCCTTGCAATACATAACGCAGTGTTGGTACCGACTTTGTTATATGGCAGCGAAACCTGGGTACGCCAGAAGAAGCATAAAAGCAAGTTGAATGCAGTGGAGATGCGATCTCTTCGTAAAATGTGTGGCGTTACCATAGCCGACCGAAAGCGAAACGAAGAGATTCGCAATATGGCAGGATTGAAAGATGACCTTATCACAAAAATTGGTAGGGGCGTACTCCAATGGTTTGGGCACGTTGAACGAATGAGTGAAGACCGAATGGTGAAGAAAATATATAGAGCGAAAGTAAATATTAAAAGGTGTCGAGGTAGACCGAGACTAACTTTCGAAGACCATGTGAGCAAATTGCTCGAAGAGGGGAGGGTCAAGAGTACTCGGATACCTAGACGTGCATGTATGAAGAAGTTAATGAACCTGAAAGAAGCGAAAGAGGTATGTAAGGATCGTGACACTTGGCGATCTGTTCTCTCTGGCTACCCCGTTAGGGATTGTGCGTGACGATAAGTAAGTAAGTAAGTAAGTAGTAACAACTAAAATGTCTTCATATAATTACAAGCTTCTACCTCTTTTTTGTCAATCTTACGGTGGGGTCGTATCTCCATTTTTTATGAGATTACCCTCGAATTATCCTACATTAAGATATATATTTTTGATTGATTGCCTCGTTGGTCTAGTGGTTAGAATCTCCGGGTCGGGGCAAAAAAAAAATCGCTGATCAAGTTCAAGTTTTCTGGCAAGATATTCTCAGTAGAATTCAAGTTGGCCTGACACCTACGTGCCTCGGAAAGAATGTAAAGTCGTTGGTCCCGCGCCTGGTTTCTCTTTCTCCGGTGTTGTCAGTTTACCGTTTCATCGGACTATGAGAATGCACCCGTTCTTGTACATACACTCGGACACTATAATCCTGACCATCGCAAATATCTCCCGTCGTCTAGGAGACATTTTTATTATTAAGTATTTTTAAACCTTAAACTAATCTGTTTTATAGATTCAATTAATTCAAAAACCCCTAATAGGTATGAATCGAAACCAGTAAAGTAATTAAACAATTGAGAGTACCATTTATACCACTTCAAATTTAACACATTAAACATGAAGTTTTCTCATTTACACTGATACTTTGTGGAATCTGCTAGTTCAAGCAATTTTACGAAAAGTGCCTACTTTTTTTTAATAGACCGTTTCCTAAAAGGATGTTCGTAAGCGGCGGTGATCACTTAGCATTTCGTGTAGCACGATCGTTTACCTCTTATTTTATAAAAAACGAAGCTGCCGTTTCAAACGTTTTGCGTTTAACAAAAACTTTCTTCCTCATCAGCTATTAGTATATACGAGTAGGCTATAGCTATAGGACTGTTAGATACAAGCGTTTAATTTTATCATTTGTTGATATGCTCGTTATGGAATTTGACACGCAGAGATACTTCGAGCATAGCCCTCTCATTTGATTTTTATATTTTGATAAAATAATAACATACAAAAAAGACATGAATTTCATCCTGTAAACGTCCCTCTATCTGATCTCCCATTATTTTTGAGTTCCGAAAAAAGCAATTAGTATGTCACGCTATTCGAGTGCATGTAGATGAACCTTCCATCATGTTCTTATTATAATATATTTCTCAGACACGTAGGTTTTCCCACAAAGTTCTTCTACACTATCGAGTATGGGATAAGTTAGCTCATTATTTGGTGCATGACTTAGAATTCAGTTAGTGCTTTGAAGAAATGGGATAATGGATGGACAATGGACATGTTTTCACCACACATCTTACAAAACTTAAATTTCCTTACATTTAAGCGAATTTCATAGCAAATATTAAAAATACAAATGCTTATTTAATTTGGTTCAGAAAAATAAAATATACGCAAATTTGGCTATTAATCATTTGTGTTAAGTTGCCAAGCAGTAGTGCTAAAAGGTAAGGGCACTCTATATAGTCAAATTTAAGCAGCTATGTGGTGACAATGTGATCTTATCAGAAGCCAAATTTTCTGACTACTTGGCCTCGTGTTTGGGCTTAAATACATATGTTGCCAACATTTGTGCACAAATGTTTTGTGTCTGCTTGTGTGTGAATTGTCATTGTTTCCGTTTCACTGTGTAACCACTTTTATTGGAAACGACCATTAAAATGAGTCCCCAATTCTCTACACTCACCATGCAAAACATAGCAGCGTTGAACTGCTATTTTGCGCTGGTATTCTGTGAGAGCTTGGTCCTTCTCCGATCGAGCCAACCATAATATGGCTACAGCGTGGCTCTACTACGTATAAAGACAAATTGATTGACATTACAGTACTAGATGCCTCGCAACTTTGATGCTGCCCCCCAGTCGTTCTAAATATAATGATTTCTTCTGTGATCACGTACAAGATTGCCCCCGTCACTACATCGGATTTGATAGACTACAAATCCTCGCTAAAGAACACTGATTCCTTCCAAAGATGATTCACGAGGCTATTGAAATCAAAAAACATCTTAATTTCAATAGAGAAAGTGGTTGGGTGCTACCATCTGGGATCATAATATATTTAATAAAGTTAAATCCCAGCCTAACCTCACAACTGCAAGACTTCAAGATATTATAAGATCATACCGTGTAGATCGAAACAAAAATTAATAATTTTAATCTGAAGTTAGCCGTGGTTAACTATGACATTAGGACGTGGCACATTTCAATCCCTCCCAAGTAAAGTGCTCGAAACGTCGGGAATATAAAATAATTTGATATACGCGACATAATCCGCTAAAATTAGTTTTATTTAAACGTTCTAGATATTTTATACCTGGCGTAAAAGAAATAGTTATACAGCCATCTATCGAAAGTTTTGATTTAAGTACCCTATAGTTTCTTTTTATAGTTGGTTTCAAAAATGTTACCCCCACACCAGATATTTTTCTGTGGCTTTACACACATACATTTGACAAGGACAAACATTCAGACGTGAAACAATCATTTGTAGACCATACAAATAATTATTGTTCCGTGCAGGATTCGCTACGTTCCTTAGCGCTGCAACTGATTGATTAGCCACTGCGCCACGGAGCCATAGTCGCCGCTTACGACACCCATGGGACGAAATGGGGTGATAGATTCTCTTATGACACTACTACGCGAATATTGCGGGTAGTATTTTTCATCTTATATTAAGTCTCAAGTAAGAAAGACTAAAATTGTTTCTTTCTTCATCATTTGAACAACAAAATAGAATGGCGCTGGATAACGGCGCACTTGAGACGAGTTTCGATCGCTGTTCGTTTTATCAGTTCATTTCTGAACATTTTCAGACACTGAAACCTCTAGCTAAAGGCTTTTTCTCGATTAAGCTCTATTTCGTTATTTACTTCTGTAATATTTTCACAAATATTTCTATCTTTATATAGCTGCTTAAAAAGTACGATAAACAATGTTATTCCCTATAACAAAAAGAATAAATATAATAACTTATAAATAAAATAGCCTGTCTCATTTTTTATATTTAGTCAGTTTAGAAATTATTTGATGAATATCTTAATTTGACGATTGAAAAATTAGACCTCAAATTGAAATTGAGAAATAAATTTTAAGATGTTAATCTAGGTAATCCTAATAAAGAAATATTTATCAAAAATTCGGTATAAAGAGCCCAGGGAATAAGCGCCGGCATCAAGTTTTAGAAGTCGATTATAGCGGCGGTGGCAGATATATATATATATATATATATATATATATATATATATATATATATATATATATTTAAAAACGATTCAGTCAAAAAAGGTCAGTGGTTAATTAAAATGAAACGAACTAGAGGAAAAATGTTCTCCCAGTCTCATGAATTATTCAAAAATACTTGTCATCTGCAGACATGCTTCCATCAAATTGCTTTTATTATCAGTGTTCGCTTAAAAATGTTACCTGTCATTAAAACAAACATTTCTTCCTAAAGGTAAGTTTTATTTTTGGTATATTTTATATTTTCAGGTATATCTTGAAAAGCGGATTACATATTTCAATATTATTTTTTAAATATTTTGACCTATCAAGAAGGCCAAACTTTTCTTGAAAATACTACAATCCACCCCGGCTTAGCTGGGGTGATTTTTGTATCTCCATTACAGCGCCAACTCCCGGGTCCAATTTGGAATCTAAACCATTCTCGAATTTTCGAACTAAATCTGTTTATTTAGTTCGAAAATTCGATCAACAACACAAAATTCCATCAAAATCGGTCCACCCGTTTAGGAATTCATTCACATACATACATATAGAAGAATAATATTATATGAAGATAATCGGGTCAAAAGAAAAATCTGAAAATTAAGGTCTCCAAAAATGTTTTTGCGCTATTTATTTGTATTTGGGATATGGTAATCCACTTTCCTATTACTATTTGTGCTCCAAGGTATCGAAGTAATTTTGCTTCGTTGATAGATTACTTAAGTAAATAGGAACGCTAGCGTAAATATTTTTTACTGATATAATAATACCGATATCGTGAAATTGTTTTTATCGTGAATTGTAGAAGTACTTTTTTACTTTTTATTGTAAACACTTATGAGATGATATAAAATGACAGAATGTAAAAAAACTCCCAAAGACGAGATAATACGGATTCTCTTCCAGCAAATCCTTTATGACATTTATGACTGCCTCTGTATTAGTACAACTTATTGAATTTTTTCGTCAATAAATTCTCAGTAGCTGCCCTATATATATATATATATATATATATATATATATATATATATATATATATATATATATATATATATATATATATATATATATATATATATATATATATATATATATATATATAGTAATATCTATAACCGTCGTATTAAGATATCAGTAATATTCATTTATTAATTGAAATATTATAATATCACTTGACGAATATATTAATATTAACTAATACTAACAAATTATTAACCTAAAGTTAAAGTATTGTTACGAGCTTGAGGTTCGTGACAATAAAAATTGCCGATAAAATTACCTAAATTAACACTTTAATTTACTTTACCCAAATTAAAACTAAAAACACTAATAATTAAACTCACTAATTCACTTAATTCCGCTCCGAAGCTTCGCTTGTGTCGCTGAGTTCAACTCTGTGTCGATCGCATCTTGCGCCACCTATTTATTTAAATTAGCAAAATATCCGGAATGTTCAAGTAAACACGCGCAAGGTACCGAGAGTTCGAGTATAGATTTTCTGGTTCTTCGGGTGGCGCTGTCGGTCGAAAGATCTGTGATGTGATAAACTGCAAAGCTCCCCTCGCTCTCGTTCCGGACACTAGATGGCGCTAGTTGGCTTATTCACACAACACTGCCGCCTCCTAAGACATGCTCGTCCCGAGCATTATCGGTCCCATAATAACGCGCCAAGCGATCCACATGGACGATCTTAGGAGTCCCTCTTGCGCCTTTCCGTATCCGGTAGGTCACATCGTTGATCCTGGTTACAATCCGGTACGGGCCGTCCCATTTAGCTTGAAGCTTAGGAGATTTCACTTTGCTGCGGACTGGATTGTGCAACCACGCTAATGAACCTTCGTTGAACCCTTTATTGTTCATTTTGCGGTCGTACCGGGTTTTCATTTTCTCAGACATTTGCTGGCCCGATTGTCTGACGTGCTCATAAATGTCATTCATTTTGTTCCGCAAGTCATTTGCATAATCGGTTATACTGCGTGGGGCATCAGGTGGTATCCCGGTGATCAGGTCCGCAGGCAGCCGTAATTCTCTTCCAAAGTTTGCGAAAGCTGGTGTCACTGCTGTACTTTCGTGAACAGAACTTCGATATGACAACAAAAACGGTTGTATGTGCTTGTCCCAATCTCGTTGCCGATTGTCTACAACTTTTGCTAGGCACCTCTCCAATGTCTGATTAAATCGTTCCACCATTCCATCAGATTGCGGGTGATAAGAAGTCGTTCTTGTTTTATGAGTACCCATAACTCGGCAAGTTTCCTGGAATATTTGAGACTCAAAATTCCTTCCTTGATCGCTGTGAATCTCTAAAGGTACTCCAAAACGACAGAAGACTTCGTGAACTAGTTTATCTGCAACTGTTGAAGCTTCTTGATTTGGAATGGCGAAGACTTCTGGCCACTTAGTGAAGTAATCCATCACAACCATGAAATACTTGTTACCGCTTTCACTCTCCGGAAACGGCCCCGCCACGTCAATGGCTATTCTCTCCCATGGTGCACCCACATTGTACAACTTCAATGCACCCCTACTACGAGTCTGAGGTCCCTTTACAGCCGCACAACTTGTACATTTGCGACACCAGTCCTCGACATCGTTTCGACAGTGGACCCAGTAAAACCGTTCTCGGATCTTCAGTAGAGTTCGTTTAACTCCCAGATGGCCTCCTGAACAATCATTATGGTACAGCTGTGGAACATCCGGTACTTTAGCTTTAGGGACAACCATTTGCAAATGACAGCTATCTCCCCGAACGTTTTCCCATTTACGACACAGAACTCCATCCTGAAGCAGCAAGCTGTCCCACTGGGCCCAATAGCTTTTAGTGGTCGAACTCATCGCTGAGACGTCACTCCACTTGGGCTTGGGAGCACTGGCCTTTATCCATTCCAGAATCGGCTTGATGTCCGGATCTTCCTGCTGTGCATGTAGTAAGATGTCCTTCCACTCGTTGCTGAGGTGGTCTGCCCTGAACATCCTCACGGATACCACTTCCTTACTCTCTTGCCTAGTACAATGTTTGCAATCTTCAGGACAAGGTCTTCTTGACAATGCATCTGCGTTGCCATGAGATTTTCCGCTGCGATGTTCGATCTCAAAGTCGTATTCCTGCAGTAGTTCAATCCACCTCGCAACTTGTCCTTCTGGGCTTTTAAACTGCAATAGCCATTTTAGTGCAGCATGGTCAGTTCGTAAGTGAAACTTTCGTCCCAGAAGATATTTGCTAAAATGCTGTAACGACTTTACCACAGCGAGCAATTCGCGTCTTGTGACACAATAGTTCCTTTCCGGTTTTGACAACGACTTGCTGAAGTACGCTATCACGACCTCTTGGTCACCACTCCGTTGAGACAGCACACCGCCAAGTCCTATATCACTTGCGTCTGTGTCAACTATAAATTCTTTGCTTGCATCGGGGTATCCCAAAATAGGTGTTTTGCACAGACGGTCCTTGAGCTCCTGGAATGCGATATTGCAACTTTCATCCCAGCAGAAATGTCGCTTCTCCTCGGTTAGCTTGTGCAGAGGTTTGGCTATATCTGCAAAGTTCTTCACGAATCGCCGGTAATAGGAGCACAAGCCCAAAAATGCTCTAACCTGCGTCTTGTCTTTTGGAACCGGCCAGTCCTTGACAGCGCCGATTTTCTCTGGATCTGTGCGGATACCTTCTTCCGATACTACAAACCCCAAAAAGTTAACTTGCTGTTGGAATAGTGAACATTTCTTCGGGCTCAACTTGAGGTTGGCACTCTGAATCTTCATAAGCACGCGTTCCAGGTTTTGAAGGTGTTCCTCAAACGTACGGCCCACGATGATGATGTCATCCAAGTAGACCAGACAGGCATCGCCAATTAGCCCGGTAAGTACAAGTTCCATCAGCCTTTCAAACGTTGCTGGAGCATTGCACAACCCAAACGGCATTACTTTGAATTGCCACAGACCCTTTCCCGTCGAGAACGCAGTTTTCTCCTTGTCCTTAGGGTCAATTTCAACTTGCCAGTAGCCACTTTTTAGATCCAGCGTGCTAAACCATTTTACTCCTGTAAGCATGTCCAGCGTGTCATCAATTCTTGGCAAGGGATAGCTGTCCTTCTTTGTAACGTCGTTCAGACGGCGGTAATCAACACAGAACCGCGTGCTGCCATCCTTCTTCTTTACCAGCACCACGGGTGAACACCATGGACTAGATGAAGGTTCAATAACACCATCCTTCACCATTCCCTCAATCATGGTTTCCACTTCCTTTTCACGTGCTACCGGCAATCTTCTTGGCCGCTGACGGATAGGCAATTCCTCTCCTGTGTTTATTTTGTGTTGAACTAAGCCAGTCTTTCCTATGTCAGCATCGTTTGACGAGAACACATCGGCGTACTTGAGTAACAACTTCTTCGCCTTGACCAATTCGTTCGGGGAGAGAACACTGCGACAGTCTTCCAAAAGTGTGGTCACTCTCGTTCCTGAATCCTTGCTGGGGGTCCCACTCGATATATATTGGCACCGACGTAACCAATCCACTTCCTCACAAGTGCCAACCAGTGTGCCTTTTTCTATAATCTGTTCTCGGTCGCAAAGGTTCAGCACACGTATTCTTGAGATGTCAGTGGTTCTGACCAAGGTTCGGGCTACTTTCCATGGAAGGTCATTGTTTACCCTTTCCACAAGTACACACCGGTGAGCTTGCCCAGCATTTCGGGGAAGACTAACCGGAACAATCGTTTCCGATCTCGGCGGAAGAACAATCTTCTTAATGCTGTACACGTTCCCTGGTAACGCACCTTCCATAAAAAGTTCCTCCTGTCCACATTTCAAAACACCTTGCTTAACGTCGATCTCACAACAATTATTCCTCATAAAGTGTAGGCCTAGGATGCAGTCGTCCATTATATCAGCCACGATGACATTATGCAGGTAGATCACGTTGCCTAGCTTCAACTCCATCTCCTTCTCTCCACGGACGGGTATACGCTGACCAGTGGCTGTTACCAAATTAATGCGTTCTCGGTTGTATGCGGAGTCCCCAAGGAACTGACTTATAAGTTGGGAACTAACAACCGTACGAGAGGCTCCAGTGTCTATGGTCAGTTTACACGGCATTCCGTTGACCTCGCCCTTGATGATTAGACTGTTCCCATCATGGGTTTGTGAGATCGAGATCCTTGGGGTTCTTTTAACATCAGCCAGCACCCGCCCCGCAGTTCTGGCTTTTACTCGTTTCCCTGCTGCTGCTGGGCGGTGCTGTTGGCCGCACTACCCACCTGGGATCGTTCACCTTCCCTTTCTAGGGTTCGCTTAGGGCAGCTGGATCGAAGATGGCCCTTTTCCCCACAACCATAGCACCTTGGGCTGTATCCTTTGTTGCGGTCGCGAACTGTAGCGGCTGCAACCTCCCTGACGCGATGGGAACGATGATCCTGCTGCACGGCTTCTACCTCCAGTGCATGGGCCAAGGCGTCCTTAAGCGTCTCGTGGTGCCCGAGCCTCACAGCAGCTCTGACTTCCAGGTCGCGGATGCCGTCGATGAATGTCTGCACCAGGTTCCCTTCAATGAGCGCAGGTACAGACCGGTATGCTTTTCGCACCAGTTTCTCCACCTCTAGAGCCCACTGCTGCAGGTTTTCGTTGATGCGCTGCACACGATCTTTAAGCTGCGCACGAGAGACGTGTTTCAGGTGAGCGTCGCCATATCTCGCCTCCAATGCCTCAAGGAGTTGCTCATAAGTCACTTCCTCACCGAGAGCTTCCAGAACTGTTAAGGCCTGGTCGCGCAGGCCTAGTGTGAGAGCAGTCATGGCCTGACTTTTATTCCAGCCGTTCGCCTTCATAACAGCCTCGAACTGGATTTTGTAGGCTGACCAGGAAGAGGTACCGTCGAACGGTGGCACCTTGAACCCACGTAGCGAAGGTGTTGTAGCTACTACGGGAGCTGTAGCTCCATCTCCAAGTTTGAGTTCGTCCAGTGATTTCTTCATGTCAGCCATTACGATGTCAACCCGATTGTTTACTTGGTCGATTCGGGTTTCAGCTTTCTCGATTCGGTTTTCCTTTATCTCCTTCCCGAAGGTAGCGTGAAGGTCCTTCATGAGGAGCATCTGTTCCTCCTGTCGGCGGGCCTGTTCCTCGTGTCGGCGGGCCTGTTCCTCCTGCTGCTCTTTCAACTGACGGGCCTGTTCCTCTTGTCCGCCCCGCAGTTGATCTTCCAAACGACGGACCTGTTCCTCCTGTCGACGAGTTTGTTCCTCCTGCTGCTCTTTCAACAGACGGGCCTGTTCCTCCAGTCCGCGCTGCAGCTGCTCCTGTAGCATGGCCATCAGAGCACCTAAGTCAGGTGCCACAGACGTAGAAGCTGCTGACGGACCGGCTTCCGTGGCCGGCGGCTGGCCCTCAGACATCTGCGGCGTTGCACCACCAAATCTCCTCTGGTCCGTCTTCTGCTGGCGTTGACTTCGGGTACGGACACCCTCCGTTTCCTCCTTGGGTAAAATCGGCATTATTTTATCCCACTTCTGACACCAATTGTTACGAGCTTGAGGTTCGTGACAATAAAAATTGCCAATAAAATTACCTAAATTAACACTTTAATTTACTTTACACAAATTAAAACTAAAAACACTAATAATTAAACACACTAATTCACTTCATTCCGCTCCGAAGCTACGCTTGTGTCGCTGAGTTCAACTCTGTGTCGATCGCATCTTGCGCCACCTATTTATTTAAATTAGCAAAATATCCGGAATGTTCAAGTAAACACGCGCAAGGTACCGAGAGTTCGAGTATAGATTTTCTAGTTCTTCGGGTGGCGCTGTCGGTCGAAAGATCTGTGATGTCATAAACTGCAACGCTCCCCTCGCTCTCGTTCCTGACACTAGATGGCGCTAGTTGGCTTATTCACACAACAGTATTAACCCATCTTTACTACTAGCCCTCGGCCAGGGCAGTCGGCGACTGCCCGTTCCACGCCCCGCGCGCCTCTCAAGGCCCCCACGCACATCCAGACACCCACACATAGCCGCAAGTGATTTTACGTGCACACATTAAGGCGATACCTCCAGCGAACGACCTTGAGCGTTTGGTCTGTCGACGCTCGCTACAATATATCGCGTAAGAAATCTGTAAGACGCCACCTAATGCTACGAACGTAGTATTATTTTTTCAATGTCAATGAACTATTCTATGGAAATAGACACGGCGCACAATGATAAATGTATTTTAATTTATTCTTTATTCGGTATATTAGTTGCATTATATTAGAATTATTTATTCTAATATATTATCTAATTAATAAAAATGACTATTTTGATTATTTTTAACTATATACTATACTGCTGATATTGAATTAGCTTTTTATAGTGTAAATTATAATATTTGTCGAAATATTAATTATGGATTCGAACTTTACATGCTAATGGTGCTTCATTTTTGTTATTTTCATTTACTTACATATTGAAAATATACTTGAATAGTAGGTTTTATTATTTTATTTAGCTACTGAATTTTAGGATATGTTTTACCTTGAGGTCAAATATAATTTTGAGGAGCAATAGTTATTACCTACCAATCTTTTATCTGCTATTCCTTATTTAGGAACAATATTAGTAAATTGAGTTTGATGGAGATTTACTGTTTATAATTCTATATTTATTATTTTAATGTTTACCTACTGGGTAGGTAATTATTAAAATAATAAATATAGCATTAGTAACCAAATAGATATTTTTTTTAAATTTTTAAAATTAAAATTTTCGTATTTTTAAAAATTACTAAAAAAGGGTTTGAAATAATAGATTTTCTCACAAAAGAAGGGAACTTGAAAAAAAAAGGAAAAAAAAGCGGGACCAAAACCAAGACGCGAACCACGGAACTCCGATATCACGCCCGACCGACATACCACCTGAGCTATAACGACCGTTAGTGATTTGTCGAAATTTACCTTCTTATATTGTAGCAGTTTTTTTATTGCCTGAAAACATGGACAAAAGGACATTTTCTAAAAATAAATCCAAGCGTTCGTCGCTAAAATCGTTGGAGCCGTATAATTTTCTCATCTGGTTCGGTTCTATAAATATTTAAATATATAAAAATTATAAATTAAAATGAAAAGATAAATATACATAAATATCAATTAAATAAAATAAATACAAAATAATATTATATTATTACTGTTATTATTATTATTATTATAAGTTGTGGTTCGGTGAAGCTGCAACCTAATGGACCATGATCTGAAATTTTTATGAAAAGAAGTGACTGACGTCAATTATTATTATTCTTATTTTTTTCATTACTGCCTTTTTCAACCTCACAAGATATTTGTAACCGCAAAAAAAAACTAGGTATAAGTAAATCAGTAATATAGTGTTATGTATGATTTAGACTAAATAAAGGTTCTTAAAAATAGACGTAGATAAAGAAATTGCATAAAAAATTACTCAAATAAAAATGCAATAAACTTGTTAATTTTATAGGTACTTAGTAAAATATTAAAAAAAAGACGTGTGGCACTCGGGGACTGCCGCGGTAAAGCTATTGCCTAGCATTTTGTATCAACTTATGCAATTATAATTATTTATTTATTTTATTTATGCAGTATTTCTTTTTCTTTGATATCAATTCAAGTTACTTAGGTTAATCCAATCAAATTCAACCAGATTTAACCGAACCCGCGTTATAACGAACTCACTATTTGTGAAAAATACTGTATCACCGGACCGCGTCGCAAAAACTCAGGTTCGCGCAGTACATACGTCAGGACGGCCGTACGGCAATTATATTAACAACACGCGTAACTACTCAGTTCCACACTCCACGGCAAGATTTGTCACTTATTATTTATTGTCCAATTAATTGTCTTTAAATTCAAATGGCACGCTCTATTATAATCAATAAACGATAATCGCGTATAGTGAATTTCGAGGTAAATTATTATATGTAAACGTTTTTGAATCGTCGTAATGAAACATATTTCCTAAAGAAAATATCTTCGCAATTAATTTGAAGTAAAATAACATTAGAAGTAACGTATAAAAACAGAAAAATTATCAAATTTTTGATCGAGTTCCTAACCAGTACACAAGCAAAAATGGCGAAATATCATTTTCAGATTTTTTTCTATATAGTTATTTGTTACAGAGTACACAGATAAAATTCACTCTCACAGATGACAAATTTCAAACACCACAATATCTAATTTTTTACTCTGCTATCTTCAGCGCTGTACACGTACGGAACGATGTCGTTGAGAGCCGTGGTAGCTCACATGGTTAGCGCTCGTTATAGGTATCACAGTACGGGAGCAACCCGGGTTCGATCCCCACTGGCACCAATGAAATTGTTGCGTGCTGATTTAGCTATCAGTTGGAAAGTCTGTTTTTCTGGGCCGTTTTGTTTTGTTACACTGACATCTCGCAAGTCACCTAGGGACCTAGGAGGTTGTCGGTTGCTTATTTTTTATTTTTCTTTAAAATTTTCGTCGGTAAAATAACATATTTATAAAAGTAAAAAAAGTAGAGTTACAGCCTATATACGTCCCACTGCTGGGCACAGGCCTCATCTAATTTCTGATAGGGTTTTAAGGCAAGGAAATGTCCGCCACGCTGCCTCAATGCGTGTTGACGAACTTCACATTTCTTCGAAATATATATTTTTTAATTTCTCAGACATGCGCTACCAGCATGCGACGACGCGGCCCGCGCCTTGCCGCCACTTGCGTTTGCCGCGCTTTGTCTCGTCACAGAGTGGCGAAATCACAGTAATATTTTTATGGTATGGTATTTTATAAACAGCACCTGTCTAATATTATGAAATATGTATATAAAACTCAAAACTTACCTTGATAAATGTATACCCTTTTGTTTGTAATATTTTTTTAGACCTCTCTTCAATCGTTTCTGCTTATTCCCCATGTTTTACAAACTAAACTTAAACATTAATAAAACTGTACAATTAATATAACTATAAAACACTACTATTAAACAAGAATCAGAAAAAACCTACTCCCTACAAAATTAAATTTTTGCAGTAATATTTTACGATTTTATTTCGTATTGCTGAGCTCTCGCAACGCGGCGTACGTCCACCTAGCAACACGATGCGCCCCGCACTGAATTTGTGGACGAATGCGGGGGTGATATAGACGCAGTATTTAATCGGGACGCATTTTTAATTTATTATCATAAAAATAATACATATTTCCAAAAAGTAACCAAACCAAATTATTTTATTTTGTATTGCAAAGCATAACAAAACATTTTTATATTCCTTTGATAAACAATGAAGGAGTAAAGTGGTTTCATCTCAACGATTTGGAGGTGATTTAGGTATTTTTTTATTTATTATGTGACACCGATAGAAAAATTATGGCTAAACCAAATTACGTATCAGATCATGTAGATTACTAGCTATTATAGCTATTTTTTTCATATGTAATTTCTCTGTAAGTGTCGACGAAAAGTTGGTTCATCTGCACGCTTTTTTCAAGCTTTTTGCGAGAGAGCAGCCTTAATAAATGCAATTTGTTCATTCATATTCAAAATTTCAAAACTCTTCGACAAAGACAACAAAGACCGAGGAAAAGAAACGACGTTAGACCATCGTTAGACAATGCACGGCCTTCAAGCCATACCTACGTGCCCGTCGGAGAGCGTGAGGTTTTTTTCGTTACGAAATTTCTGGATTTTCCCGCACTCAAGGCCCGCGATAGAAGCTATGCAATAGCTTAATAATAAGTTTTTTAGGATATTTATGTAAAACATAAAGGTTTATATTATGTTCTAACTACGTTCACGCTTGCGCATATAAAACCGCGGAATTTCACTAGTTTTATTATCAAAACAATAATTGACAACCCTACTCTTAGTTTGCCTTGATTTTACCAACTCAAACTCGTTTTAGGAGATCAAAACATTGAGAGAAAGATAGGAGACTATTTTTTATTTAATATGGTTCATCAAATCCGTGAAAATAGTTTAAAATACTCACACAATAAAAAAGTAAGCGCTGGCATGCGACAAAAATTGTACCATAAATAATAATACTAATAATAATAATAATATGCCTGGCGTAGGGAATTGACGACCCCACCGCCCGCTGACGCAACAGTTAAGTGACAAAACTGCTACGTCAACGCAGTCAGTCAGCGCCTTGCGAGAGGTGTGAGCGCCGTGCCTCGGCAGAATTCAGGGTGCAAAGGCCCGTTTGTGCTTATGGCCGTCCACGATACGGTGCCGGGCCTTGGCGTCTCCCGTTAATGGACGCCCATATTATGGATGATGGAAAAAAAGATAGTGCGCAAAGGGCCGCTGCCTGGAGGTCGCCAGGGCGCGTCTGGAGCTGGCACTGGACGCGACAGCATGCGGGCCGCCAGCCGAGCGCGGGGTGTTGCAAGACCACCTAGCAGCCCCCCGCATCCATCATCCCCACCAGAAGGCTTGGTGTCGGCTGGGTCTTCTCGGACTCAGCAAGCGGCACCCGCCGCTGGTGGAGCACGTTGCATGCGTTGGTCTAAATCAATGAATGAAAACGCACTGCGGGCGTATTTTAGGGCAAAAGGGGAAGAAACTGGATGTTTGGCGTATCGCTCGTTTTGCAGAGCTGGAGCCATCTCTATCCGTCACTGAGCAAAACCTGGCAGACCGAGTTAGGTACATCCTGCGCTTCAACATATTTGGTGACGCCGAACTCGAACGACTACGACGTGAGGCTATTCC
The DNA here is from genome assembly GCA_036936625.1 of Parnassius smintheus behrii. NCBI lineage: Eukaryota > Metazoa > Arthropoda > Insecta > Lepidoptera > Papilionidae > Parnassius > Parnassius smintheus. The sequence continues at coordinate 14,107,482 of JAUPFT010000031.1, read as the reverse complement.
TTCATCGAATGGAAATGCTACGGCTGGGAATGTTGCGCCACTAGATGCGCCACAAACAGCATATGTGGATGCTGCCGTCAACATTCCATTTGTGGCTAATTCAGACGATGATGGAATAGTCTCCCACGAACTAGAGAAAATGAGGAGCATATTGGAAGAGTCGATGCTGGAAACGCGCAGCATGCCTCTCGAAAATCAACCGCGACTTCCACGCATACCCCTTAGCAAGCGAAATCGGGCTGTCGTGCGGGCTCTTAACCCAATGCTGGTGACCTATTTGGAAGCCAGTCGGGACCTTTGCGAGACGGATTCAATTCTTTTTGGCGCTGCACTGGCAGTATGCCGTATTATTGGCGCCAAACTTCCCGTGGCTGGACGTGCTACTCAAAAAAGTAGCGCCATCCCAGCCTGGAGAAAAAGAATTGAGGGCCGTATCGCAAAAGCAAGGGCCCTTATCGGCAGACTGACAAGCTTCAGGTCGGGTAATAATAGACCCAGGATTATGCGCACCGTTAGGATGGCGTTTGCTGGGAAAAATATCAATTGTTCCAGCCGGATATCACGCAAAAACTAACGGAGCGCATAAATGACCTGAAGCAAAAAATCGCTGCTTGGGGGAAGCGGATTCGACGATTTAGTGAGAGGTCAAGGCGGTTCAACCAGAATCGTCTCTTCCAGGGTGATCAGAAGAGGCTCTATAAATCATTGGAGTGACCAGAGGTATGTGGAGCGGGCCCAGGACCGGATTAGGCTGACACGTCGCATTTTGGCGTGGCCTGTGGTCAGAGCCCGTAAACCACAGCGAGGGCCCTTGGATGGAAGTTGTTGAGAGCCAGACTGCAAGTGTTACGCCTATGGACCCCATCACCATAACGCCTGAAGACGTGGCTGAGGCGGTCCGTAGGACCCCTAACTGGAAAAGTCCGGGGCTCGACGGGCTGCATCATTACTGGCTGAAGGGGTTCGTAGTGTGTCACGCTGTGCTCGCCCGACAGTTTCAAGAGGCTCTCGATCAGAAGTCGCTCCCGAGCCTCTTCACTACTGGGATCACTCATTTGGTTCCTAAAGATCAGGATACCACAGACCCGAGCAAATACCGCCCCATCACGTGTCTACCCACCATATATATGACACTGACATCCATTTTGAGTGCGAGAATCACTCGTCACCTGGAGCTAAATCAGGTGATGTCACGCGCTCAAAATGGATGCCGGGGCGGTGGTCGTGGAACCAGGGAACCACTCCTCATTGACGCGGTCATTGGCAAAGTGGTGAAACGCAACCATCGGAATTTCACCGCCGCCTGGATAGACTACAGAAAGGCATTTTACTCGGTGCCCCATACATGGCTAAAGAGAGTCCTCCAGCTGTACAAAATTGACTGTACAATTGGAGACTTCCTCGAGCAGTGTATGGGGCAAAGGAGTACGATCCTTTGCTATCTGGGCGAGCGGATGATGGCTGCGGAGAACCACATAAGGATAAGAAGGGGTATCTTCCAGGGCGATTGTCTGAGTCCAATCTGGTTTTGCCTATCCCTGAACCCTCTCAGCACTTTACTGGAGGACTCCGGGAAGGGATTTCAGCTTCGGAAAGGAGGTACAAAAGTGACCCACCTTTTCTATATGGATGACCTCAAGTTATTCGCCTCCAGTCGCTCCCATCTTATGGAATTGCTAAACATCACTTGTGAATTTAACAATTCTATTGGAATGGAGCTGGGAACGGATAAGTGTGCGGTCCTCCATGTTGAAAGGGGAAGGGTTGCTAACTCTGAGGGCATAGACTTATCTATGCCCGTCAACTTAAGGACCCTTTCCGAGGCTGAAACATACCGATACCTGGGTATGTCACAGAACATCGGTATCGATGAGGCTGGTATGAAACAGTCAGTTTGCGACGTGTTTTATGCACGCTTGACCAAAGTGCTTAACAGCCTTTTGTCCGGTGTGAATAAGACACACGCATATAACGGTTGGATCATGCCTGTCCTCATGTATACCTTTGGCATACTCAGGTGGACCCAGACTGAACTTAACGCCCTGGATGGAAAAGTCCGCACTACCATGACGTCCCATAGGATGCATCATCCGAGATATTCGGTAATGAGGCTGTACTTGCCGCGAAAGCATGGTAGACGTGGTTTTCTGAGCGCGCTCACCATGCATAATCGCGAAGTGTGCAGCCTCCGTGATTACTTCCTGGCGAGATCGGATGATCCATTCTATAATGACGTCATTTCTAGTGATAAAGGGCTTACCCCTCTATCCGTAGCCAATGAGCATTGGCAGGACCCGGCAGTGCTTAGCATTTCCGACCGGGAGACCGTATGGAAGGAGAAGGAGCTCCACGGGAGGTTGTACAAGGCTCTACATAAGCCTTTCGTAGACACAGTAGCCTCCCTCCACTGGCTACGCTTTGGTGATCTCTTCGGGGAAACCGAGGGTTTTTTCTGTGCAATACAGGATCAGGTTATTAAGACCAACAACTATCGGAGATACATCCTAAAGGATGGCACCGTGGACATCTGTCGAGCTTGTCGCCATCCCGGGGAGTCACTTAGGCATGTCATCTCCGGTTGTTCGGCGCTTTCTAACTCTGACTACTAGCACAGGCACAACCTAGTAGCCAGAATTCTTCACCAGGAGCTCGCTCTGAAATACGGTCTCGTGGATCGGAAATTGCCGTATTACAAGTACATGCCGGAAGCCGTGCTCGAAAATGATCGCGCCAGGCTCTATTGGGACCAGGCCATCATCACAGACAGGACTATTCTTGCGAATAAGCCTGATATTGTGCTGATGGACCGGGCATAGTCAAGGATATTTTTGGTCGACATCACCATTCCGTATGACGAGAACCTCGTGAAAGCCGAAACTGACAAGCAAACAAAATATCTGGACCTGGCTCACGAGGTGACCGACATGTGGGGTGGTCTGCCGACCGAAATTATTCCTGTAGTCGTCTCTGCAAACGGGCTAATCCCAGTCAGCCTCTCGGGTCATCTGAGGGGACTGGGACTACGTGACGGACCGCTCCGGGCTCAAATGCAGAAGGTGGTGCTCCTCGATACCGCCCGCATCGTCCGCCGGTTTCTTTCCCTTTCCCATTAACCCTCGGCAATTTGGTCTCCCCTGCCGAGGGCCTCCATCTGGCTGGGCTTTTATTTATTTATGTATTTTTATATTTATTTTATGTTATTGATATTTATGTATATTTATCTTTTCATTTTCATTTATAATTATATATTTATAGAACCCAACCATATGAGAAAACTATATAGATACCCCACAATAATAATATTATTTCCTATTAACCCTCGGCCGTTTGGTCTCCTCTGCCGAGGGCTTCCATCTGGTTGGATCTTTATTTATTTGTGTATTTTTTGTATTTATTTTATTTTATTGATATTTATGTATATTTAACTTTTCATTTTAATTTATAGTTATGTATTTATAAAAACCAGCCAGATGAGAAAACTATACAGATACCCCAACAATAATAATATAATAATAATAATATTCCACAACTATCACACAACGCCATCTAGTCCCAAGCTAAGCAGAGCTTATGTTATAGGTACTATAGTACGGCCGCTGAGTTATTACCGATTTGACAGATTATCCTTAAATTAATCGATATAACCTTGCACGAGCGACACATTTGCGAATGATTTAGAATACCTCTTTAATATAAAACTTTATGTCAAAATGTCAGAATCAAGTAATTTTCCAATAAACTCTGTTTCAAAACTTAAAATAGTTTGTAAATAATACGAAAACATTTATTTTTTGTTCTTTGGCGTGCTTGTACAAAGTTACATCGTGCGTCTAGTTTTCATAGTGATGTGCTTGATAGTATTCGGTCCGAATTCATTGGAATAAATATGATATTTATTTTATTTGGATATTTTTTTTACTTATTCCTTCGAGCAACTAGACTATAATGCTACCATTTTTTTGCGTCTCCTAATTGCACTGTGTTGCCAGTATCTCTATGATTTTTAAGATTTATGTGTGATCCAAAAAAAAAAATACTGTTTTCTATGATTTAAAAATAAATGCAATTAAAATGATTATGTATAATTTTTAACATTCATAATATATAAAACAACATTTAATAAATATAATTTTCTCCCTCAATTAAGCAATGTTGTAGGTGTGTTTTTTTAAGTAATTGGCGATACTATTCTGGCAACACCCTTACCACCGCTATTTTAATCTGTTTAGTCGTCTTCCGTACTCTCGTGCGCACAGACTACGTTCTCTTGTGTAACCGTTGTTTTTTGACTCGGCTTTCTCCTGTTTATCGTTGCGCTTTATTGGACTAATTTTGTTTGTGTTTGGTAATTTTGTTTGTGTTTGGTAATTTTGTTGAAAATGCCGAAACGAGGAAAAACATTGAATAGTCAATATCGTGAGCTTGTACTAAAGCTACAGGATTACTTTGAGCGTGAGTCACAAAATGGCGGCCCTTTGATTCCTGTCATTTAAGTGAAAGATCGGGTTTCACAAGCTCTTGGAATTGGTGCAAAAACACTATATAATATAAATAAAGAAAAATTTGGTGCTTCTGGAAGTGAAGATAATGTTTTACGCACTCCTAAGAAAAAACGAAGACAAAAGCCCGTGACAGGTGTTGATGTTTTTGATTCAGATGCAATAAGAAACCACATATATGGTTATTATACTAGGAACGAGTTTCCAACTAGACGTTTACGGCCTACTCAGGCCGACAAGAAAGCTGATCTCATAGCATGGCTACACCAAAATGGAATTGAAACTACTGCCGAAATGCTAAAGTCTGACTTAGTAAAGTTGGTACGCGAAAATAAAACATCAAGAGTCCGTTATGAAGTAGATGAGATAGCTCTAGCACATGGACATCGGGTACTTCGAATTCCGCCTTATCACTGCCAGTACAATGCCATTGAGCTAATATGGGCACAAATCAAAGGTATTGTTTTTTATCGCATAAGTTATGAATATGAATAATTTGTACTATTATAACATCCAATATTCAGCATATAAGTAAAAAGATACATAACTAAGAAATAAATATCTCATGTCCCTTACATGTAGGTAATTGTGTAACATTTCGTTTATTTAATGTAATAAATTAACGTTATTTAATGTTTACATTACAGGTTACGCAGCTCGTAATAATACGACTCCGCCATTCAGTACTAATAAAATGATGGGTCTATTAAAAGATGCTTGCAGCAAAATAACGAAAGAAGATTGGGTCAAGGTCGTCGAAAAGACTCGAAAACTAATAACAGAAGATTATGAACGCGATATAAGAGTGGACACCATTATAGAGAATGAAATTGTCATACAAGTGACTGATAGCGATGACAGCTCTGGCGAATCTGGTTCAGAGTCTGAATAATTGTTTTAATAAATGATAGGTAGTCATTTATTAAAACATCTTGTACCTACTCTATTCATTAAAATGTGTAACAGTGTTTACAAATTTGTTTTATTTTGATATGTCCTCCACCAATTATCTACGCCCATCAAGGATACTCCACCTAATAAAGAACCTGTGTCTTTAACTATTATTGTTTTGATTTTATTTAATTACACACTATACTAGAATATTTAAAAACAAACTGTTCCCAAATAATATTAGGGTTACTGGTACAGTCACTTCACTAGTATTGTCAATTCGTCATGTGTCAAATCGGTAATAACTCAGCGGCCGGAGTATAGGCAACTGATAAACATACTTACATATTTCTAAATACATAAATATTATAGATAAATTACATCCAGACACAGAACAAATGATCGTGCTCATCACACAAACATTTGTCCTGGGTGGGAATCGAACCCACGACCTCCGGCATAGCAGTCAGGATCACTAACCACTAGACCAACAGGCCTGACCATAAATAAAATAAAGTCTCTAGCTCGAGAGGAGAGGAGCCGTGGTAGCTCAGATGGTTAGCGCTTGCTTAAATTTTCACAGTGCGCGAGCAAACCGGGTTCGATCCCCGCCGGCACCAATAATATTGTAATTGCAATTTTAAGTGTTGATTTACCACGTGCTCAGTGGTGAAGGAAAACATTGTGAGGAAACCTGCATGTCTGATAAATAAGAAAAAAAATATTTGGAAGACATGCAAAGTTCGCCAACGCGCAGTGTGGCAGCGCGGTGGATAATTCCTTTCCTAGGACCCTTTCAGAAAATGGAATAAAAATAAAAAAATAATAAATCCAAACTTCATTTAAAACCAAACATTTAAATTGTAAAGTAGCTGCAGGTATCTATAACCATGTAAAAGATATTCCTTTACTCCAACTTGTCCATGTTTCCCAAAACAATTTTTAATTAAGCTTTATATTATAATGCGGATTTTTTATATTTAAAATTTTAATAATAAAGCATTTCGTACGTCTAAGCTGAGGCGCAAATATTTTTCGGCCGCAAATGTAAAAGACCTATTTGTTATTCAAACATAAACATGGTTTTTTAATTAAATCTACCAATCATAAAACGACACGCATTTTTATTGAACACTTCCTATTCAATTCACAAAGTACCTATTATATATTTGTTTATATAAAAAAGTATATTTAAGTACAATCATAAAACTAAATGGAAACACAAAGTAGGAAAATGCATTGAGTTATAAAACACATAAATCAATGGGCAAATGTAAAAATGCTGGAGTCATGCAGCCCTATCGCATGTTTACGTACCGCACGGCTGTAAGATATATTCCAAAGATACGGCCGAGTTACAATATACCGTGATGTAAGCGCATCGGTTGGTAGGTACTCAAATAATATTATGTTTGCGGCGAAATACTGAACGCGGCGACCAGCGACGCGGCCACCTCCTACGAACGCATACAGCGTAATGCAGCCCGCGTGCCCGCTCTCTGCGCACGCCCCTTTATCATAGAAGTCACCTAATTTTCGGAATTATTTCAATTAAAAGAGAAAAAACGAACTTAAAAATTTAAATAAAACGTGGAGAATATAGATTTTTTAATTATCTATCCATTAGTGTTATCCTCAAATGATTAGAGCGTTGCGTTTAGCAACGGATGCATGTAATCAAGAATTTTAGTAATTTTTTAAAAGTTGATTTTAAATGTATTTATAGCACATAAAAATAAAATAGAACGTGGAATGTGATGATAAGATATCGAACATTAATAATGTACTTTTAGATGTTGTTTATTTTTCATAACTAATGAGATAATAGAGTCTGAAAAACGCACTTTCGCAACATTTTGGTCAGGGATTCACCTTGTCGTTTCTTTTCGCGTAGTGTATATATTCTTTGCTCCGGTCGTGTCGGCTTACCGTCACATCGGATTATGAGAGTGAGGGAACAGAGAGTGCACCAGTAAGTCTACGTTGAAGCTGGCCGCCGTGACGGAAATTCGGTCTGGAGGACATTATTATTTTATTACCTTATTTTTATATTTATAAGATTTTATTACTGATCTTTTTAAAAATAATTAAGTATAAATATTTTAAATAAATTAATCTAAGACAAAATGCATTAATTTATAAAAGTTATTATTTGATGATCTATAACACTCTTTTATGAACGTGATTGTTGTTATAAACTAAAGTCCTAACATCCATTAGAAAATGTTAAATCCAAACCCCACAGACTGACGATAGATATCTAATAACCAGTGTGTAAGTATCATCAACTGTACGCTGACAAATCGCCTGTCCAAGCCGGTGAAAGTTTTATTGTTACTCAGTTTAATTAAAGCCTATCTTAAAAGATCTATGTCGAGTAGTATTCAGGGGAACAAAAAAAATATTTGAATGCCTGGCCTAAATATTTACGTATAAGCAACAAAATAATAGGAAAGAATTTCTATTATGTCATGTAACTGATAAAACTGTCAGATTTTACAGCAAGAAATATCGACGAGCAATCGCCTTGAACTGCGAAAAATGAATACTCGCAGGTAAGTTTTGCCTTGGATTTTATTACTTACGGTACGTAATAAAACATGTTTCTTCTCTGACAGAATGAAAATTGTACATAAGAGTACAGAAACACTTGAAGATTCTATCCTTTCATTTTGAAGACGCGTAGACAGTAAATTTTAAATTACATTCATTGCTTTACTATTCGTTGGCTTATTTACTTTGTCTGTCATTTTAGTTTTTAATCCAAAATTATTGCAATTTAATTATATCAAAATAAAATAAGAATAGGCTGATAGATCATGGAATTTAATTCTCTTCCTCTGTCTTCTTACATTTGACCATACATAAAATCATAAAATAACTGCAAATGGTGTTTTTATTGTACTTAAGTCTTTTCATGTTTAGGAAAATCGACGGGTTTAAAGTCAGTGATAAAACTACTACAGAAGTACAGCTCGGTGCACGCGGAGCTCGAAAAATATTTTCATTGCGTTACCTTACATAGCTTAGCTTAGTTTAAAAAGGTGAATTAAAATGTTTAATTGCATGCCTTAATCTCCTTAGCTACCACATAACGATCAACAATATTGGAATTTTTTATTAAATGTTAACGACTCGTGTCGTGAAAGTTCGTGCCCTGACGCATAAATTTTATTAAATTCCCTGCACCGGTGTGGTTTGAAAATTACTTGCATAAAATGTAATATCGCATAGCAAACGTTACCTGTTAGATAATTTTACTGAATATAATTCCATATCGAACAGTCTATATATAATCAAATATATTAATATTCGTAATTCCAGCTGTAAACAACACTGACTTTAGTCCTGGCATTTATTTATTTATTATTGAAACATTCGACGCACAATGTTTAAATGTTCTAACTAAAACTCATCCCTGATTGTAGCAACGTTGTAGCGGTATTCTATGAACTATTTTCACTAAATGAATATCATTTATTTTTTACGTGGTAGAGCCATGCTGCAGTTATATTAGTAGTATAGTTGTAGCACGAATGGGTCGGCTCGACCGGGGAAGGACCACGCTCTCACAGAATACCAGCGTGAAATAGTAGCTTAATGCTGCTGTATTTCGTATGGTGAGTGTAGAGAACCGGAGACCCTTTTTACTGGTAATGAGGCATTCCATCTCAGTCCTCATGGGTGACAACGCATCTGCATTTTGATTTGCAATGGAAGATAGATGTAGATGTCTATGGGCCGCAGCAACCACTTACCATCAGGTGGACTGTGTGCTCGTTTGTCACCCTATTCTATAAAAAAAATATACATGATGTATATAATTAAAATAAAATTAATTTAACTTACCATTAAACTAATTTCGTATATGAAATAATTTATTTTAAAAATTATTTACAATATTGTAAATATTATTTAAGTATTTATGTTTATAGATAATTTTTAACGAACATCATATTAGAGCAGCAACTATATGAAATGATCACAAAAACGATCAACATTAAATATTTCATTGTTCATTTACTAATTTTGTGATTAAGGTCTTGTTAAAATTTTCATTATTAGATGCGCCATATATCAATATTTATAATATATATTAACATAATAAAACTACCTATTTACAGTGTTAGTATTTATTATTTTAAAATATAATGTTTTTGTATCTCCAAAGCACACTTTTTTGCTTTAAAAGGAAATAAAAATATAAACTCTCAGATGTATCCCTGTTAAATAGGATCTTTCAGTTGAAATAGTTTTAGCCAAACTTAATTTACTCTGGACGCCTTCATTCTGGGTTCACGGCGGGTATTCAAAGGTATTTAATATTGTTACGCGCTCAAGTCGACGGCACTAGCGCCATCTAGTCTCGAACCGAAGAACTAAACGTCTTGAAGTCGAAACACGAACTCTCGGTACCTTGCGCGTGTTTACTTGAATATTCTGGATATTTCGCTTCTAATTTATATAAATAGGCGCTGCAAGATGCGATCGGGGAAGTATTGGAGTTGGCGACACAAGCGAAGCTTCGGAGCGGAATAAAGTGAATCAGTGTGATTAATTATTAGTAAAAAAAAAGAATCATTCAAATCAGTTCAGCTATTTGCGAGAAAAGGGTAAACACAAAACAATAAACCATCGAATATGGAACCTATACCCTTTTTGATCTCGGTTGATAATTACTAATAACGTAATTTTGTTGCAATGTAACTGAAAATAGTCCTTGGAACGAAAAGCGCTTAGCTAGTCTGAACCCCATTTATTTTACGACTCGAGTGGACTGTTAGTTTAGTTAGCAAGTGTACACTAAGGAATAATTTACGTTGATTATGCAAGCATGAAGGTGTCCAGAGTAAATTAAGTTTGGCTAAAACTATTTCAGCTGAAAGATCCTATTTAACAGGGATACATCTGAGAGTTTATATTTTTATTTCCTTTTAAAGCAAAAAATTGTGCTTTGGAGATACAAAAACATTATATTTTAAAATAATAAATACTAACATTGTAAATAGGTAGCTTTATATTGTTAATATATATATATATATATATATATATATATATATATATATATATATATATATATATATATATATATATATATATATATATATATATATATATATATTTATATATTGTTACAAATAGAAACACAGATTGACTTTTTAAAAAGATTTTAATGGCCTTTGGCCTAACAAATATTAACTAACTTAAAAGCTTAAAACAAGATTTAAAATAATGACGCTAGTATTCGAGCAAGACTTCCGAACTCCGTGATGACCGATGGCAAAAAAGGGGCGAGTGACTTTTTTTTTTTTTTTTTTTTTTTTGCGCCCGAAGCAATTAAAGGGCTACCCTGTACGTAGGGAGGCGGAAAATGCATTACGCATACCACGATAGCCGGTCTATCGTGGTTATGGGGGACTCACTGTCCTACCGGGGACCCTAGTGGTACCCCCTAAAAACCGCCTTTGGGGACAGGCAGCTGGCTGATTAAGCTCTATTGTGCCTTATCATGAGCGACCCTCTTTTGGGAAAAGAGGGCGCAGGCGGCTAAGAGCCGCTGAGGGAGTGCCTACGAAGGCAAAATAGTATTAGTTGATATAATAATAATTAATTTAATTAGAACTGGCCTGAGCCGCCAGGAGGCAGTTCAGGTCGTTTGACAGTTTATTTGGCGGGTCCGAGAGAGAGTTTCTCGGCCTGCGGACACGATAGCGAGAGGGGGGTGGGGCTGCATAAGAAGCCGCCTCACGAATTAAATTGTTTGGGTGCGACTCTGAGGCTTTGAAGAAGCTCTCAGAGAGTTTTTTAAGGAACTGTTGAATTGTTGGGAGCTCTAAGTCCCGATGAAGGTCGGCATTACGGACGTACCAAGGTGCGTTCGCAGCTCGACGACAGAAGAGGTTCTGAACTATTTGGAGTTCATTTAATATGTTAGGGTTTGCGTGGGCAAAGACGGGGCCCGCGTAGGAAGGGCGAGTGACGCCAGCCGCCCTCCTATATAGCCCAGCGCGGCGTCGGTGCTCTTGATTCAGACCTTTTCTTCTAACACGGCCTCTCCTGACGGGGCTGCGTGCTCGAAGCCCTCAGCAGGAACTCGTGGATGGCTCAGCAACACTCACCGCGTCTCTGAGAAGATACACACAATCAAAGAGACATTTACTTATATCGCGTATTAACAGTTGATCTAAATTCATATAGTTCAAAAAAGCGTCAGATTATGTACCCAATTAGCCAAACAAGTCAGTCAGTCAGAACAGTCAATATGAACAGTTATCAACGCTACACAAAAGCGTTTCAAGTCACATAGGTTTTACACAGGTCTCTTCCCACGCAACCGAATACCCCGCACAAACTCGCGTGTGAAAACAGGATTTACATCAGTCTCTAGCAGGTCACCCCAAATACCTAATAATGGCTGGATTTACACAGGTCTGTTGTCGGCTGCGCCGCCGACTCACCCCAGAAACCACCAGTGTCAGGGTCAACCCAATACCATTCGCACAGGATTTACACGGGTCTCTTCCACTGAACACAACACGTAACGTAGTCAAAATAGTAAACACGGGCTTGTGGTACATAATCTAGCTCAAGAATAGGGAAAGATTATCTTCTCGACTGTCACAGTACCAACACATGACCAAGCGCATTCGCCGCGGCACCTCTAAAGGAACTCGCGCGATCGCGGTACGTGTAATCAGATGTGCGATTTCTGCAAAAGTCCCGTATGAGAGCTATAAACAAAGCATACATCGTTTGAGTCATTATAAAATAAGCTAACAAATTACATACGAATCAGGACAGCTCCCTTCGTAACACATTATCAATTCTATTTTGAAATCATGATAATGAAAATGATAATGTAATCGACCTCCTCCTACTTCAATACACATAAGTCGTTACAATCACAAAAGCAAACCTTTATTCGACAAACATTTTACTTTACTAACTTAAAACATATTTAACATAAATCCATAAAAATAACATAGCTCTCGACACATTTCTTTCACCCCACAAGCTCTACGATAACATGCCTCACTTAAGTGACCCGATAAGGTAAGTTTTGGGTGAGTTTAAGAGAGTCGAGAATACTGCAAATTAAGTGGTTTATGTAATAATTTATGTCCCGTTTGGGTTCACATTCTTATCACAAACATAGTTTTAACTTTTGGATAAGAAATATAGCAAAAAATATAGAAATACGTGGGAACTGATCGAGCTCCACAAGGCACTTGACATAATATTATGCGCCTTTGTTTACTCCAATATTCCAGAGGCCTCTTGACAGATAGGGGTTATTAAATAAAAAAATGCAGCACATGTTTCGGGTTATAATTGCTCGGTCTAACCTGACCATCTCTTATAATCCTACCTAGGTATTCTATTCCGTTGGTAAGAAAGGTACGTTTCTTTAAATTAATTGAAAAACTTATTTTCGTTAGCGTTTTCATAACTGAATCTAATAAAACGAGGTGTTTGTCAATCCCATCCGTCATTATTGATACGTCATCGATGTAGACCATTCTTTTCCATCAATGAAGGATTTTAAGCATTTTAGAGATAGTCTTTTGATTAAAAAAAAATCGGCGCGTTTGCTAAACCGTAGGTGTAACGAATACGGTCTTATGAGTCAATTCTTCTGCAACTATAAGTTGATGGAAGCCATATCCAGAGAACTAAAACAGCGAGCATTACCTAACCTATCTATATAGTCCTTGGTCAAGGGGAGAAGATATCTAGTTTTGACGGTTATTCAATTCAATGCACGATAATCCACGAAAATTCTATCAGAACCGTCATTCTGTTTTTACTAGCAATATTGGACTAGCGTATTCTGAATCGGACTCGTGAATAATTCCTTTATCGAGCAAATCCTTCACTATAGTGCATACTTTTAAGTTTTTGTCATGCGACAATTTGTACATAGTACACGGGCACACCGGTTGCTAACTAAATGATATGTATCTCACTATCTTTCACCTTTGTGGTCGCGGTACCGCTTAAAACGAATTCTGAATACTTGCGACCGACATATACACCGACGTATCAACTTGATCGGACAAAGAAATCAAATTTGTTTGCGGAATATCGTTTACGGTCGCCTCGCTATGAATTATACGTTGGCGATCACTGGTCCTAACATAATACCTTTCCTGTTTAGTACGTTTGTACCAATAATGGCAGGTACACTCAAATTATTGCCACCCACCACATTAAATTAATTTTTATTGTTATATCGCTAAACTCAACGGGTAATGTTACAAATGATTCCGATCTTATTTCCATACAAACCAAGCCGCGTAATAACTGATTAGTAAGTAGGCTTTACTTGACTTGGTAATGACAACATTTGGAAACACATGAAATACCATCGATTAGTACATCTAACGGTATTCCCGATATAACCGCAGTCATCACATCGCGATTTTTATAACTATCCGTGATTTCGCGACAAAAATTGACACCATTATTATTCCGAGAATTTGCGCATTCCTTAGCAAAACAAGTTACTCCTGAATGACCTTCCTTTTTTGCAAAACGCAAACTTCGACGTATCGCATTGAGATGTCGTCGGTAACGAGATTACTTTTTCGTTACTATTTATCGGTGGTGCATTTGACCATTTGTGACAATTAACACTCTTATGACCAAATTGTTTACATTCATAACACTTTATTGATTTTGAATATTTGGGATCACATTGACGTTTTAACGGTTTGCGGTTTGAGTTGCTACTATTAGAGGGTCGGTATTATCGATTGGGACCATTAGAATACACTTTCTTATTATGGCTGTTAGAAGGTTTAACAAAGCTCCGATAAAAGCCACTATAGAATCAGGTGGTAGTTTGGCGTTAGCAGCCATAGCACGAATTTGTGGATCTGCAATTCCACGAATAATAATAGCCGTAAGCAGCTCGCTACTGAGACCTTTAACTATGCGTAACCTTAAAAGTGATTTATGAGCATACTCAGCATATGTGAGGTATTTATCTGACCCCGTCCGCATTACATCATAAAGCATGTTCGCGACATCGACAGAATGTGGGCATAGCGCTTTTAGTTATAATTTTAAATTGGACCACGTGCGAATACTGCTTGTCCATTGGCTAAGCCAGCTGCGAGATTCTCCTTTAAAACAATGTCCGACACGAGCAAGGCATTTTCTGTCATCCCAATGGTTTTAAATACGGGCTCTTTCTACCTCATCACACTACGTATCGAAGTCATGAACATTCGAATCAAAATCAGAGACAAAATATCGGTTGGATCTGACCTGAGTACAGCCGACAGCGCTCAAAAGACGCTCTACGGCATTCGTCACCACGTCATCAGACTGCCTTGATCCCACGTTGCTAGTGTGTGGAGTCAGGGGCGGCATCCCCACTCGCGAGGGCACAGGTGCACGCGACGGTGTAGACATCCCGAACACCAATGCCGATGCCGATGGTGTCGTGTTTGGCAGCTCGAGGGCGCGCCTAGGGCCCGAGCTGGTCGTTGCAATGGCTTGCGTCTCCACTGACGCACGGGGCTGCTCCTCCAGCACGCGTAGCCTCCTCAGGATCTCTTCCATCGGATTGGGCGAAGGAGTTTGCCCACGGCGTTTTTGTTTGTTGCATTTATCGTTACTAGGCATCTCACAGACAAAAACTGTGCTCGAATATTAAATAAACAACTGAAAGGAAACTAAGTTTTCCTTTATAAAACCAGAAATATAGGCGTACAGCGGCTTTTCGGCCTTCTGATCCCACTTCTGATGTTACAAATAGAAACACAGATTGACTTTTTAAAAAGATTTTAATGGCCTTTGGCCTAACAAATATTAACTAACTTAAAAGCTTAAAACAAGATTTAAAATAATGACGCTAGTATTCAAGCAAGGCTTCCGAACTCCGTGATGACCGATGGCAAAAAAGGGGCGAGTGATTGCCAGCCGCCCTCCTATATAGCCCAGCGCGGCGTCGGCGCTCTTGATTCAGACCTTTTCTTCTAACAATATATTATAAATATTAATATACGGCGCATCTATAAATGAATATTTTAACAAAACGTAATTCACAAAATTAGTAAATGAACACTAAAATATTTTATGTTGACTATTTTGTGATCATTTCATATAGTTCCTGCTCTATTTAGATGTTCGTTAAAATATGTCTCCATAAACATAAATACTTAAATAATATTTACAACATTGTAAATAATTTTTAAAATAAATTATTTAAAATACCAAATTAGTTTAATAATAAGTCAAATTAATTTTAAATTAATTATATACATCATGTATACCATAAATGATATTCATTTAGTGAAAATGGTTCTTAGCATACCCCTACAACGTTGCTACAATCTCAGCGATGAGTTGTAGTTAGAAGATTTAAACATTGTGCGTCGCGAATGTTTCAATAATAAATAAATAAATGCCAGGATCAAAGTCAGTATTGTTTACAGCTGGTATTACGAATATTAATATATTCGATTTTATATAGAATGTTCTATATGGAATTATATTCAGTAAAATTTGCGTAACCGGTAACGTTTGCTATGCGATATTACATTTTATGCAAGTACTTTAAAACCACACAGGCACAGGGAATTTAATTAAATTTATGCGTCAGGGCACGGACTTTCAGGACACAAGTCGTTAACATTTATTAATAAATTCCAATATTGGTGATCGTTAGTCTGACCACTAATTATTGATTTTAAATGAATGATTTATGTATATTTAAGAGTATAAAATTTAAATTAAGTAAGAATTGTTCTACATGTACGAGTAGATTTAATTGCAAATACTGTTTAATGGATAATATTCAGTGTCTAACATGAACTGTGGAAGCTAAGGAGCCTGCTGTAAATTTTACAATACGCGAGCAACCTAGGTTAGATCACCGCCGGCACCATACCATATCACATAAGTGACAATTTACTACGCCTTTGGCAATAAAGGAAAACATCATGAGAAATCCTTCATGTCTAGGGAATTAAATATTTCGCGGATGTGTGAAGTTCATCACAGAGATCCCCGCGTGTACGTGTGACTTATTGGTGCTTAACTCTATCAGAAATGAAACGCGGCCTGCGCCCAGCAGTAACTTTACTAATTACTAATGTGTAATATCACCTAAAGAGTTAACAAATACTTAAATAAAAACATAAGATAGCAAAAGATAGAAATAGAAATAGAAAAAGAACAGAGAAGATGAAAAATAAGATTTTTCCTAGGAACTAACCAATTCAGTTAAATTCTGCACTGACTATGCCAGAAGAAATTTGAGAAATTAACCTTGTTAAATAATTTAATTAAAAATATTTTTTCTGATATCATATACTGGTTACAGGTTTACAAACAAAGTATGAAAATGAAAAAGGAAATAAAGCAATCGAATGAAAGATAATGACGGTGGATGATAAGCATTCTAATTTCAGATCAACAAAAAAATATGCAGTCTGCGTATATTTCTAGTGACGCCGATACCATTCTTAACTTCTTTCTTTCTTCAACTACATTAATAAAAAGTATTAAAAAAATTATTGACAAACTAAAATAAAGTAAAAATAACAGGCTGACAAGAAAATAATCTAAAATAATGAGCAATCTTTTTTGACAGTTTTATTTGATTCGAAAAGTCGCATCAATATTGGAAAAAATGTTCGAGCCTAACGTTATGTACATTAGAAACTTTTGGTATTGATATTAGAAAAGTTTGTTAGACAAACATGTAAAAAAGTATCAGTTTTCATTTTTCTAGAGCAAAAAACTATACGAACAAAAGCAAACCCAGTCTAACCAGAGTTAGAAATTCACGCGCGAAAAATAGGATTCTGTATAAGTCTGTCTGGTCCATTATTAAAAAAGGTTATAATTATGAAGTAACGTTAATAAAAGTACACATTTAAACATTTCAATTCACCTTTTTAAACTAAGCTGAAGTATGTAAGGTAACGCAATGAAAATATTTTTCGAGCTCCGCGCGCATCGAGCTGTATTTCAGTCATTGAACTATTATGTACTACGTACTAGAGGAGACACTGCATTCAGCTACTCTGTTCCACTCAACTGCGGTTTATACACCGCACTTTAATCAGTCACTCGCTAGGCGCTTGTAGAGTTGTCACGTGTTGTGTTTATTTAAAAAAAATCTCTTGATAAAAATATGCCGTCGTGTGTACTTAGTATTGCACAAATAATTCAAGAAATGTCAGTAAAAACCAAGGAATTACTTTTCATCGGTTAATAAGATACTTAAAATTCTTCTATACGTAAAATTTCAATAAAAAAGTATTATAGATTAATAATAAAACAAATTATTCCTAAGACGCCATCTCGTGTCATGGAATATAGATTATGAAATTAATATGTTCAGATGCTACATTTCTGTGGGTACTTAAGTATAAGACGAATATATTATTATACACATTTTTTGTAGAAACATATATAAGTTATTATAATCAGGCAAAATGTTTCGTGTTTGAATCTGCTTATCATTCTTTTATTTTATTTTTATGTTTCCACATCAAAGTCAAAGTGGTATAAATTCATCCAATTTTAACTCTCGCGTGCCCAGCATATATGAAAGACTCTTATTCTAATTTAAATAAATATATTTGTAATTTAAATGTTATGTTAATAAGTTTTGTTAAACATACGTTTAGTATGTTTTTTATCTTTGACATAGATACCTTTTAAAATATTCAGATAAGAATGTCATTAAAATTTAATTGTGATATAATATTATGTAATATTATATTAAATAAGCAAATACAATATACAAAATAAATGACAACATTTAAATATTGTTCTCGATATAATTTACCTATTTAACAATACAATTTACTATTACCTACGGGTCATTCTATCTATGTTTATTCTATGATAAAAAAATCAACCGCGCGAACACAGAATACCGTACATTTTTTGTTAGAGATAGCTGTTCTAGTACGTAAGTACATATTACTTCAATGATTTCAGTAGTAGTTTTATCACTAACTTTAGACCCATCGATTTAAAAACTCCAATTGCCGTTATTTTATACTTTTGTATATGGTCAAATGTAAGAAGACAGAGGAAGAGAATTAAATTGCATGATCAATCAGCCCATTCTTATTTTATTTTGATAGGTGTGTGTGTGTGTGTACTTGAAACATAGTATAAAATGTTGAGTATAATTGTTAGTTATCTAATAAATATACATATTTTTTATAAAACCTTCGATACGTTAAATACATATTTTAACCGTGTTGTACAAAGTAAAAATATCTACTACCCCATATCGTCTCGCGGGTATAAGAGGTGACATCGAGAAACTGAAGCAGGTGATGGACAGCAGAATCTTTCTGATAACAACTCAAAATTTATAAAAACTGCGGTTGCAACCCCCCTCCCCCCCCCCCCCCAAGCTCGGCAACTTTAGAAAAAATTCTACGGAGGAAGAAAATGTTCAAAAGTTGTGGACTTTAAACTTACTTTATGGATTAAGGTTATGTTTTAATTGTATTTGAATATTTTTCGTAATAACAGGTACGTTAAATTTTCGAGTAATTATGGAATATGAGTACCGTCGTGGCAGCAGCGCCGCACAAGTGGCACTCAATATCAACAACGTTTGGTCTAGCGAATACTACAAACGAACGCACCACCTGTTATTGGTTTGCCCACTTTAGTTCTGGAAATATCGACCTAAAAAATGACTCCTTGATAGTTCGAAAATATTGGTCAACAATTGCAAATTAAGCGTTAATTGTTGAAGCTGGTGATAATCAACGGCTGAATTAGCAGCAGCTTTCAACGTGCTCTATAGGTACTCATACGAAGGAATTTTGAACCGCATTGTTACCTGCGACGAAACATGGATTCTGTTTGACAATTGCCAGTGCCCAGCAAGTTGGTTGGATCCTGGGTCAACATCTAAACAATGCCCTAAACGAAAACTTACACTTAGAAAATGATGGTCACTGTTTGATGTTCTAGAGCCAATGTGATTTATCACAGATGTTTACTAAACGGAACGTACATTACATCAGATGTGTGCGGTCAAGTAATGAACACAATGATGAAGAAATTCACACGTCTCCAATCAATCAGTTTTGTTCAATCGCTCGTCCCCGTTACTTTGCATTACAACGCGTGACCTTGTACTGCACGACGGACGGTATCCAGGTTATAAGAGCTGCGGTTGGAAGTTCTTCATCATCCGCCAAACTCACCGGACCTTGCTCGTACAGTCCCCTTTTTTCCAGAATTTTTATAACGTTTTGGCGGGAAAAAATTGAACGGCCGAGAGGCAGTACAAAGTACCTTCGACGAATTTTTTACCTCCCGCCTAGATGTTTTCTTCAAGAATAGCATCAATGAACTGACATCGCATTGGCAAAGATGCGTCGATTTTATGGGTAATTACTTTGATTAATTGAATTTATTAATATTAATGAAAAATTAATAGGTGTTATCAATAGTCCTTGTCGCCTTTATTTACGTTCCTCAGGGCTCAATTCTTGGCCCATTTTTATTCTTAGTCTACACAGTAATGACTTGCCTAACCTTGTGGGTGACAAAAATGTTGTAGTTAAAGGATAGTGTTATTTTCTGACAATATATCATTGATTTTTAAACTTAAATGGCAAACGTTTATATCTGGCAAGGTAACATTTTTTGTAAAATTGACCTTAAATTGTTTTTAAATGAAATTCTTCCCCATTTCAGCCACCTTCCAAGAGCTTCGTTGTACCTACAGTTTTTTTTTTGGTACAACTCTCGACGTAATACTTCAGCAGGGTGCCCATATATCTAAATTTACAAACAAACTAAGGTCTGCAGCTTATTCTGTAAAAGCATTAGAAGTCTCAGTAGTATAGTAACACCTAGATTAGTTTATTTCAGCCATTTTCATATTATTAGTTCCTTAAATTAGTTAAAAAACATTACTCAGTAAGCATTTGCGACAAACACAAGCTGGTGATACCAGCTACACGACACCAAAACATCAGTAATTCATTAATGGGACAATCCACCTGATTTAAAACAAAAGTTCCAGAAAATATACAAGGTTAGTGTATTATCACGGAAAATATTTTATTTAATAGAAACTGTATAAAGAGGGTTATCATATTATAAATGAATAAATGGTTGATAATAATCTCCTGGTATCAGGTCTAATAGATCTGTCAACCATTGCCCGCTTTAGAAACCAACTAAAGAAAAACCAAGTAACCAATGGTTGTACGAATAAGAAAAATGAATAATTGTTTCTGAGGAAATACTCTTTACTATTAATAATAATAGTCCGTCATATAAAAGGCGTATTAAATAAAAACACTTATAAAATAAAAGTAACGAATATAGTAACGCAGGACAATTTCCTTAGCTTTAGTTGATGTTATTAGGTTAATAAAAGTGTCTACGAATAACATTTTATTTATGAAGGAATATGATGTAAATATTATAACTCACTGAGTAGATATCGAATTACAAAGCAACAAATGTAATTTAAAATTTACTATCGATGCTTCTTCAAAATGAAAGGATAGAATCTTCAAGTATTTCTGTACTCTTACGAACAATTTCCATTCCGTTAGAGACAAAACATATATTTTATTACGTACCGTAAGTAATAAAATCCAAGGCACAACTTACCTGCGACTATTCATTTTTCGCAATTCAAGGCGATTGCTCGTCGATCTTTCTTGCTGTTAAATCTGACAATTTTATCAATTACGTGACATAATAGAAATTCTTTCCTAATTTTGTTGCTTATACGTGTTTAGGACAGGCATTCAAATATTTTTTTTGTTCTCCTGAATACTACAACTGGATGTTTTAGCTGATTTGCCACGCTGTTTCGCCGCACAGGAAGCTATTTGTAATGTATTTTAGATAGAAGACTATTTTTTGTCAAGAACTCGGACGTGCCTACGGGTCACAAGCTTGGTCGACACTGATATCGTGACTCTTCACATGCTTGCTGTAGCTAGCATTACTTCGTATGCTAGCTACAGCAAGCATGTGTTGCGCGCGTTTGTGGCCCTGTATGCGGAATCTATTAGGAGGTAATCTGTGTACCACACACATACATTAGATATCAATTTGATAATATTTTTTATATTTTATTATATTAATAAAATAATAAAAAAGTAGAATACCAGTGCCAGTAAGCAAATGTATGGGAGATACCTATGAGGAAACCTTTGCGGAAAGCATGTGCTTAGCGGTGGACATTTGATTGACTGTAATAAAAATATAAAAAATACTGGTGACTTTATAGTGTTCAAGTAAGAATATCTACCACTTCATATCATCACTTGGGTTTCTTAAGGGGCCATATATAATGCCAGCAGCATCTTCCTGAAAACAAGAGCGGGATTACTGGTAAGAAAGCTTCATTTCTACGACCTAGCAGTCTGTCCAGCATGTTGAGTATACTCATATCCAAAATCTTACGATAGATGTTTGCTGACTTTAATATGCAGCTGTGGACTTGAAACCCGATCGTAAAATTTATGGTTAGTAAAGTTTTTCCTTATAGTCTCGTGTCGTATTAAATAAAGCTCATCTTATATTCAAGTGACTCTTTATTCACAAGGGTACTTAAGGCTGGGATATTTACTGCGTAGACTATTATTTAATATGTCAGTGCATATTTTAGGCGCAATCGGTTTATATCAACTCTTACTGGTAGTAAGGAGTATAGCAATAACATATTTTAATAAAATTTATGTTAAGAGGAAATTTAATGCAAGCAATAATTAATCTCTTCCTAGTGAATTAATATTGTTTAGAAGATTTGTTTTGTTGGTATCTCTTTATTATGAACATGTACATTATAACCTATCCAAAAGTCAGCTTAAGGGGGGGAGGAGTATATTTGTCAAACTTTCCAAGTGAGTAAGCAACCACAGATCTTTGATTATTTTGTGGTGTTATTAGGAAAATGCTGCTTTTCCACCATCTATTTTATACCACTGTAGCAGCGCTGTCGTCGCGCCACAAGCGAAAGCACACCGAAGCCTAAATCGCGCTATCAACATTCCGAATCATAAACAGTATATATAGAACTTCTCTGAACTATCACATGGAGTGTTGGCCGCTCCCCGGAAAGAACACCTTCCCCGGTGGGAGATCCCCCTTTTCCTTCTTAGGCCACAGTGGTGATCACCTGACGTGATCTGATCACGCAACCAACAACCTTCGGAAACTTCAAGCTTCATCATCATCATAGAATACCCCACCCATTCGCTCCCGAGCAGATATCGTCTGCAGTCTTCATATCCTGCAATCCAGCTAGCTTCGCAAGGTTCATCGCAGCACTGGAATAATAATGCTTCTTGTTCCTTCAAGCTACACTCTGCGATACAGTGTTTGGCACGGCTCTGAGCCTTACTGCTCGCCTCCGCTTCACGGCACTCTCGCAGATTACTTGCCTTCTTCTCGACTCACCGCAGACTACAAGGCAATCTCCTGGCACTTGCACATTCGTCGGCAACGAGGCTGCACTATCGACCTCCGGTCTGAGCAGGGGGGGGGGTGATGTAGCGGCGCTGTCGTCGCGCCACAAGCGAAAACACACCGAAGCCTAAATCGCGCTATCAACATTCCGAATGATAAACAGTATATATAGAACTTCTCCGAACTATCACACGGAGTGGTGGCCGCTCCCTGGCAGAATACCTTGCCCGGCGGGAGATCTCCCATTTTCCTACCACGGCCACACCATTCTGTCCTACGACACTCACGTGATAATATTATGCAGCAGTGGATTCTCTTCCGCCGCTAGTACGTGACGGTGTTTACGAGTTATTTTATAATAAACGAAAAAAAAACGTAAGTGCAGAGGAAGAATTATTCCCAGTTTCTCAAAGTAGAAAAACATAAAGTACCCCACAAGATTTTTTTTATATTATACTATGCGGACGCGATTGCGTTCAGTGGTCAAGATAACTGCATACACTCAATATTATTTATAATGTTTATTAATAAAATAAAATGAAATCTATGAATCACACTATGTAAAGATCAATCTAGCGATATATCGTATACCAAAATCCATCACCTTTTTATGAATACAGAAGCGTCATGATAAGAGGATGCTGTGGTCGCTAGACATTTCCCTGAGGACTAAAATGGAATTACCTCATTACAACTAAAAAGGGCTTTCGAATCTTGGCACTTCCCATACAAAATACAGCAGCATTTAACTGCCTTTTTATGCCGACAGCTGCTATTTTACGCTGCAATTAAGGCAAAAACGAACAGATAAACATAATATAGTACGTAAATACACTTGAAGAACGTAATCCTCTTTGAGTAGTAAGGTAAACACAAAGACCGATCCAATGGACGACGAAATAGTATTAAAATTTCTCAAAAACAGAAGTTTTAATTAGGACGGCAGTAATTAAGCTGGCTTAATTTTGTTTGAAATCTTTCTCAAAGCTTCATACTTTTGCATCAATAGGTTGTAATTAAAATTCTGAATAACTTATACTTAGGAAAAGTAAGATAAAGTAAGACAACTTTAAGGATAAACTGACCAACATTTTATACACATACTTAATATTAAGGTTGACCCCGTAGTGGCAGTATATAAATATCCACTACTCCATATCATCCCGTGGGTGTCGTAAGAGACAAAAGAAGGAATTTACTTCACTGCCGAGCACGTGAAAAATTAACAACATGGTCATAATATTATGTAAATTTCACTTCAATATTCGGTACGGTAAATCGTGATTACAATCTGGTTGCTCCTGTAATACGATAGTAGTCACCGTGTGTACAGGTCTGAAAATTTTACAATGATAATGTACACGTGATAAATTATTAGCACTTACAATTGCAATTAATAATTTCATTGATTTTGGCAGAGATCGAACCTTGGTTCCTCGAGTTTTATGGCGAACGCTTATCTCCTGAGCGACCACGGCTCTTACACTGATATATTTTTATTATTATTGTTTCTAGGGCATAACATTATAAAATCCTTAAATACGCATTGGGGCTGCACTTCATAAAACTACAATATCGATAGAATGGTGATTTAGAATCCAAAAAGTAGCGTTTTTTTAAAATAAAATTTGCGTTTAGATTCGAGTTGTAGTTATTTAAAAACTATATTAAAATATTAAGTATACAAAAAGTAGCTTTTAGCTTTCGTTGACAATAAGTGTGCACCCAAGCACCCAGCGGATAGCTCTATCGTTCTTTGTTATCTTCTTTTCATTTTTGCTTTTTATATATATAGTATCGGTCCAGTAAAATCGCGGGTAATAAACGATTTCACAGAGGGGTCGCAAGAGGAAAAAACTCCTAGTGTGAAATACAGTGGTAGACCTCCAAGCATGCAGATGGTGTAGATGGTAGTGCTAAGTTTGTCGCAAAGTAAGTTCGTGGTATTTCCTGTCTGGGATTAATCTGAACAATCTGTAGTATATGCGATAGAATGTGCAAAGGAAGGCGTTTCTTCGCAGCGCCAGTGAATCGGGCCAATCGGAATTAAAAGACTCGGTCGTCGACGATCGATCTATGAGACGCTCTGCGCTTGATGCGATCAATGGGAAGCAGCTGGCACTGCGATTGTGCGATTTCTACTCGGCCAGTACGTTTATATTATTTTTTTTATTCATTTGTACGTTTTTATTTATATACACAAGTCAAGTTCAAAAATAAATTTACAGTCGTAATCAGGGACATATACCTAAGACATGTGCGTGCACTTCGCGTGATGGTAAATAGACACTTATATCCAACCTTGATTAAGAATTAAATGTAGACGAGCTTTCTCTTCTGAGGACTAAGAAAAAATGCTAGCTGCTATTAAGATGGGTACACAAGTAAAGTTCAAAAATAAATTTACAGTCGTAATCAGGGACATATAAGACACGTGCGTGCACTTCGCGTGATGGTAAATAGACACTTACATTCAACCTCGATTAAGAATTAAATGTAGACGAGTTCTCCCTACTGAGAACTAAGATAATATGCCCAGCTGCTAATAAGATGGGTACACAAGTAAAGTCCAAAAATAAATTTACAGTCGTAATCAGGGCCATATAAGACACGTGCGTGCACTTCGCGTGATGGTAAATGGACACTTACATTCAACCTCGATTAAGAATTAAATGTAGACGAGTTCTCCCTACTGAGAACTAAGATAATATGCCCAGCTGCTAATAAGATGGGTACACAAGTAAAGTCCAAAAATAAATTTACAGTCGTAATCAGGGCCATATAAGACACGTGCGTGCACTTCGCGTGATGGTAAATAGACACTTACATTCAACCTCGATTAAGAATTAAATGTAGACGAGTTCTCCCTACTGAGAACTAAGATAATATGCCCAGCTGCTAATAAGATGGGTACACAAGTAAAGTCCAAAAATAAATTTACAGTCGTAATCAGGGCCATATAAGACACGTGCGTGCACTTTGCGTGATGGTAAATAGACACTTATATCCAACCTCGATTAAGAATTAAATGTAGACGGGTTTTCCCTACTGAGAACTAAGATAATATGCCCAGCTGCTTATAAGATGGGTACACAAGTAAAGTCCAAAAATAAATTTACAGTCGTAATTAGGGCCATATAAGACACGTGCGTGCACTTCGCGTGATGGTAAATAGACACTTACATTCAACCTCGATTGAGAATTAAATGTAGACGAGTTCTCCCTACTGAGAACTAAGATAATATGCCCAGCTGCTAATAAGATGGGTGTTACGGCCTCTAGTTACCCGGGCAAAGGTCGTGGAACTTGGGCCCATCAGGAGTTCCACTCGACGAGCAACAGGAGGTCGGCCTAAATGGCTTGTGGAATATTACACGTTAGCGGTAAAAAGGGGACCAAACAAAAACTTACCTATTTCTTCGAAGTAGGGTCTACCTTAGGAAGATTCAGGTGTAAGTGTGGGTGTGCTTGACTGTGTTGTGGTGGGATTGTGTTAAATTATGTAACCTGACTTCCTGCTGGTTGCAGAACCGCCGACCCCAAGGCTTCACCTCTATTCTTTATATCGAAGTGGCAGTCCGTCACAAAAATTTAAGAATCTAGTAAATTACACTCGTTTCTCACTTGTTAATTGGAGACAAGCCAATTGTCATTAGGTTAATCCAGTAAAGTCCAACAAGATTTAATCGAACGCGCGTCACATACAAACTCGACCTTTGTGAAAAAAGCAATATCACCGGACCGCGCGGCAAACTACTCAGGTTCGCGAAGTATATACGTTAAGGCAGAGGTGCCACTAAACTATTAACACAACGGGCAACTACCCAGATCCACGCTCTGCGATAAGTGAAGCGCAAAACCCGACGCCGGCGCAGCCGGGCGCCGCACCAGCCTGCACCCCCCCCCCCCCCGCGCCTCCGCCGTCAGGCGCGCCTCCCGCTCGACCCGAGCGCCGACTCAGGCCTAAACAAGCCCCCGTCCCGGACATGAGGATCTAGGTCCGCGAGTAAATTGGCA
Source organism: Parnassius smintheus behrii (assembly GCA_036936625.1). Lineage (NCBI taxonomy): Eukaryota > Metazoa > Arthropoda > Insecta > Lepidoptera > Papilionidae > Parnassius > Parnassius smintheus. The sequence continues at coordinate 14,080,639 of JAUPFT010000031.1, read as the reverse complement.
AACGGGATAGGGTAGAGACGGCACGTTGCAAAACCGAATCTCCAACCAAAACCTCGGCCACCCTAGGGATCCCATCCGGTCCATACGACAACTTGACAATGCGCCCACGGCGCCAATACAAGGGCGAGGCGTTAGGTTCTTTAACTAACACGAGGTCTCCAACCCGAGGGGGGTCCGTCTTGTCAGACCACTTAACGCGCTGCTGCAAAAGATGTAGGTACTCCAGAGACCATCTGTGCCAAAAGCTCTGAGTTATTTGTTGCAGCATGTCAAATCTGCTCAGCCGCGAAGAGACTATTTCCCGGAAGGGGTACTCGGGCAGGGCGTTAAGCGGCTGGCCTATCAGGAAGTGGCCAGGGGTTAGAACCTCTAAATCATTCGGATCGGACGAGAGGGGACAGAGGGGCCGAGAGTTGAGGACTGCTTCAATTTTACAGAATACGGTGGCAAGCTCTTCAAATGTCAAAATAGTTTCGCCAATAACGCGACGGAGATGCGTCTTTGCAACCTTCACCACCGCCTCAAAAATACCGCCCCAGTGTGGGCAAGCCGGAGGGTCGAATTTCCACTGGATGCCCTTCTTGGACATCGCAGTAGTTAAATAGGTCCTGTTGCTAGACAGAAATTCAACGACCTCCTTCAAATACCTATCAGTACCCTTATAATTAGTTCCGCAATCCGACCGGATCAGGTCCGGTAAACCGCGACGCGATACGAAGCGACCCAGTGTGGACAAAAAGGCCTCCGTGCTAAGGGCACTTACAAGTTCTAAGTGAACAGCCTTAGTGGAGAGGCACACGAAAACGCACAGATAGGCCTTATGAGCACGCGCGTTACGAAGGTTAGAGGACTTGACGAGGAAGGGGCCAGCGAAGTCAGTTCCGACTCCCGCGAATGGTCGGATGGCTCTGACGCGGTCGGGTGGTAAGTCGCCCATCATCGGCTGTGATATGGGCGCCTTCAACTTATAACAAGATATGCACTTAAAGATAACGCTCCGAATGGTGCGTCGACCCGCCAAAATCCAAAACTCCCGCTGCAAAATGGCCGAAAGAGCGTTGCACCCAGCGTGGGCATTCTGAACATGGTAGTGAGTTACCAGCAACCGAACCAAGGCGCCGTCCTTGGGGAGCAGTAGAGGGTGTCGAGCCTCGTACGGCAGTTGAGAATTTTTCAAACGTCCGCCCACGCGAAGCATCCCCGAGTCATCCAGGAAGAGGTTCAGGCGGGCCAGCGCACCCTTGACAACTAAGCCCCGCTTCAAGGTATCAATCACGAGCTCGAAATGCTCCGCTTGGATCATACGGGTCCAATGCATCAAGGCTTCGCGCCGCTCGCTAGGGGACAAGGCGGAATCCGATATTCGGTTAGATGGGTCTCTCGAGTTGCGGACAAATCGACGCAACCAAGCCGTTACTCCCAAGAGCTTGTCGAGAGAGCTGTACCGTTCTAGTAAGGAGAGGTCACGAGTGGGCTTATCCTTGACCACTCCTACTCGGGCTCGTAGGCCAGGCAATTCAATTGGTTCAGAGTATTTGTTCTGGGGCCAGAACGCCTGAGACTCAGCTAACCAGCCGGGCCCCCACCACAGCGGGTGATCAACCAAGTAGGAGGCTTCACAGCCACGAGAAGCACAGTCTGCTGGATTCAACTCCCCTGGGACATGTCTCCACGTTAGACAAGTGACAGAATTCTGGATTTGGGACACGCGGTTCGACACGAAGACCTCAAGATTGTGAGGTGCCGCTCGGAGCCAACAAAGTACTATCTCACTGTCCGACCAAGCGTAGACGTCCGTAATGTCGATTACCGACTTCAAGGAGGAGTGAACGTGGTTGAGCAGTCGCGTGAGAAGAGCAGCTCCAGACAGTTCCAACTTAGGGATAGTTAAGCGGGACCTAATGGGAGCCACTTTGCTTTTAGCAAGTACGAGATGGACGGAAGTATGGCCAGAAGAGCTCACCGTCCGCAAATATACAACAGCAGCGTAACCCTTCTCAGAGGCGTCGCAAAATCCGTGCAGGGTAACCCTGCATTTCCCTGGAGGGAGGAAGCACCTTGACATGGAGACCCGGTCGATGTCTGGAAGGGAGGACACAATTGAGAGCCACTCTCGCAAGAGAGCACCGCTTATAGGGTCGTCCCAACCCAACCCGGATATCCAGAGTTTTTGAAGGAAACACTTAGCCAAAAAGATGACCGGAGTAATCCAACCATTAGGATCGAAGGTGCGAGCTACAGTTGACAACACAGAGCGCTTGGTCCATGATTTAGGGGGGGGATCGATCTTGACTCGATACGTGAAGGTATCCTGAACAGGCTGATATTGAATGCCAAGCACAGTCAACAAATTAGGATTGTCAGGGTGCTCGAATAGATGAGGGTCTTGTTGATCCTCTCCTGGGAGGTCCTTCAAAATATGAGGGGAGTTCGACAACCATTTGCGCAGCTCATAACCTCCCGACTTCAGGATGGCAATCAATTCGTCTCGCAATACGAGGGCCTCCTCGACGGTGGAGGCACCCGTACAAATATCGTTCATGTAGACCGAGGTCTCCAAAATAGAAGCCCCCCGAGCGTATCTTAGGCGCTCTCTCTCAGCTAGTTCGAGGAGGGTTCGCATGGCGACATACGGGCTGGATCGGAGTCCATAGGTGGTGGTGTTCAACTCGAACACTTGTATCGGATCGCTGGGCTTCTCGCGCCACAGGATCAGCTGATATCGACGGTCATCACGGTGGACCACTGATTGTCGAAACATCATCCGAATGTCGGCTACAAAAACAACTTGATGCCGACGGAAGTGGGTCAAAATGTCGGATATGTCCCTGATCAATTTAGGACCAGAGTGGAGACACTGGTTCAGGGACACCCCATTGGACGAGGGGGCGGAGCCGTCGAAAACCACCCGAATCTTACTCCCAGGGGACTTCAAAACCGCGTGGTGGGGGAGGAAGTAGTGTTCATGTGATCGCCAGTCGAAATGAGAAGGTGACATGTGACCCAGCTCTTGATATTCGCGCATGAACTCGACATACTTGTCGCGAAAGGCTGTGTCGCGACGCATACGGCGCTCCATAGAAAGCAACCTCTTTTCGGCCATGGTCCGAGATTGGCCCAAAGGAGGCCGTGAGTCAAGAAAGGGTAAGCGGGTGACAAAGCGACCGTCGACACGGCGGCCGGTATTGTTCTGGTAGAACAACTCGCACTCACGGTCCAGAGGGTTGACTCGAGGCGCGTGTGGCGGCTCCTCAATTTCCCAGAACCGCTGGACGACGTCCGAAAGAGACACGCCCGCCACTGGGAGCGGGTCGGCTGCCTGATGCGGTGGAGACCACAGAACCGGTCCAAAGAAACTGTGCCCAAATACAGTGGACACGGCTGACAAGCCATCGGGCTGTAGGGCTCGTATCTCGCCTAACAGGATGAACCCCAGCACGTCGGCCCCCAGCAACAAATCTATCGGCCCAGGTTGGGACCATTGAGTGTCTGCCGGTCTCAAGCCAGACGTACAACAAACCGCGCTATCATTTATACGGGCATTAGGGAGAAAGCCTACAATATCATCGAGGACATTTACCTTAACTAAGATGTGGAGGTGTTCGCTTGCAGGACCAAACACCAGCCTTGCTTGTCCCCTAGGAGCAGGAGGCTCTGCACCTCCAATACCTACCATTGGACATGATTTGGAGCTCCAGGGGAGCCCTAGTCTTCCCACTAACCGAGTGGAGGCCACACAGCGTTGTGAACCTGAATCCAATAGAGCGCGAACAGTTAAGCAGTCGCCACTCGGGTTGTACACCTTCACGGCGGCCGTCGGCAATAGAACAGTTTGACAGGTGGACTGCGGACGGCTTAAAGGATCAGTGAAGGCGGCCGTGGTGGGAGCTAGGGCGGCAGTTTCCTAGCAGGAGCTGCCTTCGTCGGACTGGCACTCAAGCCGGGGGTCCGGAAAGCGGAATTCCGGCGGCATCTCAATGACCCGTGGATGAAAATCGCAGAACGGGCCGACCTGGGGGGCTTCTGGGAACCTTGGCCTGGAGGCCCTGGACAGCTTCGAGGTCTCAGGGAGCCCGTAGTAGCGGGACCGACCAAAGGGGGGGGGGGGTGGTACTCCAGTCGCGGCCTCTCTGCTAATGGGGGTGAGAAGGATCTCGCTGATCGCTGAGTGGCCGCGAAGTCCCTCTCGACCCTCCGAGGGGGGGTGACGAACCCCCCGCCCCTGGGGGAACGACCCCCCGACTGGTCGTGAGGGGAACCCCCTCCGAACCCAGGGGCAGGGTCGTCGGTAGGAGAGCGACGAGCGTCACCTGTCAGAGGGGGTGGCTGGGCGCCCCCGCCCGTGGGGGATGAGGGCCCAGCCGAGCCCCGGGAGAAAGAGCCGTTCGCGCCCAGGCACAAAACGGCGTGGTGCCTGCCCTGGCAGTGCGGACAGGGCCGCTGGTGCGGGCAGTCTCGTTGGAGGTGCCGTTCTAAACATGAATAGCACCAGCGGCGCTCCCTGGCGATGGTTCGTCTCGCTGAGGCAGGCTTGCCTAATAATTTAGGGCACGACGTCACCTGGTGTTCTGCTGCTCTACAATAGGAGCAGGGGGGCTCCTTCCTGGCCACTAGGCCACTATAAGATGATAGGAGGGGGCGCCCTCCCGCAGGAGCACCACTAGGTCTGAGGGGGGTTGCCAACAACTTGGCCGGGGGGTTTCGCCTTTCCCTGGTCACGGTTCGGTTAGCAGTCCGCAGATCTCCGGCGGTGCCCGCTGCGTTTTCAATCTGCCGGCACTGCTCCTCCAAGAACCGCAGCAGATCCCTGAAGGGAGGAATATAGGAGGCGCCGTCTCCGCCGTACCTCTCCTCAAAATGGAGTCGAAGATCGAGAGGTAGGCGGGACAGCACAATATGGAGCAACAAAAAGGACCATTCGTCCACCGGCAAATCCAGCCGTCTCAACGAGTTGCAGGCCACCAAGACCGGATTTACGACGTCCGGTCGTAGTCGGGCCCGGTCCTTTAGCAACGGGAGGTTTAACAGAAGTTTGACGTGCTCGTCCGCAATTCGCCGTACGTTGGCATACCTTCCGGCAAGGAGGTCCCGAGCGTTCAGGTAGGCGTCGTCCGACACCTTCAAATGGCCGACGACGCCCAAGGCCTCCCCCTCTAATGAGGCCAGGAGATACGCCATCTTCTGGCTTGGTGTTAAATCCCTCCGGGCATCCACTAGGCTGTCAAAAAGTCCCACAAATGTTAACCACTCGGAGAGGACCCCGGAGAACCTTGGCAGGTCCAGAGTGGGAAGTCGTCCCAACAGCTCCGGGTGAGTGGGCTGCTTCCGAGGGGACTCGAGCAGGACACCCAGCCGAGCTTCACGCGCGTCACTAGCCTGCTTGGCCCCTGCCTCAATCAGATCATCCGTGAGAGCAAAAAATTGCTCATAGTCGGAAAGACAGGAGTCTAGGACTCCCTGTTCCGCTCCCGAAGCCATAATCTCGGAGCATGCCTCCTCCACTACGGCCCTTCGTGCCGTGACTTGCTCGAGCCGCTTCTCCAAGCTATGGATTCTATCGGGTCTCCCTATCAAGCTGTGAGCATTCGCAGCCCAGCGCAGTTCCGCTTGTAAGGGAAGCGTCGGTGACCGGTGTGAAGGCATCATTACAAGGTACGATTATCACCGAATTAAACTTAGTACAAATTACTTTACACAATTAGTTTAATTATCACAATAAAAATAATACAATACAAAATACTATTTATCCAATCAGTAAATTATACTACGCAATTAATTTAATTCAAACAAATTACTATTCCACGAGTAATAACTACAGTCGGTTTACGAGACAACGCTGATTGATAATTATTACATATACAATATTTGCAATTGCCACGCTTATGTAGCAACGGTAATTATAAACCCTACTCGACGCGTGTACCTAAACCTAAGGTAAATACCTAAACAGTCCGCTTACGCCCGGCCGCGGGCGTGGCACAATTCTACCCACCACTAACAAAGTAAGCGACCGAATAAAGTAAATAAAACTCAAAAAATACGGTTACTACACGGTTCTATACACCGATCCTATCCGCTAACAAATGACACGCGAACAAAACAAAATTATTAATACGTATTGCAACAAACGTTACGTATTGAGCTGGGAGTGGTTTCAAAACCCATCAGGAAAACCACGCTCTGCTACCAAATGTTACGGCCTCTAGTTACCCGGGCAAAGGTCGTGGAACTCGGGCCCATCAGGAGTTCCACTCGACGAGCAACAGGAGGTCGGCCTAAATGGCTTGTGGAATATTACACGTTAGCGGTAAAAAGGGGACCAAACAAAAACTTACCTATTTCTTCGAAGTAGGGTCTACCTTAGGAAGATTCAGGTGTAAGTGTGGGTGTGCTTGACTGTGTTGTGGTGGGATTGTGTTAAATTATGTAACCTGACTTCCTGCTGGTTGCAGAACCGCCGACCCCAAGGCTTCACCTCTATTCTTTATATCGAAGTGGCAGTCCGTCACAAAAATTTAAGAATCTAGTAAATTACACTCGTTTCTCACTTGTTAATTGGAGACAAGCCAATTGTCATTAGGTTAATCCAGTAAAGTCCAACAAGATTTAATCGAACGCGCGTCACATACAAACTCGACCTTTGTGAAAAAAGCAATATCACCGGACCGCGCGGCAAACTACTCAGGTTCGCGAAGTATATACGTTAAGGCAGAGGTGCCACTAAACTATTAACACAACGGGCAACTACCCAGATCCACGCTCTGCGATAAGTGAAGCGCAAAACCCGACGCCGGCGCAGCCGGGCGCCGCACCAGCCTGCACCGCCCCCCCGCGCCTCCGCCGTCAGGCGCGCCTCCCGCTCGACCCGAGCGCCGACTCAGGCCTAAACAATGGGTACACAAGTAAAGTCCAAAAATAAATTTACAGTCGTAATCAGGGCCATATAAGACACGTGCGTGCACTTCGCGTGATGGTAAATAGACACTTACATTCAACCTCGATTAAGAATTAAATGTAGACGAGTTCTCCCTACTGAGAACTAAGATAATATGCCCAGCTGCTAATAAGATGGGTACACAAGTAAAGTCCAAAAATAAATTTACAGTCGTAATCAGGGCCATATAAGACACGTGCGTGCACTTTGCGTGATGGTAAATAGGCACTTATATCCAACCTCGATTAAGAATTAAATGTAGACGGGTTCTCCCTACTGAGAACTAAGATAATATGCCCAACTTCTAATAAGAGGGGTCCTCACTTCTCTACACGCACAATACAAAATAATTTATTTATTTATTTATTTATTTGTTTATATTTCCTACTTACATTTACCATTACAGGGAAAACCTAAATCGATAAATGTAGCATCTCAATTACAACACAATAATTAATTTAAATAACAATACATAATAATTAATTTCAATGACAATACATTACAATCAATTGTATACTACAATTTAAGAATAACATATTGTAAATAATGTCACTTTTGCGAATTCACTCCGTGAACACGAAAATAAGTCCAACTTCTCAGCTACCAAATTTAGTATGTGTATCGTTCGCGTGAGGGGGGTATTGCGAACCAGTTTAGTCCTGCCGCGTGGCATCGCAAACAAGCTCGGCCGTCGTCGCCGCTGTACATACCTATCAGGCACGCATAAGCCTATCCACTGCAGCACACCCGGGTTGCTGATGTAACCACGGAACACCCTTAAAATGTAGATTACCAGCGCTAGATCTCTTCTAGTTTCCAACTTGTTGTATCCAACCATACCTAAAACAAACAAGGTTGGATACATCAAGGGGTAGGATGGATAAACCCCATAAAGCTTATGATATATAAATCGCGTGAATTTATTCTGAATGCGCTCCAGCATAAGATTGTATTTATTTTCATGTGGAGCCCATATTGCTGAGTTACACTCCAGCTGATAATATATAATAATAATATAATATTAATAATAGTTAAATATAATTTAATAATAGTTAATATAATAAAATTCCAGCGATAATAGCAGCATAAAGCTGTTATTTTCGCTGGAATTCTGTGGGAGTGTGTTTCTTCTCCGTTCGAGCCACTCTGCTGTGCCAAAAAATTGTGTTAAAATTATCTTTGAGTGTGACAGCATAATGACAGCAGCTGTCACTTGCTATCTTATAGAAATTGTCTCACAATATCGTAATGTTACATTTAAGTAGTCGTAATATACCGGACACCAGCAACAAAATTGTCATCTGTAACCTTTGTCCTATAGGTTGTATCTCCGACTTTTGTAATTTAGTCTTAGTGACATCGTAAAAAGGGCAAGACGTGTTCGTTTCATAAATTTAAAAAATGGTTTTAAAGAAAATATGTCCGCTTGTGTATTAAAGTATTGTAAGTCACGATATAAAGCAAAAAATGAACGTGATTTCGGTTTATTATCGTAAGAATAATGTATATTAACCGAATAATCTTTAAATTTTATTATTTCTAGTAGATTTTTCTAGAACATTTATGATTATTGTAATAAGTGCCCTCTGTTATCCAGTAACGTCACTATTTTTTTACCAAAATGTTAGTGATTGACGACCTGCCTAAAACGAATTTTTGCCTTATATTTGGTAACGTCACCTAATGGGGAATGGCTAAAATGTTATTGTAATAAATATTCACCGATGTATTGCTATGTTTCGCTAGAGGGCGTAACACACGTGTGAGCTCCCTTTTGTATTCAAATGTTCCCAAAGTCCGCTCTGTAGTATATATATGCTTATCCGCACAACAGCATATTAAAAACTCACTTTAAATTCACAGAGGTGAATTTCCCTGCACTGAAACCCTCTCATAAATGAGAAACTGGACGTGTGATAATAATTTACGTAATCTTACTCTAATTTCAAAAATATTTCAAAAAAAAGCTTAATTTAGTCATTAATTACAAAAAAACTAGTGCTAAAAAGTATTTTTCAGCTATCAGGGAGATACTGCTGTCCAACTCAAGAAATGATATAATACAGTGAATTCTCTTATTTTACTTGTACACCGCGATCAAGAAACTTTTATACTTGTTTTTCCCCTATTGATGAAAAAACTTACTTTATGCGTAATTATTATTCCAACGATATAGTACAAACGTGATTTCAGTTATTCAGTGTTTCCATTTCTTATGTAAATACAACGTCAACAGGATTTGGCTGTCCCAGAAAAGGTCGGATAAATTTTTTCGCTTCGATTCTGCTGATTGGGTTGCGGCCAAGTATGCGGGTAATAACTTCCCGGAATTCAACGGAGTGTATTGAAATGTTATGAGTGAAATGTCATACTTGTACTGACAATGTGTCTGTATATTTATCGGATATTATGGTAATATATTGCAAATGTCATATGACTAAAAAGTTGCTACGATTTTTGTTATACTATTACCATTTTGGTATGTGATAGAAGACTAATACAGCTACGAATATAATACTATACTTGTACGGTAATGGGTCGACTTGACCGGAGAAGGATCTCGATATCACAGAGCTACTATCAAATAATAATTACAGCAACACAGTAAATGCGGGTTGGTAGTGTCCTCGACTTTTTTTGTTTCTTTATCACCAAGTTTGGTTTATAAATACGCAAAACAAGTTTTTTTTTAAATAATTGGTCATGTTAGTACGTCTTTTAATTTCTTCGTTAATTCTGTCTATCAAAATGAAAAGTAAAGTGCTTAAAATATTTTGGTAGGTTGATATGTTTCGTACGGTGAATTTAGAGAACCGAAAGTCTTTTTTTCTGAAAACGAGGCATTTCATTTTAGTCCTAAAGGGTGTTACGCATCTTGTATTTTGATTCTTAATCGATAATAGATGTAGATGTACTATGGGCCACATTAGCCACGTACTGGTGGTTACTAGGTGGACTGTGTGCTCGTTTGTCAAACTTATTCTATAAAATACTGTCTATGTAAATTTTAAGTAAAATAATTTTACGAATTTCAACGAGTTTAATGTAAACTTATTTCTAATTCCCAAAGTTTTGGATGCATTACTGTGCCCATGGTATGATTTACTAGTATCATAGTTAAATTAGTCTACCTTTAGCTTTTAAATATTAGTGCTTGTGTTGGATCTACGCAGAAGCATTCACAGTTTTTTTTTTTTAAATTCTTGCAGCGGTCTGCAGAACATATCGAGTTATAAATATAAATTTCCGTTGTCTACAAATGGTTGCGATATCAATCTATTTCATCCCACGTGGGTCGTATAAGATGAGTATGTGATATGCCAGAAACATACTTTTTGACAGGCCTGTTGGTCTAGTGGTTAGTGACCCTGACTGCTACGCCGGAGGTTGTGGGTTCGATTCCCACCCGGGACAAATGTTTCTGTGATGAGCACGATCATTTGTTCTGTGTCTGGGTGTAATTTATCTATAATATTTATGTATTTAGAAATATATAAGTATGTTTATCAGTTGTCTAGTACCCATAACACAAGCTCTGCTTAGCTTGGGACTAGATGGCGTTGTGTGATAGTTGTGGAATATTATTATTATTATTATACTGCGGCTTCAGATAGATGGCGCTATAAATATCTCGATTATACCAGATGTAAAACACATAAACTGGTGACGGGAATCAGTGTCAAAGGTGCGAGATATCTGTGATTGTCAATCCGCTTGCTAGAAACCTTTTTTTGTAAAATTCAAGTGATAAAATAACTTCCAATTCACCTGACAGTAAGCAGTTACTGATGTTCATTGACACCTAAAACAACTTCAAAAAAGAAGGCTACAAATGCACTGTCACATCTGGGCACCACAGCAATACCAGTTCTCTATCTTCTTACGACCTGAACACAGTAGTGGAGATACTGCAATTTGGCCTCGTATATAATATATCATCCATAAAAAAGCCCGTCAAAGTCCAGCAGTAGACTTTAACGGGCTGATGTTGAAGAAGTAGATCGTATGATATAATAGATAATGAGTCAATTTATTTATAAATATAGCGAACTAAAGTCTGAATTTATAAAAAGGTCAAATGGAGGTTCACGCGTCAATACTGCTGATTGGGACATGATCCAAATATGTGAGAAATAACTTATCGAAGTCGAATTGTCTTTGTTTAAATCTGATAAAAATAAATTTAAAAGTTAAAATAAATCTTTAAATCTTATTGCTTCTTGAACCTATTAGTGAAAATGTGTGACATTTAAAAACATTTAAGACTATAAAATATATTATAAAATATATAACAGCTTATAGCTGATGATAGCTTGCAGTGAATGCCAGTTCGTTATTAAATTCACCTTTGTACCAATCATTTTGCGTACAATAAAGAATTCGTTATCTACCTAACTTTAAAAATAAAACTGATTATGAAGAAAGTTATATTCGATTTTATAAAATTGTCTATAGGCGATATTAGGTGTATTAAAGAAAAATTTAGAGTACCTATTGAACAATAAAACGAGCTCAACACCAACCCTGTTTGATCATTTGTTGTTTAACTTCGGAAAAAATCAGCAAACAATATATTTATGTTGTCTGTTTTAAAACTTATTTATGTTTAAAGGCAGTTTGTTACGTGGTATAGCGACGCGGTAATAAAGCTAGTTTATACTTGCAAGAAAAATAGATCGGCTCGACCCGAGGAAGGGCTAAGCACTCTCAAAGTACACCAGCACAAAATAGCAGCGTAATGCTGATGTGTTTTCTACGAAAATTGTAAAAGAAACGGCGACCACTTTATCTATAAATGGGGCACTGCATATTACTTCTCAGTGCTGACAATGCATCTACATTTTGATAACTACTTAATCAATAATAGTTTTCTATGGATAAGAGTGTCTTCTGTCGAAATTTGGGCGATGCTACGGTCCCTTCAGTGGTGCCAAGTTGAGTGTCGGTATATCGAAGTGCTGAAGTGTTTGTACAATAGGGCTAGGACATCTATCCGAGTGCAGAACCAGATTACGAAACCTATCCAACTGCAGAGAGGTGTTACATAGGGTGACGTTATAACTCCGAAACTTTTCACCGCAGCATTGGAAGACGTATTCAAGCTACTGAACTGGAAAGGATACGGTATTAACGTCAATGTCGATTACATAACTCACCTTCGATTTGCCGATGATAAAGTCCGCAAATCGCAAATCGCGCTGAAGGACCTAAGCACTATGCTCACGGATCTCAATAGTGTCTCTCATCGGATAGGTCTTAAGATTAATTAAATGGACAAAACAAATAGCATGTTTATGTTTAATGTCCATGTCACAACTATGCCGGTAGTTGTTGGGAGCACTAAGCTTGAAGTTGTTGACGAGTACGTTTACCTGGGACAAATAGTCCGACTAGGTAAGCCCAACTTCGACCGAGAGGTCAATCGACGGATTCAACTCGGCTGGGCAGCGTTCGGAAAATTACGACACATGTCGTCAGTTATACCTCAAATCCTGAAAACTAGATTGTACAACCAGTGCGTGTTGCCAGTGATGACCTATGGATCTGAGACGTGGTCCTTCACTGCTGGCTGTATGATGACGCTCAAGGTCGCTCAGCGTGCTGTGGAGAGGACTATGCTCGGACTTTCTCTACGTAATAAACTTAGAAATGAAGATGTCCTCAACAGAGTCAGAGTAACAGACATAGCCGAGCGGATTAGTAAGCTGAAGTGGCAACGGGCCGACCATATAGCTCTAAGAACCGACAAACGATGGGGAAGAAAAGTTCTCAAGTGCCAGCCTTTTACCGGTAGGCAAAGTGTGACAATCGATGGGGAAGAAAAGTTCTCAAGTGCAAGCCTTTTACTGGTAGGCATAGTGAAGGGCGTTCTACCACTAGATGTAGTGACGACCTGGTAAGACATGCAGAAAGTCAATGTATGCAGGTAGTCCAGGACCGTGCTTGGTGTCATTCCTTGGGGAGGCCTATGTTCAGCAGTGGACTTATGAAGGACTATAAAGCACCGGCCGTGCCAAAATTTCTCGGGAAAACGTCTCCGAGTATCGGGACAAACTTGTGTCTGAAGTGGAGTCTAGTCCAGTTTAACCCCCAGAAGACACAAGTTTGCGCGTTAACCGCTAAAAAGAACCCCTTTGTCGTATCCCCTCAGTTTCAAGGCACTCCCCTTAATGCCTCAGCCAGTATCGGAATCCTCGGCGTCGACATATCGAGTGACGTGCAGTTTCGTGGTCACTTGGAAGGGAAGGCCAAATTGGCCTCTAAAAAGCTTGGCGTGCTCAGCAGAGCGGGACAGTATTTCATGCCGGCACACCGCCTGCAACTTTACAAGGCGCAGGTTCGGCCGCACATGGAATACTGTTCCCATCTCTGGGCTGGGGCTCCCCAGTACCAGCTCCTTCCACTTGACCGCATCCAGCGCAGAGCGGCTCGAATCGTCGACGACCGAGTGCTTTCCGATCGGCTCGATTCACTGGCGCTGCGAAGAGATGTTGCATCTCTTTGCGTATTTTATCGCATCTATCACGGGGAGTGCTCTGAGGAATTGTTCGGATTAATCCCAGCCGCCAAATTTCGTGGACGCACTACACGGCAAACGTCCCGATACCATCCACACCATCTGGATGCTTGGCGGTCCACCACTGTACGTTTCACAAGGAGTTTTCTTCCACGTACAACCTCTCTGTGGAATAGTTTACCACCGGTGATTTTTCCGGACCGATACGACCTGGGGACCTTCAAGAAAAGAGCTTACTCCTTTCTAAAGGGCCTGCAACGCACCCGCAATTCTCCTGGTGTTGCGGTTGATCATGGGCGGCGGTAGTCACTTAACATCAGGTGAGCCGCATGCTCGTTTGCCCCCTCTTCTATAAAAAAAAAAAAAGATGATGATGATTACGAGAGATGTATGTGGGCTACAGCATCCACTTTCTATCAGGTGGACAGTGGAGAACCTTTTCATTAGAGACGAGGCATTCCATCTTAGACCTCACGGGTGATAACGCATCTGCATTTTGATTCGTAATCGAGGATAGATGTAGATGTCCATGGGCCACAGCAACCACTTACCATCAGGTGGACTGTGCGTTCGTTTGTTACCCCATCCTATAAAAAAATCGTTTTTCACCCTTATTATTTCTTTAACTAAAAAAGAAAACAAGTTAACGTAGCACAAGGAAAAGGGGAAACCCAGAATAGTAAAATTTTCGATATACAGACTTATAATATTTTTTTACGATTACAAATCCATGGCTCACGTTCATGGGCCATAGCACCCCCTTACTGTTAAATGGACTATGTGCTCATTTGTCACCCTTCTTTTGTAAAATAAAAAATAGGAGATACTTTTTGTTTATAAAACAGTGTTATATTTGTTAATTGTAAAATAATAAAAGTGGTTGCTGATTATCCACACTCACTTAGGTTATACTATTATATATAGTATAACAAAAATCTTAAGGAAGAAGTTTCTCGTTGGTTTTGTAAGATGCAAAATACAAAAATAAATAGGGATATTTAATAAAATAAATAAAATATCCCTAGTATCCAGACACCAGATGTGGAAATAATGGCGCTGAACCTAATACTAGCAGCTCTCGAGTACACATCGGGCCTGATGAGTATTTATAAATCAAATGAAACAAGCAATAAAAATATCCAAGGCAATATATCCGAGATTCTGGAAAAAAAGAGCTAAATTAAAAAAGGAGTTTCAGTTGTTTGAAGCAACCGCAGAAAGTTTGGAACTACTTTATAAACCCTTAAACGTAATTAAACCGACATGATGAAAACGAGAAAGTATTCTCCTTGTCCAGTGACATTATTACAAAAATCAGAAACAGATTGTCGGACAAAGCTGTTGACGCTCTGATTTTTTTAAAAGCCTATTTTATTAAATTTTTAACTAATTTCGATTTATAACTATTAGATTTAACTGTTTAAAAGTGTGTGTGATTAAAATAAATAAACAAAACAATTATATAAATATACAGAGATAATAGAAACTGTAACCTATTTATTATTACGAGATAACACTTTTTTATAGGATACGGTGATAAACGAACACACAGTCCACCTGATGGTAAGTGGTTGCTGTGGCCTATAGACATCTACATCTATCCTCGATTACGAATCAAAATGCAAATGCGTTGTCACCCGTGAAGACTTAGATGGAATGCCTCGTTTCCGGTAAAAAGTGTCTCCGGTTCTCTACACTCACCATACGAAACCCAGCAGCGTTAAGCTACTATTTGACGCTGGTATACCACGAGATCGTGGTCCTTCCCCGGTCGAGCCGCTCCATTCATGCTACAACTATACTCCCAATATAACTGCAGCATGGCTCCACCATGTAAAAAGTTTTTTACGTGGTTGAGCTACCAGTCACTTTTATATAACTGTTATTTTGTCACTATTTTGTAAATTATGGGAACAAGACGAACTTCTTTAATCATCTCGACGTATGTCTGTTTGTATTTTTCACAGTTTATTCAGTATGTTTCAAATTCTTGAAATTTACAATTTTATTAATTTTGGTTACTCAAATAGTAGAGACGTCGTAGAGAATAACCGTGTAGTAGTGATGTAAAAATAATCATCACTGCATATCGTTTACATAGTAACATTTTTTTTGATATCACCTCGTGGGTGCCGCAAGAGGCGACAGAGGGAAACTTTAGGAAGAGACGGACAGCAGCATCTTCCTGAACATCCATCATCCATCCATCCATCTACCATCCATCTCCGGAGTGCTAGCTAGCCGAGTTGGATAGGTCATTAGACCTCTGGGTATTCGAATTGACTTACGTAGTCGGACTATGTTTCATAGGTAAACATACTAATGGTTTCGGGCTTAGTGCTCAAAACAATTACCGAAATTGGTGTAACATGGGCGTTACACATGACCTTTGACTTGTCCGTGTTTATTTTAATACCTATTTTATTGAGTCCCTTGAGCGTAGAACTGAGATCCTCCAGCGATTCTATCATAATAACTGTGTCGTCAGAAAATTGACACTGATACCATATTTATTCCAGACCACTTCACATATAACAACAAATAAATTAAAAAAAAAACATTTGATACCTTAATTTTGTAACGTATACGATGAAATAATTTTAACTTAATTCTATTATAATTTAACATCGATAGGTTTCAATATATGTAGTATAAAATAATTTATAATATGCGACAGATAATAGGAAAATAAAACTAGTTTTTACGGATTTTTATCGCGTATATTAACTTTTTTTTATATTCCGATGTTTTGAGCACCCATGCTCACGGGGAAGACTGAAGTGCTCGACATCCCGATGTCATTGTTAACCGCGGTTACCCACAGTTTAAATTTTTAATTTTTGTTCCGACCTACACAGCACGAACTTATAGAATCTTGAAGTCTTTCAGTTGTATGCTTGAGTTGGAATTTAATTTTGTTAATTATAGGATCCCAAGCAGATGGTGGCACCCAGCCATTTTCTCTATTGAAATTAGAATTTTTTCGATTTCAATAGTCTCGTGTGTCATCCTTAGAAAGAATTGATGTTTTTAGCGAGGATTTGTGGTCTATGAAATCCGATTTAGTGACGGGGGCGATCCGATATTAAATTGCCACATAGCTTTCAAAGGCTTTTAATATTCGGTAGGGAAATAAATAATTCTGTATTCCAAATAAAAAAATTATTTGCGATGATACGAAAACCCTCATTCGACCTTTTACATGTCCGTTGATTTGATTGACTGTACATATACATGTACAGTTATGTATTATCAATCAAATCAACTGATAGAAATTGTGGGAATAACTCTTTATCTGCACTTGCTAGTCTTCTGGCTAGCTAGCTACTAATACTGATTTGTTGTTAAAAGTATCATTCAAAAATATAAATACACGTTTAACAAATTAAAAAAAAAGAACAGACTTTTTGGCGGTACATCTCTGAGAGTTTTCCGAACCGATGAAATTTCACCTTCATGAGGGCTTTGTACAAGCTTAAGAGGATAACTTGAAAATGAATCGTAGTTTGGGGGCGTGGTTTATTCCTTTTTCGGTGAAGCTAATGAATGACTGAGGGAGTGTCAAAATGAAAGTGATGCAATGACTTCATAATACGCAAATTATGCGAAAAACCACCAAATCACCTTAAATTAAATAAGTTTTGACCTTGATGTGAAAGACACATATAACCACAAATAAATTAGTATTCAATAGAAAAAAAACTTGTAAATTAATTTATTTTATTAATTTATGCATAACTCATCATGTTTTCCTTCAGAGAAAATTTTAAAGAAATAAACATATTAAAATTTATATCACAATATATTCTTAGATCCTTGTTGTCACAGATCTTTGTTTCAGAGAGCACGAGGGATCTGTGACAGTAAACACCTGGCTGCCGAGCTCCAACACGTCAAGCAAGTTTTGCATGACAACAAGCTTCGGGTCCCGCGCCTACGTCACAGAGAATGAGTGAAGCCGGCCACAGTCGAGCGTGTACCTGCTGTACTGCCATATGTTAGAGGAGTCACTGACAAGATTGGCTACATCTTGAAGCGCGCTTCCATCAAAACATACTTCAAGCCGCCGAAGAAGATTGGTCAGTTTTTACCATCAGTCAAGTGTAACGTCCCTCTGCAAGATGCAGGAGTGTACAAGCTTGATTGTGAATGTGGTCTCTCCTACATAGGACAAACTAAAAGATCAATTAAAACCCGCGTCAAAGAACATATAGCTGATGTGAAGAATCGACGCTCCGGGAAGTCTGCAGTCTGTGAACATGTACAGGATCGCCCCCGTCACTACATCAGATTTGATAGACCACAAATCCTCGCTAAAGAACACCGATTCCTTCCAAGGATGATTCGCGAGGCTATTGAAATCAAAAAACACCCTAATTTCAATAGAGAAGATGGCTGGGTGCTACCATCTGCTTGGGATCCTATAATAAATAAAATTAAATCCCAACCCAAGCATGCAACTGCAAGGCTTCATGATACCATAAGTTTATACTGTGTAGATCGGAACAAAAGTTAAATTTTAATCTATGGTAACCGCGGTTAACTATGACATCTGGACGTTAAACATCTCAGTCCTTCCCGTGACCATGGGTGCTGTAAAGCTCTCGAAACGTCGGGTATTAAAAAGTTAAATATACGCGATAAATTCCGTAAAAACGAGTATTATTTCAACATTTTTCCATACGATGGAACCAATCATTGAAGCAACCATTCCATTCGAAAGTTGGGGTCTCCAAAATGGCCGTTTTGTAGGCGTCCACAACTACTTCAGGTGATGAAAATCTCTGTCCGCGCAATTTATTCTTTATTTTACGGAAATTATAGAAATCATTAGGTCTTAGGTCGGGGCTGTACGGCGGATGGTCTAATAATTCTATGTTTTCTTGCTCTAAAAACTCTTTTGTTCCGTGTGCGGTGTGAGAACTCGCATTGTCATGATGGAGGATGATGCGGCGGTTGCAGTTCTGTTTACGGAGTTCAGAAACGACCTGTGGCAAACAAATGCTAGCATACCATTCTGCATTAACCGTTCTTTGTCCATCAAGAGGAATAGTGGTAACGTGGCCAGTTTTGGAGACAAACGTGGCCGCCATTTTTTTTGCAACACTCCGTGAACGAACAATTTTTGTTGGCTTTAACTCATTTTCGAACACCCAAACTCGTGACTGATTTTTTGTTTCGGGTTCGTACGCATATATCCAGGATTTGTCACCTGATACGATGTTGTGTACAGCTTTTGAGGATCCTGCGTGGAATCTTTCGAGAGTTCTGACGCACCAAGTAACGCGAGCCGCTTTTTGCTCTTCACAGAGGGAATGCGGTATCCATCGGGACAACAACTTTTTTACACCTAATTATTCATGCAAGATTATTTGTATTTAATTCATGCCAATATCTAAAGTTGCCCGAATTTCGCGGTATGTCACATATCGATCTTCCTCAATGAGCTTACGCACAGCATCAACGTTTTCTTGGGTGACTGCAGTGTTTGGACGACCTTGACGGGGATCATCACTGAGTTTGACACGTCGACGTTGAAATTCAGCAAACCAGCGATATATTGTTGTTTTGGATGGGGCTTTATAACCAAATGCAGAAATTATCCGGTCAACACACTGTTTTTGTGTTAAACCACTTCGAAAGTCATAATAAATCATCGCTCTTGAATTTTCTCGAGTCAATTTCATTTTCTCAACGACTAAAAAAGTTTGACAAAACCTTGTGACAAGACCGAGAATCTTTTTTTAAATAAGTAAATGGTATTCGATTTTCAAAACCAATGAGTTTTCAATTAAAAAGATTTTAATATGACAGGAACAGTGGAAATATTTCATTCCCGATACTTTTAGTGCAGCCTAGGTATCTCTTTTGTTTCATACAATATAGGTATTAAAAAATTTTATAATAATATCTGCAAGTTTGTACATACAAAGCTTCAACTAAGAATATGTATTCCTCATGTCGATTCATCGAGCTATATGGCCAGCCCATTTCCATTTCTGGTAACTGATTCGTTGGGCTATGTCAGTTACTCTGTTTTCACTGAAAAATAATCATTAACAATTCTATCATGCAGAGAAATTTCGAGCATAGCCCTCTCCATAGCTCGTAGAACGATTTAACGATCAACAATGAGAGATCACGTCTCATGTTTATTTTTAGAATAAGCGTAACCAAAGGGCACAAGTCCACCTGATGATAAGTTGATATCGTGACGTGCGTTATCACCTGAGAACTAAGATGAAATGCCTCATTTCCAGTAAAAACTGTCTCCGATTCTTTACAATCTCCTTACGCACACAGCCACAGTAAGCTGCCATTTTACGATCGTATTCTCTGAGAGTGTGGTCCTTCCCCAGCCGAGCCGATTGAATCGTGCACAACCTATTATAACTGTGACGTAGCTCTACCACGTATAACTTCAGATGCAGAGTATATCTCCTTTAAACAAAAATATTCACATTGTTGCATAAACAAACCACACATTTTTTGGAAATATTTTCTTAAAAAGAAACAGTATATTTTTTTTAAAACTAGTTTTCTTCACCGATAAAAGTGTCGCAGTCGGCACAGTTGATCACGTGGTGCTTCCTGTACTAAACAAACAAATAATGAACTAAATAAAATAAATTAGACGCAACAAGTTTTGCTTCACATATATCTAACTGAATTTTTTATCATTTTTATTATTAATAACCTAAAAACTCTCACATAAGGCTTCTTTAAAATGAGATAAACCTATATTTATTAGGCTAGTTATTGTATAACTGAGCATTTACGAAATAACCTTGACGCCGCGCTGTCACAAAGGTTTATTTAATTAAACTAGTACTTACGGATTTTTTCACATATATTAACTTATTTTATATTCCTGACGTTTCGAGTACTATGGAGCACCAGAGAGACTTAAGTGATCAATTTCTCAAAGTCATAGTTAGCCACGGCTATTTTCAGAAATGTATTTATCCTTTACTTATTTATTTATCCTTTATTGTACACCTTCTACTAGGGGTTTCAATGGGTGGTGTTGTGTATTATTTGAACTCTCCTGGAGTTTTGCGAGTTCTTATCTTGAATTACTCGATGTAATCCATCGAATAATACAGGTATTATTTATTACAAGTACGTATGTTAAATATTTTTTATGTATTATAAATGTATGTATATTGCAAAATAATCCTCCGTATTTGAAAAGACTGAAAGATTGAAATGTGAAAATTGAGGCTCATTAATGATTGAATGTGTTCAGAAAAAACAGAAGAACAATCTTTCAAAGATTTTTTATAAATGTTTGTATTAATAAACACTGACATGTTTCGGAATTTATTCAAAACTTTGTTCTGTCTGGTTCACCTCTAAAGATAAAATTAGATAAAATGTATTTGATTTTTTTTGAATATTGAGACTATCACAGCTTTCTGCGGGTATGACGTAAAGAATATTAAAAAAATCATTTTCATTCTCATCATTTTCATCTTTCCTTTAATACAATTCATTGTCTAACTCTTGGACTTCATTCCGCCTAACTGGAACTAAATGAAAAGCGATTACAGATTTGCACGTCACTAGATCACATGATATTCATCGTATGATATTGAGAGCGTTTCCGACTTTGCCCACATTTTGGGTAATCCTACTTATCTGCCTTATATTAGCGATTGACAGTTGTGTATGACATATTTGAGTCTACACTATTTGAGTCTTTAACTCAATACGACGCGATGATGAAGTAAAAATATATTTGAAGTGAAAATTCTTTATCGACTTTGTGGAGAAATTTAATGAAGGTATTTAAAAAAGAATGTCAGGTTTCATTACCGGGGCTGCATAAGTATACTATAACTTAATCTACTTATATAGAATATAAAATAAATATGAATAATACGTCGTATACAATACATGCAATTACATACAATTACATGCACATTTTTATCACAATTTATACTTTCTGATAGCTCTGTACAGATTTGTAACTGCGTACGTAAACATCAACAATACGAATACGAAATGATATATAAATGATTGAGGTCTGATTTTTTGCCATGGATCCCCCGTTTGGTGAATGCCAAATACAAATAGTTAATAATAATAATAATAATAATAAATATTTATTTTCAAAACAATGGGTACATTATATTATATTAGTGAACGTAGCGCCCTTTTAAGCTAAAAAGCCTGTATCAGGGAGCAACGCTCTTCCATTCATTTATGTCGTTTATAGAATAATGTACAAGTTAAAAATATTTTTTTTGGATTTACATGATTTTGAAGTAGCACGTTCAAACGATAACAATGAGAATAATTATACTAGTATAGTTCTAATATATAACTAAATTTTAAAAGTAACTACAGCTAATAGGTTAAATTTCCTTTTTTTACATTTAACAAAAAATTGTGCAATTTAGCTTGCATTTGTATATATATATATATATGTGTGTGTGTGTGTATGTGTACGTGTGTGCATGTACATGTATGTGAGTGTGTGTATGTGTTTTCGTTGCTATTTAATTTTAACTAATAATGCCTCTAGATCATCATATGTTTTATCCTCCAAGCATACCTGTAAGCAATTCTTACAGTCGCGATATGTTTTAGTATATAAGTTTAAGCTTTTATTAATCATTTTGTAGAGGTAGGCCGAACGGGCCCTGTATTGTCTTGAAGCAAAAACAGAATTGCATTTGAGGGTTTCCAGCTTATGCCTTCTACTTACAGCATTAATGGCATCAAATTTCAGGGTTTTGTGTTTACTCAGAATTGTCTGTATAATGTAAAGCTTTCTAATTGAAAGAATTCGGGTAGTTTCATAAAGTTTATCAGTTGAAAAAATTTGTTTTTTAAAATACATAACCTTTATCAAACCACGTTGTGCACGTTCCGCCTCAAGAAAGCGCGTTTTGGCTGCACCTCCCCATACAGGCAAACAGTATGCAAGAACAGACTGTACTAAGGATATGTATATTTCTCTTAGAAGACACTTGTCCCCGGTCCCCGTTTCTAAATCTGTCTTAGGTACCACATGTCTCAATGTCTTAAAAATCCATGTGAGATTCCTTATTCTCTGAGTGACATGTTCAAGTTGAGGATACCAAGAGAGTCTTTGACCCAGCCACACTCCCAAATATTTAGCTTCGGTTACTTTTTGTATAGCGGGGCAATGGCAGTTCTGTCTATCTGTTGTGATACGACAGTGATGTATTCTCACCGCGAAATCAAGTTCTGGCTGAGCGTTGTTATAAATGCTAAAGCATATATAGCAACTTTTGGCCGTATTGAGCGTAAGGAGATTAAATTGCAGCCATTTACCTATTTGCTCGAGACCTTTTTCTGCATTATTTTTAGCAATGTCCCAGGATCCTCCGGTGAAAACAACGGCAGTGTCATCCGCATAAAAGATTATTTTGGCATTTTCAAGGATCATGTTACATAAAACATTCAGATAAATTAAGAATAACGTAGGGCCAAGAACACTTCCCTGCGGAACACCAAACAACACATTAGTACTGTCACTAGTATAATTTTCTAGTTTTACTTTCTGCCTCCTGTTTACAAGGTAGTCCGAGAGTAATTTTAGTGGAATATCCCTGATACCAACTATTTCCAACTTATGTACAAGAATGGGGATATACAAGAATTGTATATCCCCATTCTTGTATAATGAAAGAGAAAGGGATTATATACAAGAATAGTTTAATCATTATTCCATATTTATAAGTTTAGTAAAACTATGTCGCTTGATGCAAACGTAGAATACAGATCGGAATCGGAAAATCTCTGAGGAATTGTTCGGATAAATCCCAGCCGCCAAATTTCACCAACATACCAGCTTAACCCTCAGAAGACACAAGTTTGTGCGTAACTGCTAAAAAGTACCCGTGTGTCGTATCTCCTCAATTTCAAGGCTATCCTCTTGTCGCCTCAGCCAGTATAGGAATCCTCGGCGTCACATATCGAGTGACGTGCAGTTTCGTGGTCACTTGGAAGGGAAGGCCAAATTGAGCCTCTAAAAAGCTTGGGGTGCTCAGTAGAGCGGGACAGTATTTTATGCCATCACACCACCTGAAACTTAACAATGCGCAGGTTCAGCCGCACGTGAAATGCTGTTCCTATTTCTAGGCTAGGGCTCCCCAGTCCCAGCTCCTTCCACTCGACCGCATCCACCGCGCCGAACGGCTCGAATCATCGACGATCGAGTGCTTTCCGATCGGCTCGATTCACTGGCGCTGCGAAGAGATGTTACATCTCTTTGCATTTTCTCTCCCAAATACCATAGGCAGTGCTCCGAGGAATTGTGCTGATTAATCCCAACCAATCCCAATCTCACACCATGCGGCAAACCTCCCGATACCATCCACACCATTTGGATGCTTGGCGGTCCACCACTACATGTTTGACTAGGATGTTTCTTCCGCGTACGACCTCTCTGTGAAATAGTTTACCACTGGCGGTTTTTCCGGACCGATACGACCTGGGAACCTTCAAGAAAAGAGCTTACTTCTTTCTAAAGGGCTGGCAACGTACCTGCAATTCCCCTCGTGTTGCAGTTGTTCATGAGCGGCGGTAGTCACTTAACATCAGGTGAACCGTATGCTCGTTTGCCACCTCTTCTATAAAAAAAGAGCTTACTCCTTTCCAAAAGGCCGGCAACGCACCTGCTATGCCCTTGGTGTTGCAGTTGTTCATGGGCGGCGGTAGTCACTTACAATCAGGTGAGCCCTATGGTTGTTTGCCTCATCTCCTATAAAAAAGGTGCGAGACGGAACTGCAAACGGTGTGCAAATTTGATTAAAATCGGTTAAGTATTTTGGGAGTCCATCGCAGACACAACGGAAACAACGTGACACGTAATTTATATATATTAAGATATTAACTTTTTATGAAAATAGTTGCTAACCAATTTAAGATCCTAAATAATCATACAAAATGAAATAAAGAGATGATTTTTAAAGACTTATTCAATAATACCCCATTCGACACAGTTCGTCTACTCATCGACGTCTGCTTGTGGCTATATTAAAGCTTTGATTACTGTATATGTCTTTGGTGACACCCACAAAATAAAGACAAATCTATAGACATAAAGATCATTAAAATCGGCCAACGTATTTGGTCTCTAGAGCGCCAAAAAGAAACAAACATAGATACAAACATACATATATAGGGCAATAAACACACAAGCCTCCTTTACGTTGAAAAGTCGGGTACAGCTTATCTTTGTATTAAAAGTCCATAAATGTAGATTTCAAAAACTGAACATAAAATAATTTCGCATTCAAGTCAGTGTTAAGACGAGTTAATAAATAAAAACTATATTATGCTAATGAATAACTAACAAGGATAAAATTATTTTATCTTTTTAGTTTTTAAGAACGGATTTTGACTATAGTTTTTTTTTACTCTTTGTCTTTTAAAATACCAAAGGTTGTAAAAGTCATTAAATAAAATAGTCTATTTGAGAAGCGACGAATTTTTGAAATCAGTTAAAAGTACCTACTTTAAGGCTAATTTCTGAAGTAAATTGACTCAAAAAATTTTTAAATTATAAAAGTATAAAAAAGAATTAAAATTTTCTTCGTGATGTTTTGCACTATGAAGAAAATTGTGTTAAGCCGAACAATTGAAGTCTCTGAGAGAACTAAACTGATACTTAAGATATTGTGAGTTGCAACATCTGGATTTTCATATAGCAGCACTTAACTATACGACGTGATAAGAACTTGAATTTTCGTATTAATTTGCCTCTCTATATGTGGTTCCTTTTTAAATAAAAAGGCTTTAGTATAAATGTTAATATATCTTTAAAAGATGTTGAAGTAAGTGTAATTTTTCTAAAGAATTATCTTTTTTCGTATTCTTTTTATCGTGTTGGTATTTTATACATGTTAGAGGCAAAACCCGATTTTAGGACTACATAGATTTTCGTATGTAAAACTGGATTATTAATTCTAACATATATTCGTATGTGAACGTACTGTAACGTCTAGGTAATAACACCATTTTTTATAAAACGAGTAGGCAAACTAGCACACACTCCATTACTGATGGTGAGAAGATGCTGTGGTCTATAGACATCTACATCTATCTTAAAAATGCAGACAGCGTATTTATGTGATGTGATATATCACACCTGAGAACTTAGATGAAATGGCTGGCTTCTTTACGAAACACATCCGCATTGAGCGGCTATTTTACGCTGATATTCTGTCAGAGCGTGATCCTTCCCCGGTAAAGTCGACCTACTACCAAAATATATCAGCCGCATAGCTCTACTTAATGTAAGGACCGTTTAAGAACCGGATAAGAAAGTAAGATATTATCCTGTTATTTTAACAATATACATAAAAGTAGTTTAGACCACGGAAAACAAAAGATAACTTTTTACTCTGTTGGGCAAAAAGTCTTTCGGTTTTCTATGTTTCTTTTACCAGGGATAGTTTCATACCAGCGAAGCCACTATCAAAAGTTAGTTTGAAATAATAAATATAGACCTCTAAAGAAACAACACAATCATGCTGTAGTCATACTACAGCATGAGTTGGTTAGCTCTATCATAGTTTTGAAGAGTGAGAACGCATCTACATTTTGATTCTTATTCGAGGATATATGTCATGTATGGGTCCAATCTTACATTACTTACTTCTAAAATATGGATTTATATAGGTAGTAAATTTTTTATTTATTTTTTTTTATTTAAAAATTATTATAATTATTTTTTTTTATTTAAATAAAAAAATAAATGAATAAATAGGTAGTAAATATTTAAAAAAATTTCCTCTCCTCTTTTAAATCTCTTATCTCAATGGAATTAATAGTATTCTTTTATGTAAAACCACGTAAATAAGAATATATCAAGCTCCAAGAAGTTTGAACTCTCCAGGGAACAACTGCCACAGAACTTTATCTATTTTTACCATCGCATCAGGTTTCAGCTAAGAATTATTTCAATTGAAAACGGTTATGTTCAGTAAATATAGACTGAATATAGTATTAGCCTTGCTAGCCCGGGGGCTAAGCACGAGCTGTAAATTTCATAGTACACAAGCAACCCGGGTTCTCACAGGCACCAATCAAATTGTTAATTGCAATTTTAACTGTTGTTTTATCACGTACCCGGCGGTGAAGAAAAACATCTGTCTGAAAAATAAGAAAAAATTTTTTGAAAATATGTGAAATGTGCCAACACGCATTGAGGCAGCGTGGTGGACCAGCAGTGAGATATATATAGAGGCTGTAACATTAACTTTATGTATCTGTCTATTGGCAATAGGTTTATAAAATGTATCTTTTTACTCGTTTGTGTGTCTGTTAATGATCGTGTAATTTATGAACGACTAGACCAGTTGAGATAATATTCACATAATATATTTGTTTTACCGAGGCGATGGTCCAAAGTCACAAGAATCTGATAGGTGGCGCTATATTCAAGTTATCAACTAGTTAAGCTATTGCATAGCTTCTATCGCGGGCCTTGAGCGCGGGGACTGAATCCAGAAATTTATTCAGCCGTATAGATCGTCAAAGCTGAAATGACGCGCCCCACTATTGCATTAACGCACACAAGCAAATTTAAAATATGGACGCAATACATATACAAATGCCATTGTAATTGGTCATTCGGTTGTCGGTGAGACTCAAGCGTAAGAGCACGCGTCGGTTTCGGATTTTTTGTCCAACTTGTCATAATTGCCTGAAGGTGGCAGAGAGCGGACGTTTTGTTTCATACAATGCCCCAACGCTGCTCCCTAAGGAGAGCGTTGTCGGATTTATCACGCGACTAGTCGACCGTCACGTAGGCGTACAGATCATAGTTCGCGGAGCAGTCGACGCTCAAACACAGATGAAGCGTCGTTATTAATATTTACACTCACACATCGAAATCAACTAATTAAGTAGTGGGGCGCGTCATTTCAGTTTAGACAAGCTCTAACGAAAAAACCTCACGCTCCCCACTCCGACGGGCACGGGGGTGTGGCTTGAAGGCCGTGCATTGTCTAACGTCGCGTCGTTTCTTTTCGGCTAGACATGTGTAGATCACTCATTTCTAGCGACCGAATCATTCTAGTTTATTTCGTCACGCGTACCGGTACATTCGATCCGATCATTAAAATGGATCCTTTCTGGCTCCAGTACTCTGTGTCTGTAAGATCCATTGGGAACAAATGGGAAAAAATATTTATGACTTTGTAATGCTATCATCGCCATCTACTGCATGTTATAGGTAATAAAGCATTTTATCGAACAAAAATTTATGGATTTTCAAGGTGGTAAGTCCAAAAGATGCTAGATGGCATAAACATTAAACACAAAAACTTCAATTGATTTGATTTAATTGATAACTTTATTCAAGATTATTATTATATATTTTATTAATTTAATAAATTTCTTTATTTTTAAATTTCATTCATAACTATACTTAATTTTATCGATTCTTATAAATTTACTTTGCAGTTAGGCCATCTAGCATCTATTGAGCGTACCACCTTGAGTCTCATCCATTTTGGTTTGATTTCGATAAAATGAGAAATGACTTTAACTATAGATCGAATAAAATGGCGCTATTTATTACAAAGCAAAGCATTGAAAGCAATTTTAGTAAAAAGAAGATATTGTTTTCATCCAATATTATAAAATTTAGACTTCACATGTCTAAAAATAAGGATTGTAATGTTTATTTGCTACAAAGTACTTAATATGATGATTTTCTTATAAGATAAACTTTTATCTTATAAGAAAATCATCATATTAAATAAATAATTTGCCTTGAAATCTTTTGAAGTGTTATTTTTAGTAAACCCCACGAAACTTAGGTGTTTTTAAAGTCCTTTTTTATACGCCTTTGCCACGAAATGATATTTTTAACTCATAGATGCAACAATCAAATGTAATAAATAATTAAATGTAAAATTTTTTTTTATTTTACTTATATAATAATAAAAAAACCCTTAATAATAAATACTCTACAATATTTTTTATTACCAGTGTGGGTGTAGCTACTTGATAAAAATAAAGTGCTTCCTTATGACACATAAAGAACTTTCCACGTTTGCACTTTGCAGCTTCTCTGAACTGAGCTACTTCAATCTTGCACAATTATAAAAGAACGTTAAATTGATCCTATCCTCCATCTACGAGTACACTTCATCGTCAGATCGCCACAGAGACCAGACCGGGGAATCCAGAATCCAAATTCCTGAGATCTAACTTTGATCCCGATTTAATTTGTTTGACGTATCGTATTTCATTGTTCATTTCATCTTTATACCTCTCGCGTCTCGCCAGAGATTAGTTAGTATTTAATAATAGTACCTATGTTCCGTTTACTTGCTCTGTACGAATAGTGTAGTGTTACCTATTCTAGCCGAATCCAAGTCGCCAAAAAGTTGACGCAGAGTAAAAGTTGAAAGTCTTAAAAAGTCACCCAATTTTATAAGAAATATTTTAAGAAAATGCTTTAATTTAAACTTATGTTAGGTACCTTTAGTGTTATATTATTCATCAGAAGTAATAAGGATTGTAAGCGTAGAAGTAGACCACAAAGGTATTAAAAAATACTTAAGAAGTCAGTTGCAATATCTACATTTTATTATTTTCTAATAAAAGGGTTATAGAATAAATAATATCCTTTACAATCGCCTTCTTTCTGAGATAGCCTACTCGGAGACTAGTAGAAAATCACAATTTTGGTCGCTTCGATTACTTTAAAACTAGCCTAAATAGCTAAAAATCGCCTAACTTGGCAACATTTCCGAATGCATGCACTGATTATACCGCACTGGTATACCTTACATTAAAAACAATTCACTCAGATCTTTCGGGATTCGGTCGGTTTGCGGCTCATTCTCAATTCAAACAAATCACGGGTTAAAAAGGTACCGTCAATTGTTTGTGATTGGTTGTACTGGTACATTCAAAAACAAATGAATGAACCATCAATACTTTTAAGTGTACTAGCTCAAACGAACGAATCATGCATGATTGACACAAGTCTATTTTCGGCAGTCTTCGACACGGTGTTTGTGTATAAAGTGTTTTGAATATGAATGAACAAAGTGCATTTATTATTAATGAAGAAAGTCACGAAATAATAGTGAAAGGAAATGAGTGAGTACTCTATATACATACATTTTATTATTATCACAAATGCGGTACTAATTTTGAATTGAAAATATAATACTGCTATAAAGATAACCTAAATTTTTGATATTAAAATGAGCGATATTAAAAGTAGCCCTCTTTATATACACACAAACACACACACGCGTATAGTTTAAATTATCAATTTAGATTCTCAATATATATATATATATATATATATATATATATATATATATATATATATATATATATATATATATATATATATATAGTTATATTTAAAATTTACCAGAGTCAGGTTATGGTGCAAAAACACCAAAGATCTTATCAAGCCTTATTTGGCAGAAGTTTGTTACGTTTTTTTTCGTAGGTATATGTTTCCTGCGGTGTGCGGGCGGGGTATTTGAAGTAAATGCGTAAACAAGTCACGACGCGTCGCTCTCGAAAAAGCGTGCGAAAATGAACCGAAGTGAAATTTGTCGTATATGAGAGTGAATTTTATCTGTGTACTCTGTAACAAATAACTATATAGAAAAAAAATGTGAAAATGACATTTCGCCATTTTTGTTTGTGTACTGGTTACGAACTCGATCAAAAATTTGATAATTTCTCCGTTTTTATACGTTATTTCTAATGTTATTTTACATCAAATTAATTGTGAAGATATTTTCTTTAGGAAATATGTATCATTACGACGATTCAAAAACGTTTACATGTATTAATTTACCTCGAAATTCACTATACGCGATTATTGTTTATTGATTATATGTTGTTTAAAAAGTATTCTTATCAGTTAAGCTATTGCATATTTTTGTGTTAAATGGATGCTAAATATAAAAGAATGCTTCAGTATTGATAGCAATTTATTAACGAAATATCTGTTGAGATGTGTCTAGAAATTTTTAATACTTATTTTTATTTATTTATTAAAATAATAAATAAAATTAAGTATACATTTATCAATATTGAGTACTAGTTGTTCCCCGCGATCTCGCCCGCGTGGAATATGGATTTCATGGGTTTTAATTTTTTTGCGCGGAACCCTAATTCTTTTTCTAAAACAAAAGTAAAAGTTATTCCTTATATCATCAGCTATCTGCCAGTGAAAGTCCCGTCAAAATAGATCCAGCTGTTTCGGAGATTAGCTAGAACAAACAGACAGACAGACAGACAGACCGACAGACAGATAAAAATTTTAAAAATTGTGTTTTTGTTACTAGTACTTTCATATGCATTTAATAAAAAGCTGTTGTTTTAACATTACAAACAGACACTTCAATTTTATTTATTTGTAGATATAGATATAAGATATTATTCATATTGGTGTTTAAAGGGAATATCGTGTACTATTATAATAATAAAATAATTGTCTCCAGTAAATATTATACTTTTCTTGTAAAACTCGAAAAAAAAATACGATTTATTTTTATATTCCCATATGCTTTATTTTCATCCTTTATTTTTTATTGGACCAATTTTCTTCTAATAAAATTAAATTCTGAATTTGTTGAGCTTTTTGAGAATATTTTTATTTGAATGTTAGGTAGGTACCTATATTAGTTTTTCAGTAGTAATCGTTTTTGTTGCGACAGTCTCGCGCGGTCGTAAAAAAAGTTACTGCGCGGACAGGTGGGACGAGAATCACTTGCGCGGCGCTTGAAGGCCGTGCATTGTCTAACGTCGTTTCTTTTCGGCAATCTTCGACACGGTGTTTGTGTGCGTGCAACTAGACGTATTGTACGACTCTACGAAGCTCGCACGAATCGAGACGAGCTGCTCCGAAATCGGACGAATACATAAGCAGCTGTTTATGAGAAAGTATATAGGTGTATAGGTATTTATGTACAACAGTGAATAACTGTACTTGTAAAATTTGTGTATAAAGTGTTTTGAATATGAATGAACAAAGTGCATTTATTATTTATTTATTTAATAAAAGAAAAAAAATTGTTTTCTTATCGGTCACCACGCTCAAAAAGTGTAACTTGAATTAATATCAAAGAAAAAGAAATACTGCATATATAAAATAAATAAATAATTATAATTGCATAAGTTGATACAAAATGCTATGCAATTGCTTTACCGCGGCAGTCCCCGAGTGCCACACGTCTTTTTTTATATTTACGGACCAAATGATTCGTATGCTAAATAGGTTTACTGGTATAAACATCCCGAAATCTGAACCGGGTAAGTGGTGCTGTGGTTAAGTTTTCTATATATTAACACTAATAAATTCATGGTGAATAAGTGTAAATCTATACTACACCTACCTGAAAGAGTGGGAGAAAGAGTACCAGGCTAGCTGGCATATTTGTAGCCATCCTTGTCTTGATTCTGCTGCAAGTGTCATATTGCAGTTGCAACATACCATTCTACGAAAGTTAGATTTTTGTTGTACAAAGTACTAAGCACATTTTGGTTAAACAAAACAATTCTATGTTTCATGCAATAGCAGCTTAATAATTGCAGAAGAACAGCAATAGTTCAGTTTGAATATGTATTCATAATCCAAGTTATAGTAAAGTTCAATCCCTAGTTTAATATTTCACCTTAACAATAGAAGCAAATATCCAATACTTGGCAATGATTTCACAATGTTTTTATCTCTACAGACATTTATTTTCTTTAGAAAATAAACACTAAAATTAATATATTGAAGATGTATTTTTACAATGTACAAAGAAGGTTTCTGCTGTGTTTCCTATGATAAGTTATGAGAACCGTAGACACTATTTACTAGGCATTACATAACGAGGCATTCCATTTAAGTTCCTAGAGGTGACAACGCATCTGCACTTTAATTCTTAATTGTGGATAAATATAAATGTCCCACTGTATCCACTGTATCCAGTAAGCATCAGGTGGACTTTGTGCTCGTTTGTCACCCTCATTCTATAAAAAGAACTACATAGTTCAGGCTGCTTTTTGGTGGATATGGCCAAATGGATTCGTATATAGAGAATATTGAGTGTTAGCGATGAACAAAAGAAAGAAAACGTAGATCTTCTCAAAGATTTATTGGTCTGAATTTACAGTTTTTTTTTACACAACGCCATCTAGTCCCAAGCTAAGCAGAGCTTGTGTTATGGGTACTAGACAACTGATAAACATACTTATATATTTCTAAATACATAAATATTCTAGATAAATTACACCCAGACACAGAACAAATGATCGTGCCCATCACACAAATATTTGTCCTGGGTGGGAATCGACGACCTCCGGCATAGCAGTCAGGGACACTAACCACTAGACCAACAGGCCTGTCGTTATTTTTGGTTTTGTACTAGTTAATTATATTATTTTGGCGTTGTACTTGCGTCTTATTTGGTCGGAAGTTAAAATGGGAATGTGAGAACGAATGTGAGTGAAAGACGATCTAGCTGCACGGTGAGCAGTGTAGTCCTAACTTGCTGCTGGTAGTAGCCCAGGCAATCTAGGTACTGCGATGCACGACGTGGCGTTGACCTTCCAGTGCCCTTCATCCTCTGACTGACGTGCTTGCAAAAACCCGTTTTAGTAACAGGGTCCTGTCACGGTCGCCACTTTTTTGTTCGCCATGAACAAAAGAAAGAAATCGTAGATCTTCTCAAAGATTTATTCTGGTCTGGTCTGAATTTACATTTTTACAATTATATTATTCTTGGTGTGTGTGCGTGTCGTCCTTGTGTCTTGTTTGGTTGGAAGTTAAAATGGGAATATAAGAACGAATGTGAGTGTCATGTGTGGGGAATGATGGGTATTTGTGTGTGGTTGAATGTACGGTTGGTGTATGACTCTACACAATAACATAATATTAAGCCTTTTAAGAAATACAATAGGGTCGACTGTCGACTATCTGGCGTTGACATAGAGATTTATATATAAAGAAGAATGTTTCCGAATTACAATAGCCTAAATTGTTTAGAGGCACAATTTGTTACGAACAATTTTTTTAATCTTATGATACTATGATACGATATATCGCTTCTATAAACAGAAGAAGGAAATATCAATCATGTTTTCACAAGTACTTTGAGTGTTTGTTTTTAATTGCACTTGAATCAACAAGTTTTATTTTTATGGAGCTCTGTTGGAGAGATGCAGGTTTAAAGCTTTTTACACAACTTTGCTTGCATTTCCTATTTTAATGAGCAATAATGGAGTCAAACTACACTCAATAATAAACGAATTATTATATATATATATATATATATATATATATATATATATATATATATATATATATATATATATATATATATATATTATTAGAGTGTGTATTATTATAGTATATACTATTGAGTGAGTAATACTTATTTTTATTTATAATTTTAATAGCATCTAAAACCAAGCATTCGTCGATATCGTTGGCCCTCTTGAGATCTCTCCAGATGGTTATAGATACTTACTTACGATAATTGATAGGAGGACCAGGTGGCCTGAAGCTTTTCCGTTACGAGACATTACGGCAGAAACTGTTGCCAAACATTTATATGAAGGTTGGATTTGTCGTTACGGTTGCCCGATAAAGTTAACTAGCGACCAAGGTCGCCAGTTTGAGAGTAGTCTTTTTAACCAGCTGTTAAAAATGTTGGGGGTTAATAGAATTCGAACTACTCCTTATCATCCGCAAAGCAATGGCGCAGTTGAACGTTGGCATCGTTCTTTAAAAGCAGCACTTTCAGCTCGCCTGTCACATGGGTCCTGGGCGGAAGAGCTACCCACAGTATTACTGGGGCTTCGCGCGGCCGCCCGCAGCGACTCAGGGGTTAGCGCCGCCGAGTTAACGTTCGGACGAAACTTGCGTCTACCGGGAGACTTTTATGACAGCTTTTCGAACAACCGTAACGTCAATGATTATTGTTTAGTGGATAAGATTAGAGATACTATTAGTAGTTATAAGCCTACATCCGACGATTCACGTAACTGTCATAGTCTTTTTGTGCACAAGGACTTACGTAACTGTGAATATGTCTTTGTTAGGGACGATTCAATACGTAAACCTTTGAAACCACCCTACGACGGTCCGTACCGCGTGATAAAAAGGGGCTCAAAGGTTTACCTAATTCAATTACCCGATAGACAGGTACATATTTCTATCGACAGATTAAAGCCTGCATATGTATTAAAGGAATGTGATGGTAACGAAGCAACGCCACGCCAAAGTAACGCTGACAACGCAGCGGATGTTGCACCTGCGCATGTACGGTTCCCGTTACCACCGTCCACACCGCTGACGTCGTTGTTACCCGGCCCGAGCAACCCGATAACCGTGAAAACAACGCGAAGTGGTCGGATTGTTAAGTTACCTTCACGATTTATAAGCTAGTGTTAATATAAAATATATATTATACAATTACATGTCTAAATGATAATCAGGTTTAGTTACTATGGATGTGAAAGTATTATTTGCATTGTCTAGTGCATAATATTTTCATTCAGGATATTCAAGTTACATTATTTAAGTTGAATGTAATTGTAGAAGCATCGTGTTCAGTATTTTGCGTATACTGCACTTTCATATAGGTTCCAGGTAGTTAGTTTAGTTATAATGTATTTAATATAATTTCATTCGAAATACTTCCTTTGCGAAAGCATTAGCGCGATAAGTTTTACGATTTTTACTATGGGTAATTTGCAAGAAAAACCAGTTATTGTTTCTCAGGCTCAAAATACTGTAGAGAATAAAGTGGATAATTTTCAAACATGGTTATATGTGATAGCCAGTTTTATGGGGGCGATAATCCTGTACACTATTTGGGTAAAGTTTAATAAGAAGTTCAAAAGCTGGCTTCGTCATCAAGTGTTAATGGCAGGCATTCCGATATCGGGCCAGAATATGGGTCAGATGATAGGTGTTAGGGGTTCTAGCACCAGTCTGCAGCATGTGCCCGCGCCCGCCGCGGCCGCCACCCCTTTCGCGGGGGTCTCCGTACAGCCCTGCGCACAAGCGCATTAGCAAGTTTTTGTTGTTAGTTTTAAGTTTATATTCATTGTATAGTTTTAAGTTTTTTGTATTCAATTGTTGTAAAGGGGGAAGTATTGTAGGTGTGCCGCGCACACACATGTAAACTTCGCAACGTTGTATTGTAACTATATTATGTAGTGAATAAGATTTTTCAGGCAGTCACTAGTTGCCCGCCAACTGTATGGCACGTTTCGCTATAATAAATATATATTAGTAAAAGAATTCACCTTTCATTATGGTCACCAATAGGCACCCCTACGGAGTCAGCTCCTAAAATGGCAACCTCAAGGTATCATCAAGACTGTCATATTAATAGTTAAATTGAACATTTAATTCTGGGTTTTTTCATACATGGGTGTAATTTTTTTAAAACAGCCCGTCACATAAATATGATGATTAGAATGGATCATCAAAAAACAGTAGAGGAGCGTGTCCAACTATGGAATTTTACGTGCTGACAACTCTCGATGATGATATAGATGAAATTATTCAGCTGAACCGTTACACTGTTACGTCACAGTAGATCCAAATCCACTGCTAAACAAAGCCCTCCACTACTGTGCGTTTTACAAGGAATTTTCTTCCTCGTGCGACTTTTCTATGGAATTGTTTACCACCGGCGACTTTTCCAGACCGATACGACTTAGGGACCTTCAAGAAAAGAGCTTACTAGTTTCTAAAAAGCAACGCACCTACAATACCCCTGGTGTTGTGGTTGTTTAAGGGCGGCGGTAGTCACTAACTGCCCCCTCTTCAATAAAAAAGAGATTGCCTCATAGGGGGGATTCGCCAGAGTTGCCACGCTTAGCAAGTTTATTTTTTAGTAATTATTACGAAAACGCTGTCGCCCGTCTCACGATTTGTTTGCCTCTGTCACCTCTTAGCACAGGCACGGTACCATATGTGTTAATGGACACCAAGCCAGACGCTGTCCACAAAAGGTAGGAAATGAAAAAAAATTTACATCTCCATATGATATAAAATTTCGCTAAACATTTTTCCTGTAAATCACAAAACAATGTCATTGCTTTATCTCGAATAAAGCTTTCGAAATTCGTTAACATGGTGTCGGCGTGTTCATTAAGCTAATTTAGGTGCGGTACAAATAACGCACGATAATGAAGATCCATTGGGGATATTTGTGTTGTTAAATTCGTTGCAGCGGTGGCAATTTATTTTTTAAACATTTCAGCTAAATAAGCGATAAGGAATAATGTGCGTTCATTAATTTACTCATGGTCCACAAAATATCCGCTGCTGAACATAGGCCTCCTCCATATATTGTATTATAACCGGGATATTAGCCAAAGTTGCCAACCGTAGTTTTTTATTAATTTGAATCGATATCAGAATGATATTGTTACCCATCTCTAGCTCCGTTTCCCTCTGTCAACTCCTACGACACCCACGGGATGATACGCGGTGCTAAATTCTTTTATGCTTCCACTACACTGCAATATAATATAAAGAAGGGCAATATAATATAATATAGTATAATAAAATACTAGAGGCGGCACATTAAATTATACCTATGTTAGAAGGCAGAATAAGCTCTGCATCATAATATGCTGTTAGTTAGATAAGAAATCTCACGAATAATAACTCAGCATAAATAATTTATTTTAGTTACTTTAAAGCACGATTTTGTATTCTTCCTTATAGGGAAACGCGACTAACACAGAATCTGTTAACCTTAATTATGAAAAGTATTTCTGAGAACACTTCAAAAAATAACCTTCACCTCTAAACTTATAGTATATTAAAAAATTGTTATAATGTATCTAAATAAAAGCAAAGGTGCTTTTAATAAAAAAGTGTAATCATGTATGTATTTATGTTTGTTTATTTGTATTTTTCAAGGTAAATATAATAAATAAATAAATAACTGTAATTTCTTTATTTTTTAAATACTTCGAACACTACTTTCTTTTATTTGAGCCAGACGTAAAACGCCCCGACCGGCAACGGAGAGCAGCTAGTAGTTAGCAGCTAGAGCAACTGATTAGTAAGCTAAAGTGGCAATGGGCTAGCCATATAGCTCGAAAAACAGGTAACAGATGGCGTAAAAAAGTTCTCGAGTGATACCGGCAGGTGAAGTATAGGGCATCCCGCTAGTAAATGGAGTGACGACATGGTTAGATATGGAGGAAGTCGATGAATGCAGATGGCTCAGGGCCGTGCTTAGTGAAATAACTTGGGAGAGGCCTACATTCAGCAGTGGACTTGTGAGGGGCTGTAATGATGAAATATATATTAGGAAAATGTTAAATTTTAATTTAAAAATATGTAACCGTTTGTGCCTATTGAATAAGTATTTGACAATTTTAAAAACAAATAAAAAACAACTTAATATAAAGTTTTCCACTTATATAATATGTATCCGAGCGTGAGACACAATGGATAGGGAATGTTCACGCTTCATTGTCAAAGGCTTTTAACGTAATTTATTTCCAGTCACTAAAGCGTTCAGGGTTAAAATTGGAATATTTATGGCAAAATCGTTTTAAACATTAGGATTATTAATTTATACCGTTACAGTTAGTCTATCAAAACTCCACTGATGAATATGTGTCCCCCACGTAGACTGCATCAAAGGACAATATTTGCCACACTTTTCAAGTTTAGGCAGTTTAGCACAAACCACATTTTTTTAAATTTCTTAGTTCTTATTAAGAAGACTGTGCCGCCCATATCCTGGATGTTTCCCTCTATCACTTTTTACGACATCCACGGAACAGCGGATACACCAAAAGTATGTAATAAAAATTTAGTTTACGGAAAATTTCATTAGCCCCTTGTTGATCTGGGATTAACGGCTCCCATATTTATATGCCAGCGCTTAGTCCATGAGCCATGGCAGTTCACGGGTAACGGAGTACGGACTTTCGTTTGGCACACCTATATATATATATATATATATATATATATATGTGTGTGTGTGTGTGTGTGTGTGTGTGTGTTTGTGTG
The DNA here is from genome assembly GCA_036936625.1 of Parnassius smintheus behrii. Classification (NCBI taxonomy): domain Eukaryota; kingdom Metazoa; phylum Arthropoda; class Insecta; order Lepidoptera; family Papilionidae; genus Parnassius; species Parnassius smintheus. Next base: position 14,042,176 of record JAUPFT010000031.1, on the reverse strand, counting down.
TTTGTACGTACGTGAAGGGAAAACTTTGTAATCCTTTTTAAGCATATTACGGACATGGAGGAGTGTGAAATTTGCATCCCCTGTTTCAATTTCCCTCTGTCACCTTTTATTACACCCATGGGATATGGGATAGAAGATATATTTAATAATATTTATCTATGTAGGACAGTAAGTGCTAGTGCAGCCCACGAATACTTGCAGCCATGTTTAAACAAAGTACAGGACAGATATACTGTGCCACAAAGAATATAATGAAATACCACACATTTTCATGCCATTTTCTGTAGCCGCCTCTTACGACATTTAAGGATGGAAATTGAGTGGAGATTCCTATTTGTTAATTCACCCGGTAAGTGTGACGATGACGAGGTATCCCCCATATAATATACAAGAGACTTACGCCCCGTAGTTGACTTTTGTGGGCTGATGATGATTATGATGATTGTTGAAACAAATAATTACATATTTTTTTTGCATTTCATCATAGTCCTCAGAGTTGACAATACATCTACACCTTTTTTCTTTTACATTGATTGCTGGTTTGCTTGTATGTTATAAATCACACAAACAGATTGTCACATTTGTTGACGATTTTTATCTTTCCAATGCATTAAGGATAGAAGGCTCTGAGATAAAGCCTATACTAATTTAAGCCCAATCAAACCTTTTTTTTAACACATATTCCTTTAATAACTTTAAATGAAAAACGGTGTAAAAATATGTGATATATTGAAGCATTAATGAATGATCTCGCCTAACAGCCTCTCTAATGCCAAGTCAGAAAAGACTTTCAAGTCTTCCCATATTTAAAAGTTCAAAGTTAAGAGGTGATATACAATGTTTACTACTCCGGTTTAAATACTCCGGAATTTTCAATACTCTAGGAGCGCATTAAAGACGGCGACATATCGAATTCAAAAATAATTATTTTATTTATTACTTCGTTACAGTCTTTCAAACGTCCACTGCTGATCATAGGCCATATTTCACATAGCTCGCGTGTAGTAGGATATTTGAGATAGTTTCCACGTTTGGAAGCGGATTGGCAACGGCTTTTTCATCATTACTTTTCAATTTGAAAGATGCTGTTGAAGATCTCATTCCATTTCCCTCGGCTTACACTGGATGAAATGTAGTGATATACTAATGAAATAGGATAGTAAAGTTTTTTAAGCCGCAACTAGACGGTACCTATTTTTTAATTATTTAATTACAAAAAAAATATATTTATTATATATATTAAAACTTTTGAAATTTTCATTAGTTTTTATAATGTTGTCCATTTATACCTCAAAGGTATCAGTAAATTTAATCAATTTTAACACGTTTGTTTCATTTACACCAGCCCTTATAAGTCCAAATAACTCTCTCGTCTCGCATTTTAGGGAAGAGATGTTCTAATTGACATGTTTGTCAGGTGGATGGAGTACAGGTTTCAACAAAGTATGCCACACATGGCCAATAAACTGTCCAAGAGCGAGGGAATTATAGATGACCAACTCCGCGAATATTTCGCCCTGGAATTTCTCATTATCAATCCGAGAAGACCAGACTCCGACCCAGAGAAGAAAGCTGAAGATATACTAAATAGCAGCACCCGTCAGTTACAAGACGGGCACATAGAAACAGCGCTTCTCTGGAAGGAAAAGGATATCGAGATGCCTGGTAATTATGAAACAGCAATAAAACGGCTCGTTTCCATAGAAAGAAAATTAGATCGAGACGAAGATCTAAAAAGGAAGTATGATGAACAAATGAATTCCCTTGTACAAAAAGGATACGCCGAGATAGCACCGAAAACTAGCACACCGGGAAGAACATGGTACCTACCCCATTTCGACGTCCATAACCCAATGAAGCCAGAGAAGTTTTGAATAGTACACGATGCCGCAGCCAAAACAAAGGGGGTGTCGTTGAACGACTTCCTGCTCACGGGTCCAGACCCACTGCAATCACTACCAGGGGTCGTGATGCGTTTTGGCCGCCATAAAATCGCTGTCTCCGCGGACATAGCCGAAATGTTCATGTAGGTTAAAGTCAGACCCGAAGACAGAGATGCCTTAAGATATCTCTGGAGAGGGGATCGACGTAATGAAGCTCCACAAGAATATAGAATGACGTCGATCATTTTCGGTGCAGCCAGTTCACCCTGCACAGCCATATTCGCGAAGAACTGGAACGCTAAAAAATACAAAGACAAGTATCCAGAAGCCGTAGAAGCTATCATTCAAAACCACTATATGGATGACTATCTCGACAGTTTCCAGTCTCTGGAAGAGGCAATGCGAATATCGAAGGAAGTACGCGACATACACAAAAACGCGCACTTCAACTTAAGAAAATGGGTTTCCAACGCACCAGAAGTTGTAAAAGAATTAGAACCTGACCATGAAGCATCTGAGTCAGTCGATCTGGGAAACAAAGGAACCGAGGAAAAGATACTCGGATTAATCTGGAAACCGGGTACCGATCAGCTGAGCTTCAACCTAAAGCTCGCTTGACTTCCAATCAATTTGCCGCATAAAACACCAACCAAGAGGGAAGCACTTAAAATAGTAATGTCGCTGTATGACCCGCTCGGCCTCGCCTCCCCAGTTACAATTCGAGCAAAGCAAATACTGCAGGAAGCATGGAGACGAGGAACAGACTGGGACCAGGAGTTGGACGAAGACCTGACTAAACAATGGTTCACATGGATCCAACATCTAGAACAGCTCAAATTAATAAGCATCCCAAGATGCTACCCGGGATTCAGCGACGCACGTTCACTCCAAGTCCACGTGTTCACCGATGCCAGTGAGAGCGCCTACGCAACGGCAGTCTACTGGAGATCAACGACACACGATGGGACAGTACATGTGAGCCTCATCATCGCTAAGGCGAAGTAGCTCCGCTAAAAGTAACGTCCATACCTCGCCCCGAGTTACAAGCAGCCGTGATGGGAAGCCGCGTAGCTGCCGCCGTCATCCAGGCACATTGCGTGACGCCCGAAGCCGTCACATATTGGACTGACAGCAAAACTGTCCTCACGTGGATAAAAAAGGGCTCCAGGAGTTACAAACCTTTCGTTGCCCACCGAATAGCAGCAATCGAGGAACATAGTAAAGTAGAGGACTGGCGCCGGGTACCTACCAAATTGAATATAGCTGACATTGCCGCGAGGGACGTACCCCCGAACTTCGACTCCAACCACGAGTGGTACAACGGCCCATCGTTTCTGTATAAAGAACCCTCAGCATGGCCAACCGAAAGACCCACGTCATCCGAACCTACAGGTGAGGAAAGATCCCTCACCATTAAGGAATCGTATCAAGCTCCGACACTCCGAGAAGCTGTTCCCGATCCAGCAAGGTTTTCGAGATGGGAACGCTTATTGCGAGCTACGGCTAGAGTGCTTCAATTTATAACACTCTGCCGCAAAACCACAGATAGGACCTTCTATAAAAGAACCAAAAGGGACAAAGAGGAAGATCCCGGACTGGAGGAAATCGAAAAATAATCCGCGACAAATCGCGCAGCCTCCCAGTCAAGTGAAAAATAGAGATGTCAAAAGGTACATCACACTAGAGGCCGAATTCATCAGAAAGGCCGAAAAGCTCCTGATACGTGCTATACAAGAGGGCTCCTTCTCACAAGAGATAACCGATCTCCGTAGTAATAAAAAGGTCGCTCATGATAGCCGCCTACGACCACTCCAAATAGAATTGAAAGACGGGATCATCGCGCTACGAAGTCGCATAGCCGCCGTGAAGGGAGCCACAGAAGACATGAAGGGGCCAGCTATATTGGATGGTGATCATTACATCACGCAATTATACATTGATTGGACGCATCGTAGCCTGCATCATTGCGGAACCGAACCTACCATCAACGAGGTTCGACAGCACTACTGGGTGATCCGACTTCGACCCACCACGAAAAAGATAGTGAGCCAATGCATACAGTGTCGCATCAGAAAAGCACAACCATCAGTGCCAGCGACCGCTGACCATCCTAGTACACGTCTCGCTCATCACCAGAGACCGTTCACCTTTACCAGTCTGGACTATTTTGGGCCACTTTCAGTCACTGTGGGACGTCAACATCAGAAGAGATACGTAGCTCTCTTCACCTGCCTCACATCCAGAGCTGTCCACTTAGAAGTTGTCGCAAATCTTAGCGCTGACTCCGCAATACTGGCATTAAGAAGATTCGCAGCTCGCCGAGGGTGCCCCACCGAGATTTACTCTGACAATGGCACCAACATGCACGGCGCAGACAAGGAACTTCGGGAGGCTTTTCGAGAAGAAGCCAGTCAACGAGGCATAGTGTGGCGTTTTATAATCCCCTCCACGCCTTTCATGGGAGGAGTGTGGGAACGTCTCATACGGTGCGTGAAGACGGCACTATACACCGTCCTTCATGAGAGACATCCACATGAGGAAGTATTAGCCACGCTGCTCTGCGAGGTGGAGTACACAGTAAATAGCAGACCATTGACTCACATCTCTGTAGATAGCGACGACGACGAATCCATCACTCCAAATCACTTCCTTTTAGGAGGATCTGCGAGACTGCCGACACCTGGAGTATTTGATAAAAAGGATATGAATAGCAAAAGACACTGGCGACGCTCCCAGATACTCGCTGACATGTTCTGGCAGCGTTGGGTCCGAGAGTATCTACCGGAACTTCAAAACCGGCGGGAGGCCCATGGGCGAGGTCCCAATCTCCAGGTGGGAGATCCAGTCCTCATAGCTGACGGCCAGTTACCTCGTAACACCTGGCCACGAGGGAGGGTGGAAGCTGTTTACCCCGGTGCGGACGGACAGATCCGCACTGTGGAGGTACGCACAGCAAACGGCCTAATCAAGAGGCCAACCAGGAAACTCGTGCCGCTGCCGAAGTAGAAGCAACGTCGCTCACCGAAATGGATGCAGCGCCGCTGTGAGAAAATCGTCGCGACGCTGCACGGCGGGAGAGATGTTCGCGACGGCCTAACAACGCTAAGAAACGAAGTTGTAAAGAATATTGTTTTTTGTATTAATAATGAAATTACCAACAAAACTGGATGAAAACATGTATTAATATAGTTGTGTAGCATATTTATAACTCTTAGTATATTTGTATAGAATGTCGTTTTGATAACAAGTGATATAAACAACTTTTATTATATTAAGAAAAATCGACCAATCACAGCGCGTCTTATCGTGGAACTCTCTAAAAGTTTTTAATTAACTGCGTAATAGTTCATACTAAAAATAAGGAAAATAATTTTATGTTCTAAAAGAGTTATAAATATGACATTCAATTTGCATATGGCTTATAGATTAAAGAACTGTAGGGATATTTTTGTATAATTAAACGCATTTCGTAGTTATAGAAAAAACAAAGAATTAATGTACCCAAATATTATGAAAATTTGGGACATTTCGTTTTAATAACTTTTTACAATTTTTTACAAAATTTAGTTGATAATAGCTGCTAGTCAGTAGTGTTAGAAAACCAGCTACTACCAATAGATTTTTGATACCACCGTACAATTTAAAGAAATCTTTTGAAATATACAGTGACCAACCAATAGTGAACAACCATAGTTTAACAACCGTGAACCGCTGGCCACTACTTGCTATTTGTATTTGTTAATCGTGCATTTTGATTTGATCCTCAGTCCACAATATTTCAGCGGCACCTACAAAGACGGCAGTGAAAGTACCCACCGGAACCTATAGGTGTAGGACGTGAGTGACTCGCGAAGTATCTTCGACAACATTTACTCCGGAGAGTTTCGCCCGTCCGGCACAATTGGAATAAAAGCAATGCTCTGTATGATATTGTGACAGGAGATGAAATATATGAATAGCTTCATTGTTACATTTCGGAAGGAAAGCAAGAGTATTTTGTGGTTGCTGAAAGGTGACAGCAAACCAACAAAATTAAGGCAAGTTCTTACTTGCTTCAAGTTCTTACTCGCCTCAATTTTGTTGGTTTGTTGTTTGTTGCACTTTCTCCCCCAGACGGATCCTTTTTGCACGACCCCGCTTGATGAGGAACCGAACAAAATAGATTCATTTTTAGCTTCAGAAAAGTGGGAGCTCGTGAAGCCCGCTCATAGTCTAGACCTCGCAATATGCGATTTCTTTATTTTCTCCGAAAAACTTTCTTACTGAGAAGTCTTCTTTTCTGAAAAGTGATCCTGCTGTACAAACTTTTCCATAGTTGGACGTGTCTCTAATTAGACGCACTTCCTGTTGTGACGCATCAGCATATTGTGAAGTTATATCTTCCTGTTGAGTTATTTGAATTTAATAAATTTATTTGCCGACATGTGTTTTGAAAATTGCCTGCATAAAATATATCATCACGTGGCGTGCGTTCCAAGCATGAAATTTTTTCATTAAAACTTTTAAATCATGCAGTAGAAACGAATATCGTTCTGTCGTACTGTTAGCAAATATATTTTTTTAACCACCAGAACAACAACAATGATCTCGTGATTATTCAGATATTTAGCTGCAACGGTTCCTGGTTTTAATCCCAGCTAGAATAAAATTTTGTAGCAAAATAAATTTAATAGTTTCTTGCCTGGTTGTGTTATTATTATTGTTATTTATCTATCTCATCTCTGACAGTACATGGTCGATTTATAAACCGCGTCGGCCTATTCCCAACTCGGAAATTGATTAAACAGGACTACAGTAAGTTAGAACACCAAAAAGAAAATTGCTTGTGAGGACTTATCTGCTCGTATTTTCTGCACATTTGTTACATTTAATTATGCATAAAAACTTTCCTGTTGTGTAATTGTATAACAAAACATACTTCGATTATCTATGGGGCCTGAAATGTTTTATTAGTGAACACAGTATGAACTTAATATACTATAATTATCCTGATATTCAAAAGGTCATTTGCACTAGGTATCTCCGAGTTTGGTTGGACCAAAGATTATCCTGGCATCCACACATTGATTTGGTAGTTAGGCGACTTGTAACGTTCTGGATATTTAAAACATTGCGTTGTATCATGGAAAGTGACTTCCTTAATAAAATATATATTTCCCTGGTTCAGGCCGTCATAGCGTATTGTATTCCGGTGTGGGAATGTACAAAAAGTAAATTAATTGAACTTGAAAGGGCATAAAGATGGAAGAAACTTATGGATACAGATACAGAGATACAGAGAACCAAGTGAAAATTTTATTGAGATATAAACGTATTTTTATTTTTGATTTTTATATATCTTTAATATTTCTTTTGGGTCGTCTTTATCAATGTACTTTTCTCAGGGCTTACATCTCGGCGCATTCCTGTTATTATTCGGCATTTATGACATTATTTACCTTGTAGGAGATAATAATGATGGAATTTTATTTGCTGATAATATCTCTGATTTTTAAACTTAAACAGAAAACGTTTAAATACGGCGAGTTAACAACTTACGTTAAATTGGCAGTAAAACTAAGTGTGTAAAGTCTACAATCTCAACGTTGAACACCAATGTGTTTTTAAATGGGAAGTAACTGAGTTGAAAAAATTTACTCAATAAACATATAAGACTAATAAAAGTTGCTGGTACCAGCTACTCGACAGAGTCAGTAATTCATTAGTGGAAGAATCTTCCCGATTTATAATGAATTCCCAGAAAATAAACAAGTTCTCTCTTTTACCAAGTTTAAATATTTAATTTAATATTAACTTGATTAAAAGGGAACGTACGAATACTGTACAAATAAATACATGGTTGATAATAACCTACGGGAATGGGGTGATCGTTTCAAGCTGTTTTATAAAAAGACGTGTGGCACTCGGGGACTGCCGCGGTAAAGCTATTGCATAGCATTTTTTATTAACTTATGCAATTATAATTAATTATTTATTTTATTTATGCAGTTAAGTCTTTGATATTAAATCAAGTTACACTTTTTGAGCGTGGTGACCGATAAGAAAACAATTTTTATTCTCTTATTGTATAAATGAGAAGTTAATATTGTTTAAAATATTTTTAATATCTTAAAATACATGTAGGTTATTCAGGAATTTTTATCATTCAGTTAGCAGCTAGTATACACGCATACGACTAGTCGCACGCACACAAACACCGTGCCGAAGTCTGCCGAGTGCCGAAGTCTGCCGAGTGCCGAAGTCTGCCGAACTGAAACGACGTTAGACGATGCACGGCTTTCAACGCCACACCTCCGTGCCCGTCGGAGTGTTTGGTGCGTGAGGTTATTTTCGTTACGGAATTTCTGGATTCGGTCCCCGCGCTCAAGGCCCGCAATAGAAGCTATGCAATAGCTTAATAACTTTTTTAGTAATTTTCAAACGCTTGTAGTTTTTCTTATTTTTAATTATAACACTTTTCTTTAAAAAAAAACTACTGAGTTTCTAGCTGATTTTTCCCAGAACAGAGGTTTTCCGAACCAATAGCAAATGTTAAAATTATCTATGTATTTAAATAAAAATTATTCTATTCTATCATATTCTTTTCTATCTTTTCCTATCCTACCTATCCTTACATATCCTTTTCTGTCCTATCTTATCCTTTCCTGTCTTATACTTTTCTATTCAATTCTGGTCCATCCTATTTTGTTCCATTCTGTTCAAATCTGTTTCATTCTTTTTCTTTCCTTTCCTTTTCATTTCATACCAAAAAAACTTACAACTAACTTTAAACACTACAAAAACTATTACAATGTTCTCTAAAATTCTTAATCATCGGATCTATTTTACATATTATATTAAACTTGTTAAATAATAAATATTTTTGATACTGTTTTAGCAGATATCAACCAGAAGAGCACTCAATTCATGGTCATCTTGACATAGTACAATTCATCATAAATTAAGAATATCGTTGGGATAGATTCCGGCTTGAAGGGTGCCTTAATTATAGTGAATGTACTTTTTTTGTATGTTACTAGATATCTTAAATCTTCGTCAAATTTAAACTGATTATAATAATAATTAATTAATTAAATTATACCTCAGGGGTGGAAATATAAATTTGAAGAAAATATCCCTCACCAAAGGGTGGTGAAATTATTAAAGTAACTACTGTAAGACGACATTCAAGCTTTTGATATGTATTTCATTTATTTTTATTAAAGCCATTCTTTGGATTACATTGACGCCATTTTCTTCCCTTTAACATAATAGTATAATTGTTATATATAAGTTCAAATAATATACTAACGTGGCAAAAAATTTAAAAAAGGAAACTATGTGCATCCATAACTACTGTTATCATTATCATTATCACTGCAACCTATCACGAGTCCATTGCCGCATCCTATGCTCAATAGGCTTAATCCATAGATTTCTATAAAGAAGGTATTGTCCTGAGCTACTTGTATTTATCGACGCAGGAAGTGTGTTTTTTCAGATAGTCACTTCATGTCATAGGGGTTCGTACATAACTGCACTAGCCAGTACGAGGCTTCCACTCGAAAATCTGTCTTCTAAATCGACTGTCGGTTCTTCAAGCTATATTGCAAGCCCATTACCACTTCAGTTGCTCATCCGCTGGGCTATGTTTGTTAGTCTAATTCCGCCTCGTTACGGATATTATCCTGTAGAAGAATTCCGAGTACAGCCCCATTCAACCATGGCGAAAGAATGCAAAAGAAAAGATGATGGCCAGCGGAGAAGAAACGTATTACGGTCTCATGTCATCACTGGCAATACGCACTGGTTGTTTACAACCACTTGCCAAGTGTGGCAAGTCCATACTCCATAATATATCCTCTTTATTTTACGGATTTTACTGCAATTAGTAGCTCCTGTTTTCACATACATTTATATTATTAAGAGTTACAGAAAACTGGCAAGCTGAAGGAAAGTGGGTTCTGTGGTCAATAAATATCTCACTTCTATTTCTTCGATTACGATTCAAACTACAGAAACATTGTCATCCCTGAGGACTAAGATGAAATGCTTGCTCCTATTAAAAGGATTCAGACACCATAGCGTGGTAATAGGAAAGGTTAATCTGTCAAATTGACGACTTTGCCAAAGTTATGTTCGGTTATGTATTATAGAATTTTATTATATTTTATTCTTGACAGAATTTTCCGTTACAATCCTAGTCGTGACAAAGTAAAGTAAGTAAAGTCGAAACTTTGGGAATTAAAAAAGTTAAAATTAAAAGTCCTTCTGTCTTAAGTTATTACGTAATTATCTAACCTAACAACATATTATTGGGACCATATCAATATTAAAAATCTTTTATGCTCTAAATTAATAAATTGACTTGGGCCATCACATGAAAACACAATGTATTTCACAAGTAAAACATAATTAATATATATATATATATATATATATATATATATATATATATATATATATATATATATATACGGTATTGACATCAATGGCGAGTACATCACTCACCTTCGATTTGCCGACGATATAGTCCTTATGGCAGAATCGCTGGAGGACTTAAGCACTATGCTCAATGACCTCAATAGTGCCTCCCAACGGATAGGTCTTAGGATGAACATGGACAAAACAAAGATCATGTTCAATGTCCATGTCACACCTATGCCGATAGTTGTTGGGAGCACTATGCTCGAAGTTGTTGACGAGTACGTTTACCTGGGACAAATAGTCCGACTAGGTAAGTCCAACTTCGACCGAGAGGTCAATCGACGGATTCAACTCGGCTGGGCAGCGTTCGGGAAATTACGACATATCTTTTCGTCAGGTATACCTCAATCTCTAAAAACTAGATTGTACAACCAGTGCGTGTTGCCAGTGATGACTTATGGATCTGAGACGTGGTCCTTCACTGCTGGCCGTATGAGGACGCTTAAGGTCGCTCAGCGAGCTATGGAGAGGGCTATGCTCGGAGTTTCTCTGCGTGATAGACTCAGAAATGAGGATATCCGCAGTAAAACCAGAGTGACCGACATAGCCCAACGGATTAGTAAGCTGAAGTGGCAATGGGCCGGCCATATAGCTCGAAGAACCGATAACCGATGGGGAAGAAAGGTTCTCGAGTGGCAGCCTCGTACCGGTAGGCGTAGTGTAGGGCGACCCCCCACTAGATGGAGTGACGACCTGGTAAGACATGCAGGAAGTCGATGGATGCAGGTGGCTCAGGACCGTGCTTTGTGGCATTACTTGGGGGAGGCCTATGTTTAGCAGTGGACTTGTGAAAGGCTGTAATGATGATGATGATGATATATATATATATATATATATATATATATATATATATATATATATATATATATATATATATATATATATATATATATATATATATGTGTGTGTGTGTGTGCAACAAAAACCCGTGTGGTTCCCGTTATGTGCTTTGTCAGAATCAGTATCCAAGCGTATAGAAATATTTTTTTTAAACTTAATGGAAAGTTAACCACTTATGTACGTATCTGGGCGGAAGACACGTGTGACTAGAGAATTTCCACGCCTCATTGTCAAAGGCTTTAAACGTAATTTATTACCAACCTTAAAGCGTTTAGGGTTTTATGGTGAAATCGTTTCAAATATTGGAATTATTAATTTATACCGGTTAAAGTTACAGCCGTGCGTACTCGTGCATAGATTGCCACTTAAGGGGAATATTTGCTATCATTTTCACGCTTGGCAGGCAGGTTGGCAACCACAGAAAACTCTGCCGTCCATCTCCTTCTCGTTTCCCTCTGTCATCTTTACGACTCCCACTGCGTAGTGAATATTAATACACAGCTACTAATTTATATAATATGTTATAAAAAGTTAGTTTACAGTCCATTCCATTAGCCTTTTGTTGGTCTGGGATTAATGGGTCCCATAGAATACTATAATACTTATACTCGTATACGGAAACGAAACGGAACGGAGGAGTGGGCGGAGCCCGTGTAACCACTATAATTTCACTAACATGTCAATTCACACGTATAACTCAACACGAGATGTGTTTTGACGTTAAAATCGTTTCCAAATTTCGCATGCAAATTATTTAGAAAATGCCAAATTTTGCACTATTTACAAATAAATATGTATTAAAATTTAAACGAATTTTTTTAAATGATAATCTTAAACATTAATCAAAAGTCTAAAATGTTTAAATTTACTCAGTCTGTCGACACAGCGAATCGGGTTTGTAGCAGTGATAATACGACGTAATTGCTTATATGTGTGCTCCCGGCGACACCGACCCTTCTACAAAATAAAGATGATAGCCATTCTATTGTGTATTGTAGTATTCTATGATGGGTCCCATATTTATGTACAAGCGCTTAGCCCTTGGGCCACGGTAGCTCACGGGTACAGCGCTCGACGTAAATTTCACAGTACGCAAGGATTCGATCTCGGTAGGCACCAATGATATTGTTACTTACAATTTTACGTGCTGATTTACCTCGTACACGGCGCTTAAAGAAAACCTCGCTAATAAATACATTTGTTTGAAATGCGACTTACATTTACGTGAAATAAAGAAAATATTTCGAAGAAATGAATAAAGTTCGCCAACACGCATTGGAGTAGCCACTTCCTTGCACAAAATCCATTTTAAAATGAGAAGATGCCCGGATGTGACAGGTAGACTGTAACTTTTTTAACTTTTATAATTGAATGTTCCGATTGAGTTACTTGCTTGCTGCAAAAGTTGACCAATTGGGTAAAAACTAAAACTATCACGCCTGTCTCCCTGAGCGGTATGCAGAGACTGCCGATTTTCATTTAGCACAACTATAACTATCTGACAGTGCGTGCACTGCTATTTCTCGGCAGAAATAAATAATAAGATAGATTTTTAGGCGGAAAATAAGTCCTACCACATGGAAAATATTACCTACTGCTATTAATTCTACAGATATCAAATTACATAATTTAAAATTGTTTCGCTGTTTTTCTTTACAACGTTGTAGGGATTTGCCTTACTCAATGAATATGTATACGAGAAGGAACGCAAAAAGTTAGTTTTTACAAATACATTAAATAAAAAAATAACGTTATGCGACTGCTAGATATTGTCGTCAAAGAATTTGAAATGATAAAACCTAATAATATAATACAATATTATATACACAATACAAACTATTCAAATCTTTATTTTTATATACCAAAATGTAATGTACTTGTAGGTTTGAGTGTAAAATGTAAATACTGTCTAATGGCCAATAATTAGTGCCTAACATGAGCTGTGATAAATAAGGGGCTCGCCGTAAATTCCACAGTACGCGAGCAACCTAGGTTCGATCACCGCCGGTACTAAAGAAAACTTTAGTTGCAATTATAAATGCTAATTTACCACGTATTCGGCGATGACGGAAAACATCGTGAGAAAATCTCCATGTCTAAGGGATGAAATATTTCAAGGATATATGAAGTTCGTCAGATCCGCGCGCGTGCGTGTGCGGACTCTTTTTGGTGTATTACTCTTGCAGAAATAAGAAGAGGTCTGTGCCCAGTAGTAACTTTACTGTTGTCTAATATCACCTAAAAAGTTAACAAATACTTTCACAGAAAAATAAGAGTGCCATCAGATATGTCCTTGGAACTGACCAATTCAGTTAAATTCCGCACTGACTGTGCATTAATTAAGATTGTGCCAGAATAAATTCGAGAAATTACCCTTGTTAAATGGATTATTAATATTTTCTTTCGAATTCTATGGTTACAGGTACGGTAAGATACGAAAATTAAAAAGAAAAGAAAGCAATCGAAAGCAAGATGATCACTGTGGATGTTAAATATTCTAATATACAAAAAATAAAATAAAAGCATTCTACGCTCGTATCAAATTCCTCTGAAACCATGCTAACCTTCATGACACGCATTCGCACATACATGTTTCTTCTTTCTTTCATTAACTTTTTATATAAAACTTTATCAAGAAACAAAAATGAAATGAAAATAAGTGGCGGACAATCTTTTTCGATTTTTTTTTATCTGATTCAAAAGTCACATTAATCTTGTAAAAATGTTTAGGCCTAACGTTATGTACATCAGAAACTTTTGTGTGATTAAAAGTGTTGTTTCCATTTTTTTTAGAGCAAAAAGGATATGGATGAATAATATCAAGCATGATAACAGAGTTAGAAATCCACGCCCAAAAATATATTTCTGTATAAGTCTGTCAGGTTTAATAAAGAGAAATGTTATACGAGGTAACATAAATAAAAATACACAAAATAATATTCACCATGTTTAAATAAGCTTTTCACAAGGTAAGGTGATGTTTTTGACTTAAGATTGAAATTGTTTGTATAAGAATGGAGCCCCAAGGATGATTTTGGCTTACATATTTTATTTTTACCCCAACATGTGATGGATCCTTTTAGTGTAACTATGCCCAATTCTACTTCTTCATAATCTCCGTAAAAATAAATTAAGGGAGTACTAAGGACTTTTGAGGATATATCGCAAACTTTAGATTGTGGATTCAATTTCCTTATACAATTCTCTGCCAAAATGGAAGTAGATTCAAAACTTACAGTGTTGATCTAAAAGCACTTCACTGTAATATCCTACCACAAGTCCACTGATAGAGATAGGCTACACACATAAACTGTAAATTACGGTCCTGAACCATCTTCATCCATCGACCTACCCTACCTACGTCTTTCATCAGGACGTCAATCCAATGACCCTACGAGATATGCAGGTAAGATAAAGCTCAGAAATGTGCTTTTTGGCAGCATTCGAGAGAGGCCTATGTTTAGACATTAAAGCTGAGATTACAGTTTTTTTAGTAGAACTTTGAATTTGAAATTTAAATAGCGTAACAAACGAGCACACAGTCCACCTGATGGTTTGTGGATGCTACAGCCCATAGATATCTGCATGTATCCTCAATTAAGAATCATTATGCAAGAAATCGCTGAATGGAGATGACTAAGGACCGTGCTTCGTGGTAGGCATGTAGATCTTAAATCAAGAGTAAAATAATAATAGATCGATATGGGGTTCTTCCATCGGTAAGATAAATCGATCCAAAAACCTCTCGAATCAGAGTGATTCATATCTGATTCAAGAAATAGCGATAAAATTCACAAACTGGCTGGGGTAAGATACCGCAGGTATTTAATTTTTTGCTGTTGGCGGACGCAAATACAACCGGTCGTACTTGGTTGATAATTTGAACGCAATATATATTTGAATAAAATAAATAATTATGAATGCATCCAAAGATATCGAAAAGTTGTTATTTCATCAAAATTTCAAAAATTCTAATTCTAATAAATATTAATTTCGTTATTTTCTTTTTTTTCTTTGGATGATATACTCATTTTAAATACACCGAAGCCTAAATCACGCTATCAAAATTCCGAATCATAAACAGTATACACAGAACATCTCCGAACTATCACACGGAGTGTTGGCCGCTCCCCGGGCAGAACACCTTGCCCGGCGGGAGATCTCCCCTTTTCCTTCTACGGCCACACCAGTTAATAAAAAAACGACTAGTTGTAGTTTTTACGATTCGCCAATTAAGGCAAGCGAAGGTTTGAAATCATACAGCCTAGTCTGATGTGAATTTGAACAACAAGAAACAAAGATGGCTACGTATACGTTGTCAACTAAAATGGAGTGCCCCACCGCCTGTAATTATACATAAAGCATTAGGTAAATGTACTCGTAATTATAAAAGTTCAATTTAAGAAAAAATCGCAAATTCTGGAAAAAAATGTTTAAAAATGTTTACACGATTAAAATAAAACTTTAGAAATGCTTTGTCATTCCTGAGGGGTAAAATTAAATGCTTCGATAAAGCAGCATTAAATAGATCATATTGAAAATTTTGTTCTCATAATCGCTCATAAATATTTGAATTTGGAATGTTTTTTTTAATATAGAAACTCATAAATAGATAAAAATATTTTTGGCGGGTAGTCGCTTGTCAGTCGTTTTTTATCACAAGTTTGATGTTCGTCATTCACTCTTTTCGCTGCACTGCTTGTATTCAAAATGGTTTTTGGAAAGCACTTTACTTGAGCACTGTAAAGCATTGATACGCAGAGTCATATCATGGCTCCATTTCCTTCTAAACAATTCGTGAAATCCTCGACTGCTGAGGCTACCGTCAGGCGACTGACTGAGGATACTGTCAGGCGACTAATTTATGAAAACCAACGCATCATTATCTATGAGGAGATTCGAGGACATTTGTTTATTGGTATAAGAAAAATTCAAAAAAAAATTAAATTAAATTTAACAAACGGATTCCTCGTGAACTCATTCCGGAACGAAAACGTGCTCAAGTCGATTGGAATAAAAGCAATGCTCTGTATGATATTGTGACAGGAGATGAAATATATGAATAGCTTCATTGTTACATTTCGGAAGAAAAGCAAGAGTATTTTGTGGGTGCTGAAAGGTGACAGCAAACCAACAAAATTAAGGCAAGTTCTTACTTGCTTCAAGTTCTTACTCGCCTCAATTTTGTTAGTTTGTTGCGGCTGCATTCATTTTCTCCCCCAGAGGGATCCTTTTTGCATGACCCCGCTTGATGAGGAACCGAACAAACTAGAATCATTTTTAGCTTCAGAAAAGTGGGAGCTCGTGAAGCCCGCTCATAGTACAGACCTCGCAACATGCGATTTCTTTATTTTCTCCGAAAAACTTTCTTA
The DNA here is from genome assembly GCA_036936625.1 of Parnassius smintheus behrii. Taxonomy (NCBI): domain Eukaryota; kingdom Metazoa; phylum Arthropoda; class Insecta; order Lepidoptera; family Papilionidae; genus Parnassius; species Parnassius smintheus. The sequence continues at coordinate 14,025,615 of JAUPFT010000031.1, read as the reverse complement.
CTGAGAAGTCTTCTTTTCTGGAAAGTGATCCCGCTGTACAAACTTTTCCATAGTTGGACGTGTCTCTAATTAGACGCACTTCTTATTAGAACTTACGTAGACGTTTTGCTTGCTAGAATTCATGATCGTGACGGCTAATATCCTGTTGAGATATTTGAATTTAATAAATATATTTGCCAACATGTGTTTTGAAAATTGCCTGCATAAAATATATCATCACGTGGCGTGCGTTCCAAGCATGAAATTTTTTCATTAAAACTTTTAAATCATGCAGTAGAAACGAATATCGTTCTGTCGTACTGTTAGCAAATATATTTTTTTAACCACCAGAACAACAACAATGATCTCGTGATTATTCAGATATTTAGCTACAACGGTTCCTGGTTTTAATCCCAGCTAGAATAAAATTTTGTAGCAAAATAAATTTAATAGTTTCTTGCCTGGTTGTGTTATTATTATTGTTATTTATCTATCTCATCTCTGACAGTACATGGTCGATTTATAAACCGCGTCGGCCTATTCCCAACTCGGAAATCGATTAAACAGGACTACAGTAAGTTAGAACACCAAAAAGAAAATTGCTTGTGAGGACTTATCTGCTCGTATTTTCTGCACATTTGTTACATTTAATTATGCATTATAACTTTTCTGTTGTGTAATTTTATAACAAAACATACTTCGATTATCTATGTGGCCTGAAATGTTTTACTAGTGAACACAGTACGAACGTAATATACTATAATTGTCCTGATATTCAAAAGGTCATTTGCACTAGGTATCTCCGGGTTTGGTTGGACCAAAGATTATCCTGGCATCCACACATTGATTTGGTAGTTAGCCGACTTGTAAAGTTCTGGATATTAAAAACATTGCGTATCATGGTAAGTGACCTCCTTAACAAAATATATATTTCACTGGTTCAGTCCGTCATAGCGTATTGTATTCCGATGTGGGAATGTACAAAAAGTAAATTAATTGAACTTGAAAGGGCACAAAGATGGAAGAAATTTATGGATTCTCTACAGAGAACCAAGTGATAGTTTTATTAAGATATAAATGTATTTTTATTTTTGATTTTTATATATTTTTAATATTTCTTTTGGGTAGTCTTTATCAATGTACTTTTCTCAGGGCTTACATCTCGGCGCATTTCTGTTATGATTCGGCATTTATGACATTATTTACCTTGTAGGAGATAACAATGATGGAATTTTATTTGCTGATAATATCTCAGTGATTTTTAAACTTAAACAGAAAACGTTTAAACACGGCGAGTTACTTACGTTAAATTGGCAGTAAAACTAAGTGTATAAAGTCTACAAACTCAACGTTGAACAACAATGTGTTTTTAAATGGGAAGTAACTGAGCTGAAAAAAGTTACTCAATAAACATTTAAGACTAATACAAGTTGCTGGTACCAGCTACTCGACAGAGTCAGTAATTCATTAATGGAAGAATCTTCCTGATTTATAATAAATTCCCATAAAATAAACAAGTTCTCTCTTTTACCAAGTTTAAATATTTAATTTAATATTAACTTGATTAAAAGAGAACGTACGAATACTGTACAAATAAATACATGGTTGATAATAACCTACGGGAATGGGGTAATCGTTTCAAGCTGTTTTATAAATAAGTTTTTTAGTAATTTTCAAACGCTTGTAGTTTTTCTTATTCTTAATTATAACACTTTTCTTTAAAAAAAACTACTGGGTTCTAGCTGATTTTTCCCAGAACAGAGGTTTTCCGAACCAATAGCAAATGTTGAAATTATCTATGTATTTAAATAAAAATTATTCTATTCTATCATATTCTTTTCTATCTTTTCCTATCCTACCTATCCTTACATATCCTTTTCTGTCCTATCTTATCCTTTCCTGTCTTATACTTTTCTATTCTATTCTGGTCCGTCCTATTTTGTTCTGTTCTGTTCAAATCTGTTTCATTCTTTTTCTTTCCTCTCCTTTTCATTTCATACCAAAAAACTTACAACTAACTTTAAACACTACAAAAACTATTACAATGTTCTCTAAAATTCTTAATCATTGGATCTGTTTTACATATTATATTAAACTTGTTAAATAATAAATATTTTTGATACTGTTTTAGCAGACATCAACCAGAAGAGCACTCAATTCATGGTCATCTTGACATAGTATAATTCATCATAAATTAAGAATATCGTTGGGATAGATTCCGGCTTGAAGGGTGCTTTAATTATAGTGAATGTACTTTTTTTTTGTATGTTACTTGATATCTACAATCTTCGTCAAATTTAAACTGATCATAATGATAATTAATTAATTAAGTTATACCTCAGGGGTGGAAATATAAATTTGAAGAAAATATCCCTCACCAAAGGGGGGTGAAATTATTAAAGTAACTACTGTAAGACAACATTTATGCTTTTGATATTCCTTAGTCCACTCAAAGGGTAAGAAATAAAGGCTTTTTTAATGAAAAGTAAAATATACATAGTAAAAACTAAGTCAAATTTTTGCCATGACTGCCTCGTTGGTCTAGTGGTTGTATTAGTGCGACTGCTGATCATGAGGTCCTGGGTTCGAATCCCGGGTCAGGCCAGAAAATTAATTATTGAATTTTTCCGTCAAGAAATCCTGAGTAGTTGCCCGGAGTCAGAAAGTTGATGGTGTCTCACCCCCCTGCCTCGGAAAGCACGTAAAGCCGTTGGTCCTGCATCTGATCTCTCTCCGGTCGTGTCCGTTTTGCCGTCCCATCGGATTATGAGAGTTAGGGAATAGAGCGTGCACCTGTACTTGCGCATACAATTGGGCACTATAATCCTGTCCTGCGTCGATGGCTAGTCTCCGTTGTCCACCGTGTCCGAAATTCTGTCTGCAGGACATTATTGTTACTATTTTTGTCATATTTGCAAATACAAATATTGCTCTGACAGTTCTGTCAAACGTTGCCCGCTGTAGAAACCAGCTAAAGTCGACCCAGCTATCATCAATGGTTGCACAAATAAAAATATTTTTTGAGGAAATACACTTTGTTATTTTTGTGAATCCATCAGATAAAAAGCTTTTTTTAAACGAAAAATATAAAAACGATAAATTTGTAATAAATATATTAACGCAGGCCTAACCTTCAGTATTATATTAAAGGTCTCTACGAATAACTAATTTTACTAATGAAGGAATATACTGTAAATAAAAAAACTAACTCAGTATCTTTGAAGACAACGGATATTAAAGCAACAAATGTAATTTAAAATTTTCTATCTAAGCATCTTCAAAATGAGAAGGTAGAATATTCAAGTACTCTGTACTCATACGAATAACTTTCATTCTGTCAGAGATGGAACGTATATTTTTATTACGTACTGTAAGTAATAAAATTCCATTGCACAACTTACCCGCGACTTGTTTCATACGTGATATTCCTTTTTCGTAGCTCACGGCAATTGCTCGTCGTTCTTTCTTGCTGTAAAATCTGACAGGATTAACAATTACGCGTCACGATAGAAATCCTTTCAAATAATTTTGTTGTTTATATGTAAATATTTAGGTCAGGCATTTAAATAATCTTTCGTCATCATGAAAACTGCTTGACATAGATCTTTTAAATGAGGCTTTAATTAAGTTAAGTAACAAAAAGTTTGTTACTAAACCGGCATGTTGGTATTCAAACAAACGGTTTGTCATCACAATTTTACAGTTACACACTGGTTCATCTGTTGCTTTTCGTCGGTCTATGGGGTTTGGGTTTAGCATTTTCAAATTAATGTTAGTACTTCAGTGTATTTTGTTGTACACTACATAATATTTTGATAGTACTTTGTTATCATGAATATAAAAACCTTAAACATCATACATTAAACCTTTGTGAATTAGCGCCTTTTTAAATAATATTATATAAAAATAGATAAAATTCGTTATCCATATTTATCAAATGTGCGAAAGTCATTAAAATAGTTATAATTATTTTTATAGATTTTTTTTAAATAGTTAGTTTAGACGTAGATCAGGGGTAATCAAATTCTATGAATATAAAAATAAGGTTTTATCATTATATTAAGGTTTTAGTGTATAAAATATACAAACTGCATTTTTAGGTAATATAATATGGTTAATATTACCTTATAATTACTTTAATGCATCTATCACAGTATTATCGCACTACACACAGGTTGAAAGGAAGAGAATTAATTAAGACATTAAGTCCGCCATTATATAAATAAAATAAAATAAATAACAAGAGTTATATATCGAATATTATGGACCTCACAAGTTAAATTTGCTGTTCTTATTGCTTTCGAGTTCTTTTAGAATTCGTAATGGGCAGAATGGTCGTGGAAAATTCCATGTGTTTCAGATGGATTAAATCGCAACAGATGTTATACTATAACCTGTATATAATATCTAAATTTTTTTGCATATATTTTCAAAAATATTAACTATATTACTTTATATTTATACTTTAATTTGTGATGTAAACCAATATATAAGAGATTATTATTATTGAATTATTTATTTTGTAGAATAAGAACGAGCATCCAATTCACATAGGAGATGTGAAGAATCGACGCTTGGGGAAGTCTGCGAACACGTACAAGACCGCCTCCGTCACTACATCAGATTTGAATAAAGAACACCGATTCCTTCCAAGCGTGATTCGCGGCGCTATTGAAATCAAAAAGATCATCCTAATTTCAACAGAGAAGATAGCTGGGTGCTACCATCTGCTTAGGATCCTATAATTAATAATACTAAATCCCAACCCAAGCACACAACTGCAAGACTTCAAGATACTATGCGTGGATCGGAACAAAAATTAATAATTTTAAGAGGATACCTTGAAAATGAATCGAAGTTTTGGGGGCGTGACTTATTCCTTTGTCGGTGAAGCTAACGGACGACTGAGAGAGTGTCAAAATGAAAGTGATGCAATGACTTCGTAGTACGCAAATTATGAGATAGCCATACCGAGCAAGCGCTCGGAAAAAACTACGTAAGCGCCAAACAACATTTTTATTTATTTTAACAAAACTTCGTTATGGATTAAAAAACTAGTTTATGAGAACTTAGGTATGATTATTTACTATGCCTTAAAAATAATTCCATGAACTTATTCGTAAGAATATTGTGGTGTCATGGAATAATGTAAATAATTATAGCCTAATTTGTAATTTTTTTATATCGAGAAAATTACATGATATCGTGTTTTCCTTGTATGCAATCCAAGGTCATATAGTCAAAAATCATATACCAAAATTTTGGTTTGTAATTTATAAAACTTAAAAAAATATGTTAAATAGAAAAAACACCAAATTTTCGAGGTATCACCTTAATCTGAAGGTAGCTGTTTAACTATGACAATGGGACTTCGAACACCTCATTCCCCTCGTGACCATTGTTACTGTAGAGTGTTCGAAACGTCGAGTACATAAATTAAGTTAATATATGCGATATAATCGGTTCGGCAATCGCAGATTTTTTTTTTATTTTGAGTTGTTATTAGGAAGATAGTGCCGGCCATCGCCTGTTTCTTTTTTCCTCTGTCGCCTCTTACGACATCCTCGGGACCACAATATTAGGTGGTGTATATTCTTACTCCGCCACTACATGGTTAAATTCACCAACACGCAATTAAATGCTTATAATTAGGGGATCATCAATGGCCTATTCTTACCTCTATAACGGCCGGAGTAGGACAGTTTGATTACTTAAGTTTTTAGTTGTTTTTTTTTAATTATAATAGAAGTATTGTGCATACCTTACGGGTATTGCCAGTTACAAATTTACTTTACATACGGAAATGTAATAAATTAAGTTTAGACTATATGACATTAAAATTTTATTATGGGGAGGTATAACTTTATCTGGTAATCAAATATTATATTGAGTCCGGCTATCAAAAGTAATTACGTCATAACATAGAGAACAAGTTTGCATATGAGTTTACCACCCCGTAATAGTTCATAATCCACTGAGTGTGCAGTTTGCAGCATTTTACGCTCCTACATCTAACACTAAAAGAGTCTTCCTTTATTTCTTCCATATATATATATATATATATATATATTATGATAAATAAAATAATATATATATATATAATTATAGAAAAAATAAAGGAAGAAATAAAGGAAGACTCTTTTAGTGTTATTATATTTTATTGAAAATTAAGATGTAGGAGCGTAAAATGCTGCAAACTGCAAAACAAAAATATATTATAGATTTATAAGTTGAAGTGCATTTGGAACGTATTGGGTTTTATCAGATAGAAACCGAATATATTTAATATTATTTCAAGTCGCGGAATGAACAAACTTATAAAGATGTTTACAATTTACACTTGCTTGTGCAGACGTAACATTCGACAATTTATGATGTGAAGAACTGCCATCCCATCTAACTAAGAGAATGAGGGAGTGGAGACTTTCTATCATGCCTAGATGGCTAGTCTAGGCCTGAAACTTAGGCTAACAATACAACACTTATATATGATTTTAAACGAATATACGATTATTAAAATTAAATCACATTCAGTGGATTATGAACTATTACGGGTTGGTAAACTCATATGCAAACTTGTTTTCTATGTTATGACGTAATTACTTTTGATAGCCGGACTCAATATAATATTTGATTACCAGATAAAGTTATACCTCCCCATAATAAAATTTTAATGTCATATAGTATAAACTTAATTTATTACATTTCCGTATGTAAAGTAAATTTGTAACTGGCAATACCCGTAAGGTATGCACAATACTTACTATTATAATTAAAAAAAAACAACTAAAAACTTAAGTAATCAAACTGTCCTACTCCGGCCGTTATAGAGGTAAGAATAGGCCATTGATGATCCCCTAATTATAAGCATTTAATTGCGTGTTGGTGAATTTAACCATGTAGTGGCGGAGTAAGAATATACACCACCTAATATTGTGGTCCCGAGGATGTCGTAAGAGGCGACAGAGGAAAAAAGAAACAGGCGATGGCCGGCACTATCTTCCTAATAACAACTCAAAATAAAAAAAAAAATCTGCGATTGCCGAACCGATTATATCGCATATATTAACTTAATTTATGTACTTGACGTTTCGAACACTCTACAGTAACAATGGTCACGAGGGGAATGAGGTGTTCGAAGTCCCATTGTCATAGTTAAACAGCTACCTTCAGATTAAGGTGATACCTCGAAAATTTGGTGTTTTTTCTATTTAACATATTTTTTTAAGTTTTATAAATTACAAACCAAAATTTTGGTATATGATTTTTGACTATATGACCTTGGATTGCATACAAGGAAAACACGATATCATGTAATTTTCTCGATATAAAAAAATTACAAATTAGGCTATAATTATTTACATTATTCCATGACACCACAATATTCTTACGAATAAGTTCATGGAATTATTTTTAAGGCATAGTAAATAATCATATCTAAGTTCTCATAAACTAGTTTTTTAATCCGTAACGAAGTTTTGTTAAAATAAATAAAAATGTTGTTTGGCGCTTACGTAGTTTTTTTCGAGCGCTTGCTCGGTATGGCTATCTCATAATTTGCGTACTATGAAGTCATTGCATCACTTTCATTTTGACACTCTCTCAGTCGTCCGTTAGTTTCACCGACAAAGGAATAAGTCACGCCCCCAAAACTTCGATTCATTTTCAAGGTATCCTCTTAAAATTATTAATTTTTGTTCCGATCCACGCATAGTATCTTGAAGTCTTGCAGTTGTGTGCTTGGGTTGGGATTTAATATTATTAATTATAGGATCCTAAGCAGATGGTAGCACCCAGCTATCTTCTCTGTTGAAATTAGGATGATCTTTTTGATTTCAATAGCGCCGCGAATCACGCTTGGAAGGAATCGGTGTTCTTTATTCAAATCTGATGTAGTGACGGAGGCAGTCTGGTACGTGTTCGCAGACTTCACCAAGCGTCGATTCTTCACATCTCCTATGTGAATTGGATGCTCGTTCTTATTCTACAAAATAAATAATTCAATAATAATAATCTCTTATATATTGGTTTACATCACAAATTAAAGTATAAATATAACGTAATATAGTTAATATTTTTGAAAATATATGCAAAAAAATTTAGATATTATATACAGGTTATAGTATAACATCTGTTGCGATTTAATCCATCTGAAACACATGGAATTTTCCACGACCATTCTGCCCATTACGAATTCTAAAAGAACTCGAAAGCAATAAGAACAGCAAATTTAACTTGTGAGGTCCATAATAATCCAGGAGGACGACTCACTGGCCCATACTGCAAAGGAGAAAGCCGATCTTCTAGGCTCCTTCTTTGCATCTAACTCGACTCTCGATGACGGGGGGAGTACGCCGCCGACCATCCCGCGGTGTGAGTGCTCCATGCCGGAAGTGCAGTTCACACAGCGCTCGGTTCGCAAAGCACTCCTCTCCCTGGACATCCACAAGTCGAGTGGGCCTGACGGAATCCCCCCAATTGTGCTGAGGACGTGTGATCCAGAGTTGGCACCGGTTTTAACGCGTCTTTTCCGGTACTCCTACTCCCTAGGCGTAGTCCCAAAATCATGGAAGACGGCTTTCGTCCACCCGGTCCCTAAAAAAGGCGACCGCTCAGACCCGTCCAACTACCGGCCAATCGCCATCACCTCCTTGTTCTCCAAAACAATGGAGTCCATTGTAAACTGCCAGCTCATGAGGTACCTTGAGGATCACCAGCTGATTAGTGACCGCCAATACGGTTTTCGCCGTGGTCGGTCAGCTGGTGATCTTCTGGTCTACCTCACTCACAGATGGGCGGAGGCAGTAGAGTTCAAGGGGGAGGCATTGGCCGTTAGTTTGGACATTGCGAAGGCCTTCGATCGGGTTTGGCACAAAGCGCTTCTTTCGAAGCTCCCTTCCTATGGGCTTCCCGAGAAACTGTGTGATTGGATCACCAGCTTTCTTGCAGATCGGAGCATCAAGGTCGTTGTAGACGGTGCAAGCTCCGATTGCAAGCCTATTAATTCTGGTGTTCCACAGGGCTGCGTGCTATCGCCAACGCTGTTTCTTCTGCATATCAATGATATGTTGCATACCCGTAACATTCATTGCTATGCAGATGACAGCACTGGTGATGCTCTTTACACCGGCCGAGCCAATATTTCTCGGGAAAACGTCTCCGAGTGCCGGGACAAACTTGTGTCTGAAGTCGAGTCTTTGCTGTACAGAGTCTCGGATTGGGGACGACTAAATCTAGTCCAGTTTAACCCCCAGAAGACACAAGTTTGCCCGTTAACCACTAAAAAGAACCCCTTTGTCGTATCCCCTCAGTTTCAAGGCACTCCCCTTGTTGCCTCAGCCAGTATCGGAATCCTCGGCGTCGACATATCGAGTGACGTGCAGTTTCGTGGTCACTTGGAAGGGAAGGCCAAATTGGCCTCTAAAAAGCTTGGCGTGCTCAGCAGAGCGGGACAGTATTTCATGCCGGCACACCGCCTGCAACTTTACAAGGCGCAGGTTCGGCCGCACATGGAATACTGTTCCCATCTCTGGGCTGGGGCTCCCCAGTACCAGCTCCTTCCACTTGACCGCATCCAGCGCAGAGCGGCTCGAATCGTCGACGACCGAGTGCTTTCCGATCGGCTCGATTCACTGGCGTTGCGAAGAGATGTTGCATCTCTTTGCGTATTTTATCGCATCTATCACGGGGAGTGCTCTGAGGAATTGTTCGGATTAATCCCAGCCGCCAAATTTCGTGAACGCACGACACGGCAAACGTCCCGATACCATCCACACCATCTGGATGCTTGGCGGTCCACCACTGTACGTTTCACAAGGAGTTTTCTTCCACGTACAACCTCTCTGTGGAATAGTTTATCACCAGCGATTTTTCCGGACCGATACGACCTGGGGACCTTCAAGAAAAGAGCTTACTCCTTTCTAAAGGGCCGGCAACGCACTCGCAATTCTCCTGGTGTTGCGGTTGATCATGGGCGGCGGTAGTCACTTAACATCAGGTGAGCCGCATGCTCGTTTGCCCCCTCTTCTATAAAAAAAAATATTCGATATATAACTCTTGTTATTTATTTTATTTATATAATGGCGGACTTAATGTCTTAATTAATTCTCTTCCTTTTAAACTGTGTGTAGTGCGATAATACTGTGATAGATGCATTAAAGTAATTATAAGGTAATATTAACCATATTATATTACCTAAAAATGCAGTTTGTATATTTTATATACTAAAACTTTAATACAATGATAAAACCTTATTTTTATATTCATAGAATTTGATTACCCCTGATCTACGTCTAAACTAACTATTTAAAAAAATCTATAAAAATAATTATAACTATTTTAATGACTTTCGCACATTTGATAAATATGGATAACGAATTTTATCTATTTTTATATAATATTATTTAAAAAGGCGCTAATTCACAAAGGTTTAATGTATGATGTTTAAGGTTTTTATATTCATGATAACAAAGTACTATCAAAATATTATGTAGTGTACAACAATATACACTGAAGTACTAACATTAATTTGAAAATGCTAAACCCAAACCCCATAGACTGACGAAAAGCAACAGATGAACCAGTGTGTAACTGTAAAATTGTGATGACAAACCGTTTGTTTGAATACCAACATGCCGGTTTAGTAACAAACTTTTGGTTACTTAACTTAATTAAAGAGACTTGAAATAATATTAAATATATTCAGTTTCTATCTGATAAAACCCAATACGTTCCAAATGCACTTCAACTTATAAATCTATAATATATTTTTGTTTTGCAGTTTGCAGCATTTTACGCTCCTACATCTTAATTTTCAATAAAATATAATAACACTAAAAGAGTCTTCCTTTATTTCTTCCTTTATTTTTTCTATAATTATATATATATATATATATATATATATATATATATATATATATATATATATATTACCCCACGTAAGTTATAGTTGTGGTTGTAAGTGCAACACAATGTTGCCGTGTGTTATTCAGGTATATGTAGGTGTTTATAGGTAACAGTATTCACTTTCCAAACGATGTAGGTTTGATCGTTTGTCATTCTTACTTGTTTAAAAAAGAACCATCCTTATCACACAAATCTTTTAAGTTTGAACTAGTCACAGAAATAGGCAAAATTTTTGTTTAAATACATTTTTCGTCGAAGTAACGCAGATATCCTAAAATTGTTTAAAAAGGAAAAAACAACTATAAAAGCTTCCTGCTCGTCGTGTATTGGCAATATAAGAGAATCTACTACCTCATATTATACCTTAATAAGGACAGCAGACACGTCTACCTGATAACTGATAAATAATAAAAAATCTGCGGTTGCCATCCCGCCAACCGTGGCAATAAGCAGCAGTGGATTCAGCGGTGGTTTTTTGATAACTTTCTTGTAAAAAATATGTTTAAGAGACTTCTCACGTGTAAGAAGTTTTAGGGCAAACAAATCCACCTTTATGAATAAAATTAAGTGTTTAATACATTTAAGCCATACCGCAACTATATTATAGTTGCAGTATGAATGAGTCGACTGGAGCAGTACCACGCTCTCACAAAATACTACCTACCGTAAAATAAGATACACCTAGTGTAAAGATAAATCTAACGATATATCGTTCACCAGAATGTAATGCCTCGTTGAGCCTACAGAAGCGTCGTGATAAGTGGATGCTGTGGCCTATAGATATTTCACTTAGAATGAAAATGGAATTCTTTATTACTACTAGAAAGAACTTCTTGAAACTTAGAACTCACCATGTGAAACACAGCAGCATTAAACTACTATTTTACTCTGGTATATCACGCTGCTATGGAATGAGGTAGTGGATTCTCTTATTTTGCTAATACACGGCGAACTTGAAGGTTTTATATTTGTTTTTCCTTACTTTTGAAATAATTTACGTAATGCGTTTTTATTATTCATACGTTACTGTATAAATACGATTTCAGATATTTATTAATTCCGTTTCTGATGTAAATGCAACGTTGACAGAATTCGGCAATCTCCCAAAGGGTCAGATATTTTTTTTGCATCGATTCTACTGATTAGTTTACGACCACGTCTGCGAAAAATAATTTACTGAAATTCAACGGAGTGTATTGAAATGTTATGAAAAAAATGTCGTACTTGTAATGACATCATGTCTCTCTGTGTTTTAGCGCGTAATATGGTAATATATTGCAAACTTTTTATAATCGAAAAATGTTGCACTGATTTCCATAATTAATTAATGTAGATATATTTTTTTGTTTACTTGGTAGAGCCATGTACAGCTAAACTATTGTAACACGAATGGATCAATTCGACCGGGGAATGGCCACACACTTACAGCATTCACTTATCACCGGGTGCACTATGAAATATTGGTTAAATGCTGCTGCGTTTCGTATGGTAAGTGAAGATAACCGGAGACTTTTTTTACTGATTCGAGGCATTCTATCTCCTCAGAATTCCTCAGAATGCGTCATTCTGAATTTTGATTCTTAAACGAGGATAAATGTGGAGATGTGCCACAGCATTCGCTTATAATTTTACTGATTTCACCGCGTTTTATGCAAACTTATGTTTACTTATGTATATGTTTATTTAAAATTCCTAACGTTTTCAGCACTTTACAGTACCCATAGTATGACGTCCTAGTGTCACAGTGTCACATTCTAAGCAAAAAAAAACCAATCAGAATATACAAAATAAAAATTTTAGCTGAATACAAAACATAGTAATAATAGTTCACAAAATACACGTTCAACATTGCTCAAATACAAGCGTAAAATTACAGCGAAATGCTGTTCTGTTCTGTTCTGATGTGCTCTGTTTCTGTCAACTAAGAGAACCAAAGACCCTTTTTCGAGCAAAGTGGAATTCTTATTTATATCTTAATCCTCAGTGATAACAACACTATCTGAATTTTTATCAGATAGAAATGACTTCAATGTGCAATTCGCTATGTAATCCACTCTTCCATATTAACCCGTGGCTGTAGTATGGAATGAAACATCAGATGCGTAGCAGCATCTTCCTGATAAAAATATTCAAAATAATAAAAACTGTTGTTGCGACCCGCCTGCCGAGCGAGACAATTTTGGTAAATATTTACTCTGTGAGCCAATTTATGAGAGAGGTATATGGTATATTGTTATCAGCTTAACCACTCAACGCCAAAGATTTATATAGTTAGATGCGCCTTCACCTTGAAAAACTGTTGCATTATTTTTGAATGTTTGCGTTTTCAAAACGCTGACGCACACACAAAATTAGTTATTAGAAGAGTACTGAGACAATAGTGTCATCTCTTATTATCTTACGTAAATTGTGTATACTACTTTCTCTGTCGCACAGCTTCAGTTTACCCGTAATTATTTCGTGGTATTTTCTGACATCGGAATAGAATAAATTCAATTTTTAATAAAATATAGATACTTAAGAGTGAAATGTTACACCTTGAACTTTATTTTTGTTTTTGAAAGGCATTGGCATTCTGAGAGTTTTTTTTTTTTGTTGAAATCAGCGTGTTAGTTTTAATGTGCAACATCTGGCTGTCACCGCGCACAAATGAGCACTGATTGCGAATGAGTGAGCTCACTCATTTGAGAATAAAAACATTTCGGAGTAGTCATAAGGGCGCATCTACTGTACATATTTGTATCTACACTTCCAAAAAAATAATCATACCTTTTAAAAGAATGAATTGATCGAAGACGATTTACTCGGAAATACGTTATAAGATATTCTCAACGATTCTTTCGAAAAAGTAGTAATTTAGACGCGATGGGTTTATAAACAGAACAGGATGGACAGACAATTCCAACAATGATAGAAAAGTATTTAATTACTTATTTCTAGTCCATCTCAATCACGTTTGTCAAAAAAATATATAATTTACAGATACCGGCAATTTATATTACAAACACCGACATGTCACATTTTTATTATGTGTATAAATCAAGATTCAATACTTACTCAATTTTTTGTCATGGAAATTTTTTGCTGTGTTATATATCCACTCAAAACTTCAGCCCATGAAAAAATTTACGGCTTATTCACGTAGAAAAGTTTACGAGGCTGAGTTGCTGATACATTGGAAGAAAGGACCCTCGATTCAGAGTAAGTTGAAAAGTAAATTTTGTAGATTGACCTAAATTTTTACGAGTGTTGCTATTGTTGAAGTTCGGGAAAAACGGAAAATTAAACGCCTTATTTTTATATATCGGTTAAGACTATTCATAAATAATGTTAGATTTTAATTATTATAGAATGTTCGTATTGCGTTTTTTTTTTTGTAGAAGATGGGGAAATGGAGCGTGGGCTCACCTTATAGTAAATGTAGAATGTGTAAAATTATAATTACGGTTACAGTTACAGCCTATCACAAGTCCACTGTTGGACATAGGTCTCATTATAGCATTCTTCATTGTGGGAATATTTGCCATAGTTAAAAATGCTTGAAAATCGGGTTGGCAACCACCGTTTTCCTTTTAATTTTTGTTGTGATTAGAAAAACGTACTGCCGATCACCTGGCTCGTTTGCGTTGTCGCCTTTTACTACACCTACGGAGCGATGTTCCGCAACTACACAGTGAGCCGATTAACATTAAATAGTAGTTAACTACTTATCGTTATGACATTAAATACATTATTTTTAGATAACAAAGGGCTGACTTAATGCCCTAATGGTATTTTCGGCCAGTCAACGTCGTAGGTAAAACCAGTTACCTATTTTAACTTAACAACTTACAGTACCTATTTAACCTTATAAAATCGAAACAAGAAAGGTAAAATTTATATACATCCCCCTGCTCAGCACATGCCTTCTCTAATTTCTGAGATCGTAATGGAGAAATAAGCTGCGCCACCCTCGTACCGTTAGAATTTCAAGTAAGTTCTAACTGTACTAGTAGTCCATGTAAGCCACCCGCTAGATGGAGTAATGACCTGACATACAGGAAGTTATAGTATTATTTGAACATTGATGGAGTTCTCTCGAAAGTTCTTATATTAAACTACTCGACGTAATCCATCGAGTAATTTAAGTATTAAAACATATACTTATTTTAATAATACCTGCTTTGACTCACCCTCTGGCTTCCTTCCGCCTCGCTGGAAATTAATGAAAAGTGATTACATATTTGCACGTCTCTCAAGACTCGTACTATGCATATACTAGTAAGAGTAAGAGTGTTTCCGGCTTTGACTGCTGCCGCTCCCTCCCCCGTATTGACGGTTGACCGTGGTGTAAGAAATATTTCTGTCTACACTCAGCGTTTCCGACTTAATACACCACTTGGTTCTAATAAAAGTCATCATTGTCACTTGTTTGACCACCGACTTCATCGTATTGATAAATATTTCACTATTTTGTGGTCAATTCAATTTAAAAAATTTACAATGCTTGGTAGGCAAAGTGTAGAAGCTAAGATGAACTAGACTTAAAACTACAAATATTGTTTATTGTTTTTATTTTATTGACACAAATTATTTTAATATAATTTTTAGATGAGGTAAAAACAAACACAAGAATATAATATCAAAGTTTTAATCTGCATATATGGGGCGCATGCAATAGTTAATAGTAAGGAATGCAGGGATAGAAAGTATCTGTCGGTTTGAAAACCCATACAGCAGGTCATATCGTTTTCAGTGCAATAAGTTTGTTGGTGATCTGGGTGAACCATTCATGCAACAATTTTCTATTGCGTGTGCTCCACGTTTTTAGATTAATATAATAAATTTGTATGGAGGCAAAAGAAATTATTATGCTATTAGTTCGATTTAAAGATGAGGTAGATGAAAAAAATCCTTTTGCTAGCATCAGCTGCAATAGATACTTACTTCCAAGTATCTCGATAGAGAATTCTGACTCAAAAAAAAATTGGATTTACTTATAAAAACTTATCACTTTGAATTTCTGTACAAACTTTTAAATGTATTTCGTACACATTTACGACTCTTTGAAAATTTAACTATAAATATTCACTAGAGACTACGTTTCTTTACGTGTATTCCATTACTTGAATGAAATACTGTGAAAATGTATATGAAATAAATTTCAAGTCAATTGAATTCAAACCGTTCATTTTATGTTCGGTTTACAAACAAAACTTTTGAATTTTATTTTGATAAGAATAATCATTATTTATTAAGAACGAAATAATAAAATGAAGTGCAGCTATTTTTAGCGAATATAAAATTTAAGCAATAATCCTTTGCAATTCACAGTCGTTCATTTTTAATACAAATAAAAATAATATTTTTTGTCATAAAGCTCACTTATCTTTCACTGATATAACTTGCAAGAGCACGACATTTTAAATTATTCATTTTCAATTTCAATTTTCAATTAAACTTAGTGTTTTTTTTAATATAAATGTTAACATAACTCATTATAAAAAGCGACAGTAACCTAATGGCACGGTGCGGAACGCGAACTCAAACGGTCGGGGGTTCGAATCGACTATTCGTCTAATGTCGTGAACAACTCCTAACACATACATTTTAATCGTACCAGGAGTGGTTAAAGGGAATATTAGTAATGTATGAATGTTGGTAATATTTAAAAAATATGTTTTAAAAGTTCCTTTTACAGACCCCAAAATGTATTTATAAACATCAACAATACAGATATGAAATGATGTATAAAGGATTTAGGGGCCTGGTTTTTTTTTTTCTTACCATTGCACCCGTGCTTAAGCTTGAATGCCAATTACAAATATTTATGATCATTATTCCATACTTGTAAAAATTTTTGCATTTACGTGGTATAACTATGTCGCTTGGTCCAAACGTAGAATTACATATCGACCATAGGACGCAGCTTTAAAGGTGAGAGACGTCTCCAGGTATCACGATCGCCTCGTTATTACGTCCCATGTTCAGTAGTGGTCTTTTACGAGCTAATGAAGTAAAAGAATATGAAAACTAATTTTCGTGGTCATATACGAGTTTCGCGGTGATAATACGAGTAATACGAGTAAGTTTAACCATCAAAAAAATGATACATTCAATTAAATCTACTCAAACAAGCCCAATGGTTGAAATACTGTTTTAAAAAACCGATCAGCGTAATACATTATATGGTCATACAAAATGAAAAATTATTAGAAAAACTCAAAGATGATTTTCAAAGACCCATTCAATGATACCCCATTTGACATAGTTCGTCGACTCGTGGGCATCAAGTTGCCGCCGAATTGAATTTTGATTCCTGTCATGTTTTTGTTAACACAAACAAGATTAAGAAAAATTCATGCAAATCAGCCCGCGGATTTTGTTACCAAAGCGCTACAAAGTAACTAGCACACATACACACATACATAATATTATATAGGCCGATAAACACATTAATCTCCTTTACGTTGCACAGTTAGGTAAAAATTAACTTTGTATAAAAATCCATAAACGTCGATTTCAGAAACCAATTATAATAAAATACATTCGGATTCAAGTCATTGTTAAGGGAAAATGTTAAATAAAAACCATATCGCACTAACAAAGAATTAAAAAGATAAAATTTTTCTACTTTTTAGTTTTCTTTGAATTAAAATCATTTTTTATCCTTTGGAGTGCACTGAGGAACATTACATTATTGAAATTGCCATGTTTCTGTGTGAGTCGTTTAAATAATTACATGAAATTACATACTTATTTTGTAAAAATTCTACCTATCACGCTCCGCCTTTATTGAAGTCATTTTAAAAGGTACTTTTAGGCTGATTTCTGTACTAAATTGACTCAAAAGATGTTGCTTTATATTAGGTCTACTGTAAGCTCTTTCAAGAATTAAAATTTTCTTCGAGATGTTTTGCACTATAAAGAAAATTATGTTAAGCCGAACATTTGAAGTCACTGTGAGAACTAAAGTAACATTTAAGATATTCGCAGTTGCAAAATCCGGATTTTCTTATAGCATCGTTTAACCATGCGACGTGATAAGAACCTGAATTTGCGTATTATTAAGCCAGTCTAACTTGGATTCCTCTTTAAATAAAGGGGCTTTTTATTAATATTTAATAAAAAGCCATTAAAAGTTAAAAAAATTCTAAGTGCACACTTTCTTTATTCATTACATTATGTATATTGTTACTGTATCATAAGAATCTTTCCACACTTTTTTTACACAGGAATATTTACCCAAAACTACTTCTGCAACGGATTCGGTGCTGCGGGCAGTGCATCTCCTTCGCCCTTAGCAAATCGCAGGCACCCATGCTCACCTCCGCAGCTTCGGCTTATTGGTCGCTTTCGGCGACCAGCCTCAACCGCCAAGGCTCGCACAGCTGTCTGCGATTTGCTATGTTGGGCGGAGGCTGCTCACCCTCTGCGCCTATGGCTTTACAAAAACAAAACAAAACTCTAGCCACAAAATAATACTAATCGATGTTTGATCGAATTTGCCTTAGTTGTACCTAGGATCGACTAGGCAAAGCCCGAAAGATATTTTTTTACTTTTGACCTTCGAGGTTGGATTAAAAATACTACACTCAAAGGCCGGACTTGCCGACAAGTCTTAGTCGAACCTAGGATAAACCAGTCATACGTGGAAGAGACTGCATATCGACATTTGACCCTAGCACATATGTAATTCTAGATACACTTTGTTTGTAATATCATTTTTCATTAACAAAGAGCTTTAACTTTAAATAAATTCCATGTCATTCATATAAAACTTAAAATAATTCGTATTATAAATATTTTTATATTATTATTGAAGCAACTGTAGCCTAGCCTTATTGCAGTGTGGATTACGAACTTAAGTCATGTGTACGAATCCACCATTCTACTACTGCCTTGTATCACACAAGAATTTTAAGCTTCACTGAAGAGCATAATTGGAATATTAGTAATGTCAATATTTCTTTTAAATATAAAATATATCCTTGATTGTGAATGTTTATAATTATCTACAGTTGGAACAAAAGAGTCGGCATTCTATCAGTGAAGATTCATTTTAGCCAGTACAATTGTTTGCTTTTCAAATAATGACGTGCTTGTTCAATTCGTTATAAAAACATATAAAATGCAATTTACTTGTAGAAAGTTACTGTTTATTTCTTCAAATGATTAAAATTTGTATCGTTAAATTTAAGATCTAAGATGTATAATACCACGAAATACGTTTTTAAAATACAATTATTTGTGTAAATAAACAAAAGACAGACAGATCTCCAAATGCATGCGGCGAGACTTACGCAAATTTAATACTGCTCGTATTGAAGAAGCGATTGAGCGGAATCAGGGCTCCAAAGTCTTTGCCAGAAATCTGTCTGCCAGTAAGAGCCAACTGTCAAAGCTGAAGGCTGAGTGTGGCAGCATCGTTTCCGGGACACCTGAGAATCTGAGTGAGATTGAGAGGTTCTATGGGCAGCTGTACACATCATCGTTGGAGCCACACGCAAGTGTGAGTAACGATCCAAGAGCGGGTCTTATCCGACGCTATTCCGATGATATCCCGGACGTCAGTCTGAGCGAGATTAGAATGGCTCTACAGCACCCTAAAAACGGCAAGTCCCCGGGCGAGGATGGAATTGCAGCGGAGCTTCTGAAAGCGGGTGGAAAACCGGTACTTGAAGTCCTTCAGAGACTCTTTAATTCCGTCCTCCATGGTGGCACTACTCCGGAGGCGTGGAGCAGAAGTGCGGTGGTCTTGTTCTTCAAGAAAGGTGACAACGCCCTCTTGAAGAACTACAGACCGATATCCCTTCTGAGCCGCGTCTACGTGCTATTTTCGAGAGTCATTACGAATCATCTCGCACGCAGACTCGACGACTTCCAGCCTCCCGAACAAGCCGGTTTCCGAAAAGGCTTTAGTACCATAGACCACATACATACCCTTCGGCAAATTGTACAGAAGTCCGAAGAGTAAAATCTGCCACTTTGCCTGACGTATGTGGACTATGAGAAAGCCTTTGATTCCGTCAAAATTTGGGTGGTGCTACAGTCTCTTCAGCGGTGCCAAGTTGACTGTCGGTATATCGAAGTGCTGAAGTGTTTGTACAGTAGGGCTACGATGGCTATCCGAGTACAGAACCAGATTACGAAACCTATGCAACTGCACAGAGGTGTAAGACAGGGTGACGTTATTTCCCCGAAACTCTTCACCGCTGCATTGGAAGACGTTTTCAAGCTACTGGACTGGAAAGGATACGGTATTAACATCAATGGCGAGTACATCACTCACCTTCGATTTGCCGACGATATAGTCCTTATGGCAGAATCGCTGGAGGACCTTAGCACTATGCTCAATGACCTCAATAGTGCCTCCCAACGGATAGGTCTTAAGATGAACATGGACAAAACAAAGATCATGTTTAATGTCCATGTCACACCTATGCTGGTAGTTGTTGGGAGCACTAAGCTCGAAGTTGTTGAAGAGTACGTTTACCTGGGACAAATAGTCCGGCTAAGTAAGTCCAACTTCGACCGAGAGGTCAATCGACGGATTCAACTCGGCTGGGCAGCGTTCGGGAAATTACAATGCATCTTCTCGTCAGGTATACTTCAAAACCTGAAAACTAAGTTGTACAACCATTGCGTGTTGCCAGTGATGACATATGGAACTGAGACGTGGTCCTTCACTGCTGGCCATACGAGGACGCTCAAGGTCGCTCAGCAAGCTATGGAGAGGGCTATGCTTGGAGTTTCTCTGCGTGATAAACTTAGAAATGAGGATATCCGCTGTAGAAGCAGAGTGACCGACATAGCCCAACGGATTAGTAAGCTGAAGTGGCAATGGGCCGGCCATATAGCTCGAAGAACCGACAACCGTTGGGGAAAAAAGGTTCTCGAGTGGCAGCCTCGTACTGGTAGACGAAGTGTAGGGCGACCCCCCACTAGATGGAGTGACGACCTGGTAAGACACGCAGGAAGTCGATGGATGCAGGTGGCTCAGGACCGTGTTTGTGGCATACCTTGGGGGAGGCCTATGTTCAGCAGTGGACTTGTAAAGGGCTGTAATGATGATGACGATGATGATGATGAAACAAAATAAACAATATAAATGATATTAGCCATCCACCCGACTTCGCACAGGTGATTAGCGCCACTTACCGGGTCCAACTGTGAATCTAATTCATCGATGACCCAAATAAACACACCCAAAAATTTTCAACAAAATTGACAAACACACGTACAGAAGAAATATTCCGCATAAACCACAAACATTGCCAACAACTCCTGCCAACTCAACGAAGGAGGAACTGCAAAGCCGCCGCCGCCACATTCGCTTTATAGCCAACAAGTATCAATAAGCATCGACGCAATGTTGCTATTTTTAAAAAGTAGTCTCCAATCAGACATCTGAAGGTAATCAAGTGAAGTATTTGAAGTATTTTTGTGTATTCGGCCGTGGAGTTTTTAAGTAGTTCAGTCCGAATAGTAAAGATTTTGCTAATAAAGCCGATGAAGTTCGCATCTCTCTTTGCCAGCGATTCAGGTCTGGGCAAAAGCAGTAATATTCCACCTGAATTACCTCACTGCTTGACCTCTATGTCGGAGATTCTTATCGTCACGTCACAAATAAGTAGATTCTTAAAACTTTAGACCAGACCAGATGGTATACCAGCTACAATTTTTAAGGCTTATGCGCCCGAGTTGTCTCCTGTGCTGACACGTTTGTTACGTCTCTCATTTAGGACTGGAATAGTGCCAAAATCCTGGAAGTTTTGTAGTTGTTTTGAAGTTGGAAGTGCCAAAATCAGCTCATGAGGTACCTTAAGGATCACCAGCTGATTAGTGACCGCCAATACGGTTTTCGCCGTGGTCGGTCAGCTGGTGATATTCTGGTCTACCTCACTCACAGATGGGCGGAGGCAGTAGAGTTCAAGGGGGAGGCATTGGCCGTTAGTTTGGACATTACGAAGGCCTTCGATCGGGTTTGGCACAAAGCGCTTCTTTCGAAGCTCCCTTCCTATGGGCTTCCCGAGAAGTTGTGCGATTGGATCACCAGCTTTCTTGCAGATCGGAGCATCAAGGTCGTTGTAGACGGTGCAAGCTCCGATTGCAAGCCTATTAATGCTGGTGTTCCACAGGGCTGCGTGCTATCGCCAACGCTGTTTCTTCTGCATATCAATGATATGTTGCATACCCGTAACATTCATTGCTATGCGGATGACAGCACTGGTGATGCTCTTTACACCGGCCGAGCCAATATTTCTCGGGAAAACGTCTCCGAGTGCCGGGACAAACTGAAGTCGAGTCTTTGCTGAACAGAGTCTCGGATTGGGGATGACTAAATCTAGTCCAGTTTAACCCCCAGAAGACACAAGTTTGCGCGTTAACCGCTAAAAAGAACCCCTTTGTCGTATCCCCTCAGTTTCAAGGCACTCCCCTTGTTGCCTCAGCCAGTATCGGAATCCTCGACGTCGACATATCGAGTGACCTGCAGTTTCGTGGTCACTTGGAAGGGAAGGCCAAATTGGCCTCTAAAAAGCTTGGCGTGCTCAGCAGAGCGGGACAGTATTTCATGCCGCCACACCACCCGCAACTTTACAAGGCGCAGGTTCGGCCGCACATGGAATACTGTTCTCATCTCTGGGCTGGGGCTCCCCAGTACCAGCTCCTTCCACTTGACCGCATCCAGCGCAGAGCGGCTCGAATCGTCGACGACCGAGTGCTTTCCGATCGGCTCGATTCACTGGCGCTGCGAAGAGATGTTGCATCTCTTTGCGAATTTTATCGCATCTATCACGGGGAGTGCTCTGAGGAATTGTTCGGATTAATCCCAGCCGCCAAATTTCGTGAACGCACTACACGGCAAACGTCTCGATACCATCCACACCATCTGGATGCTTGGCGGTCCACCACTGTACGTTTCACAAGGAGTTTTCTTCCACGTACAACCTCTCTGTGGAATAGTTTACCACCGGCGATTTTTCCGGACCGATACGACCTGGGGACCTTCAAGAAAAGAGCTTACTCCTTTCTAAAGGGCCGGCAACGCACCCGCAATTCTCCTGGTGTTGCAGTTGATCATGGGCGGCGGTAGTCACTTAACATCAGGTGAGCCGCATGCTCGTTTGCCCCCTCTTCTATAAAAAAAAAAAAAGTTGGCCAACGTGCAGCCTTTCATAAAGAAAGGCAACCGTGCCAATCCCGCCATTTATCAGCCAATCTCAATTACCTCCATACTCTGAAAGATTATAGAGTGTATATTAAATGCCTACTTTATGCCACACCTAGAATAAAATGGCTTCCTGAGTAACGACCAGTACGCGTTTTAGTCGATACTGGTCAGCTGGGGACCTTCTAGAATACGCAATACACGTATGGGACGGTGCCCTTCATGTATTGAGGGCCTTGATAGTGTTTGGCACGCTAGCCTTTTGGGTAAGCTTCCAACGTACAGCAGCCTTATACCCTGGTCTGATTGATTGGGTAAAGGACTTTGTGAGTGAACGGTCTCTCCGGGTAGTCTCGATGACTGCTTATCTTGAGGCAACTAACACCAGTATCCCTCAGGAGTTCGTTCTTTCCGCATCTCTCTTCCTGCTTCATATTAATGATCTGCTTATGTCCGGTTTCCTTGGGTACGAAGATAACAGCACAGTAATGAGCAGATGCCAACCAAGTTCTTGGGCCAGTCAGAATCAAATCCTAGCTATGGTTGAACTTGTGAATCTCAGACTACAGGCAGTCTCCGAATAGGACAATCGTCAATCTTGTGAAATCATCAACGCCTCCAAAATACAAGTGTGTCTCTTCACTGCAAAAAAGAGCCAGCTCACCTTGGCTCCTTCTTTCCGAAATATATCACTGGAATACACTGACCTCCTTAAGTTGTTGGGGAGTGAGAAATGCTCAAACTTGAACTTCCGGCGGTTCTTTGAGTCTAAGAGCAGCCAGATCAGCTGCAAGGAAGGCCCTTGCAAAGGCGCGGCGGTACTTCACGCCGGGACATCTACTTTTTTTTAAAGGATAGGGTGACAAACGAACACACAGTCCACCTAATGGTAAGTGGTTGCTGTGGCCCATGGACATCTACATCTATCCTCGACCACTACTCAAAATGCAGATGCGTTGTCACCCGTGAGGACTAAGATGGAATGCCTCGTTTCCAGTAAAAAGGATCCCCAGTTCTCCATACTCACCATACGAAACACAGCAGCATTAAGATACTATTTTACGCTGGTATTCTGTGAGAGCGTGGTCTTGCCCCGGTCGAACCGACCCATTCGTCCGACTACATTCTGTAGAGGGGGGAATCATATTATGCAATATCATCTGACTACAGCAAATTTTCTGGTTAGGAGCAACAAAAGCGCGCAGACTTATCGCTCCATAAGTCCATAACCCTTTCAGAAAAAAAGTAGGCTGTGGTCAGCGTACGTACAGCGGACTTACATAGGCTGTAACTTCGTAGCACGTTAGTGAAAGCTTGGCAGTTGTAAATAGTGACTAAGTTAAAGTTTTTGTACATATTATGTCCATTTCGGGACAAAAAGTAATTGTATATCTTCAAAAGATTAAATGAAATCTTTCTTTCATATAAAGTGAAACAAATTTCGGTCGTCGTGATAATAATAATTATTAATATCACCTGTGGTCGAAATTCAATAAATTATGTAGATACAGCCGTTTATTATTTGCGTACATATGTGCAGCATTGTGGGCAGGGAAAGCACAGGGATCATAGCTCACGGCCATAAACGTGATTAAAATGCTTTCATTTTATAACAATTACATTTCTGGTAATTAATGTACATATTTGTAGGTATATTTTTATTGTTTTTATATCTTGCCTGTTGAATCGCACGTAACCTGATCATAAGTGTATTATGTTTGCACACCTCAGGTATCAAGGTATTCCCTCCAAGGTATTCCCACCACCCATGGTATCCCTTAATTTGCAGAACCATTACACATCGCACATTGTCAGAGTTTAGTTCATCTGTGACATAGTGGTGATCTAGTTGAAACTTTTTCTCATATTACGCTGTTTATAACGTTAACTAAGGACCGGTTGTTTCATTGACACTTATCGATCATTACATCATTGACATGAACTTAACAATCTGAGAAATTGTATGTGGTTTTATTACCTCCAGCTTTACCGAAGCGCCTGTCAATTATAAGTAATAAAAGCTGCATTTAAAAATTAAATTTAATTTTATATGGTCGAGTTTTCTGAACTATAGGTATTTCCACACGTTTGAATACTAATTTTCATAACGCGCATAACGAAAACAACGAGGGTTTTTTTTTTACATTTTATATGTTAACGAATCGTAACCCAGTGAGTGTTACATTGATATGAACATGGATATGAAAATTAATGGAACGAATGATGATTGGAAAATAATGACTTGGTATTCACTCTACCCATTTTCGCAAAAGCACGGGTTAGGCAGTGGTATCTTCCTGATATAGATTCAAAATAATTAAAAACTGTGTCAGCTAGACCTTCTGCTGAGCATGGCAGTGGCAAAATCCCCCCCCCCTCCCCCTATAAAGTGATATAAACGTGAGGCTTAATAAGCCTATCGACCTTTTCAAAGTGAAGAATATTCAGGAAAATAATGAAGGAAACACGTTTTCAATCCAAAATGTTCATAATAAAGGTGACAAAAGCCCAAATATACAAACACTACTGAATTTCAAGGTAACGTTAAATCTCGTGCTGTCCCTATCACTTCAATTCAAAGTGACTGTGACACCCCAAGGCTTAAAAAATCTTATAGATAATTGTGTAGCGTTAGAGTATTTGAACATAACAAACACACAGTCCACCTCATTGTAAGTCGGCACTGTGGCCCCCAGGTCTCTACATTTACTCATGATTAATGTTTAAAATAAAATGGAGAAGCTTTGTTTGAGAAAAATGGAATGCCTCGTATACATTAAAAAGGTTCTCCGGTTCTCTACACTCACCTTTCAATACACAGCAGCATTTAGCTTCTATTTTAAGCTGGTATTCTATAAGAGCGTCTCCATTCAAAAATCAATAAAAGGAAAAACAAATTAAATTAGATATTAAACATTTCTTGAATATATTTATCTAGAGTATCTATAGAATATATAGAGAAATCAATAAAACAAAAGAAAACGTCTGAGATTATATGAACGTATTTATCTTTGATTAACATTTCATTTGACAGCCTAGCCTTTTTACTAAACGGTGCCGTTTAATTAGCGGCTTGAATGGTATTCAGACGATGCGTCTAACAGTGTACCATGTAATATAAGTGACATTAAGTTAAGGTGCGGCTGGGGTGGCTCGAGGGTCAACCCAGTCGCACTTTAACTTAATGTCACTGAGGCTGCTATTTGAATGGCGCCGTTTAGTAAAAAGGCTAGGTTGTTATCTGAAAGACTAATATGGCTACGACAGATATATTAAATACGACAAAAGTCTGGTTTTGTTAGTCGAATAATTTATGCGTTGCCACCGGTGAGGCGTAAGATGGAATGCCTCGTTTTCAGTAAAAGGGTCTCCGGTTTTCTACACTCACCATACAAAACACAGCAGCATTAAGCTACTATTTTACGGTGGTATTATGTGAGAGCGTAGTCCTACCCCGGTCGAGCCGACCCATTCGTGCTACAACTATACTACTAACATAACTGCAGCATGGCTCTACCACGTATAAAATATATATACCTACCATTATGTAATAGCTAACCAGCAACAACTTTTATAGCTTACTAGCAATAGCACGGAATAAATAATAGTACTCACGGAATAAATAATAGTACTACGTACAGAAGTTGCACTCCTTTGATGTTGACTACTTTCCGACGTTTAATAGCCTACATTATTATTATTAATCAGATAAATCGCACACGCAAGCCAAATAAAACTTTATCGCTGCGCGCTAGTGTCCATATTACTTTGCATCTTTTTTGTCACGGCGGACTTTCCGTGGTTATTAAGGGATGTCAATAAAAAGTAAAAAAATACTTATATTCTGACTATGATTGAACCATACTTTCGCCCACATGTGAGTTCTGCGAACCCTAACGCATGCAAATTGCAAGGTCATTCGTCGGGAATCGTAACGCTTGGAAGAAATAAGTAGATAGTGTAAACAACAAATAAACCTGAAATACGATTTTTAACAGAAATGTGATCTATTCTATTTAGTTAAAAATCTTGTTAGTTTACAAAGTTTTAATTTCAGTATTTTGTGTTATTACAACTCAAAATATTTTAATTACAAAAGACAAGTAATACAACAACATACCTATATGTAAGTAAATACTTGGATAGTGAAGTAAATTTTAACTAATTTTTTAATGAAGTACTTAGGTATTTCTTCTGTAGACCAAATCTACTATCTAACAAAAAAATTAAATAAATTTTTAACCTTTCATAACTTCCTTCTAAAATTCTTCGGTAACTTAAAGAATGATATGAAGCCTTTTGGTGGTTATTTCATTTAGTATCCATCTAAGCAACAGTTATAGTAGGAACGACGTTTTGCTATTATAATTTATCAAATAGGTAATACATAATACCTATATAATTTTTAAAATAAATTAAAACTTTTACAACTATTTTACCTACAATTAAATATAATGATTTCTTAAATTTACGCGAACACTACACATTGAATAAAACTATTATTTACGGATTTTATCGCGTTTAATTACATTAATTTATTTTTATTATTATCCCGACGTTTCGGGTGCTTTACAGCGCCCATGGTCACGGGGGGGACTGAGATGTTTGACGTTCCAATGTCATAGTTATTCCGGCTACCTTCAGTTTTTTAATATTAATTTTTTTGGTCCGATTTACGCAAAACGAGCTTATAGTATCATGAAGTCTTGCAGTGGTATGCTTGGTTTTGGGTTTAATTTTGTTAATTATAGGATCCCAAGCAGATGGTAGCACCCAACCATCTTCTCTATTGAAATTTGGATGTTTTTTAATTTCAATAGCCTCGCGTATCATCCTTGGTAGGAATCGGTGTTCTTTTGCGAGAATTTGTGGTTTATCAAATCTAATGTAATGGTGGGGACGATCTTGAACATGTTCGCAGACTGCAGACTTCCCGGAGCGTCGGTGCTTCACATCAGCTATATGTTCCTTCACGCGGGTTTTTATAGATCTCTTTGTTTGACCTATGTAAGAGAGACCACATTCACAATCTAGCTTATACACACCTGCATCTTGTAGAGGAATATTACATTTGATGGATGGTAAAAATTGACTAATCTTCTTCAGCGGCTTGTAGTATGTCTTAATGGACGCTCGCTTCAAGATGTAGCCAATCTTGTCCGTGACTCCTCTAACATATGGTAATAGAGCAGGCGCGCGCTCGACTGTGGCCGGCTTCACTCGTTCACTGTGACGTAGGCGCGGGACCCGAAGCTTGTTGTCTTGTAATACTTGCTTGACATGCTGAAGCTCCGCAGCCAGATGTTTTCTGTCACAGATCCCTCGTGCTCTCTGAAACAAAGATTTACCCACGGTAGCTAACTGTGAAGGATGATGGTGAGATTCACCATTTAGATATCGGTTGGTATGGGTCTTTTTCCTATACACAGTGTGACCAATAGTGTTATCAGGATTTCGGATGACTAAAACATCTAGGAAAGCTAAAGAATTATTTGCCTCTAACTCCATTGTGAATTGTATTTTAGAGTTTATGGAGTTAAGGTGGTCTAAAAATGCAGTTACTTTGTCAGATGGTAGAATTGTGAAAGTGTCGTCTACGTACCGCTTGTAGAACCTTGGATTTACAGGAGCAGTAAGAAGGGCTTTCTCCTCAAAGTCCTCCATGAATATGTCGGCGACTATGGGAGACACAGGTGAGCCCATCGCCACACCATCTACTTGCTTGTAGAACTCCTCCTTCCACAATAGATAGCCAGATGTGAGGCAATGTTCAAGTAGTATTGCATATTCATGAGGCATGTTATTTTCTTCTAGCTTCCTAGTTACAATTGAGATGCAGTCCACAATAGGTAGGCATGTAAATAGTGACTGAACATCAAAACTGACCATAGTTTCATTGTTAGCGAGATGTAGGTCTTTTATCTCACTCACAAAATGGTATGAATCCTTTGTGTGTGCTTTGGTATGTCCTCTCAGTGGTGATAGTATTTTTGCTAAGTATTGTGCCAGCTTATAAGTTGGTGAATCGATCTGGCTCACTATGGGACGTAGTGGAGCGTTTGGTTTGTGTATCTTCGGTAACCCATACAACCTCGGTGGTTTGGCACATGATGGTATTAGCGAATTCACGTCGAGATTTAATTTTTCGGAGTATTTCTTTATTAAATCGCTAGTTGTTTTAAGCGTGTTAGTTGTAGGGTCTGTTTTGACCTTTTTATATGTACTTTCGTCCGATAAAAGTTGTTGTATTTTAAAATTATATTCCGACGCGTCCATTACCACCGTAGCATTTCCTTTATCCGCGCGGAGAATCGTGAGTTCTGGTCTGTTCCGTAAGTTATTTAGCGCTATAAATTCGTCTTTGGGAAGGTTTGGTTTCGGCACTGAACTACGACGTAACAAGGACGAAATATCTTGACGTATGGCCTCCAAATCTTCCTTACCGATATTATTCTTAAACAGACAATCCTCAACACTGCAGATAATTTCTTCGTACGGGATTTTTCGCGGAGTTAATGCGAAGTTCATTCCCTTCGCTAATACTTTCATTGTCGGTTCGTCCAGTGTATGTTTTGACAAATTATAGACAGTGCGTTGTTTATAGTTTGTGTCTATGGTCAACGGTTGTTTATTGTTCTGGCGTTGACTTGGATGTTTGGCATTTGATTTGATCGTTAATTTTTGGTATTTTTCTATTTGTTTATTTTTGCATTCATTGTGGTTTGATGTTTCTCGTTTGTTTAAAGTTTCGATGCAATTATTAAAATCAAATGTCGTTAAAATTGTCTTTAGTTCACTGGACAAATTGTCTATGGTGTTGTTTATGAAATGTAAATCGAACCGTTTCTGCTGAATCACCGTCCGTAACAACTTTTTACTTGCCTGATTTAAGATCTTAGCGCTTCCTCGAATGTCCTTCTTTGTTGATATTTTGACACACGTAGGAATGAGATTATGGTCTCTGCATCTCTTCAAGAAATTTAAAGATGTTATATATCTTGCGCGCTTGGTTTTAAGATCTTCTAATCGGCGAATTTTATTTGCTATTACCAGTCCGTACTGGTTCACATAATGATTTCTTAAATTTACGCGAACACTACACATTGAATAAAACTATTATTTACGGATTTTATCGCGTTTAATTACATTAATTTATTTTTATTATTATCCCGACGTTTCGGGTGCTTTACAGCCCATGGTCACGGGGGGGACTGAGATGTTTGACGTCCCAATGTCATAGTTATTCCGGCTACCTTCAGTTTTTTAATATTAATTTTTGGTCCGATTTACGCAAAACGAGCTTATAGTATCATGAAGTCTTGCAGTGGTATGCTTGGGTTTGGGTTTAATTTTGTTAATTATAGGATCCCAAGCAGATGGTAGCACCCAACCATCTTCTCTATTGAAATTTGGATGTTTTTTAATTTCAATAGCCTCGCGTATCATCCTTGGTAGGAATCGGTGTTCTTTTGCGAGAATTTGTGGTTTATCAAATCTAATGTAATGGTGGGGACGATCTTGAACATGTTCGCAGACTGCAGACTTCCCGGAGCGTCGGTGCTTCACATCAGCTATATGTTCCTTCACGCGGGTTTTTATAGATCTCTTTGTTTGACCTATGTAAGAGAGACCACATTCACAATCTAGCTTGTACACACCTGCATCTTGTAGAGGAATATTACATTTGATGGATGGTAAAAATTGACTAATCTTCTTCAGCGGCTTGTAGTATGTCTTAATGGACGCTCGCTTCAAGATGTAGCCAATCTTGTCCGTGACTCCTCTAACATATGGTAATAGAGCAGGCGCGCGCTCGACTGTGGCCGGCTTCACTCGTTCACTGTGACGTAGGCGCGGGACCCGAAGCTTGTTGTCTTGTAATACTTGCTTGACATGCTGAAGCTCCGCAGCCAGATGTTTTCTGTCACAGATCCCTCGTGCTCTCTGAAACAAAGATTTACCCACGGTAGCTAACTGTGAAGGATGATGGTGAGATTCACCATTTAGATATCGGTTGGTATGGGTCTTTTTCCTATACACAGTGTGACCAATAGTGTTATCAGGATTTCGGATGACTAAAACATCTAGGAAAGCTAAAGAATTATTTGCCTCTAACTCCATTGTGAATTGTATTTTAGAGTTTATGGAGTTAAGGTGGTCTAAAAATGCAGTTACTTTGTCAGATGGTAGAATTGTGAAAGTGTCGTCTACGTACCGCTTGTAGAACCTTGGATTTACAGGAGCAGTAAGAAGGGCTTTCTCCTCAAAGTCCTCCATGAATATGTCGGCGACTATGGGAGACACAGGTGAGCCCATCGCCACACCATCTACTTGCTTGTAGAACTCCTCCTTCCACAATAGATAGCCAGATGTGAGGCAATGTTCAAGTAGTATTGCATATTCATGAGGCATGTTATTTTCTTCTAGCTTCCTAGTTACAATTGAGATGCAGTCCACAATAGGTAGGCATGTAAATAGTGACTGAACATCAAAACTGACCATAGTTTCATTGTTAGCGAGATGTAGGTCTTTTATCTCACTCACAAAATGGTATGAATCCTTTGTGTGTGCTCTGGTATGTCCTCTCAGTGGTGATAGTATTTTTGCTAAGTATTGTGCCAGCTTATAAGTTGGTGAATCGATCTGGCTCACTATGGGACGTAGTGGAGCGTTTGGTTTGTGTATCTTCGGTAACCCATACAACCTCGGTGGTTTGGCACATGATGGTATTAGCGAATTCACGTCGAGATTTAATTTTTCGGAGTATTTCTTTATTAAATCGCTAGTTGTTTCAAGCGTGTTAGTTGTAGGGTCTGTTTTGACCTTTTTATATGTACTTTCGTCCGATAAAAGTTGTTGTATTTTAAAATTATATTCCGACGCGTCCATTACCACCGTAGCATTTCCTTTATCCGCGCAAGCTAGATTGTGAATGTGGTCTCTCTTACATAGGTCAAACAAAGAGATCTATAAAAACCCGCGTGAAGGAACATATAGCTGATGTGAAGCACCGACGCTTCGGGAAGTCTGCAGTCTGCGAACATGTTCAAGATCGTCCCCACCATTACATTAGATTTGATAAACCACAAATTCTCGCAAAAGAACACCGATTCCTACCAAGGATGATACGCGAGGCTATTGAAATTAAAAAACATCCAAATTTCAATAGAGAAGATGGTTGGGTGCTACCATCTGCTTGGGATCTTATAATTAACAAAATTAAACCCAAACCCAAGCATACCACTGCAAGACTTCATGATACTATAAGCTCGTTTTGCGTAAATCGGACCAAAAATTAATATTAAAAAACTGAAGGTAGCCGGAATAACTATGACATTGGGACGTCAAACATCTCAGTCCCCCCCGTGACCATGGGCGCTGTAAAGCACCCGAAACGTCGGGATAATAATAAAAATAAATTAATGTAATTAAACGCGATAAAATCCGTAAATAATAGTTTTATTCAATACAATTAAATATACTAAACACTAAACAAAAACTATTTGAACGACTATTTACTTAAAACTATTTACGTAAACAGCGGTAAAAAACTTTAATATTCGATCGCCACAAACGCGCCAGCCCTGACGTTATTTCGCCGGGGCGCGTCGCGATTTTAGGTAATTATTCCACGCAGGTAGCAAAAGTGATAGAGGCCTGGCAATAGGTACACATTGTACTTACGCATGTTGCCTTTTGCGCATTTGCTTAACGAACATAACCACACCATAAGGGTGTTGGTTCAACAGGCCTTTACCTGTCCCTAAGTTGACAAAGTCATTACGCAATACACAACTACATATCGTTCAAGTTTCGTACACGTATATCCCAGCAGTGCCCTAGTTGCAAACGTTTTTAAATTCAATACTATTTATTGAATTTGAAAACGTGAGCGCTTTTATATTTCAGCCATAACGGCCTATCAAAAGTCAACTGCCCAACATGGTCCTCTATTAAATACCGTCTGATAGTTTGTAGTAGACTCACATATTTGCTATAAATACCGCAATTGGCAGTTTTTTATTACATAGAGCTGTTACTAGACAGCCGCTGCCACCCCTCTCCTGTTTCAGTTCACCTTTATAGACTCTTTTTTAACTGCCTCGTTGGTTTACTGCCCGGAGTCAGGAAGTTGGCGGTGTCTCCCGGTGACCCCCGTACCTCGGAAAGCACGTAAAGCCGTTGGTTTTGCGCCTGATCTCTCTCCGGTAGTGTTGGTTTACCGTCCCATCGGATTATGAGAGTGAGGGAAGAGAGAGTGCACCTGTACAGGCACAGGTGCACTCTCTCTTCCCGCGCATACTCTTGGACATTATAATCCTGTCCTGCGCTGATGGCTAGTCTCGGTTGAGGCAGGCCACCGTGACCGAATTTTGGTCTGGAGGACATTGCTATTATAGCCTTTTACGACATCTATGGGTCGATATGATTTAGTGGATTCTTTTGCGTCGCTATTTCAAACTATCTTTCAATCTAGTTGAAAATATAGGACGACAATAAACGTTTAAATATATTTTGTTTAATTTTGGATAAAAAGTATTCGTAAATTATATCATAAATAATATCGATTAATGACAAAATTTACTACATCAGCAAAAGCGTAACTTAACCACACTTGGCAGGGATTGATGATAGCAAAACCTAAAGAATGGCAATTTTGACGCTGCTGCCCGTCACCGGTCTGGATACTTTACGTAGTGCGTAAACGAGCTGGTTATACCGCCATGGGATCCATTTTGTTTTTATGTCCAATAATATTTAATCAAAGGCAGTTCCCCGTAATTGACATCGACATCACATTGTGGTCACATCCACTGAGGCGAAAGTTTCGTAGTCTTATTGCTCATTATGGCAAATGCCTCCGCTGTGAGACAATCTGTGACGGGCCTGTGTTCAGCCGTGGACTTTGGATAGGCTACAGCCGTAACAATAAACAGCAACATATATAACGGTAACAATAAATAATAACATAGCTGGCGATAATCCAAAAAAAAAGTTCACAATTTACGACTGACGTAAACATACTTTGTTGCTCATTTCTCTTGTTTCTTTCAAATCATCTTCATTCATATTTAGATATCACGATAAACGAAAGATTTGACGACTTTATGCCGCTATGTCGAATGTTATATTTTGAAAACAATAAAAGGTTTATTGCTAGGCACATTACTTTTTTTTATTTGCTGATATTGTGATATGAACAAACACTAGGCGTTATTCATATTCCATCATAAATATACAGTTTATTAAAATAGATATACCATATTGAAATTAGCATATGGCATAAGTACATAAAAATGTGCTACGAATCTAATTTCGGTCACGACGGCCAATTTCAACGGAGGCTAGCCATCGGCACGGGATAGGATTATAGTGCACAAGTGTATGCGCAAAGACAGGTGCACTCTCTATTCTATTCCCCCACTCTCATAGTCCGATGTGATGGAAATCTGACACGACCTGAGAAAGATTAGGCGAGGAACCAACGGTTTTAATTTCTTACCGAGACAAGAGGGTGAAACAACGCAAAGTATCTGACACTGTTCCTAATTTGAGCGACGTATTGTCGACATAGGAGCACTGACGCAGGTGGCACGGGACCGTGCTTTGTGGCATTCCTTAGAGGAGGCCTACGTTCAGCAGTAAACTTGTGAAAGGCTGTAAAGATGATCATGAATGGGGAATAGCGAGTAATATAAAAAAAATTGGTCGAGAAAGTTACACCAAAAGACCATATTTTCTGGATTCCTTATCATTCCGTAAACTTCCCCCTATGAGCAATCTACGGGGCCGACCTACTTTCAGCAATAAAAAGCCATACATCCTAACCTTCTGCAGCTGCTTACCGTAAAAATACGACCGAGATGTTTCTTTTTAAAGATTCATTTTAATAATTACATGTGAGCAAAAAAACTATATTCAATATCAGTCCTATCTTAAAATCTATAATCTCTCGATTTGACATTAATACTTAACAATAATCATGTATAACTCTGTAATACATCTAAAAATGTCCATGTTAAGAGACCATTCAAAGGTCTTGTTTTTATTTACTTCGTTTTAATTTTCGAACGAACCGAACTTAAAAGAAAACAAAGAATATTTACTTTCACCTCTTTTAAGTTCGTTATGTTTCTAATCCAAGCTCCAATGCATATACGCCGAAACAAAATAAATTCTTTTTTTTTTTAAATTAGACAGTAAACACATACAAAAGCAGCTAAATTAATATACATTACTGAAAGTGTCTTATTGCAATCAGTAGTTTTGCTAGATGCTTTGAAACCATGTTCTTACTGCAACATCTCGATGTTGCAGGTAGAACATATTTACAGTAAAGGACCTCAACAGTCTTATTAAAAAAATAGTTGATAATTAGTCTCAGGTATAAGCTAAATTCTGTTTCAATAAAAAATCCAGTGGTTAATAATATGCGAGCGATATAATTAAATGTGAAGTGAAAAAGAATTTGACATCAAATGTCAAATTTCGCGACGACTGGCGTTGCGACCACCGCGAATAAGGGACGAAGCCCAAGACTATCCAATAAACCATCTTTATTAATAAGACTGCAAGAGTTATCTAAAATAAGTAAGTAAAAAAAACTTAAAAGTACAACCGACTTTAAAAGATAACAACTGGAATGACCTCTAAATAGCTATAGCTCTAAATAGCTGAAGCTTTTTTTATTTAAATTTATACGGTCACACTATAACCACATCAAAATCAAAAAGAATCATTTTCCATTTTTCACGAAAACATTTTTCACGAAACGGCAGAAAAATTCTTCAAGCCGTTTCCGATAAATAGGTGAACATAAGAAAAAAATATACGAGTCAAATATTTAGACCTTCTCGTTTTTTTTTTTTAAATATTCGTTCAACAACAAACAGTCATGAAATGAACTATTCAACGACATAAACATACTGACACATCCAACTGTTTATTTGTTAAAGAAAACATATGCTTTATTAAACTCCTTTAAGTATTGTGCAAGAAAGGGATAGGCCGGTACTCAGCGATAATCTCGAGTTTAAACTTAAACTTTACAATGTCTAAATTTGTGTAACAAACTTAGTGTCCGACCAAAGCATCGGTTTTATATATTATATATATATATATATATATCGCGCTCTTGTTCATTCGTAACAGTTCGTTCATTTTCGGCGCTTGTTAGAAACCTTCGGCCCATTTTGGCCAAAACCGATGCTTTGGTCGGACACTAAGTTTGTTACACAAATTTAGACATTGTAAAGTTTAAGTTTAAACTCGAGATTATCGCTGAGTACCGGCCTATCCCTTTCT
Source organism: Parnassius smintheus behrii (assembly GCA_036936625.1). NCBI lineage: Eukaryota > Metazoa > Arthropoda > Insecta > Lepidoptera > Papilionidae > Parnassius > Parnassius smintheus. Next base: position 13,989,275 of record JAUPFT010000031.1, on the reverse strand, counting down.
TGCACAATACTTAAAGGAGTTTAATAAAGCATATGTTTTCTTTAACAAATAAACAGTTGGATGTGTCAGTATGTTTATGTCGTTGAATAGTTCATTTCATGACTGTTTGTTGTTGAACGAATATTTAAAAAAAAAAAACGAGAAGGTCTAAATATTTGACTCGTATATTTTTTTCTTATGTTCACCTATTTATCGGAAACGGCTTGAAGAATTTTTCTGCCGTTTCGTGAAAAATGTTTTCGTGAAAAATGGAAAATGATTCTTTTTGATTTTGATGTGGTTATAGTGTGACCGTATAAATTTGAATAAAAAAAGCTTCAGCTATTTAGAGCTATAGCTATTTAGAGGTCATTCCAGTTGTTATCTTTTAAAGTCGGTTGTACTTTTAAGTTTTTTTTACTTACTTATTTTAGATAACTCTTGCAGTCTTATTAATAAAGATGGTTTATTGGATAGTCTTGGGCTTCGTCCCTTATTCGCGGTGGTCGCAACGCCAGTCGTCGCGAAATTTGACATTTGATGTCAAATTCTTTTTCACTTCACATTTAATTATATCGCTCGCATATTATTAACCACTGGATTTTTTATTGAAACAGAATTTAGCTTATACCTGAGACTAATTATCAACTATTTTTTTAATAAGACTGTTGAGGTCCTTTACTGTAAATATGTTCTACCTGCAACATCGAGATGTTGCAGTAAGAACATGGTTTCAAAGCATCTAGCAAAACTACTGATTGCAATAAGACACTTTCAGTAATGTATATTAATTTAGCTGCTTTTGTATGTGTTTACTGTCTAATTTAAAAAAAAAAAAGAATTTATTTTGTTTCGGCGTATATGCATTGGAGCTTGGATTAGAAACATAACGAACTTAAAAGAGGTGAAAGTAAATATTCTTTGTTTTCTTTTAAGTTCGGTTCGTTCGAAAATTAAAACGAAGTAAATAAAAACAAGACCTTTGAATGGTCTCTTAACATGGACATTTTTAGATGTATTACAGAGTTATACATGATTATTGTTAAGTATTAATGTCAAATCGAGAGATTATAGATTTTAAGATAGGACTGATATTGAATATAGTTTTTTTGCTCACATGTAATTATTAAAATGAATCTTTAAAAAGAAACATCTCGGTCGTATTTTTACGGTAAGCAGCTGCAGAAGGTTAGGATGTATGGCTTTTTATTGCTGAAAGTAGGTCGGCCCCGTAGATTGCTCATAGGGGGAAGTTTACGGAATGATAAGGAATCCAGAAAATATGGTCTTTTGGTGTAACTTTCTCGACCAATTTTTTTTATATTACTCGCTATTCCCCATTCATGATCATCTTTACAGCCTTTCACAAGTTTACTGCTGAACGTAGGCCTCCTCTAAGGAATGCCACAAAGCACGGTCCCGTGCCACCTGCGTCAGTGCTCCTATGTCGACAATACGTCGCTCAAATTAGGAACAGTGTCAGATACTTTGCGTTGTTTCACCCTCTTGTCTCGGTAAGAAATTAAAACCGTTGGTTCCTCGCCTAATCTTTCTCAGGTCGTGTCAGATTTCCATCACATCGGACTATGAGAGTGGGGGAATAGAATAGAGAGTGCACCTGTCTTTGCGCATACACTTGTGCACTATAATCCTATCCCGTGCCGATGGCTAGCCTCCGTTGAAATTGGCCGTCGTGACCGAAATTAGATTCGTAGCACATTTTTATGTACTTATGCCATATGCTAATTTCAATATGGTATATCTATTTTAATAAACTGTATATTTATGATGGAATATGAATAACGCCTAGTGTTTGTTCATATCACAATATCAGCAAATAAAAAAAAGTAATGTGCCTAGCAATAAACCTTTTATTGTTTTCAAAATATAACATTCGACATAGCGGCATAAAGTCGTCAAATCTTTCGTTTATCGTGATATCTAAATATGAATGAAGATGATTTGAAAGAAACAAGAGAAATGAGCAACAAAGTATGTTTACGTCAGTCGTAAATTGTGAACTTTTTTTTTGGATTATCGCCAGCTATGTTATTATTTATTGTTACCGTTATATATGTTGCTGTTTATTGTTACGGCTGTAGCCTATCCAAAGTCCACGGCTGAACACAGGCCCGTCACAGATTGTCTCACAGCGGAGGCATTTGCCATAATGAGCAATAAGACTACGAAACTTTCGCCTCAGTGGATGTGACCACAATGTGATGTCGATGTCAATTACGGGGAACTGCCTTTGATTAAATATTATTGGACATAAAAACAAAATGGATCCCATGGCGGTATAACCAGCTCGTTTACGCACTACGTAAAGTATCCAGACCGGTGACGGGCAGCAGCGTCAAAATTGCCATTCTTTAGGTTTTGCTATCATCAATCCCTGCCAAGTGTGGTTAAGTTACGCTTTTGCTGATGTAGTAAATTTTGTCATTAATCGATATTATTTATGATATAATTTACGAATACTTTTTATCCAAAATTAAACAAAATATATTTAAACGTTTATTGTCGTCCTATATTTTCAACTAGATTGAAAGATAGTTTGAAATAGCGACGCAAAAGAATCCACTAAATCATATCGACCCATAGATGTCGTAAAAGGCTATAATAGCAATGTCCTCCAGACCAAAATTCGGTCACGGTGGCCTGCCTCAACCGAGACTAGCCATCAGCGCAGGACAGGATTATAATGTCCAAGAGTATGCGCGGGAAGAGAGAGTGCACCTGTGCCTGTACAGGTGCACTCTCTCTTCCCTCACTCTCATAATCCGATGGGACGGTAAACCAACACTACCGGAGAGAGATCAGGCGCAAAACCAACGGCTTTACGTGCTTTCCGAGGTACGGGGGTCACCGGGAGACACCGCCAACTTCCTGACTCCGGGCAGTAAACCAACGAGGCAGTTAAAAAAGAGTCTATAAAGGTGAACTGAAACAGGAGAGGGGTGGCAGCGGCTGTCTAGTAACAGCTCTATGTAATAAAAAACTGCCAATTGCGGTATTTATAGCAAATATGTGAGTCTACTACAAACTATCAGACGGTATTTAATAGAGGACCATGTTGGGCAGTTGACTTTTGATAGGCCGTTATGGCTGAAATATAAAAGCGCTCACGTTTTCAAATTCAATAAATAGTATTGAATTTAAAAACGTTTGCAACTAGGGCACTGCTGGGATATACGTGTACGAAACTTGAACGATATGTAGTTGTGTATTGCGTAATGACTTTGTCAACTTAGGGACAGGTAAAGGCCTGTTGAACCAACACCCTTATGGTGTGGTTATGTTCGTTAAGCAAATGCGCAAAAGGCAACATGCGTAAGTACAATGTGTACCTATTGCCAGGCCTCTATCACTTTTGCTACCTGCGTGGAATAATTACCTAAAATCGCGACGCGCCCCGGCGAAATAACGTCAGGGCTGGCGCGTTTGTGGCGATCGAATATTAAAGTTTTTTACCGCTGTTTACGTAAATAGTTTTAAGTAAATAGTCGTTCAAATAGTTTTTGTTTAGTGTTTAGTATATTTAATTGTATTGAATAAAACTATTATTTACGGATTTTATCGCGTTTAATTACATTAATTTATTTTTATTATTATCCCGACGTTTCGGGTGCTTTACAGCGCCCATGGTCACGGGGGGGACTGAGATGTTTGACGTCCCAATGTCATAGTTATTCCGGCTACCTTCAGTTTTTTAATATTAATTTTTGGTCGGTATATATATATATATATATATATATATATATATATATATATATATATATATATATATATATGTGTGTGTGTGTGTGTGTGTGTGTGTGTGTGTTCATACTCGCTGAGTTACGATTCGTTAATATATAACACGTAACAAACCCTGTTGTTTCCATTATGTGCGTTATGAAATTTAGTATTCAAACGTATGGAAATAACTATAGTTCAGAAAACTTGACCATATAAAAATTAAATTAAATTTTTATATGCTGCATTTATTACCTTTAATTGACACGCGCTTCGATAAAGCAAAGTCTTTGACAGTACTTTTACTCCTCGGCAAATCCAGAGGTAATAACCATCACATACAATATCTCAGATTGTTAAGTTCATGTCGACGATGTAATAATCGGTAAGTGTCAATGAATCAAGCGGCCCTTAGTCTACGTTATAAACCGCTGTGTCACAGATGAACAAAGCTCTCACAATGTGCGATGTGTAATGTGGGCAAATTCGGGGATATCTTGAAGTGTTACACACACACATTACACAATACACTTATGATCAGGTAACGTGCCTAAATTTAATAGGCAAGATATAAAACAATAAAAAATATACCTACAAACATGTATGTTAATTACCAGAAATGTAATTATTATAAAATGAAAGCATTTTAGTCACATTCATGGCTGCATGAGCTATGACCCCTTTGCTTTCCCTGCCCACAAATACTGCAGATATGTACACATCAACGGCTGTGTGTACACAATTTAGTGATTGTCGGCCATAGGTGATATTATAAATTATTATTATACCCACGATTATACGATAAAGAACGATTTCATTTAAAGTTTTTAAGGTGTAAAATTACATTTTGACCAAAACTGGACATAATATGTACAAAAAACTAAAACTCTACACTCTAAAAAATCGCTATTTACAACTGCCAAGCGTTTACTAACGTGCTACGAAGTTAAAGCCTATGTAAGTCCGCTGTACGTGCGCTGACCACAGCCTACTTCTATTTCTGAAAGGGTTATGGACTTATGGAGCGATAAGTCTGCCGCGGTGCTCTAGTAAGTGTTAGAGAACTTTTTTTATATAGGATAGGATAACAAACGAGCACACAGTCCACCTGATGGTAAGTGGTTGCTGTGGCCCATAGACATCTACATCTATCCTCGATTACGAATCAAAATGCAGATGCGTTGTCATCCGTGAGGACTTATGTGGAATGCCTCGTTTCCAGTAAAAAGGGTCTCCGGTTCTCTACACTCACCATACGAAACACAGCATCAATAAGCTACTATTTGCCGCTGGTATTCTGTGAGATTGTGGTCCTTCCCCGGTCGAGCCGACCCATTCGTGCTACTACTATACTACTAATAAAAGTGAAGCATCGCTCTACCACGTAAAGAACTTCACATGTTCTTGAAATATTTTATTCCTTAGATATGCAAGTAATTTCACGATGTTTTCCTTCATTGCAAGCACTTGGTAAATCGGTACATTTCTTATGAATAAGAAATTAATTGTGTTTTTATGTTTAAGTTCTATTACTTAAAATAGTTATAGCTCTTCCTCCTCTTAGTTGTGGTCACTAATATACCTCAAGGATGATGTCATTAAGCTACTAGTATATCATATATTATATTAAAGTATATAAGTTGTATTTTTTGTCTAATTTAGTGCACCCTACCCGTTAATCTTATTTTTATTTTTATTAATTTCCTCTTCTGGGTTGTCTGGAAGAGATTGCTATGTAGCAACAAGACCGCCTTTTGTTTTCCCCTCATTGTTTGTTCATTACTTGTTATATTTGTGTTTTGTTGGTGTACAATAAAAAGTGTTGTATTGTATTGTATTGTATTCCGATTTATTACATATATATAATACTTGGTAGTGTTAGTAACTTGTAATTTAATTCTATATTTTAACTTTATTACGGTGAGGTTACCTAAATATGATTTACTAAGTTATTTTCAAAAGAAAATTGAAGCTTTGTAGTATTAAAAGATACGCAGATTATATACGGGCAGTTAGGTAATTAGCAAGTAGAAATTAAAACCTATTCTCTCAAAGTCCATTTTTTTTCTTAAAAAGTATTAAGCAATTGTACAAAGTACATTATAACCAGCTCAAGCGAAAATAGCTTCATCTGAACTAATCGAATACGGTTTTTCGATACAAACGCAAGGGAACTCCGATGTCCCCGCAGCAAACAAATTGCAATGAATTGGATTCAACTCAAACAACATGCACTTCTTGTTTCAACAATGTAACAGTAATACTTAAATTGCTTGTTCACTTTGGAAATTAATATTTTATTTTGTAATGATTTAAGTTGATGCATCCATTTTTTAACTAATTTATTATTATATCTAAAAGGCTAGCGTGCCAGACCCTGTCAAAGGCCATAAGTACTAATAACTTACATAACTTAATATGTAGGCTAAATATTGTATATTTTATGCAAATAAATGTATTTAAATAAAATAAGAGAATATATTATGATTATTTATGCGAATTTTAATTTTATTATATAAAAGTATTAATGTCTTTTATACAGCTGGTGCGATAAATACATATATATACTTAATTTTTATAGTTTCTTAAACAAAACTATTCATAAGAAATCTACTACCAGAGACTATTGGAATACCTTTGATGTTTACTATAGCATCACGTGCTCAGAGGTTGAATCTCTACAACGTCTCTTAACGTTGAACATTTCTCGAAACATTTTCATTTCCGACACGTGATTAGTACAAGTTAACACGTACGAAACAGTTTCATTTTGGTGTCTGACTTGTATAAATTAAAACATTCATAAATCAATAGTTTGTAGAAGAAACTTATTATCATCAAAGTTATTTAATGTATAAATATTAAATTAAAACAATATATGGGCGGTAGTACGTTTATGATAACCACATAAAAAATGGATTTGCTCAACCGGGAATATTCATAGATATTAAATTTGCTTAAATTAAAATTGTCGCTTATTTACGTGTTATTTAAAACAGGCAAAGGAATAAAACTTAAAAGTTAATAAAGCATTTTATTCTATCGCCATTTATTGGACTAGGCATTCCAAATGTTAAATCTTTACCTACAGTATTCTATCCTTACGAGATAACGATATTAATTTATTTGGGTTGATAATCATTTACAGTTTTATCTAGATTAAATCTAGAATAAATTAGAACTTCGCCGCTGTGGGATTCGCAGAAATTATAAAAATCTGTGAGTTGCATTGGCCAGGAAATGGCAGAGTCGGAATGGGACGTCCTGGGCAAAAGTTTATCGATCAAATTGGCGATATATTGAAAACGTGGAGTTGGGGTGTGCTAATTCGGTTTTAGAACCGATTCGACCAATCTTATCTATAAAGTCTAGTTGCCCTAAACTCTGCTATGATAGTTGTAAATGAAATAATGTAATGTGAATTGTTATAATTTTGTTTTCTGAAAAACCTCTTCACTGCTCTCCACTGCGACTCAATTTGTTGTATATAAGTCCAGTCTGCAGCCACAAATGGATTGTCTGGGTCTGAGTGATTAACTTTTTTTTTTGAATTTATCTGTGTTAAAAAAACAAATCGACATATTTGCGTTTCGCTATTGCAATTTTTAGTGAAATTTATTTTTATCGTAATTAATTCAAATGGCATTTATGAAATCCAAAAACAGTGTAAATGGTTCAGCTTAACCCTGACAATCCTCACAAACTGAAAACAAAATTAAAAATCAAGTACCAGACATCTACTTTATAATATAAGAACAAATTGACATATTTGCGTTTCGTTATTACACAATTTTTAGTGAAATTTGTTTTTATCGTAATTAATTCAAAACGCATTTCCGCCATCTGAAACAGTGTAATAGGTTCAAGCTTAACCCTAAAAAGCCTCCTAGACTAAAACATTATCAAAATCAAGTACCGGATGTCTATAGCCAACCCCTGATTTGTACCGCAGTACAGGCGGTTGATCAAATAAAATAGTCTGAATACAGTTGGGTAAATATGAATTTTTATTCTAAAGAACTTTGTTGCACTTTATAAACAATACATAAAACAACCCAGTTCTCGAGAAGATTCCGTTTTCCAAACACAAACAGTTTTGTCACAACTGTCAGAAGCGATTGAATATTTTCTAAATTTTCAATCACATCTGATACAGGCAATCATCGAGTCCTATCTCTCATTGGCAGTTTGCGTAGGACACGTGGGTTAATAATTTCTGTTGTTCAATATTCATGTTCTGTTTTTATTCCATTGTTTAAAATCACCTTTGCCACCAAATAAACCTTTCGCAAGCCAAATCAGTGTCCGGTATAAAAAAAAAGACTTTGGAAGCAGGTAAAACAGAATTCACTAAACATAAAATGCAACAGCACATTCGCGTACGCGCAGTCAACAAATTCTATACTACCTACTAAAAATTCCGGGAGGCCCAAGACTGTGCCCGAGAACCGTGCGTCATTCAACTCCCTCGTCTCACCCCGGCACCACCCAGCACGACACGTCCCCGCATACCTCACCGCCACTTGACTAACAAGCAAGTGAGAACGCGATAACATTGAACGTAAAATAACGTAACGTATACTTCTCAACACTCATATGAAACTATCTTCACTTCAGAACTTGTAATATTATTTCAGAAGACTCAGATGAAAAATGGAATATTTGAATTACGGTCGTTGTTCCACGTAAAAATGTATTGCGGCGAATTAAAAAATTTATTTTGATATTACAAAAAATATTATTAATAAGAATTTTAATATCGCTATTAAAATTACTGGTACTAACGTTAACCGACTTAAGTTATCTTAAAATGCTTGGTGTTAAGAGCGATTAACCACAGTAGACGAATGGTGGATTCGAACCCACGACAGTAAGTCTGGTTAAAATCAATATTAGGTTTTTTTAAAAATTAAAAAAAAACAATTACAATCATAGCGCAAAGAGAGGCGACAGAGGGACTAACTCAAAATATTAAAAAAATGCGGTTGCCAATTCACATGCCAAAGGTAGCACTATGGCAAAATCTTTCCTATAAAGTAATCTACGGGAAAGGCCTGTGCTCAGATATGGAATTTAAAGGCCATTATGTATAGATGGATTTAATTATAGTTTTACTATTTGTCTATTACGTATAGGGTTAAGTACACAAGCATCATTATTACAGCCAGTTACAAGTCTACTGCTGGACATAGGTCTTCCTTTAGGCCTGCATCCATCGACTGCTTGCATCTCCTACCAGTTCGTAACACGACCTAAAACACTTTGCTTACCGGTACGAGACTACTCGAGAACCTTTCTTCTCCACCAGCGGTCGTAGTACTTCAAGCTATATGACAGGCTTTTACCACTTCAGCTTACTGATTTGCTTGAGATATATCGTTTTATTGCGGATAAAAGGGATCCCATATTAGGAAGTCTATCACGCAGAAACTCCAGACTACATAAAACAAACATTTAGAGATTTGTAAAAATACATTCAAATATATAAAATACATAATACATTTCATCTTAATGCCATTTATAATAATTGCCACGATCCACTCTTATACATTTTACAGGCATTACGAGTGTGATTATACTTAAACACAATAGTAGTAATAAAGATACGAAAATGTATCTTCATCTTTATTGCCGCAGGGCTACCGCAGTAAAAAAAATAAGGATACATTTAAAAACAATAAATTGAGAAATAAAATTCACATTACATTACAGCCTTGCTTCAGTAATCGTTATCACAGCGTGGCAAGCCATTGAAGCAATAAGTTCGATATTACAGTTGTAACCAATGAGACAACGTGTAGTGTAAAATTGGACTAACTTCACTTATGTACTTGAGTAAGATTTTAAATAAAAATTCTTTAACAACATTTTGTCAGTGATACAAATTTCACTAAAGCTTATTTCACATATTCTAAAAGTCAAATGAATAGATATGTGGTAGATGTGCATCTATACTACACAAATAGGTCGGATCGATCGGGAAAACACCACGCTCTGACACGCTGCTGTTTAGTATGACGAGTGTAGAGAATCAGATACCCCCTCACCTGATATCGGTCATAATACGACCGCAAAATGTAAGCCCTTACTTGATACCGGTCATATTATGACCGTGTCGCAAGCTCCCGAATTCAAGTCTGTTTTCTTAAACCAATTGATGTTTTGAATCGTGTGAGTAGGGCAGTATGGCTCTATATTCTGTGCTTATTCGTTTAAGTCAGTGAGAACAGACTTCCTTTAAGAAAAAAAAAATATGTTTGTTTATTCTTTTCGAGGACGTAGTTTCGTGGTGTACGTGAAGTGCTTCCGAATTATTTTTTTGTGATATTGAGATATTGTATCTTATTAAATGATGTTAACATCATGCCAAGGTAAGTGTTTATTCGTTTTAACTCAAAGTTATACATATTCGTGGCTGTAATTCAGGGCAAACTAATATTTTCATTGATTACTACCATCAATTCGCCGGTACGCCGACATATTTATTTATATTTTACATAATAATTCTTGATTTGTTGGAAATGTTTTTGTTGTATTGAGTGAATAATTACATAAACAAACAGTAGTTATATGCAGAATTCCTTAAATTCATTTTAATTTGAATATTTTACGGCAAATGTACTGCTGGGACTGGCCGGTCATATTATGACTGGTATCAAGCACGCAAGCAAGCAACTTTTTTATACTTTTTTATAATAGTGTTCAGTGTTTTTTTTGTGTGGTATAGAAAGCATATCTCATGTAATTTTAGAATAAGGGTTCATTGTTTCGTGTTTTGGCTTTGTTTATTTCTTAAGAGCGTTGTTTTAAAGGTCGTTCTTCCCACCGCCAAAGCGAAGGGTTTGAGATTTTACCTACTGTATGAAATAAACGCGGTGTTGTGTCCTAATTGTAAACTTATTCCTTTAAACATAAAATAAGCTTTTCAAAAATGTATACATTACTTAGATTTAATTTAGTAATTTAAACAAAATCAAGGTACAAAGTTGAGCTATTTTAGAGATGTTTTTACGCGGCCAAAAATATCTGCATGCGGAAATTATTGTTTTTCTTGACATTTGACTTTAAAAGATGTAAATGTTTTTAAATATTTGTATTACTATATAATAAGAGGGTAAATAAAATGTAAAATGAAGTCTATAAGTTGATTAATTTTGTTTTTATTCGATAGAAAAGTCAGAAATAAACCTTTTTTCACTTTCACTTGCATACTATTTGATTATAGTACAATATTTTTTATTGAAAGTAATATCATGTTGTAGATAATTTATCCACAAAACCAACAATGTATAATGTGTGGGGTTTTTATAAAGGGAAAGACCAAAAAAACCAATAAAGTGGAACACTTAACAAACGGCGCGGCCACGGCTCGAGTGCCGTATCAAGTTAAGCCTTGCAGCGCTCGGCGCGCGTATCAGGTGAGGGGATACCCTTATTACGGGTTACGACGCATTCCATCCTAGTTACAGCGTATCTGCAATTTAATTATTAACTGACACATATACGAAGATATATCTACCTGATAATATATTACATTTCATATAAAATATCAATTGTAAAATCATTCTTTCCAATTATTGATTGGTTTCGTACAATAAAACCAATTTTTAAATAAAGAATTAGGTGACAAGTTTACACACAGTCAAACTGATGGTACGTGGGTTTTTATATTCAAGACGCGTGAAACAACCATTCGGCCTAACTAATTATAAGTTACTATCACTACCCATCAATAAATGCTACACAAGAGGAATACCGTGGCGCATTGACATCTACATCTGAAAAAGAGACATTCCATCTTACTCCTCGAGGGTGACAATGCATCTGCGTTTTATTCTTTAATTGGAGATAGGTGTAGATTTTTATAGTCCGCAACATCCTCGTACCAAAAAATCTCATTTCGTATTTGATATGCTGCTCTTGAGAAGCTGCCCAGCTTACGGTATGAGAATGTTTTCTTAAATAAGTATGTTATCAGTATGACGCTTTTGACCATTATTTTTTTCCGAACTTACGAGTATTTACTTATGTTACATAAAAAACTCTGTTGTAACCTATACGTGTTATGTTTGTTTGTTTGTTAAAAAAAGCCTTCAAACTATATTTTTATGAAGTTGGTAAGTGACTGCGGCAGTCCATCGATACCTTCAGCCAACTTCAACTAAAGAACTCTCCACATACGTTGTCACCTCTAAGGACTAAGACTTCATAGCCTGTAATTATACGATTCAAATCAAAACAGAGCAGTTCACGCACTGCTATTTGGCGGCAGAAATAATAAATTGAATGTAAATGCTAAACTAAGCTGGAAATATTTTTAATATTTGCATAATTTTTTACACAGTTTATCTGATGATAATCATTTACTTTCACCCTCGATCAAAAATCAAAATGCAGAAACGTTTTCACCCCTGAGGATTAAGATATAATGCTTCGTTTCCAGTAAAAGGTGTTTTCGTTTCTTTGCACTCACCCTAAGAAAACCAGCAAGCCGCATTAAGTGGCTATTTCACGCTGGTATTCTGTAAGAGTCGTTCTTTCCCCGGACGAGCCGATCTTTTCGTATACAATCATTATATACCCAAATCATGGCTCTCATTACAGTTATTTTTAATACAAATATCAATAATACAAAACAATGATGATGGACAAATCTTTGTGTTTTCAATTCGCATTAGGTGCTAGTCCAAATTGACGATAAAACTCTGATGTGTCATAATTATCGTGCTTAACTAGTGAATTAGCCATCTAAGTGCCAGGCGTTTTGCAGTTTCTCTCAGTCGAGTTTAAATGAGATGATTATATCGTTATCCACAAAAAGCCTTTTTACCACAGTGGGTTCTTACAGCAACCAAGAGAAGAAATATTTTTACGACTTTCATATGGTTGAGTAACCGCGTAGGGTCGGTGTAAATTATTCACTTAATACTATTGTTCCGTAGGAGTCAATAAGTATAAAATATATATAAGTATTTAATATATAATAAGTATATAATATGTATAGAAGTATATAATATACAGAAGCATATAATATACATAAGAAGTATATAGTATATAGAAGTATATAATATACAGAATTATATAATATATAGAAATGAAACAGGTAACCAGCAGCATCATCGTCCTGATAATAAATACAAATTATAAAAACTGTGGTTGCCAACAAACCTATCAACAGTGGCTGCGATGGAAAAACACACTCCAAGGAGGAAATTTATGGGGGAGACCTATGCTCAGCAGTAAACTTATATAAGTTCTACTGGATGAATGAATGCTGTTGAAAAATCGAGAGTTCTTCTACCAAAATATCCCTTAGAAATAAAAAGTGTAATCAGGTCTTTATATTTAAATCCGACCGACGATTCACACAGCCTCATTTAGCTGAAATAGTTCTCTAGTTATCAAGCAAGTACATATCACAGTAATGAAATATATGATAGATAATAATACATATTTTTTGTTAATTTATAAAAGAGCGCAATTTATAAAAGAAAAACAACTGTCAAATGTTGTTGATACGTGTTTTATTGTTTCTTATTCTTTGAGGAATACGAGAATTGTTTTCTTCTTTTACATAATATTAAGCGTATATGAACTTTCCTCTTCATTTGTTCTGTCTTCTTATTATTTTTCTAATTTAGGGGTTAAGGGAAGAAACTGCAAAACTAAAGGAATAGTTTTGAATTCGCCACTCAATACTTTCCTGTGCTCTTGTTAGAGAGTAGTATATTCCTTGTCCCCATTATTATGTCCATTATTACTTGTACAGTATATTGAACGTATGAGACTGCTGCAGCGACTATAAAATGCATCTTGATTAGGTATATGAATTTAGTTAAATCCCATACGAATGTAATTAAAAAAGTTAAAAAACATAATCTTGAAATATACAATTTTAATTAGTAATGGAAGGGAGAGTACCAATATTTACATTACACAAAATATCTATTTTATATTATATAAATATACTATGACCAAAACGTTATTAAAGTAAATTTCCGATCACCTGTCTCGATATTTCAAGCATCTGAACCAATATACGTAACATACGTTACTAGCGCTTGTTCCGTAACCCTTAGGTTTAAACATTGTGTTATCTAGGAAGCAGTTATAAGTGTGCGGGCGTATTCTGTTGAAATATTAGCCGATGTTTCTCGCAAGAATCTGGTAGTACACCATTCAGCATTAATGCCAGATCATTTTGCTCGGGAATTGATACCAGATACCTCGTCAAAGTGAAAAAACTAACGATGAAAATCTTTTCTGCACTTCTTTATCGTTTCAATAGTTAATTTTTAATTGGCCGTTCAAGAAACAATGACTCTTAAATTCTGGACCCTATTGATAAATCTATGATTCAGAACCTGTAATAATGTGGTAAACACGCTGAGACGATCCCGCTGCAAATTAGGTAATCAGGTCACGCCACCATTTTACGCGCGCGCAGGCCCCATCCTCCTTACGCGGAGGTGTTCGTGTAAAATATTTGTTTTACCTGCAACAGTAGCCACGAGAATTGCAAGTGCGGGTTAAGAGTTATTGCCCCATTTTCCAACCGTTTATTTATTTGTTTGACTGTAAAAACTATATATATATATATATATATATATATATATATATATATATATATATATATATATATATATATATATATATATATATATATATATATATATAACTGGTTGATTGTACATACTGTAATTAACAGACGTAAAAAGGTCGAATGGAGGCTTTCGCATCATCGCAACTAATTTTGTCTTCGTACGAATGTAGAATCATTTATTCCCTACAAGTATATCCTTTGAAAGATAAGTGGTTCATCATTCTACTATATTTTCAACGAGGAATATTAGTTATAAGAAACATTTTCCTAGGGTTTCGATTATTTTTGTTAAATCTACCCGTCACATATTATAAATTGTTTAAAACTACATAATGTTTATAAATAAACTAATATATTTGTAAAAAATAAACATCTATGAATTATATTATCAGATGTAGTTGATTTTTTTTTATATGAGCGGAGGCAAAGGTTCATGCGGCTCACCTGATGGTAAGTGACTACCGCCGCCCATGAACAACCGCAACACCAGGGTTGAATTGCAGGTGCATTGCCGACCTTTTAGAAAGGACTAAGCTCTTGTCTTTAAGGTCCCTAACTCGTATCGGTTTAAACAAATTGCCGATGGTAAACACTTACACAGAAAGGTTGTACGAGGAAGAAAACTTCTAGAACATCTTGCTTATTATTCCCGGGACAAGCACTTTATGCGAACCACTGTGATTTCTATAAAAACAGTATATTATATTCTACTCTTCTCGCTGAGTGACCTCAATAGACCACTGGTAACAAGCTCTTGTGGTAAGCTCTTGTTTTTAAATTTTAAAGCCTACGTAACTAAAAGGTGTTATCTTCTGAAAGCTGCCGAGCCGAGTTAAATCCATCAATTCACCTCTCGGTAGAATTTGGATGGATCAATTAGCTGAAATGGCAATGTGCCGGCCGTATAATTCATCAGTTGATGAGGAGGAAAGGTTTCTGATTAGCAGCTTCGTACCTGAAAGCGAGGTACCGGACCTGGTAAAAGATGCACGAATCCGATATATACTCATAGGTTTTATACGCTAATTAAATGCGTTGTCACTCGTGAGGACTAAGATGGAATGTCTCTTTTCCAGTAAAAGGGTATCCGGTTCTCTACACTTACCACACGAAACATAGCAGCATTATACTACCATTTTACGCAGGTATTCTTTAAGAGCGTGTTCCTACCCCGGTCGAGCCGACCCATTCGTGCTACAATTATACTATAACATACATATACATAAACACTCACTGGATGGGGGATAAGTCGCTCGCGTCCGTAGGCTTCGACCACCTAATCCTAGGCCCACCCTACACGTTTCCCCCGGGTGGTGCTAAAAGAGCGACAAAGCCGAAAGAACAGACTCGGCTACTCGCCGTGTGGTAGCGGCGTAAAATATGCCACGCCCTAGTTTTCGCACCATGAGGCAAAAAGTAAAAGAAATGGCCCCGAGTTCCCGGCGCCCCTTTAATGGGGCAGGGGTGCGAAGAATCTCCGGGAGGAAAACCGGCGACGAGGTTCGCCACCCGTCACGTTCTGTCTCCCAGAGAGGCGAAAAGTGGATTGCAGAGGCCCGTCTGGCTACGTTGAATGTATGTGGGGCAATGAATGATAAAATGGATGAAGTATGCGATATGATGTATGATAGAGGAATAGATGTATTATGTGTAAATGAGACGAAAAGGAAGGGGAAGGATGTCACTGCACATGGCATGTATACCGCATACTGGTCTGGTGTAGACAAGATCGAGCGGGCATGCCAGGGAGTAGGGATCATCCTTTCAGAACGAATGGGCCAATGTGTGAAAGAGTATGAATGTGTAAGCCCAAGACTGCTATGGATACGAATGAAAGTGGGCTTAAAGAAGTTGTTTGTGTTAGGGGTCTACGCCCCAGACATGTCTAAGCCCACTTATATCCGGGAGCAGTTTTGGGAAATGGTAAGGATGGTGCTAATGAAGTGTAAGGGAAATGAAAATATTATTATGCTAGGAGATTTTAATGGAAGGGTTGGGGTGAGGAGGCTTGGTTATGAAAGGATATTGGGAACGTTTGGTGATGAAAGTATAAATGAGAATGGTGAAAGCCTCCTCACCGTATGTGTGGAAAGGAATCTTTTTGTGACGAACACTTTCTTTCGTCATAAGAAGATTCACATGTATACTTGGGAAAGAGGTGATGATAGAAGCATGATAGATTTCATAACTGTGGATGAAAGAATGAGGAGCGCAGTGGTGGATACAAGGGTTTACCGGGGGTCCAACGTAGGGACCGACCACTACCTGGTCTTATGCCGAATTAGGGGTTTATTCAGACGTTGGCGGCATAGGACATCTGTGTCTACCACTGCATTACAGCGTATAAGAATTGAGAGGTTACAAGATGAAGATGTGAAAGACAAGTACAAATGCAGACTGAGAGAAAATATAAGTAATTTGGATGAGTTGTGTGTGAATGAGTTAGACTTGGAGAATGTGTGGCATAATGTTAAGAAAGGTTTAGTGGATGCAGCTACCGAAGTATGTGGTGTTAGTAAGAGAATGAATGAAAGGAAAGACAATACGTTATGGTGGGATGACGAGGTACGTATGGAAGTTGAAGCAAAGAAGAGAGCATGGCTAGATTTACTAGCGACCAAAGCTGGTAACTCTGGCGGTAAGAATGATGAGAATGAAAGGAAAAAGGCAGAGTTTAAACGTTTAAATAAGAGAGTAAAAGAATTAGTTGAAAGGAAAAAGCAAGAAAGAACGGATAGGAATGATAGAAGAATATCGGATAACTTCCAGGCAAATATTAAAATGTTCTGGAAACTCGTAAGAAATACCAGGGGACTTTCAAAACAGCCTAGATTGAATGCGATACGAGACGAGAATGGCTGTATCCTGAATGATGAAGTGTTGAGTCTAAAGAGATGGAAGGAATATTTTGAAAGCGAATTTATGAGTGAGGAGAAGTGTGAACTAAATGAAATAGAAATTCCGAAAGAAGATGAAAGGGATAAGGAGATAAGTATGGATGAAATAATGAAAGCAATGAAAAGCATGAAAGTAGGTAAGGCAGCCGGATATGATAGAGTTTCACTCGAAATGCTAAGGGCTGGAGAGGACGTGGTGGCAGGCCTGCTGTACACCTTGTTTAATTTATGTTGGGAACTAAAGCGGGTACCGGGAGACTGGTGCAAAGCCGTGATAGTCCCAATATATAAGGGAAAAGGGTCACAGCAGGACTGTAAAAACTACCGTGGTATCAGCCTTCTTAGCATTGTGGGAAAACTGTATGCTAAGGTACTAATTGAAAGAGTTATGAAAGAAACTGATGAAAAAATTTGGGATGTGCAAGCGGGATTTAGAAAGGGAATGGGGTGTACAGATCAAGTCTTTTCCATGCGCATGATCGCGGAGAAGTTTTTGGCGAAAAACCAAAGAGTTTTTTGTGCGTTCATGGACTTGGAAAAGGCTTATGACAGAGTGGACAGGGATGTGTTATGGCAAACGCTGAACGCATTTAGGTTGAGCGCTAGTTTGATACAGGCATTAAAGTCTCTGTATAGGGACTCGAGTGCTTGTGTTAGAATCAACGGGGTCTACTCGGACTGGTTTGGCATCCATAAAGGTGTCAGACAGGGCTGTGTAGCTTCCCCGTGGCTGTTCAACCTATTTATGGACAGCTGTTTGGAAAATTTGAAAGTTGAAGAATGCGGGGTAAGAATGGGTGAGTTAACCATCAAATGCCTTTTGTACGCCGATGATCAAGTCATACTTGCGTCGTCGGCGGCCGAGTTGCAAATGATGGTTACATTAATGAACAGGTCATTAAAAGAAAGGGGAATGAAAGTGAACGCGAGTAAGACGAAAGTGATGGTTTTTGAAAGAGATGAAAGCAAAACGGTATGTGAAATAAGAATAGAAGGAGAGTTAATTGAGCAAGTGGATGAGTTCGTATATTTGGGATGTGTATTCAGCAGGGATGCGAGATATGATAAGGACATTGAACGACGAGTGAATGCAGGAAATAAAGTAAATGGGGCTCTACACTCTATTGTGAAAAGTCAGAATGTGTCAAAAAAGGCCTGTATGGCAATTCACAGTGCTGTATTAGTCCCTACTTTAACGTATGGTAGTGAAAGTTGGGTGTGGCAGAAGAAGCACGAGAGTAGAATAAATGCGGTAGAAATGCGGTCGCTAAGGAGTATATTAGGGCTGAATCTGAGTGACAGGGTGAGAAACTGTGTGATAAAAGAAGAGTGTGGTTTGCAAGATGATGCGGTGACCAGGATTAAGAAAGGAATGCTTCGGTGGTTTGGTCATGTAGAAAGAATGAATGCGGAAAGACTGACAAAGCAAATATATGTTGCAGAAGTGAATGGAAGAGTCGGAAAGGGACGTCCTAGGCGGAAGTTTGTCGACCAAATTGGCGATATACTAAAAATGGGCCAAATTAAGAGTACCCTTAACTGACGAGCATGTATGCGTAGGTATATGAATGTGGAAGAGGCGAGAAAGGTATGTCAGGATCGTGCTAAATGGAAGTCTGTAGTCTCTGCCTACCCCTCTGGGTGACAGGCGTGAGTGTTTATGTATTATGTACTATAATTATACTATTAATAATTATTATTATACTGCAGCATGGCTGTTCCATGTATAAATAATTTAATAATACCTATGTCTAGGTTACAAAAATAAGGCACTAGGTATGAGTTGCCCTGTCCGTTTTATAATATCGAATCGAATCTAATATAATATAAAATCGATCGATTTTATATTATATTATATTCGATATAATATAAATATCGAATATAATATAATATAAAATCGAAGGTGAATGATGTACTCATCATTGATATTAATGCCGTATACTTTCCAGTCCACTAGCTTGAAAACGTCTTCCAACGCAGCGGTGAAGAGTTTCGGGGATATAACGTCACCCTGTCTTACACCTCTCTGCAGTTGGATAGGTTTCGAACTCTGGTTCTGCACTCGGATAGTCAATCTGTCTCGTAGCCCCATTGTACAAATACTTCAGCACTTCGATATACCGACAGTCAACTTGGCACCGCTGAAAGGACTGTAGCCCCGCCCAAATTTCGACGGAATCGAAGGCTTTGTCATTGTCCACATACGCCAAGCAAAGTGGCGGATTGTACTCATCGGTCTTCTGTACAATCTGCCGCATGGTATGTATGTGGTCTATGGTATGGTAGCCTTTTAGAAAACCGGCTTGTTCGGGAGGCTGGAAGTCGTCGAGTCTGCGTGCGAGACGATTCGTAATGACTCTCGAAAACAACACGTAGTCGCGGCTAAGAAGGGAAATCTAGTAAGGAAAGGTCTGTAGTTATTCAAGAGAGCGTTGTCGCCTTTCTTAAAGAACAAGACCACCGCACATTTGATCCACGCCTCCGGAATAGTGCCACCATGAAGGACGGAATGGAAGAGCTTCTGAAGAACTTCAAGTACCGGTGTTCCACCCGCTTTCAGAAGGTCCGCTATAATTCCATCCTCGCCTGGGGCTCTGCCATTTTTAAGGTGCTATATAGCCATTCTAATCTTGCTCAGACTGACGTCTGGGATATCATCGGAATAGTGTCGGATAAGACTTGCTCTTGGATCGTTACTCACACTTGCATGTGGCTCGAACGATGATGTGTACAGCTGCCCATAGAGCCTCTCAATCTCACTCAAAATCTCAGGTGTCACGGAAACGGTGCTGCCACATTCAGTCTTCAGCTTTGACAGTTGGCTCTTTCTGACAGAAAGATCTCTGGCAAAAACTTTGGAGCCCTGGCCCCGCTCGATCGCTTCTTTAACACGAGCAGTATTAAAGTTGCGTAAGTCTCGCCGCATGCATTTTGAGGTCTGTCTGTTCAGTTGCCGGGATGCTGTCAAATCGTTTGACGATTGCAGCCTCATCTCCCGTCTAACAGCCATGAAATTAGGAGTGTGATCGGAGAGTTTTGTGTTCTTCTTCGGTGGTTCTTGCAGAACTTAGCTCCGACCGCATGGACAGTTTCCACGAGCTTGTCATTCATATCGTCCACTGCATTGTAATCTTATAGGCACTGAAAGCGGTTACGTAACTCGAGCTGAAAGGTTTCGGGATTCTGGATTAGAGCACGAGGGGGACGGAGCGTTGACTTCATTATACGAGACCTCTTAACGTTTTAACTTAACGTTTGGGTTCAGTGTGCCTATAACTATTCGGTGATCGCTGCCAGTTTTCACCCTTTCGATCAATGAGACATCACCGAACAGTTGACGTCTGGTCGTCATACTGAAGTCAATCTCATTTTTTGTTGAACCTTCGGGGCTCGACCAGGTCCACTTACAGTGGGGCCGCTTCTGGAAGAAAGAGTTCATCATAAAGAGTCCCTCTTTCTCCATAAAGTCGGCCAGCTGCTGGCCCTTTCGGTTCCGTTGCCCTACTTCAAATTTCCCTAACTTCAGCTCACCGTTTTCTCTTATGCCTAGTTTTGCGTTGAAGTTTCCCATCAACACCGTGTAGTGGGTTTTGGAGGAATGCATGGCTCTGGAAATACCCTCATACATTTCCTCCACCTCATCATCGGGATGTGCCGAGGTTGGTGCGTAAATATATGACCTTCAGCGAATACCGTTTGGTGATTCTGAGTATCAGGTACGCGAACCTCGTTGACACACTCCCAATCTTTACGACGTTATTGATGAGAGACTTGTGGACGATAAATCCGATACCTCCTTGGGACAGATGGTCGCCCTCCCGGTGATAGAACAAGTTGCCGGACTCGAGGATTACCGTGTCCTCCCCCTCTCTTCGGACCTCGAATAATTAAATAATATGCCAGCGCAACTTGTCTACCTCTTCTTCCAGCTCCAGTATCTTCTCGTCAGTCCTCAGGGTGCGTGCGTTGTATGTTGCCAGGTCGAGTCGTCGTAGGTGGCAACCGAACCTCCACCGGAGATTCTTAGCACCCCCTGCCCCGCCGTTACCATGGTCGCCACCGTAGCCAGGAATAGCGGGGTCGCCGGGGACTGGAGGCTTGTTTGCGTCGTTATTCATGTGGGGATATTTGCCATAGTTGCCACGCTTTGGGAGCGGGTTGGACACCGCAGTTTTTTTATTATGTCACTGTTGTTATCAGGAAGATGCTGCTGCCCATCTCCTGCCTGTCTCCCTCTGTCGCCTCTTACGACACCCACGGGAAGATATGGGGTAGTGGATATTCTCAACCGCCACTACACGGCAACTTTATACAACTATGCAATACACAGATCACATCTGACCAACTATAAATTGTACTTAGACTAATATAATAGCTAAGAATAATAGTTGATTCGTTTTCACGAATTGATTATCCGATGAGTCGAGGATGAGCTAGTAGCGGAAAACAACAAGTCCACCGTTACACGTATTTTTTACAAGAATTCTGGCTAGCTACAGACACACCGCTTCACGTGCAACGGTCCGGGTGCCACGCCGTCTAATATAATGGGTCCCGAAGCCATTGACGACAGTAAATACTTCAATAAGAAAGTGCGTGGCAGAAAATTCTTAGAAAAATGCATGATAAAGTACTTTTGTATGACAATCAGTTCCAATACAGCTCATGGATACTTGCTTTAAACAAAGAAAGGGATTAATACATTGTGTTGTAATGTATTATATAATTAAATGCCTTACATTGTGTAACTGTATTGGCTGACTTATTGAAAGGAATAGGCTTGATGTACCTATGTTACGAACTTCTAGACAGAAAAAACACACATACATATTTCCTGATAAAAGTTAACTTTTGAATATGAAGCTCTCCCTTCATAACAAGGATTGCCTTAATCGCCTGTGGGCCATGTCTCAGCTTACCATAAAGTGGACTGTATGCTCGCTTGTCACACTTCTTCTATAAAACATTGTCACGCTTGGCCGGTGACTTGACGATCGCAGTTCCAGACGTAGCACCTCGACGCTGCGGCCCATCGCCAGTGTGGGGGTTTTACGTTACGTAACGTTACGTAAACGAGCTCCACCACACGTGACGATTTAGACTAGTCCTCGATATTATATGAAAGACGCTCATGCCCGGTAGTGGACTTCCATGGGTTGATGATGAGAATGATGATGATATGAAAAAAGTTATATATTGTGAATCATTTCATCTTAGTCTTCGGGGGTGACAATTTAATTATAACCTTCTTCGTTTTACTTTGATTGCGGGGTTCCTCGTATTGTAATAGCCACTTGTCATCGGGTAGATTGGCTCGTTTATCATTCTAGTGTAATCTAAAAACTGTTATATTACGTTATAAATCACGCAAATCAAATTTCACATATGATAACGAGTTTTTTTTTTAAATATATTAAGGATAAAAGGGTCTGGGAAAACTTCTATACTAATTTAACCCTCATCAAAACTTTTTTTAATCTATTATTCCTTTAATATATTTAAGTGAAATACGGTGTAAAATATTTGATAATACATTGAAGCATCTTGTATTGCTTATTCGAAAACGTACCGTTGATTTCGATTACGCAAATGGATAATTGATAATTGGATGGAATTCTTGTATATATATATATATATATATATATATATACTATATATATTGTATATTGTATATATATATATATATATATATATATATATATATATATATATATATATATACAAGAATTCCATCCAATTATCAATTATCCATTTGCGTAATCGAAATCAACGGTACGTTTTCGAATAAGCAATACAAGATGCTTCAATGTATTATCAAATATTTTACACCGTATTTCACTTAAATATATTAAAGGAATAATAGATTAAAAAAAAGTTTTGATGAGGGTTAAATTAGTATAGACGTTTTCCCAGACCCTTTTATCCTTAATATATTTAAAAAAAAAACTCGTTATCATATGTGAAATTTGATTTGCGTGATTTATAACGTAATATAACAGTTTTTAGATTACACTAGAATGATAAACGAGCCAATCTACCCGATGACAAGTGGCTATTACAATACGAGGAACCCCGCAATCAAAGTAAAACGAAGAAGGTTATAATTAAATTGTCACCCCCGAAGACTAAGATGAAATGATTCACAATATATAACTTTTTTCATATCATCATCATTCTCATCATCAACCCATGGAAGTCCACTACCGGGCATGAGCGTCTTTCATATAATATCGAGGACTAGTCTAAATCGTCACGTGTGGTGGAGCTCGTTTACGTAACGTTACGTAACGTAAAACCCCCACACTGGCGATGGGCCGCAGCGTCGAGGTGCTACGTCTGGAACTGCGATCGTCAAGTCACCGGCCAAGCGTGACAATGTTTTATAGAAGAAGTGTGACAAGCGAGCATACAGTCCACTTTATGGTAAGCTGAGACATGGCCCACAGGCGATTAAGGCAATCCTTGTTATGAAGGGAGAGCTTCATATTCAAAAGTTAACTTTTATCAGGAAATATGTATGTGTGTTTTTTCTGTCTAGAAGTTCGTAACATAGGTACATCAAGCCTATTCCTTTCAATAAGTCAGCCAATACAGTTACACAATGTAAGGCATTTAATTATATAATACATTACAACACAATGTATTAATCCCTTTCTTTGTTTAAAGCAAGTATCCATGAGCTGTATTGGAACTGATTGTCATACAAAAGTACTTTATCATGCATTTTTCTAAGAATTTTCTGCCACGCACTTTCTTATTGAAGTATTTACTGTCGTCAATGGCTTCGGGATCCATTATATTAGACGGCGTGGCACCCGGACCGTTGCACGTGAAGCGGTGTGTCTGTAGCTAGCCAGAATTCTTGTAAAAAATACGTGTAACGGTGGACTTGTTGTTTTCCGCTACTAGCTCATCCTCGACTCATCGGATAATCAATTCGTGAAAACGAATCAACTATTATTCTTAGCTATTATATTAGTCTAAGTACAATTTATAGTTGGTCAGATGTGATCTGTGTATTGCATAGTTGTATAAAGTTGCCGTGTAGTGGCGGTTGAGAATATCCACTACCCCATATCTTCCCGTGGGTGTCGTAAGAGGCGACAGAGGGAGACAGGCAGGAGATGGGCAGCAGCATCTTCCTGATAACAACAGTGACATAATAAAAAAACTGCGGTGTCCAACCCGCTCCCAAAGCGTGGCAACTATGGCAAATATCCCCACATGAATAACGACGCAAACAAGCCTCCAGTCCCCGGCGACCCCGCTATTCCTGGCTACGGTGGCGACCATGGTAACGGCGGGGCAGGGGGTGCTAAGAATCTCCGGTGGAGGTTCGGTTGCCACCTACGACGACTCGACCTGGCAACATACAACGCACGCACCCTGAGGACTGACGAGAAGATACTGGAGCTGGAAGAAGAGGTAGACAAGTTGCGCTGGCATATTATTTAATTATTCGAGGTCCGAAGAGAGGGGGAGGACACGGTAATCCTCGAGTCCGGCAACTTGTTCTATCACCGGGAGGGCGACCATCTGTCCCAAGGAGGTATCGGATTTATCGTCCACAAGTCTCTCATCAATAACGTCGTAAAGATTGGGAGTGTGTCAACGAGGTTCGCGTACCTGATACTCAGAATCACCAAACGGTATTCGCTGAAGGTCATATATTTACGCACCAACCTCGGCACATCCCGATGATGAGGTGGAGGAAATGTATGAGGGTATTTCCAGAGCCATGCATTCCTCCAAAACCCACTACACGGTGTTGATGGGAAACTTCAACGCAAAACTAGGCATAAGAGAAAACGGTGAGCTGAAGTTAGGGAAATTTGAAGTAGGGCAACGGAACCGAAAGGGCCAGCAGCTGGCCGACTTTATGGAGAAAGAGGGACTCTTTATGATGAACTCTTTCTTCCAGAAGCGGCCCCACTGTAAGTGGACCTGGTCGAGCCCCGAAGGTTCAACAAAAAATGAGATTGACTTCAGTATGACGACCAGACGTCAACTGTTCGGTGATGTCTCATTGATCGAAAGGGTGAAAACTGGCAGCGATCACCGAATAGTTATAGGCACACTGAACCCAAACGTTAAGTTAAAACGTTAAGAGGTCTCGTATAATGAAGTCAACGCTCCGTCCCCCTCGTGCTCTAATCCAGAATCCCGAAACCTTTCATCTCGAGTTACGTAACCGCTTTCAGTGCCTATAAGATTACAATGCAGTGGACGATATGAATGACAAGCTCGTGGAAACTGTCCATGCGGTCGGAGCTAAGTTCTGCAAGAACCACCGAAGAAGAACACAAAACTCTCCGATCACACTCCTAATTTCATGGCTGTTAGACGGGAGATGAGGCTGCAATCGTCAAACGATTTGACAGCATCCCGGCAACTGAACAGACAGACCTCAAAATGCATGCGGCGAGACTTACGCAACTTTAATACTGCTCGTGTTAAAGAAGCGATCGAGCGGGGCCAGGGCTCCAAAGTTTTTGCCAGAGATCTTTCTGTCAGAAAGAGCCAACTGTCAAAGCTGAAGACTGAATGTGGCAGCACCGTTTCCGTGACACCTGAGATTTTGAGTGAGATTGAGAGGCTCTATGGGCAGCTGTACACATCATCGTTCGAGCCACATGCAAGTGTGAGTAACGATCCAAGAGCAAGTCTTATCCGACACTATTCCGATGATATCCCAGACGTCAGTCTGAGCAAGATTAGAATGGCTATATAGCACCTTAAAAATGGCAGAGCCCCAGGCGAGGATGGAATTATAGCGGACCTTCTGAAAGCGGGTGTATTGTAATAGCCACTTGTCATCGGGTAGATTGGCTCGTTTATCATTCTAGTGTAATCTAAAAACTGTTATATTACGTTATAAATCACGCAAATCAAATTTCACATATGATAACGAGTTTTTTTTTTAAATATATTAAGGATAAAAGGGTCTGGGAAAACGTCTATACTAATTTAACCCTCATCAAAACTTTTTTTAATCTATTATTCCTTTAATATATTTAAGTGAAATACGGTGTAAAATATTTGATAATACATTGAAGCATCTTGTATTGCTTATTCGAAAACGTACCGTTGATTTCGATTACGCAAATGGATAATTGATAATTGGATGGAATTCTTGTATATATATATATATATATATATATATATATATATATATATATATAATCGGGATCTCGGAAACGGCTCCAACGAGGCAATGAAAAACTGCTACAATATCGTTCGAATAAGAAGGTAAATTTTGACGGATTGTTAGTGATTATAAATAGCTTAATTGGTATAATGGTCGGTCACAGAATCTTAAAACCCCGGATCGAGCCCAGACCAACCGACCGACTTTTTTTAATTTTTTTCATGTTCCTTTCTTTTTTGAGAAAATCTATTTTTTCGAGCCCTTTTTTTAGTATTTTTTAAAAACACGAAAATTTAAATTAAAATAATTGCACTCATGATTTTTTATTCAAATAACCA
This sequence comes from Parnassius smintheus behrii, assembly GCA_036936625.1. Taxonomy (NCBI): domain Eukaryota; kingdom Metazoa; phylum Arthropoda; class Insecta; order Lepidoptera; family Papilionidae; genus Parnassius; species Parnassius smintheus. Next base: position 13,962,572 of record JAUPFT010000031.1, on the reverse strand, counting down.
GTTACGTTTTTTCTGTTATGTCGCTAAGATCAAAAAATATTATTTATATTTCATCAGTATGTTATTTTTATCTAAATATAATTTCCAAAACACACGAATTAAAAAAAAATCGAGCGAAAAATACCGAGCTCGGTCAACCAGGTACTATATAAGAAAATTTGATTATGTTATTACACGTTTTGTATTCTCTATGTAGTGGCGATGTAATAATATCCACGAAGCCATAAGGTCCCGTGGGCGTCGTAAGAGGGGGACGTCGGGAAACAAATCAGGTGAATGGCAGCAGCGTCTTTCTAATGTTTATTATAGAATAAGGGTGACAAACGAGCACACAGTCCACCTGATGGTAAGTGGATACTGTAGCCCATACACGTCATCATCTGTCCTCGATTAAGAATCAAAATGCTAATGACTAAGAATAAATGCCTTGATTCCAGTAAAAAGTATATGCGTTTCTCTACACTCACCATACGAAACAAAGCAGCATTGGGTTGTTTTTTTGTGCTCGTGTTAGGTAAGAGCGTGATTCTTCATCGACCGAGGCGATCATAGTAAAGCTGTTGATAGAAAATAGTAGGGTAGTAACATCCAAAAAATAAAAAATGTGGTTGCCAACTATGTCGTTCACGCGTGTCAACTATAGAAAATATCTCTTAACTTTAACAGACACTTTGGCTCGGCTGACTACGGAAACGGTTTCAATACCGATATTTCAACCAAGTAATAAGCATCTCAATAGCGTAAATGGACCCACAAATTACTATTAATGTTCGAATAATTTTAAGTCAAAAGAAAAATAGCAAAAATAAAGACCATATACGAGTATGTTTCGCTGCTGGGCGCAAGCTTTTTAAGAGGATAATGGAACCACAGTCTGCTCCAGTGTGTCTTAATGGATTGCTGTCCTGGAAACATTTTTTTTTTCAAACATTCCCAAGATGTTTTCCCTCAACGCAAGGCACGCTGTAAATTTAACAATTTACCACCGAAACAAATTCTATCAACGGTTTTAACACTCATATAAAAATACAACTTATTCTATCGAAGGATATAGAATGTTTTCTTGTTATGTAAGTTGTATAATTATGGTATACATATATATGTTAGGTATATGTGTATATATTTGTATATATATAAGTATATTTGTATTTATAATTACATAGTTTGAATCGACATACTTTGCTACATACATAATTCGTGTATTCCGAATTAGATATTAGATCATGAAGCTAGTTTACACCTGCCATAAAAGCTCACCACACTACGGGTTGACTGGTAGAGAATGCCGCGAGGCATTGAGTTCTCCCTTTGTTACCTTAGTTATAAGATGTAACAATTAAGTATAAATAAATAAAAATCTTCTACGTTTAGCTCCTAGTTACTTCTTAAACTTAAAATGAATTTATATGTATATTTGTATTATATTACTTTTTATGTTATTATTGTATATTTACGAAGTATCATTCATTCAATTATAACAGCTTATCATAGTACAATAATGAACTAACACCTCAACATAAATTTCATCAATAGGGTAATATTTGCCATAGTTGCCACACTTGGAAAACGGGTCGGCCATTGCAGTTTTTATTTTCTGGTTGTTGTTAGGAAGACGATGATGAGCATATCCTGGTTTGTTTACTTCATCTGTAAGTTATAAATATAAAGGTGTTATTAAGGTATAGACGAGGTCGATCCGTCGATTTTGCCATAACATGTTACTAAACAAGATTAACAAGATTAACAAGATTAACAAGGGGTGGCGTGTGTCACGCCCACACATAATTTAGTATCTGTCAATGTCTGATTGACGTTTCATAAAAAAGTGAAGATATCGTTACACTACCTACGAGAGCGTAGACAGAGAAACCTATAGACAAATTGACGCCTGCTTACGCATTCGCATACGAAAAAGATAGATTTATGCATACGTCTTGCATAGAAATGAGACAGAGCGGTGGGATTGCTTGTCCCTTTCTCCGTGCCGGTTTTTTTTTTAGCAAACTACACTTTGCTAAACAACTTTGACAGTTCGTAGCGATCTAAGGAGTTTACAAGTTGGTTTAAGTGAGAAAAAAGTGTTCTGTGAGCTTAAGATTGGTGAAACTTCTTCAGTTCAGTTCTTAGAACAATTAAAATTTTATCTCAATATGTTTAGAAGTCATAAAGATTATTGTATAACCTAAAACTACGTTATCATCCTTTCTCACTGGAGGCCACGCTAATCATTAGTCTATATGTTTCTCTGTCTACGTACGAGAGGATATTAATGAAAGTTCTCGTCTAACAGCCTCTCTAATGACAAGTTTTAATTGATGACTTTGATAACTTTCCAAGGATTTAACATTTAAAAAATTAGATGATATGAACTATTTGCTACATTGCTACGGTTCTAAATACTATGGAGTTTTAATACTGTATGAGTCCATTGTCTACATTTAAACACGGAATTTTTCCTACACATTAAATGCGTAAATAACTACAGATTTCACAAGTCCACTGTTGGAATAGGCCGTATTTTACACAGCTCGCTTATAAAAGAGTATTAACCTGCCCCGCTTGGCAAGCTGATTGGCAAGTGCAGTTTTTTTTTAATTTAATCTCTTAACTGAAGATGCTGCTACCCATCTCTTGTTTTATTTCACTCTTCCGCTACCACTACCACTTTTTAAGTGGTAGAGCCACACTGCAGCTATATTGTGGTTGCAGCACGAATGGGTCGGCTCGACCGGGGTAGGACTATGTGTATATATATATACTCTCACAGAATACCAGCGAAAAAGCAGCTTAATGCTGATGTGCTTCATATAGTGAGTGTAGAGGATCGGAGACCCTTTTTACTGGAAACGAGGCATTCCATCTTAGTACTCAAGGGTGGAAACGCATTTGCATTTTGATTCCTAATCGAGGATAGATGAAGATGTCTATGGACCACAGCATCCACTTACCATCAGGTGGACTGTGTGCTCGTTTGTCACCCTTATTCTATAAAAAATACACTTTTACGACACACACTTTATGATATGGGGTAGTCGATTCTCCTAGCCGGCCTCAATTTTTCACTATTAAATTATCACAAGAATTACTATTATAATTTTATATGAAACCTATTTTATTCTACATTATTTTTATAACTGTCCTCCATTTACTTAAATAAAATCGGTTAATTAATTTTTAAGCAACTTTTTCTTTCATATCATCAGCCCTATAAGTCCATATGTGACTCCCATCTTGCATTTCAGGAAAGATTAGTAGTTTCTCAGGTGGATTAACGATTATTGCAATTACCAAAGGTATTTCATTAATTTTCATTAATGACATTGTGTTGTTTACGACGACGCCGATTTATACCCTTTAATATACTTATTATACATAATTTCTATTAATATACTCCATCAATTTATACATTAAAGCCTATAAAAGTCCACTGCTAAAAATAGACCATAGAGGGATTTTGCCATAGTTACAAAAACATAGCAAGAAGATTAAGAAAAATAAACTATGTGCATCCATAGTTACTGATATCTCTCTCATTATCAGTACAGCCTATCACAAGTCCATTGCTGAGCGTAGGCATTATTCATATATTTTTATAAAATAGGTATTGTTCTGAGCCACCTGTGTCTATCAACTACCCATGTTTCATCAGAATTGGGGGTTTGTCCAATATCGCGCTAGTCAGTACGAGGCTTCCTCTCCAAAACCTGTCTTCCAAATCGACTGTCAGTTCTTTGAGATATATTGGTAGCCCATTGCTATATCAACTACTCATCAGCTGGGCTATTTCAGTAAGTCTGAAAAAGCACTCAATCGCAAGCTGAGAGAAGGAATGCACAAAAAAAGATAAAGGACAACAGTGAATGACCGTGCTTATGTTACATAATTCATCACTGGCAACAATATGGTTGTTCACAAGTACATGCCAACTGTGACAACTTAGTTGCTTGTTACTAGTAAAAATGATCAGACCCAAGTATATATTATTAAATGTTAATCTTAATTAAACATAATTGGCAGATAACTTAAGATATGTTCAGCAGTGGACTTGTGATGGGCTATAATGATAATGATTATATATATCCTATACCTTTAAACGAGCAATTCTTGTATATATATATATATATATATATATATATATATATATATATATATATATATATATATATAATCGGAATCTCGGAAACGGCTCCAACGATTTTCATAAAATTTTGTGTGCAGGGAGTTTCGGGGGCAATAAATCGATCTAGATAGGATTTATTTTTAGAAAATGTCTTTTTGTCCGTGTTTTTAGGCAATGAAAAACTGCTACAATATCGTTAGAATAAGAAGGTAAATTTTGAAAATTTATTAACGATTACAAATAGCCTAATTGGTATATTGGGCGGTCACAAAATCGTAATACCATGGTTCGAACCCAGACCGACCGACCGACTTTTTTTTAATTTTTTTTTCAAGTTCCTTTCTTTTATGAGAAAATCTATTTTTTCGAGCCCTTTTTTTAGTATTTTTAAAAACACGAAAATTTAAATTAAACTAATTGTACTCATGATTTTTTATTCAAATAACCAGTTCAGTTTTTGCTATTATGTCGCTAAGATCAAATAATATTATTCGTATTTCATCAGTATGTAATTTTTATCTAAATATAAATTCCAAAACACACGAATTAAAAAAACCGAGCGAAAAATACCGAGCAAAGCTCGGTCAACCGGGTACTATATATATATATATATATATATATATATATATATATATATATATATATATATATATATATATATATAAAAGTAAAGTAAAGTTACAGCCTATATACGTCCCACTGCTGGGCTCAGGCCTCCCCTCATTGCAATTAACAATTTCATTGGTGCCGGCGGGGATCGAACACGGGTTACTCGCGTTCTGTTATATTTACAGCGAGCGTTAACCACTGAGCTACCACGGCTCTTATATATATATATATATATATATATATATACATATATATATGTAAGTAACTTTCATATTTCCCAATTCTGAGAAAAAATGAAATTACTACTTAAATGAAAATTTTCCACATAAATACGTATCTGAGCGTGAGACATATGTTTTAGTAGAGACTTTTTACGCTTCATTGTCAAAGGCTTTTAACGTAATTTATATCCAACAACAAATCCACTTAACATTATGTAACAACATGTAAAGTGCTGATTTAGCACGTGCTTGCGGTGAAGGAAAATATAGTGAGGAAACCTGCATGTCTGAAAAATAAGAAAAAAAGTAATGTTTCGAAGACATACGACTTTCGCCAACATACACTAGGGCTGCGCGGCGGGAATTTACTTACCCTAAAACACTCTCAGAAATGAAAGAAGGTCTGTGCCGAAGCTTGTGTACGTACATAGGCTTTAATTTATAGCTTAACTTTTAGTTTACTATTTGTCACACAATATATTTTATTTGAGATTAAGTAATTTATTTCCATATATTCTACGTGGCTTAAACAAACGTAAAGGAGAGCAATTCCATTTGCTTCATCATTGACCACCATGATATATCTTTTAAATGGATTATTAGCCTGAACTGACGTGAAAGCGAGATAAAAAAAGAAAACGTACAGATCGCAGCTTCACAAGTACAATTTCCTTTACCATCGTGTTTACAAACAAAATATAATATCACTTTAATCATACAAAAATAATGTATTCTTATTAACAATTAATATAATGTAATAACAGAAAACCTCCTCAGAAACAATTACTTTTAATAACACAAAGGAAACGAATACAAGGTCATATTAACTTGTTTTGTGCGCGTAACAGTTTATATGAAACAAAAGAGATGTTTGTTTGGAGCTCGATTAAATTCTTTGTGTGAAATAAATTACTAAGTCTGTCGGCGAAATTAAACAAAGAATAGAATAAAATATATTAATTTTTATACAATGCAAGTTATAAACAATGTTTATTCTTTATCATTTTAAAGTAAAGTAGCAGCTTAATGCTTGCGTATGGTAAATGACCACAACCGGACACTACTTTACTCATAACAGGGCATTCTATCTTTTTCCTCAGGAGTGATAACGAATCTACTTATATTTTGCTTTCTTATCGAGGAAGATGTAGCTGTTCACCCACCACAGCATCCACTTGTCATCATGTGGACTGTGTGCTTGCATATCATTTAATAAATAGAGAATTAGCGATCATAGTGAACGAACGAGCCTTTGACGCTGCTCTCCGTAGGCGGTAGGGGTATTTTAAGTCTAGCTCAAATCAGATGATTATGAAAGATGGGGTGGTCAAAATTCTTATAACAACGATTGTATGAAATATTTATCTTTTTCTGCAAATTTGTTGTAAAACCGTATAATCTCATTGAATAAACAAATGACTGACACTGTAGAGTTAAGCTGGTCTTTTTTTACAGGATAGGTTGACAAACGAGCACACACTTCACGTGATGGTAAGTGTTTATTCCGTATTAGAAATTTACTTTGGAAAATACAAATACTTACTAACCTATTAAAATACATATTTATATAAATGCACAAATACATACACAACTACACTTTTTCACAAAAACTACCTTTGATTTTATTTACAATCACTAAATTTTCTTCAATATTTCAAGGTCAAGGTTATTTTTTGGAAGTGTTATCAGTTTTATGATTTAGTTTACTAGATTATGTGTTAGTCGCGTTTAGAAATAATGTAAATAAATTATTTAAGGCAACTTATTATTAGTGAAAGTTCTTATCTAATTTACAGTATATATTGCAGGGCTGATTCTGCTTTCTAACACAGGTATAAAGTAATGGTGCTCCTCTTATATTATACTATAATATATTATTCCTTTCTCTAAATTTTATTATATCTGGTACGATGTCCCCGGACTGCAAATCATTCCGTAAGTGTCGAAATGGTGCGTAAAGACCGCTGAAATGTACATGCAATGTAACGTGAAAAGAGAACTTCATCAGTGTGGACCATGGAGCAAATACAACGTGGTGTGGACGCCTGGTTCAGTTCGTGTTCGCGCGCGTTTCAACACAACCTGTCCGCATTGGTGCTCTGCTCTGAGCACACTGCGCGCCCGTTAATTTGTTTTTTCAAAAAACCATTAAATCAAAAATAAAATACTCGTAGCATCCACATGAAATGCACAATTTATATGATGCGCTGAAGCTATTTTAAGCTGGTAGATCTTGAGAGAGTGGTCCTTCTTCGATCAAGTCGTCATATTATTGCTGTGAACTATCACAGCTTCGGCGTGGCTCTACCGCGGACACAAATTCTACTACTAAACCGCGGACTAAAATTTCTAAATATTACGGAACAAATGTAATATTTAGAAATTTTACGAACAGATATTAAAGCATTACCAAGAGTAATGTAATCTTCTATATTTTATCCGAAAAACCTGAAGATGGTTTTGAATACCAGCGTAAATTAGTAGCGTATTGCTGCTGTGCTTCCTATGGTGAGTGTAGAGAACCGGAGACCCCTTTTACTGGATAAGAGGCGTGAACTGTGTGCTCGTTAGTCACTCTTATTCTATAAAAAAAATCTCCCACTGTGCGCCACTACTCTCGATCTAATAATTACGGCCCGGTCAGTAAAATGTCTTCTATCTCCAAATCGAATGGCAAGCACGGTGGCTCGTCTCAACTCAGACTAGCCATCTGCGCTAGTATTATAGTGTAGTACACTTTTTTCACTCTCATATTCCAAAGAAACGGTAATACGATTGGAGAGAGATCAGACGCAGAATCAATGACTTTACGTGCTTTACGAGGCACCGGGTAAAGAAACACGGCCTGACTCCGGGCTACTTCTGAGAATTTCTTGGCAGAAAAACTCGATAAATAAATTTGGCGCAACTGGCTCAAACCCGGAACCTCATGATCAGTAACCGCGTTTACAACCTAATATGTACAGACTAATGTAGTTGTCAGCCCGCTCAGCAGAATGTTTTGTAAAATTTATTTCGTCTAAAATAGATATGAATATCACACTTTATTGAGAACATTATAACGGTAAATAATTTTGTTATAGCAGACCTATTTATAACGAGAGTGCTGTAAAACAACTTTCGTAAGTTGAGGGTATAAGCAACATTTTACGAGAGCTCAACGCCGATTATTAATTTAATGTTTCTGATAAATGTAGCATATTTAAAAGAATTAATTATGAAAAATAATAACTACAAATAGAGCAAACTAAATACATATATCGTTTGCTAATATGAACATACTATTTACAAACTAAACTTATTAACAGTAACGTCCATGAACATTTTTGTATTTTATGTTTCTTTGATTATTCGCCACCATCACATGCTTTCGCCACGTTTCTTCTGTGTAACCCGCACCTTATGGTGGTATTAATTGAACAAAAAAAACTAAACTTTTTACTTTAAATCATCTTACGTCAAATCAATTTTATTTAATTTTCGCTTGGATGCTTCCCCTCTAAACTATGACTTTTTTTATTCGAGAACTAGGTTTTTATAGATTTTTTCACAATATGCTGATGCGTCACATTGTGTAGTTTTTTAGAGATTTTGAGGACAGCGCATCCCAGTAGACAGTCGATTTAGACAGTAAGCCAATTTCATAAGGCGCCAAGCGATCAAAACAACTTGAGATTTATATCAACATCGAAGTACTTGTTTCGTCGTTTATTCTAATAGTCCACATGTCGAAATACACAAAATCGCATCATTTTTACGTATGAAAATCTACTTCAAACCAATTTATAAACGATAAAACAGGAACAAAAATCCATCGATGGTCAAGATCCCGCCAAAACTCCCCGCGAAGATGATATTGCCTTTCAACAACATCAAATTAAATAAAATATTTTTAAATTTGAAAACTTTCCTTCTTTTTCTTGATCCGTATGCACTCTTATACCATTCATCCGATTACAATGAACCTTTGGTTAGCTGATCTGCGAGCGCCCGCGAAGGGTCTGACAAAAAATGACTATTTGTTTGTTTATTCGCCTTGTATGCATATTCGTGCGATTCTGATAAAACGATTGTAAGTTTTTATCCGCGAGCTCTCAAATATTTCCCACAAAAAACAGAAGAAAAGAAATTGAGACCTTTTTACTGGAAATGAGGCATTCCATCTCAGTCCTCGGGGGTGACAAACGCATTTGCATTTTGGTTCCTAATCGAAGAATGTAAATTTCTATGATCCACAGCATACACTTACCATCAAGGAGACTGTGTGCTCGTTTGTCACCCCAATTCTATAAAAAAAAATGGTGGGCACGGCTAGTAACAAATAAAATAATGCGAGAGAATTTATCAGTTCCTGTATAAACTTTTAAATATAGTTACAATTTAAAAATGTTTAACAGTAACAGCATTGGAACGTTTGAAACGTAATTATTGCAGTAACTTTTAATAAATGTTTTAACCGCAGCAAAATAGCCTCGAGCCTCGTAAGTGGTTAAATTTAGTAAAATTGTAAACAATTTAATTGCGCCTGCAGTTTAGACCTCTTTATACTTTATTTCAGCTACAGATTTACTTGCTTCTTTTATGATCGTTCCTAACATAAGCATTAAAAAGTTTGTTTAATGAAGCTAACACGAATGCTGGTAACATTGAAAGCTATTAGTTTTATTTTAATACAAGTAAAGCCTCTTTACTAAGCTCTTTTAATAAAAGTCAGTCTTATCCGACATTATTCCGATGATATCCCGGACGTCAGTCTGAGCGAGATTATAATGGCTCTCCAGCACCTTAAAAACGGCAAGTCCCCGGGCGAGGATGGAATTACAGCGGAGCTTCTGAAAGCGGGTGGAAAACCTGAACTTGAAGTCCTTCAGAGGCTCTTTAATTCCGTCCTCTATGGTGGCACTACTTCGGAGAGGTGGAGCAGAAGTGCGGTGGTCTTGTTCTTCAAGAAAGGTGACAACACCCTTTTGAAGAACTACAGACCGATATCCCTTCTGAGCCGCGTCTACGTGCTGTTTTCGAGAGTCATTACGAATCGTCTCGCACGCAGAATCGACGACTTCCAGCCTCCCGAACAAGCCGGTTTCCGAAGAGGCTTTAGTACCATAGACCACATACAGACACTTCGGCGAATTGTACAGAAGTGTGAAGAATACAATCTTCCACTTTGCCTGGCGTATGTGGACTATAAGAAAGCCTTTAATTCCGTCGAAATTTGGGCGGTGCTACAGTCTTTTCAGCGGTGCCAAGTTGACTGTCGGTATATCGAGGTGCTGAAGTGTTTGCACAGTAGGGCTACGATGGCTATCCGAGTACAGAACTTTACGTGGTAGAGCTGCAGCTATATTAATTATATAGTTGTAGCACGAATGGGTCGGCTCGACTGGGGAAGGACCACGCTCTCACAGAATACCAGCTTGATGCTGTGTTTCGTATGGTGAGTGTAGAGAACCGGAGACCCTTTTTACTGGAAAAGAGGCATTCCGTCTTAGTCCTCAAGGCTGACAACGCATATTCATTTTGATTCGTAAACGAGGATGGATGTAGATGTCTATGGGCCACAGCAACCACTTACCATCAGGTGGACTGTGTGCTCGCTTGTCACCCTTCTCCTGTAAAAAAACCAAAATACGAAACCTATCCTTGCAGAGAGGTGTAAGACAGGGTGACGTTATTTCCCAGAAACTCTACACTGCTGCATTGGAAGACGTTTTCAATGTACTAGACTGGAAAGGATACGGTATTAACATCAATGGCGAGTACATTACTCACTACTAATATAACTGCAGCATGGCTCTACCACGTATAAAGGGTCTTAATATACGTTTGTGTTTATTTCTAATAATAACAGAAAGATTACAATAACTTTTGATTTATTTATTCCATATTATAAATTTACCTTGGAAAATACAAATACTTACTAACCTATTAAAATAATACTTACATAAATAAATATATACATACACAACTACACTTTTTCACAAAAACTGCCTTTGATTTTATTTACATTCATTACATTTTCTTCGATATTTCAAGGTCAAGTTTACTTTTGGAAGTGTAATCAGCTTTATAATTTAGTTTACTAGATTCTCTGTTACTCGCGTTTGAAAATAATGAAAATAAATTATTTAAGGTGATTTATAATTAGCGAAAGTTTTTATCTAATTTACAGCATATGTTGCATAGCTTATTCTGCTTTCTAACATAGGTATAAAATAATGTGGCACCTGTTATATTATACTATAATATATTATTCCTCTCTAAATTTTATTGTATCTGGTACGATGTAGTTAAAAAATCCAGTACTGCAAATGATTCCGTGGGTGTCGAAATGGTGCGTAAAGACTACTGAAAGGTACATGCAATGTAACGTGAAAGGAGTACTTGATTAGTGTGGACGCCTGGTTCAGTTCGTGAACGCGCGCGTCTCAACACAACCTGTCCACATTGGCGCTCTGCTCTGAGCACACTGCGCTCACCTTTGTGTTTTCAAAAAACGAACAAATCACGGATCGCTCCGCGCGCTACTTGAAATTAATGGTAGTTATTATAGTGCGCTATCTTTCCATAGCGCATAGCGCTTTCTATGTAAGTAGTCGCCAGGACGCTATGACGCTTTGGCGCTATCATGTATTAATATCTAGCGGGAACTAGTTCTAGTTCTAGCAACAGCGCAATTGGGAATGGACGTGGGACGCAAATTTGATCTAGTATCGCGCTATTCATCGCGCGCGATCTAATTTAGTGTTAGACGTTGTTTCTCTCTAATCTCTAATGTTTTAAAATGTAAATAAAGTATAGATACATACAAAAGTCTATATAATAGTGTATGTAATTAATTGATTTTTGTATTTACAATCAATAAACTTTTACATACGCCTTTGATTGATTTATAATTTACATTAAGCTTAAAATAACGTTAACATCGATTGTAGAAAGTCGTATGCCTGAAAAGTATGAAAGAATGTTCATTGGTTTTCCTTTACCGCTTTATTTTATTTTAGTCTAAACTAAAATGTGACTTATTACGAAATATTGTTATATAGCATATAGTGTTATATAGTATATAGCACGCGGTCTATCCAACGAACGACATGTAATGTAACGCGCTACGAAATATAGCGTGCTGCAAAACTTTACGCGCTTGCCGGCCTCCTACGCGCATATAAATAGTGCGCTAGAAATTTCTGGTTTATAGTCTGTAGCGTGCTTTTGATTTATAGTCGTTTTGAATAAATTTACTTGAAATACTCGTAGCATGCACATGAAATGCGCAATTTGCGCGCGTAAGGCGTCCAGACTATGAAAATTTGTTAGAAAATGTGTTACATTACATGATAAGTTGTACTAATGTGGACGGAAAATTCTTTCATTTCATGTTACGTTTTGTAAGTCTGTACGCGGCGTTAGAGCGACAGATAAAAATGTGATAGGAGATGGGAAACAAAATCATCCTGCAAACAACTCTATTCGCCTACTAAGCGCGGCAACTTTGGCTCATATCCCCGCTATAATACAATATATGGGGGAGGCACATGTTCAGCAGTGGACTTTTAATCGGCCATAATGAGTAGATGAATGAACGCACATTATTCCATATCGCTTATTTGTCTAAAGCGTTTAAATACTAAATTGCTATCGCTGTAGGGCATTTCATAACACAATCCCTAATGGATCTTCATTATTGTCCGTTATTTGTACCGCACCTAAATAGGCTTAATAAACACGCCAATGGCATGTTAACGAATTCCGAAATCTTTATTTGGGATAGAGACATGACATTGTGCAATGATTTACGGGGAAAATGATAAGCTAACTTTTACATCAATTAGAGATGAAATTGTTTTTTTTGGTTTCTTTCCTTTTGTGTACAGCGTCTAGCTCGATATTCACACTACATCCGTCACATATCATCATCCCGTTGGTGTCTTAAGAGGCGACGGAGGGAAATCAACCAGGAGATGCACTGTAATTCATAATATAATAACTAAGAAAATGGGACTAGACGTCGGAGTGAAAAGTCCTCAACTTCACAAACTTGTAAATATAATTTTCGTATACATGAAATGTATCTGAGCGTGAAGGTCACGCGAATTCAGTGCTTTTGCCCCATCATAATCAGCTTGCAAGACATACGCCTCTTCCAAGGAGCGCCACTTCGCTCGATATAACAATAGTGGCCCGGTCAGTAAAATGCCTTCTACCTACAGATTGAATGGCAATCACGACAGCTCGTCTCAACTCGTAGCCATCTGCGCCAGTATTGTAGTGCGTACGCACACAGCGTACGCACAGTTGCACTTTAACTCTCGTAGTCCGACAAAATGGTAATACGAGTGGAGAGAGACCAGGCACAAAACCAATGGCTTTACGTGCTTTCCAAGACACCGGGTGAAGAAACACGGTCAACTGGCTGACTCCGGGCAGCTAATATGAATTCCTTGACAGAAAAACTCAACAACTAAATTTGGCCCGACCTGGGATTCAAACTCGGGACCTCTTAATTAGCAACCGCGTTTACGACTACTAGACCAATGAGGAAGTTGAATTTCTTGACAGAAAAACTCAACAACTTCAGCAACAACAACAGTTGCCAACTCGCTAATGAGTTATGGACTTCTTGTATACGGGCGAACCTTTATTACATATACGAAAATATCAAAGACATATAACTCGTACGAATTACCTTGAGACCTGGGCCGATGACGTCCCTGGGGGATGAGTCCCACCCAAATCATCTCATTCGTGAGACAGCTGCCTATGCAGTCCCTATCCACACTCGCTATAGTGTGCGCAGACCGAGAAACTCTCTCTCGGACCCCCCCCCCCCCCCCAACAAGCTTTCGGCTGACCTGAACTGCCTCCTGGCGGCTCAGGCCGAGCCTACATAACACATCCCTTAATCTGCCTTAGTTAGGCACTCTTCTAAGCGGCTTTTCGCCGCTTGCGCCCTCCTTTCTGCCAAGGAGGGTCGCGTTCGGCTATAGAGATCTCTAGTCAGATCGTTAAGCCAATTCCTAAAAGGTTGGGTTTAGTAGGTAAAAGTCACCACGTAACCACGCAGCCGGCTGCGTGGTATGCTATGAGCATTCCCAACCTCCCTCCCCCGCTTTCCGGAGGGTTGCCCATATTTGCTTCGGGCGCAAAAAAAATACTGAGCGCGCACGGCCAGCGCGGGACACGGTGCGGGGAGTCGGGAAGGGGGTCGCATTCCAGCGGAGTCTCAAGTTAATTCGTACGTGTTGTACAATTAAGACTGATTAAGTTTCTAGTTAGTAAAAATGTTAAAGAAAAATGCAACAAAGACTATAAGTTGTTTCCCATTTGTAAAATTATTCCCATAGATTAAAAAAGTAGATTATTTGGTAGGTTTGGAATATTATTATAATGATGAATATAAAGTTAATGTTAAAAAGAAGTACAACACACATAGAGTTAGAGAAAACAAACTGGTCAACCAAAAATAACAAACTATTATGGTAAAAGAACAACTAAGTATTTGGTAGCTAAAGTGTTTAACAAAATAGATCTATTAAGAGATTAGTAAAAGATCACTTAAGAGAAAATTAAAAAACATTATACAGGATGGCTAATAGAAATAAATACGATAGTATATTAATAAACCATAACAATATAATATATAACTATCAGGTATTAAATTTATATAAATAAAGTTAAATATATATACAACATGTAACATAATTAACGCACTTTGAGAAAGTAGTTTGTAAAAGAGCGCCTCTCGCCATCAAACGTAAAAGTTTGGCGAGTTTAGAATTAAGTAACACCACTGTCTTATAAATTTATTAATAAATAATAAATAAAATAAAAAATAAAACAACTAAATTTGGCCCGACCTGGGATTCAAACCCGGGACCTAATCAGTAACCGCGTTTATGACCACTAGACTAATGAGGAAGTTAGCCCGCTCAGCGTAATTTTAAGTTAAATGTAATTTCGTCTAAAATATAAATTTATATCACGCTTTAGTGAGAAAATTATAACGGTGAATAATTTTGTTATAACGGACCTAATTATAACGAGAGAGCTGTAAAACACGTTTCGTAAATTGAGAAATTTATTTATTTTTACTTACTTACTTACTTATCTTCACGCACAATCCCTAACGGGGTAGCATATATAAATATTTAATTATTTTTAATAATTCTATCAGAAATACAAAATTAATAACCAGCGTTAAGCGAGAGCTTAATGCTGGTTATTAATTTTGTATTTCTGGTAAATATCGCATGTTTTTTTGAACTTCCGGATCCCGCGTTACCGTAGCAAGAAGTAGTATTAATGTGCTCTCGTTTACCTCCAAAATAAATTCAAGAGTTCTTCCCAATCAAGTAAAAGGGATAAGTTCAAATATAAAACATAGTGAAGTGAACAAGGTGTGTGAACTATATTGATAGGTTAGGTCAAGTGATAAGTGCACCACAGGCTGCGTTCAACGTTTATTACAAAGAGTATATAATCACTACCCTTTTGAGGCGGGACTTAGTAAAAACATTACGTTTTACACTAAACAACTATGGATAACATAGAAATATTCTTTGAACGAATGAAAAATGAAATGGCAAAACAAACAGAAGATATAATTTCGAAACTAGACGAAAAGTTGGCTCCTCTCACACGCGAAGTCGAAGAATTAAGGTTGGATAGTAGTAGTAGACGAAACAATAATATTATTATATACGGACTCAAAGAAACAGAAGAGACCAAGCTGGAACTAATGGAATTGACAGTCAAAAAAATAGGTACTGATTTAAAAATTTCCCTTGAGAACAACGATATTAATGAGATACGCCGAATCGGCAAAAAAGTCAGTAGCAATGGAAGGGAAAGACCAGTACTTATGTCATTGGTGAATGCCTGGAAAAAGGTAGAAATAATGAGAAACAAGAAGAAATTCAAAAATGTATACGTTTCTGAAGACTATCCTAAAGAAGTTCAAGAAAAAAGGAAAGAATTAAGAGGAAAACTGATAGAGGAAAGAAAAAAGGGAAACTTTGCGATAATAGATTATGATAAACTGATCATTAAAGAAAAAATACTAAGCAATGAGAAGCGTAAACGGGATTTATCGACATCAACTGCAAATACACAACAGCCTCGAAAACAGTACGCACCATCAAGGACGAATAGGGAAAATGCTTTCGACATTATGAGAGGAAGAAGTAGTTCCCTTTCCTGTCCTTCTAAACCTAACGAGCAGACGCAATGAGATAAAAACATCAGCTGCCGGAACAAAATAACAATTAAACTAAAATTAAATAACAATAACCCAAGCCGACTGGTCCTCGTGAGGAATTAGACCACCACCCTGCATTGAAGAATTGCAAAAGTAATAGTAAAGATTGTAATAAAAATGGTAATAAACACAAAAATGTTAGATATGAAAAAAAACAAGTTGAAAACTCCACTTTAAAAATAGGTACATTTAATGTAAGATCCCTTTCATCTATTGAACGATACTTACAACTTACTTATGCACTAGAAAAAATCGATTTCGATATACTGGGTTCATCCGAAGTAAAGAAAACTGGTTACAGCATTGAAGAATATCGAGAGTACATTCTATGTTACATTGGGCAAACAAAAGGCTTACATGGGGTAGGATTCCTGGTAAAGAAAAAACATAAACATATGATATCCAATTTCACAGGGATCTCTGAAAGGGTTGCTCTACTGCAACTAGTAATCGAGGAATTTAATATATCTATAATCCAGGCATATGCACCAACAGAGGCATCACAAGAAGAAGATATCGAGAATTTTTACAGCGATATGATAAAAGCACACTCTTTAGCAGACAATATAATAATAATTATGGGTGACTTTAACGCTAAAATAGGGTGGCCCAAGAAAGAAGAATGTTTGTGTATGGGAAACTACGGGTACGGAGACAATTTGTCAATTATGAACACATTCTTCAAGAAAAAAGCCAAAAGAAGATGGACCTGGACATCACCTAATCAGAAGATCAAAAATGAAATCGATTTTATTTTAACTAATAAACCTAACAAGGTAAGAAACATTGAAGTTCTAAACCAAGTCAAATTTGCTTCGTACCACAGATTACTACGAGCAACGTTTCATATATACCAAACAAAAAAAAGCAGAAAAACATTTCAAACTTCAATAAAAAACCCAACAACAGACTACGAAATTAAAAAATACACTGAAAGCCTTAAATCTAATCTCAAAGACAATATAACTACCACACCTGAGAATGTTCAAACCTTCTATGACTTACTTGAAGAAAATATAATATCCAGCTTAAAGAATAATAAAGACACCCAAAAGACACGACACTCAATACTTAGCGAACAAACAAAACTACTAATTAAAAAACGCACAGAATTAATAAAAACAAAGAAGAAAAACAAAGAAAAGAAAAATGAACTTACCAAACTCTTCAAACTCACTAATAAATCCATAAAACTCGACTACTTTAAGCATAGAGAAATGATAATAACAAAAAATATAAAAAGTTTTAGAAGCACTAAGAGAGCCTTCAAGGAACTAACTCTTCAAAAGAAATGGATACAAAAACTTGAAAACAATTCTGAAGAGACTAAATCAAGAAAAGATGTGATAGGCCATGCCACCAAATTTTATAAACAACTTTACAAAAAGAAGGAAGACGAAAGTACATTGGAAGAAGAAGTTGATAATAAATCTAGAGTAAATATAGTTAAACTAATAAAAGAAGAAGAAATACTCTCGCATATAAAAACACTAAAAAATGAAAAAATCCAGGGCCCGATGGGTTAACAAACGAAGCCCTTAAATTAGGTACCCACATCTTACTTGGATACTTAACACACCTCTTTAATATGATATTAGACACAGAAATGGTACCAAAGCAATGGTGTACATCTGACATTATATTAATTTATAAATAAGGAAACCCGTTAGATATCGAAAACAACAGACCCATAAGTCTACTGACCAGTATGTACAAGCTCTTTACATCTATCATATTAAAACGAATCACAAAAGAAATTGACGCTTCTCAGGCTATAGAACAAGCAGGTTTCCGCTCAGGATTCAGCACGATTGACCACATACACACTGTAGAACAACTAATAGAAAAATTCAATGAATATAATAAATCTCTTTATATCGGTTTTATAGACTACAGCAAAGCCTTTGACAGTATCAACCATGGTTTCATCTGGAATGCATTAAAAACGTCAAATGTAAACGATAAATACATAAACATCATAAAATATATATATATATATATATATACCTAAATAGTACAAGCAGGGTTAAACTTGAAAGGAGAGGTGATCAAATAAAAATAGAAAGAGGAGTCAGGCAAGGCGATCCTTTGTCGCCGAAACTTTTCATCGCAGTGTTGGAAAATATATTTAAAAAGTTAAATTGGACAAAATATGGCATTAATATTAATGGCTGTCGTTTAAATCATCTCAGGTTTGCAGATGACATAGTCATATTTTCAGAAACAGCTAAACAACTTAAGGATATGCTACACTCACTAGACCAAGAAAGTTCAAAAGTAGGTTTGGAAATGAATATAAACAAGACTAAGATAATGACCAATAGTCACAACGTACCCATCAACGTAAAAGGAAACAATATAGAATACGTAAAAAACTACATTTACTTGGAGAAACAAATATCCTTCATGAAAATCAACAACGAAGACGAAGTAGAAAGAAGAAAAAACATTGCATGGAGAAAGTTTTGGTCACTAAAAGAAATTTTAAAAGGAAATTACAGTATAAAAATAAGGAGTATTGTAATGGGCACCTGCTTCTTACCTAGTCTATTATACGGCTGCCAGACTTGGACATATACAAACAAAGTGAGACAGAAAATATATACAACACAGAGAGCAATGGAAAGGAGCATCCTAAATATAAATAAAATACATAAAGTCAAAAACAATATAATAAGACAAAAAACAAAAATAACAGATGCACTCACGCACGCTTTAAGGTTAAAGTGGAAATGGACAGGACACATATCACGATACCAAGATAATAGATGGACAATACAAATCACACGATGGAAGGGACCAGTATCTGGCAAAAGGAAAGTTGGTAGACCACATAAACGGTGGGCCGATGACATAATACAGTATGCAGGAAAAGATTGGATGAGCAAAAGTATAAATAGAGAAATGTGGAATCAGATGGAGGAGGCCTTTACTCAAAATGGGATCCATATCTCTGAAAATATACACAGTTAACCATACAAACAATAACTAATGTGAAATAAGCTAATAAAAACAAGTACTAATCAACATGGAAATGTAAAATGTAGAAACGTAGGGATAAGGAATAAAGAGGCTTTATTATTATGGGGTATCTATATAATTTTCTCACCTGGTTTGGTGCTATAAATATATAATTATAAATTAAAATAAAAAGATAAATATACATAAATATCAATAAAATAAAATAAATACAAAAACTACATAAATAAATAAGATCCAACCAGATGGGAGACCAAACGGCCGAGGGTTAGGGGGAAAGGGAAAGAAACCGGCGGACGATGCGGGCGGTATCGAGAAGCACCGCCTTCTGCATTTGAGCCCGGAGCGGTCCGTCACGGAGTCCCAGTCGCCTCAGATGACCCGAGAGGCTGACTGGGATTAGCCCATTCGCAGAGACGACTACAGGAATAATTTCGGTCGGCATACCACCCCACATGTCGGTCACCTCGTGAGCCAGGTACAGATATTTTGTTCGTTTATCCGTTTCGGCTTTCACGAGGTTCTCGTCATACGGAATGGTAATGTCGATCAAAAATATCCTTGACTGTGCCCGGTCCATCAGCACAATATCAGGCTTATTCGCAAGAATAGTCCTGTCTGTGATGATGGCCCGGTCCCAGTAGAGCCTGGCGCGGTCATTTTCGAGCACGGCTTCCGGCAAGTACTTGTAATACGGCAATTTTCGGTCCACGAGACCGTATTTCAAAGCGAGCTCCTGGTATAGAATTCTGGCTACTAGGTTGTGCCTGTGCAGGTACTCAGAGTTAGAAAGCGCCGAACAACCGGAGATGACATGCCTGAGTGACTCCCCGGGATGGCGACAAGCTCGACAGACGTCTACAGTGCCATCCTTTAGGATGTATCTCCGATAGTTGTTGGTCTTAATAACCTGATCCTGTATTGCACAGACAAAACCCTCGGTTTCCCCGAAGAGGTCACCGAAACGTAGCCAGTTGAGGGAGGCGGCTGTATCTACGTGAGGCTCATGTAGAGCCCTGTAGTACCTCCCGTGGAGCTCCTTCTCCTTCCATACGGTCTCCCGGTCGGAAATGCTCTGTACTGCCGGGTCTTCCCATTGCTCGTTGGCTAAGGATAGAGGGGTAAGTCCTTTATCACTAGAAATGACGTCATTATAGAATGGATCATCCGATCTCGACAGGAAGTAATGACGGAGGCTGCACACTTCGCGATTATGCATGGTGAGCGCGCTCAGGAAGCCACGCCCACCATGCTTTCGCGGCAAGTACAGCCTCATTACCGACGATCTCGGATGATGCATCCTATGGGACGTCATTGTAGTGCGGACTTTTCTATCCAGGGCGTTAAGTTCAGTCTGAGTCCACCTGAGTATGCCAAAGGTATACATGAGGACAGGCATGACCCAATCGTTATATGCATGTGTCTTATTCACACCGGACAAAAGGCTGTTAAGCAATTTGGTCAAGCGTGCATAAAACACGTCGCAAACTGACTGTTTCATACCAGCCTCATCGATACCGATGTTCTGTGACATACCCAGGTATCGGTATGTTTCAGCCTTGGAAAGGGTTCTTAAGTTGACGGGCATAGATGTCTATGCCCTCAGAGTTAGCAACCCTTCCCCTTTCAACATGGAGGACCGCACACTTATCCGTCCCCAGCTCCATTCTAATAGAATTGCTAAATTCACACGTGATGTTTAGCAATTCCATAAGATGGGAGCGACTGGAGGCGAATAATTTGAGGTCATCCATATAGAAAAGGTGGGTCACTTTTGTACCTCCTTTCCGAAGCTGGAATCCCCTCCCGGAGCCCTCCAGTAAAGTACTGAGAGGGTTCAAAGAGAGGCAGAACCAGATTGGACTCAGACAGTCGCCCTGGAATATACCCCTTCTTATCCTTATGCGGCTTTCCGCAGCCGTCATCCGCTCGCCTAGATGACAGAGGATCGTACTCCACTGCCCCATACACTGCTCGAGGAAGTCTCGAACTGTACAGTCAATCTTGTACAGCTCGAGGACCCTCTTTAGCCATGTATGCGGCACCGTGTCAAATGCCTTTCTGTAATCTATCCAGGCGGCGGAGAAGTTCCGACGGTTGCGTTTCACCACTTTGCCAATGACCGCGTCAATGAGGAGTGGTTCCTTGGTTCCACGACCGCCGCCCCGACATCCATTTTGAGCGCGCGACATCACCTGATTTAAGTCCAGGTGACGAGCGATTCTCGCGCTCAAAATGGATGTTAGTGTCTTGTATATGGTCGGTAGACACGTGATGGGGCGGTATTTGCTCGGGTCTGTGGCACCCTGATCTTTAGGAACCAAATGAGTAATCCCAGTAGTGAAGAGGCTTGGGAGCGACTTCTGGTTGAGAGCCTCTTGAAACTGTCGGGCGAGCACAGCGTGACACACCATGAACCCCTTCAGCCAGTAGTGATGCAGCCCGTCAAGCCCCGGACTTTTCCAGTTCGGGGCCCTACGGACCGCCTCAGCTACGTCATCCGGCGTTATGATGACGGGGTCCATGGGCGTAATACTCGCACACTGACTCGCCACAACTTCCGTCCAAGGGCCCTCGTTGTGGTTTACGGGCTCTGACCACAGGCTGCGCCAGAATGCGACCGTGTCGGCCTGATTTGGTGCAGGGCCCGTTCCACTTACTATTGGTCGCTCCAATGATTTATAGAGCCTCTTCTGATCACTCTGGAGACGATTCTGGTTGAACCGTGTCGACCTCTCGGTATGTCGCCGAATCCGCTTTCCCCAAGCAGCTATTCTTTGCTTCAGGTCGTCTATGCGCTCCGTCAGTTTTTGCATTATATCCGGCTGGGACAAACTAACATTTGTCCCAGCAAACGCCATCCTGACGGTGCGCACAATCCTTGGTCTGGTATTGCCTGACCTGAAGCATAGCCTTTGCGATACGTTCTTCAATTCTTATTCTCCAGGCTGGGATAGCACTAGTTTGTCCAGTAGCGCGTCCAGCCGTGGAAAGTTTGGCGCCTATAATACGGCAGATGCCAGTGCGGCGCCAAAAAGAATTGAGTCCGTCTCGCAAAGGTACCGGCTGGCTTCCAAATAGGTAACCAGCATTGGATTTAGAGCCCTCACGACAGCCCGATTCCGCTTGCTTAGGGCTATGCGGGGAAGTCGCGGTCGATTTTCGAGAGGCGTACTGCGCGTTTCCACAATCGCCTCTTCCAATGTACTCCTCATTTGCTCTAGTTCCAGTTCCTGGGCGACTGCTCCATCATCGTTTGAATCAACCACAACTGGCGTATTCGCGGCGGCATCCACATTTGCCGTTTGCTCAGCAAATTGTGGCACCGCATCCTCAGCCGCAGCATTTTCACCCGATGAAGGAACAGCCTCACGTCGTAGCCGTTCGAGTTCGGTGACATCAAATGTATTTGAGTGCAAGATATACCGAACTCGGTCTGCCAGGTTTTGCTCGGTGACGGTTACAGATGGCTCCAGCTCAGCAAAAAGTCGATGCATCCTTGCCCAATACGCAAAACCTCCAGTTTCTCCCCCCTTCGCCCTAAAATACGCCCGCAATGCGTTGCTGTTCATCTGGGTTGTCCAACGCATGCGGCGTACTCCACCAGTGGCGGGTGTCGATTGCTGAGCCCGCGAAGACCCTGCCGACACCAAGCCAGCTGGTGGGGATGATGGATGCGAGGAGCTGCTGGGTGGTCGTGCAGCACCTCGCGCTCGGCTGGCGGTTCGCATGCTGTCGCGTCCAGCGCCAGCTCCAGACGCACCCTGGCGACCTCCAGGCAGCGGCCCTTTGCGCGTTCCATTTACTTCCATCATCCATTTTAAGGCGTCATTTAGCGGGAGACGCCCAGACCCGGCGCCGTTTCATGGTTAGGCCATGTGCACAAGCGGGCCTTGGCACCTTCAATTTTTGCCGAGGCACGGCACTAACACCTCTTGGCAAGGTGCTGACTGACTGCGCTGACGTAGCGGTTTTGTCACATAACCGTTACATCAGCGGGCGATGGGGTCGTCACTTCCCTACGCCTATTTATTATTATTATTATTATTTATTATTATTATTATCGCATGTTTTTGATTTTTTTTTTGTTTTTGATTTGAGGAAGATTGATTATGAATAATAATAACTAGGAATAGAGCAAACTAAATTTCTCATTTGTTGATATGAATATAACAATTACAAACTGCATTGCTGGTCTCACAAGCACGACAGCTGATTATGTTATCGTGGGTTCGAATCCTGGGAGGGGCCAAAATCAACTATTGGGTTTTTCTGTCAAGAAATTCTCAGTAGCAGCCCGGAGTCATGAAGTTGGTTTTTCCACTAAAAAGTACTCTGTGGTTTTAAAGCCGTTGGTCTTGCACCTGATCTCTCCCTAATAGTTATGTAATGCCGTTCCATCGGACTATGAGCGTGAAGAAATCGCAACTGTGTGCAACTGTGCTTACGCCCGTACTCGGCCATTATAACACTGCCTGCAGATGTCCAGTCTTCTTTGAGACTGACGGCCGCGACCGAAATTCGTCTGGAGGACATTTTTAATATTAGTTTTTGATTACAAACTTCTGTCGCCGATTTCAAAAATTATTATAAGGTATAATAATTGTAATTTGTCCGTTCGGCAATCACAAAGATGCTCTAAGAGTGTTATGATTTGAAGAAAAACTGAATAAAAAAGTTTTAACTTCAAATCACATTACGTCACATCAAATGAAATATTTCTATAATTGAAAATGGGCTTTTTTTAAACCGTTTGAAGTACAAGAACGTATACTTCTTGTACAATTGATACAATTACGATGAACCTCTGATGTACGGCCGCCCCCGAGGGTTCAGACAAAAAAGAATGTTTGTTTATTTATTTATCTTCAATGAGTTTCAACCATTTACCTAATTTTTTTAAAAAAGAATAAGTGTCACAAACGGACACACAGTCCACTTGCTGGTAAGTGAATCCTGGGGCCCATAAGCGTATACGTTTATCCCCGAATAAGAATCAAAATGCAAATGCGTTGTTACCCCCTGAGGACTAAGATGGAATGCCTCGTTTTCAGTAAAAACGGTCTTCTGTTATCTACACTTGCCATACAAAACATAGCAATATTGAGCTGCTATTTTACTCTATTATTTTGTGACAATATGGTCCTCTTCCGGTCAAGCTGATCCATTTGTGCTGCAAGAAAAATTGTATTACAAAACGTTGGTGATTTGTGGTGTAAGTGCTCTCAAATATATGGAGGCGACATATTCTACTATAGAAATAATAGTTATACAAATATGTACAATTTCGACACACACTTGTCAAAAATGTTTTGTTTCTTTTTAACAAAGCAGTAGCTTGATTAGAAAAAGGAGACAACTACCGTTTGCCAATTGCTTATTTTAACAACACTTTTGTGTGACGTCATTATCACATCCATGCGTGACTGCATCGCCATTTTAAGCGCCGAGTTTTGTGGTAGATCTGCTGTCTTACTTTTGCGTGCTAAAAGTTTTTTTGTTGTGTAGTGCAGTGCCCTCATCTTCTATTATATTTTCTTTTAAATAATTTTGTGAATCATAATTTCATCACTTAACGTGTTATAAATACTTTTATATTTTGACAATAATTCAATGAATGACGTAGTTAGATTGTATCACTATTCACTTATAATATTGTAACTTTTTCAGCATATATCAAAGCAAATAAGTGTTTTACAACTTATTTCAGGAATAATGGTAGGGATGCATTTTTGAATTAACCATTTCATGCTCTTGCCAGATTTTCGAATTTTGCGAAAAAAATAATAATTTTCATTTAAAATCTGAATAATTAAGTAAAATATGATATATAACTTGCTTGTAAAACTTACTATTTTTGATGATTAATGTGCAGAACCATTAATAACAACAATTAATAACATAACATAACATAAACACTCACGCCTGTCACCCAGAGGGGTTGGCAGAGACTACAGACTTCCATTTGGTATGATCCTGACACACCTCTTTCGCCTCCTTCACATCCATATGCCTACGCATACATGCTCATCGGTTAAGGGTACTCCTAATTTGGCCCGTTTTCAATAAATCGCTAATTTGGTCGATGAATTTTCGTCTAGGACGTCCCTTTTCGACTCTGCCTTTCACTTCTGCAACATAAATTTTCTTTGTCACTCTTTCCTCGTTCATTCTTTCCACATGACCAAACCACCGAAGCATTCCTTTCTTAATCCTGGTCACAACATCATCTTGCAAACTACACTCTCATCATATCAAATAATTTATCATCATTTTCAATCTCAAGTGCAACATGGAATATGAGATGTAAGTTTAAATTTATATCAAATAATTGTTATTTGATATAAATTTAAACTGTTATTATAAATTTAAATTTAAATATAAATTATTACAATCCTTATTTTTAAAGTGAAGCCTAAATTTTAATGTAATAAAACAAAAGAATACATCATGATGTATTGATATTTTTAAAGAATATTTCTTTTCCTACGCGAAATTGCTATCTTTATAAAATTGTAATAGCGCCATCTACTTCATTCTATAGGTGAAGTCATTTTATCGAACGAAAATTAATTAACTCTCACGATAATACATCAGGAATACGCTAGATGGCACAAACACGGCTTTCGGGTAATTAATATTATAATAGCCGACAGCCGAGGTTTTGCCATCTATAAAATATTAAACCTGTCAATAAATCGATCGATTGTTTTCGATGGACTTGATAATTTTATTAATTATGGTTAATTTTATTTATTGAATAAATTTGTTATTTTTTTAACTGTTTATTTTAAATTTCATGATACATTTTTCAAATATATATTTTGCATATGAGTTGTTATAGGATATTCCATTTGGTAAAATATAATGTCAGGAAACAGTTATTACAAGGGCGGCACTGAAAATCTCGGGAATCAAGGAAGTGACACAACATTACTATTTAAAAATGTATTTATTGCTTTTCGAAGTATTCTTCGCGACATTTGACACATTTTCCATACGATGCAACTAATCATTAAATGGTTGCTTTAATGATTCACTCCATTCGGAAGTTGGGGTCTCCAAAATGGCCGTTTTGTAGGCGTCCACAGCTTCTTCAGGTGATGAAAATCTCTGCCCACGCAATTTATTCTTTATTTTAGGGAAAGTATAGAAACCATTTAGCTTAGGTCGAGGCTGTACGGCGGATGGTCTAATAATTCTATGTTTTCTTGCTCTAAAAACTCTTTTGTTCTGTGTGCGGTGTGAGAACTCGCATTGTCGTGATGGAGGATGATGTGGCGGTTGCAGTTCTCATTACGGAGTTCAGAAACGACCTGTGGCAAACAAATACTAGCATACCATTTTGCATTAACCGTTCTTTGTCCCTCAAGAGGAATAGTCGTAACATGGCCCGTTTTGAAGACAAACGTGGCCACCATTTTTTTGCAACACTCCGTGAACGAACAATTTTTGTTGGCTTTAACTCATTTTCGAACACCCAAACTCGTGACTGGTTTTTTGTTTCGGGTTCTTACGTGTATATCCAGGATTCGTCACCTGATACGATGTTGTATACAGCATTTGAGGATCCTGCGTGGAATCTTTCGAGAGTTCTGACGCATCAAGTAACGCGAGCCGCTTTTTGCTCTTCACAGAGCGAATGCGGTATCCATCGGGAAAACAACTTTTTTACACCTAATTATTCATGCAAGATTATTTCTATTTGATTCATGTCAATGTCTAAAGTTGCCTGAATTTCGCGTTATGTTACGTGTCGATCTTCCTCAATCAGCTTACGCACAGTATCAACGTTTTCTTGGGTGACTGCAGTTTTAGGACGACCTTAACGGGGATCATCGCTGAGCTTGACACGTCCACGTTGAAATTGAGCAAACCAGCGATAAATTGTGGTTTTGGATGCGGCTTCATCACCAAATGTCTGCATTCGGTCAACACACTGTTTTTGTGTTAAACCACTTCGAAAGTCATAATAAATCATCGCTGTTGAATTTTCTCGAGTCGATTCCATTTTCTCAACGACTAAACAAGTTTGACAAAATTTTGTGACAAGGCCGAGAATATTTTTTTTAAATAAATAAATGGTATTCGATTTTTAAAACCAAGGAGTTTTCAATTAAAAAGATTTTAATATGACAGGAACAGTGGAAATATTCCATTCCCGATACTTTTAGTGCAGCCTAGCACAGCCTATGAGTGTTTACCACGTTTCGAGCATATATCTTTTTCTTCTTCAGTGCTGTCATCTATAGCCTCGTTTTTTCGAGTACTAAATTCTCAGAAGTTGAACTAATCTTTTTCACAGGATCACACTTACCGATGTTGTATGATCCTGTGAAATGTTATGTATACTGTTTCTTGACGTGGAACTGCATTGTCCCCCAAATATCTTTTTTGATGTATGGATTAGTCCGTCCGAAAAAAATATTAATTAAGCCTTCCGTGGCTTCTATCAATATATTTTATGTTCAGAACTCCAGAAAAACCGCAAACTTGTTTAATGTAAATAAACATATATCTTATCTTATCTAAAAATTACCAATAGTAATAAATAGTACTGTATTGGAAAGCCAACACCAGGCAAGAGTAAAATCGGAAGAAAACGTGTGAAAGTACATATTATAAAATCTTTTTTTTACTTTTAACACAAAAAGGGTCCACCCCACCTTTTTAGGTAATTGAGCGTGAAGCGAACAGACAGTATATATTAATGATACGTAACCAGAATATAGAACTTAAAAACTTTATTCAAAATTTTAAATTATAACTATAGAGGGAACAAAATTACAATTTAATAAAAAAATGTTTTAACTATTTATTCGTAGGTCATTATATTACTATTTTCCACTGTATTTGATCGTATCTATTTAGCTTGTCACTATACAAAGTACAATTTTAAAAGCGACAATATTTCTTGGTTTCCCGTTATCAATAAAATTTTGTTACATCCCTAGTACTGTTGTTTTTACACATCAATATTTCTTAATTTTTGATTCATAATTCACGCAATATATTCGACTAACTGGTGAAAGAATATACCACTTTTATTCAAATTTCACCGACTTATTATATATAATCGCATAATTGGGTGTTTTTTAAATAAATTTCACCCAGCAACGCTTGACACAAAAATTAGGCAACAACTGTGACGTCAAAAAATATGTGTTGACATTTTATAGGTGTGAATTGACGGTTTAGGGGCACCGCCAACGTTCCCCCGTTCTCTTGTATATGTATTTTGGTATTTTATGGGTCCGTCTAACAAACAAGGACAAAGTAAAAAACGACCGCATGTGGTCCCGGGTTCAAAACCCGGGTGCTGTCAAAAATAAGGTTGTCTATTTTTTCTGTTTTCTTTTTAAATAATTTAATTTACTCATCTTTGTGTCCAAGCCACCAAAGCGGAAGTGAAGTCTTAAAAGTTACGTTGTAGGACATAGGCTTCGTCTCATTAAAAAAAGGGTACTCCAAAAGCAGACTTACTTCAGATATCCTAATACTATTTTGAAGTTCTCGCATGTTTTCTCACAACGTTTTCCCACACCGCCAAACATGCGGTGGTAAATCAAAACTTATAATCTCGATTCGCAATTTCATCGATCGAAGTGGAATTCGAAATGGGTTTTCTGCAGTAATGACAAAATTTAAGATGAGTAATTATTTTCTCAGCTATCACGGTCTTTCGTTAATCTTTGAAAAATATTTCAAGGCATTGATTATTAATCCGTATTGTTGAAGGCGAAGTAATAAGCCAGACGACGGAATATAACGAAAGAAACTTGAAGCAATATTACGGATTCAAAGAAAACTATTGGTAAGTATAAAAGCGATAAGTACTTTAAAAGTATAGCTTCATTAGGAATAGATTTCAAGGATATAATTTCGCCGTAGTAGATCAGATAGTTAGATCTCGCTCTAAACTTCACAGCACACGAGCAACCAGGGATTGGTCCCCGACGACACCAATGAAGTTGTTAATTATAATTTTAAGTACTGATTTTCTACGTGCACCAGGAAACCTGCATGTCTGAGAAATAAGAAAACAAATATTTCGAAGACACGTGAAGTTCGCCAACACGTATTGGGGCAGCGCGGCGAACACTTCCTTGCTCTAAAATACCCTATTAGAAATGAGAGGAGGCCTGTGTCCAGTAGTGGGACGTATATGCATATATTAAGCGACAGTAGCCTAATGGCGCGAACCGTGAACTCAAAAAGGTGGTGGGTTCGAATCCGCCATTCGAATACTGGCGTGAACCACTAGTAACACAAGCAATTTAAGCTTACCACGAGTGGTCAAAGGGAATATTAGTAATGTTTATAGCATTATTAATATTCTCTTTTATAAAAAAAGTATATTATCTCTATTTTCAGAACTATTAGAGCTACAGGTACGGAAGTATTCATTCACCAACCCAAGTATCCCATAGGTGTCGTAAGAGGGACAGTAAAAGAGGAGATGAACAGTAGCATCTTACAGATAAACACCGAACAATAAAAAAACTGCAGTTGACAACTCATCGGCTATACGTGGCAACTTTGGAAAATAACCGTACTATGACGCAATTAATGGAAATAAGGAACTACGAGTATGTGGCTGGAAGCTGGCTTTTCTTCTTAAAATACGCTCATCTAAAATATGATGTACGGGTCCATGCCCCCTTCCCTTCTTCGTTTGCTACGCCATTGTGTGGTGCGGCAGTAACCGGTGACACTGTATGCTCCCGATTCCAATTCCAGGGTTAAGTGTGAATCAAATAGGTTAGCGCAACTTGTCGATGATGCCAGTCATTTTTTTTTAAGAATAGAACTTTAAAAATCTGTTTATTTCCTTACAGATTTATCACCTTGTACTCCTCTTGTATCATCTCCCACCTATAAATATCTCACCTAATCATTTATATCTCACTTATAATTGTCTTGTAGCCAAAGTTTCTAAGTAACCTAGATCTAAATTTTTGACGATTGAGTCAGTGAGTGATAAAAATTACACTTTTCGTTCCTTAATAACTAAAGAACTATACATACATAAATATATTATCAATCACACCATAAGGGGTGACTGAGATCACGAGGAGTTCTCGCTGAAGCCGGTGGATCCACTGATCTTTAACCATATTATGGACATATTATACAATGTATCTAAAATGCTAAATAAAAAGATAATACTTTTTATTGCATAAACTTTTCACACGTTGCAGTTGCACAGAGGCGCGCTGCAGCTATATTATGGTTGTGGCACGAATGAGTCAGCTCGACCGGGGAAGGACCACACTCTCACAGAATACCAGCGTAAAATAGCAGCTTAATACTGCTGTGTTTCGTATAGTGAGGGTAGAGATCCGGAGAACCTTTTTTAACTGGAAACGAGGCATTCTGTCTTAGTTCTCAAGGGTGACAACACATCTGCGTTTTAATTCTTAATCGAGGATAAATGTAGTTTTCTATGGGCCACAGCATCCACTTACCATCAGGTGGACTGTGTACTCGTTTGTCATCCTTATTCTATAAAAAAAACATAAACTAGGCGGATACCACTCCTTTTATGTTCAAGTTTACTTCCACCAGTTGTTACTTTCACCAAACAACAGGATTGTACCAGGTAGGATTTTACTCATGCACTAGCTTACAGTAACTTACAAAATCTATTACTGCTGTATTTCGGTTAAAATGTAATGAGATTACAGGCAGTAAGACTTTTATTCATGAGAGCTAATAACGCATCTGTGGACATTTTTGTTTGTAGTTCGATCGATCTGTATAAGGACTGTAAAAATCACCTACCGGTTGGTAAGCTTTTGGTTTGCCTTAATTACACTTTAATGCTGAACGCAGCAAACCTCCCAAAATACACAACAATACACATTCCTATGTGACCTGCATACTCACTCGTCACTCCGTCGCTCTAGGGGGCCCCCAACTCTAATAATATTAAATAAACTAAATATTGAGTAGTCAAATTTAACTATACTCATACACATTGTAAAAAATTCCCTTTAAGCGATTGCCTTCAGGTAGTCCATCTAATCCTTTGTACTTATAATAAAGTTTTAATACGCAATTTATATGCTAGATTGCTCTGATAAGATTTATATTAAGGAAAAGAAGAATTATTTAAATCTAAATTCATGACACTGACCGTATGTTTTGTTATGTTAATTTGGTTTATAATATAATTAAAAAAAACTAGCCTTCTGTACAGTGTATCATAATGTCCTAAAGACCGAATTCCGGTCACGGTGGCTAGTCCTAACGGAGACTAGCCATCTATACAGGACAGGATAATAGTGCACTTGTGGACGATAGTGTGCGTAAGCACAGATGCAATAAATATCATCCAACTCTCATAGTCTGGTTAGTCGGTAATTAGTCGCGTATAATTATAATTATACCTACCTATGCGGTTCATGTTTGAATGATAACATAAACTCAAAAGGCAATTCGACGCAGTAGCTTAGCAATGAGTGACTGCGCTTGGGGCTGCGGGTTCGAATCCCGCACGGAGCAAATATTTGTATGGTCTACAAATAGTTGTTCCGGGTCTGGATGTTTGTCCTTGTGTAATTTATGTTTGTAAACTGCCTCAACGATACAGGAGAAAATCCTATTGTGGGGGTAACGTATTTTAAAAAGAGAAAAGAGAGAAGAAACAAATTGGTGTCATTAGAACTTAGGATCTGCTGTGTGAAACGTAATTATTATGAACCCAATTTGGTTGTTATTATGAAAGTTCTTATGTGAATTTAAGTGGGTGTTATTATATACTAATAATTTCATTGATTTGTTTTTACCTAATTTTTAACCGACTTCGAAAACGGTTCTCAATTCGTTGGTTTTATGTATGTTCTAAAGAATATACTTTCCAGATGATCCCACGGTAACCGATAATGGTCAGGTCAGGATCTGATGAAGAGATCTTGGAGAAATCGACGGAACTCTTCAATAAATGACAGCAAATCAACCGCGATTGCTGCTATCGCGTATCTATGCATTCTTTACGCAACCACACAGTATAATATCACGCCTGTACCCACTAAAGGGACATAACTCTCAACTAAAAATGGTAACATAAAAAACTTTTTTTTTTTAAAAAAATGTAACCGACTTCTAACACAAACATAATTATTTTACACTTTTTTCTGTTTTCTTTTGTTTTCGTATTTTATTGTGGATTATGCAAATATTACTGTAGTTACTATTTATTTTAAATAGGTATTTATTATCATAGCTAGTTAGCTATAATAGCACACAGGCAACTCCCCGAAGTATATGCAAGCCAGTGTCAGGATAACTGCTTTTTCAACTGCGCGATTTTGATGTGAGTGGGGCTTTTATGTAGGTTAATTAAATAAATAAAAAATGTTAGTTTGTAAATTGTTTATTGATTGTTTATGTTCAATAGCGGTTTGCAATATTCTTCTAGTACTTAGAAAGTTATCAACAATAGACATTGTGTCACTGCAGGGACAATTACATACGTCTATCAAAATAGTAACGTACCTAAACGGAATACTAACAGCACAGACTTCCTTACAGAAGTCCAAAAAACACGTCTAGACAAGGTAAGTAATTAGAAGAAAACTACAACTTGAGATTGATTGTAAATCAAATTCACAGTACAGACACAATTAGCGAAATATAAATATTTTTTTTTATTTATTTTATGATAGATAACGCTAGTTGAAAACTAAACACTGTATGGGAATGACATCACTGAACGAGTCGGGTGGTCAGTCCAAACAAATAAAAGGCGCGATTGTAGAAAGAGATTCGTTACGAAACGTTTGTAGGCTAGGGGGCTTGGCCTGTTTATGCTATTGATAACGAAGGCTATAAAATATGTACAACTTAGAAACTAAATCCTATTCTCCTATATGTACTTAATCTGTATTCATAACCCAATATAGGTAGGTTTATGCGTTCCTAAGTTTTTATATAGTTCGTATTATTCTGTAATAAATTAAATCCATTGATATTATAAGAAATTAATTATAATATCACTGATTAAATCTAATTCAAAATATACTATAATACCATAGCAAAGCTACTATTTTATTTAGTAGTTGGTTATATAGTAGTACTTATAGTAAATTATATGTAAAAAATATGAGTACCTATGTCTGAGGTAAGGTTAAATATTATAAACAAATATTTGCCAAGTGCGAATCGGACTTCCGAGCTACTACATATTACTATCTATCAAAAAAAGTCAAAAATACACGTTTCTTTACCTAGTAGGAAACCCTTTAATTTCAAATTTATTTTTACTATTTGTTGTTATAGCGGCAACAGAAATACACGTTCTGTGAAAATTACAACCATCTACCTGTTACGGATCATGAGATGCAGCCCGCAGACAGACAGACACACGGACAGCGGAGGCTTCGTAATAGGGCCCTGCTGGTTACCCTTGGGGTACGGAATCTCTGTATGGTTCTTTCTTTAAAGGACCATATTAGCCACCTGCCTGGTTCTCGTTTGACATGACCAATGTACTGGACTGACCTCTCAGAGTTTGTTTCGGCAGATCGGGTGTTTCTTCTCAGTTTCATGTTTTTTTTTGTTAAAGTGTTTTAAAATTGTTATTGTTCTTAGATTACTTACATAAATTACATTAGGTATATTAGGATATGAGGCTCCTATACGTAAGCACGATTATCGAAAATCTAAAAATTACCTATTCTAATTAAATTTATAGATAATTTTAACATTTTCGACAATCGATAATTGAGATGTTTTCGTTAGTTGGCAAATTAAAGTAGTTAAGTTCCTAATGTACTACCTGTATCGAAAGTTTATTATTATGTACCTACCTGTTTTCAATTTTAACTATCATACATGTGCTTCAACAAACTTATGGGTACATTTTACCAGCTATATTCATCCCGGCTTCAGCCTTCAGCAAGTGGACACGAACAAAAGGAAGCAATTATTCTAAATAAAGATGTAGATATGTAGGTATTACAACCATAAATAGATAGCAGCGGCTAACCTAGTGAGCATGTGTGGGTGCACGCTGCGCCCCCCTCCGTCCGTCCTACTGATCGGGGAAACAATTTGTAGCGAAACGCAAGATGTTTTATAACAAAAACGGATGCGCGAAATTTTATAAACAGACCTTTGGTAGTCTGGATGTAATAAAAAATCTATTGAATGTATCTGTTTAAAATAAAATTATTTGCATTTTTGAATAACTAATCTATAGTATGGTAACTGTTTTGCAATTTTCGTTCTTCTTATGGTATTTATTTCCGCCCAAAGATGTGTTAAAAATAGTGTGGAAATTCGGAATTTTCGACGCTTATTACTTTTAAACATAATCTTTTTCTACTTTTTTGTTTCCATACAGGGCTAGATAATGATAAGACAAATTGAAATCATTTTTTATTTTGTACCTACACCATCAAACAGTGGAGTTATCGCCAGACTACGTTTGTATGGAAGAACGAGTGACTAGTATACCCTTAATTACACAAGACCAGAGAGAGGTAAGGCGCAGGCTAGGTCACTTCTACTGAAAATTTCTAAACACAGAATCCCAATAACTGATTTTATCGACCTTATACTCAAACCCATGGCCACGAGATCAGCAATCGCTCTTACAATCACTAGACCTACGAGAATTTTAAAGAAAGGGCGGTACGATGGGGTAAGTTCACGCACGCAAAGTATGCCGACATAAAATAGCAGATGTTTCTGTGTTTCGTACGGCGAGTGTCAAAACCTGACCCTTATATATCTAATATTTGGACCTTACTTAAATCCGCACCTTATTGTGAACAGAACTAAAAGAGCTGAAAAACCGAGGTAGTATTGTGGTTTTATTTTCTACTAGCAATCCGCGCTGGCTTCACACGGGTTATTTCGGGATCTCAACAACAGCTCCACCTACCAGGCCTAACTGTGCATCTAAACCATCCTGGGTACTTAGGGGGTGTCCGGGAGAGATGAACCACTTTTTGTTTAAAGTATCGTAATTTTATTTAATTAAGACTTAGGGTTCAATTATAGTATTAAACATTAGCTTGTTTATTTTGTTTTACTTATGCATAATAACTTTTTGGCTTTTATAAAACTGAAATATGTTAAACATACTTCAATGAAAAATGGGATATGGCTCAACTCTCCCCACTCCAGGGGACACTTGACCCAGGATACGGGGAGAGTTGAACACGGTTTTTTTATAGGATGATATTGTTAATTGTATACCTAACTAAATAGTAATATTTATACTAACTAAAAAGTAAATCGTTTATTCTGTCTCACAGTTTGTGAGACAGAATAAACGATTTATTTTTATAGGGGATAATTAAAAAATAAACAGCTTAAATCACATATTTGTTTGAAAAAACAACAAAATGAAACTAAAATTATAAGAAAACACAGTTATGTACTGTTTATTTAACAAAAAAAATCAAACAAAACTTCTTCTTAAACATTTCAAGTCAAAATAATTATTATATTCTTTTATCAAACTTTTTTAATCTTATTTTCGCGCACCGTCTTTAAATATGTAAAGAAGTCCTTAACATTTTTCTTTTTGAACTCGTAGCACGAGATAAGCTGGTGGCTTCAGATGTTCTTAAGCTAACTTCTGGATTTCTGGAAAGAAAACCACGAAACCAGTCTTTTCCAGCGGCATTGTTTCTTGACCATCTATCAGGACAATTTTTTGAATTTTCCTGTCGAAATCAAAAGCCAATTGCATCGCTTGCTTTCTATTCAGATCATAATGCATTTTACTGCATGATTTAAATATTTTTGTATAATTTTATTCCTTAATTTTAAATTGATTATTTTTTGAACTTTACTCTGTCTCTTTTGTATAACTTAGTTAGTTAACGAATAATACTATTGTATCTTTATGTAAAATTTTGTTCGAAAGTTTTTATATTGTTATGAGATTGATTTGCAATATTTTACTACAATTTTTAATTTCCTATTTTCATAATTTGTAATGCCTTCCGACCTCTAATCACTTTTCTATTTCGAATCTTCGCTTTATCTAAAATTAGAAAAAGCTCAGTCAAAATGGGGGAGCTGTTATATCCCTTTTTACAAGGCAATAAGATATTAGTAAGCATTTATTTAATCACAAAAATTATTTAAATCTAAAATTAAAAGTATTTTGAATGAAATAGTAAAATTAGAAATTAACTTGTATTAAACAAGGTAGTAATTTCAATTACAATTACATAGATTGCATTGAAAATAGTAAAATATAGCAATTACAAAATATAAAATGACAGAGTAGAAATTAAGGTTATATGATAATAAAATCGATTATTTGTGTTAATACAAAAATTTTAAAACTTAAATTGAATAAAATTAGAAATTAAGATTTCTTTGAGAGGAAGAGTGAACCTTGTGTACAGTTTTATGAGGCTTATAATTAGTACAATTTGGTAAAGATTTTAGTGAGATATTATCTTCTTCGGATGTCGATTTATCGGTCATCTCAATTGAATTTGAAATTTTAGTATTATGTTTCGATGACTTTTTATTATTACATTGATTAAATATTTGTATACAATATGCACTATTATCGTAACGATTTCTGCAGCGTTTAAATAATTTATAGGCAAGGTATAAAAATAGTAGTACAATTAAAACGTAAGTAAATGTTGAATAGTATGAGCCATATTTAATAAAATGTGATTCTTTTTGAAGATTACTTCATTCAAATTCTAAACTATCCAGTTGATGATTAGCATATTTTAAAGAATCCAAGTTAACTTTGCTTAAAGAGATTGGCGTTAAATGTGGTAAACTTTTATTAAAAATGTCCTTTTTGCAACAATCATCTTTCGTTATATCAAAACTTATATCTATGGTTGATTTGATGGAAAATTGGTAAGTACTTGTTAGCAATAATTGAATAGTTTTGGAATAATCGATACAATTTTCGGTCAATTTGACAATACCTGTACCAATAATAGAATGATCAGTAATGTCGTCATCACATTTGATAGTTAATTTATTTACATTAGATTGTACATAAATCCATCTATTATTTTTTAATTTATGCCAAATATTGATTTGGCCAAATACTAACTTGGCGTTACACTCAGAAGGTAAGGTAAGAGTTACTTCTGTTAGTAATTTCGATTCACAATTTGAATTATTTACACTAGACGTTATAGTTAATAGTTTTCAAATAGAATAGTTATTATTAATGAAATTACAATCATCTAAGTTATTAAACATAGTATAATGTATTCTATTGTCACTTAAACCAATATAAGAATTAGAAGGTTGAATAAGTGCAAAAGTTTGCATATTATGTGACTCGTCGTGAGGAGTCGGTAATGGGATATTTTTATAAACAGTGAATTTATCAGGCGTTATCAGTGGAATTTGCAAACTGAAAACAATCTTATTGTTATAACAATATGAACTAAGTTCCGAGACGTCAATCAAAGAATGAATATTATGTATGTTCAATTGCATTAGAAAATCTAAACGTTTGTTTATTTGATTGATATGCTAGGTTAATTCATTATAAAGACTTAAAGGGCTAATCACGCTAGGATGCAAAACATTTACCTCGGAAAATAAAATAGCATTTATAGTTGTGTCTAGTAAGTTGGAAATAGCAAGTAAGGAGCCTTCAATTACGTTTAGTAAATTATTTATCCTAGAAATGTGAAGGAGTAAGTTATCGGTTTTTGTAATTTGTGACAAAATTTCATTCATTTTATTAATTTGGGAATTCAATTTTAATTCATTTTGATTTAATTTATAAATAGTGGCATTAAAATTATTTATAGTGGATTTAATTATATGAATATTATCTCTGAATAAATTAAATAATTTCGTTTCACTTTTCCGAGAGGATTCTATCGCGGTATCATATTTTCGCGCATCGTCTGCGTCTAGAGTACCAAAGAAAAACTTAAGAATTTCGCCTCCAAATTCTAGAGATCTTTTGACTTTGTTTGGCTATGAGTTATTATTGATTAAATGTGCTAAAGATTGCAATTTGACATAATTATATTTTATTAAAGTCTGTATAGGAGTAGAAAAATCTTTACACGGGGAAAATTCGTCAGTATTTATTTTAGAACAAAGATTTAAAGTATCATATAATAAATTTTCTATTTTATTGAGATAAGGATCTAAGGATATAAGGTCTATATGTGTTATAACTTTCCAATAATCGTTATAAAAATTAATATGCGTAATAGGTTCAAAATAAATTCCAGGACTATGTGATATAGGTATGATCCTCGATTCAGCGTGGCTTTGGTTTCCATAGCATAAAGCTCTGAAAAAATATACAAAGTAAATTAAATTTAAAGAGTTTGAATAGCAGGCTCAATTTCGTTTGTATGGTACTTAACATGTTTACGACCTATTTGTAACGTTACGTTATGCTTATTATTTATTTTTATTATTTTATATGGGCCCTTCCATATAGGTGATAGAGCCTTACGGAGCCGGTGGTGATGTTTTGTATACACTAAGTCGCTAATTTTATAAGAAATTTCACGTGAACTAGTATCATAATATTGTTTCGATTTTTCTTTGCTATTAATTATATTTTGAATGGCCTTTTCTCTAATAAAACGCATTCGATATTGTAAAGCTCGAATATATACATTATAGGTTGTATTATTATTTGTTTCATATAGAGAATTGGGAATGTTAGGTTTATAATCATATAATAATTCATGAGGGGTGAAATTAGTGGTGCAACGTGGAGTGGTATTATAAGCTAATATTGCGGTAAATAGATAACAATGCCAATCGTTTTGGTTTTCATTTACGAAGGATTTTAGGTATTCTTTTAAAGTAGCATGTGAGCGTTCTAGAGCTCCATTTGTTTGTGGGTGATAAGGAGTAGTAAATAAGGCTTTAAATTTTAGAATTTGAGTCAGTTGTTTAAATAAATCGGACGTGAAACACGTACCCAAATCTGTTAAGATTGTTTTAGGAAAACCGAAAAGAGACATAAAATGTACGAGATTTCTGGCTATTTCTTCACTGGTAGCAGTGACCGGGGGATAAGCGCTTGAAAATTTAGTTAAATCGTCTTGCAATGTAAGGATAAATTTGAATTTTTGGAAACCTGCGTCGGGCAAAGGACCAACGATGTCGAGAGCTAATCGTTCAAAAGGTCTAGTAGAAGTGGAAGTTATCTCCATTGGAGCCTTATTGGACATTCTCAGCGGCTTATTAATTTGGCATAATTGGCATTTCTTTACGTAATCTACAATATCAGAGCGCATACCTTTCCAGTAGTAGGCGGCTTTAATTCTTTTATACATAACATTTGATCCTGGGTGACCCGCAATAGATGAGTCGTGATTCTCTTTTAAAAGTTTAGGGATTTCGATGGGAGTAGGGTAAATTAACTGATTTTTGTAGATATGAATTTTAATATTAGTGTTATGGAAAATATAGGCAATCATATAATATACTTTAATATAAGCTAACTTAGAAAATGGATCTGAAAAGTCTGACAAGGCGAGATCTGTAATATCAGGATTTTCAACTAAAATTTTATCTCTGAGTATTATCATCAATTTATAAATATCTTTAAATTTAGTTTCCTCATAATGATGAACTTTAGTATATAAAAATAATAGTATTTATTCTAATCTTTCACACATTGAACTGTAAAAGGTTCATGTTCGAAATTTAGCAGTTCTTCTGGCTTATCTAACTGCGATAATATTTCTTCACAGTGAGGTATAGATGAGTCGAAATCTAAAGAGACAGGACACGCAATATGTTTTAATTTAGATAAATGTAATCCTTGAGTACATTTTATAATTGTTGTGTTTGAAATAGAAGTTTTATTAGTGAATTGATCTTTAAAATATTTTTCGTAACTAGAGTTATTTAAAGTGTTAATGTCTATAACATTAACGGGACAGCGAGATAACGCATCAGCATTGGAGTTTAAACGGCCTTGTTTATAAACGATTTCATAATCATATTCCTCAAGTTTTAGGCGCCAACGAATGAGTCTACTGCCTGGGTCTTTGACATTAAATAGCCATACTAATGGTCTATGATCGGTAACTATTTTAAACTTATTACCGTAGAGGTAAGGGCGAAATGTTTTGACTGCGAATAAAATGGCTAGCAGTTCTTTTTCGGTAGTTGAATAAATACCTTCGGCACGATTTAAAGTGCGCGATGCATAAGCTATTGGCTTGTACTTTCCGACAGGACCTTGGGATAAAACTGCACCAACGGCGTAATTCCTTGCGTCTGTAGTTACTATGAACGGCTGAGAGAAGTCTGGGTATTGGAGCAGCGGAGCAGTGATTAATTTTTGGTCGGTTTGTTGCTCTAGAGACCAGTAGAAAGTAGCCTCTTTTTTTAATAAAGAAGTAAGTGGTTTCGTTAATTTGGAAAAATTATCAATAAATCGGCGATAATAGCCTATTAGGCCTAGGAAAAATTTAATTTCTTTAGGATTCTTAGGAATTGGGAATTGCGATACTGCTTTTACCTTGTCCGGATTTGGAGAGACACCTATGTCAGTGATAATGTGACCAAGATAAGTTACTTCACGTCTTAAGAATTCGCACTTGTCTGGTTGCAATTTTAAATTGTATTCGCGGAACTTATCGAACACTAATTTTAACTTTTCCATATGTTGATTTAAATTTTGACTATAAATTTTGCAATCATCTAGATACACATAGCAGTGTAGGCCTTGTAGCCCTGATAAGACAGTATTCATGAGTCTCTGGAAGGTTGAGGGTCCATTTTTCAAACCAAAGGGCATTCTAGTAAATTCATAGTGTCCAGACATGCTTGAGTTAGTACTTATAGTAAATCCCGTCTTTGGGGCATCTTTAGCATCCATCTTTATCTGGTGGAAACCGCTAGCAAGATCGAGAGTTGTAAAATATTTCGAATGGCTTAATTGGTCTAGGATATCAGTGATAAGAGGCAGCGGATAACTTTCTGTAACCGTGATATCATTAAGGCGATGATAATCAATGACTATTCTCCACTTTTTCTTGCCAGAAGCGTCTAATTTTTTCGGAACTACCCATACCAACTACCACTCCAAGGCGAAAAAGAGGGACGAATTATATTCTGATTTAGCATTTTGCGAATTTGTGTATCAACTTCTTCTTTGTGACACTCGGGGAAGCGATACGATTTTACGTGAACTGGGGGTGCGTAACCCGTATCTATGAAGTGTTGGATGCCATTCGTAAAAGAGAGGGGCTCACCTTCGAGGTGAAAGATATCTGTATAATCAGAACAGCAATCGAGAAGTGCTTTCTTTTCTTCATCGTTGAGATGAGAGCAGCGTAAAAGACTTAATACTCGATTTATTTGATCAGATTTGGAAGTCGAAACGGAATACATAAATTTACTAGGTATTGAATTTTCACAGGAAATAGAATTATCGTAATCTATAGGTGTTAATTCTACGGAATAATCTTTAATTTCTATGTCTGTATCAGTCGTATTTAAAACAGTGATGTTAACCTTTTTATTTGGTTTTACTGATACTATACAATTCGTGACGTAAATACCCTTGCTTAAGGCGTGATCTAGAACTAAGGCTTCATTATTCCGATAAGTCTCGAGCGAGTAGTTTGATATAGCGCATTCAATGACTGCTTCTGAGCGTGCTGGAACGGTGTAAGTCGGCTGATGGAATATAATAGGAACTTGGTGACCGCAAAGAGTCATTATCTTAGAGCTTTAATCTATATTAGCATTAAAATATTTAAGAAAATCTGTACCAATAATACCGTCGTAATTAAGGTTTACGCTATCGTTAATGACATAAAATTTGTGCTCGTAAGTTTCATCACTTAATAAAAATTGCAAGTAGATTGAGCCTATTGTTTCGCTATACGTATCCGTATCATTTATACCTTTGATTCTTACCTTGTCCTTAAGAAGTTCATGTTTCGTTTTTAAACATGAGTGCTTTATGACACATACGCTTGCACCGGTGTCGATAAGAAGTTTGAGAGACTTAGGAGAATATTTTGTTAATAAATTCGTGTATGGTAACGAAACCTTGCGTGTATTTATGCTCGTTTCAAAAATAGGAATAGATTTAGAATAAGACTCGTTAAAACTCGGCTTGACCTCTTTGGGCTGCTGAGATGTAGATATAGTAAACGACTTAGTAAGACTCGGTTGTACCTTTTCGGTCAACTGGTGGTGCATGAGAACTAGTAAGACTCAGCTTCACCTCCTTGGGTTGCTGAGATGTAAATGAATTAGAATGACTCGGTTGCTTGTTAATGCATCGCCGAGATGAATTAGAATTAGAATAAGATTTAGCATGATTTTTGTAAAAGTTAGTAGAAATAGTATTATTAATCGTTTTCGTGTCATTACTACAGTACGATTTCGGCAGACACGTATCCGAAATCTTATTTAGTTTAAAGAGTTAGAATTATCGATAGTGTCGTCATTATTACATGTCATGTAAATAGGCACAGAGTTAGAACTGGAATTAGGGTTAGGGTTACGGCTTACAAAATTAGAATTATTATTTGAGTTACGATTTATATAGTTAGAACTAGTATTAGGGTTACGATTAAAATTTTTACTAAAATTTTGACGATGTTGCATATTATATTGTCGCTTTCTACATTGATCAATAGTGTGCCCTATGTTTTTGCAATAGTTGCAAATTAATTTATCAGAGTTAGAACTAGATAAATGAGAAATTTGTTTATTGTGTTTAAAATTAGAATGGTTTCTATTTTTAAAACATTGTGTAGCGACATGACCTACTTTATTACATATATTACACTGCTTCATTGAATTTTTTGAACACATTTGAAGATTCTGTAATTTTTCTTCATCTATAGCTAATTGAACAGCTTCGTTTAAGGTTTGAGGATTTCTACACCTAACAATAGTAGAAATAGCAGGGTTCAACCCTAATAAAAATGTTTTTAATGCTAGATCCCCCATGGCGGCTATTCTACCTGGAAGTTCGTCAGGAATTTTGCAGCTATAATGTATATCTGACTGAATTTTTGTTAAAATTTGTTCTAATCTTAAAGAAAATTTAGTAACGTCGTCGGAAGACTGTTTGCAGTTTTGCAAATCTGATATTAAATGTGTTGAGTGTTTTTGCTCCCCAAAAGTAGAACGAAGAAATGACTTTATTTGGATCCACGTTTCAAAACTTTTTAAACTACATGCGATCTGAGCTTTTCCCTCTAGCTGTGAGATAATGAATTTGCACAAAATTGGCTGTTGTTCTGACATAGCTAACGACATAGCATTATCACAGTTGGTAAGAAAAGCGGGGAGGGATTCCTTCTCCCCATTGTAGGATTTTATAAATTTCGTCAAAAACGAAAGTGTGATTTTATCTGACATATTGTCTTTACTTTTCTCTGCTTTAAGCGACATAGAAATAAAATTAAAATTTAAAGTTATATAAGATAACCACAATAAAACGAAGTAAAATAGGTTATAGTAAAAAAACAGTGTAAAATAAAGGTAAATTTTATAAATTTAAATTAGAAAACAAAACAACTTACAGGAAAATAATAACTTCTATACGTTGCATTTACTCGTAACAATAGCTCGGTGACACGTTACACTCGTGGCGGCTGGCGGGCGGAATCGCTGACACGGTGACTCCGTCACGTCGTGGGAAATGGCAGGAATGGAAGATGTAGAATATTCTTCAAAAATGTTTTTCTTATATTGGTGAGTTAGACACAGCTGGTGCGGGCTCCTGGTGGAGGCTGATCGTCGGCTAGACGGGTGATTTCAGGACCAGGTGTGAGTAGAGCGGGCTCACGCTTCAGAGCGGAGGCTAATCGTCGTCCAAAATTGTGGTAGGCGCAGGCTTAGGCACGGCTAAGGCTTAATGTCGACCTTGTCGATTTCGGGGACCTCGGATTCGGATGCCAAAGTCTTTTACGACCTTCTGTTTGACATCCCACTTCTGACACCAATTTGTTAGGAGGCCGATCCCGTTTGACTTTTTAAAAAAAGAAACACCAAATAAACCTAAAGGTTTATTGCAAAAAGTTCACACACCAAATTGATATAGTCCTTGACTTCCGAACTCTAATACGTCTCGGAGTCTATGTCCGATCTACCCGGGGCTCTGAGTCTAACTGATCATTAAAAATGGAATTAAAACGTACATGGAAAGAAACAATATAATTTCTGACTATAGCTATATTAAGGGAAAGTACCGTGTGATTAAATAAATGCTTACTAATATCTTATTGCCTTGTAAAAAGGGATATAACAGCACGTCAAACAATAATAATCAGGCAATATAATAGTAACAATACACAATACATACCTCTATAAACACGTTCGTAATCTCAAAACGACAGAAATAAAAAAAATACTCCGAAATAACAAAAACACCTGTCCAAACCTGACAGCCAAACAAACAGGCCGTTGTAAAAAATGGCGGCGTGGTTGTTATTGGTCTCACGCGTGCTACCAATGACCGACTTGACGTTTCGTTAGCACGA
Source organism: Parnassius smintheus behrii (assembly GCA_036936625.1). Taxonomy (NCBI): domain Eukaryota; kingdom Metazoa; phylum Arthropoda; class Insecta; order Lepidoptera; family Papilionidae; genus Parnassius; species Parnassius smintheus. The sequence goes on along the minus strand of JAUPFT010000031.1, from coordinate 13,917,929 downwards.
AATTTAAATCGAGTTTTTATAGGCGGTTTAACTCTCCCACCTGGGCAAGTCTCCCGGACTCCCAGACACACAAAAATTTTTAACAGAATCGGTCGAGCCAGTTTCAAGGTTTGGGTTTAGAGTAAGGGACAGCAATTAATTTTTATATAGATATATATCCAATTGCGTATTTGAAAAATTAGCACTTAGAATGATAATTAATTATCCTTAGATATCATTGTTTTCTATTTGGAACTTGATTTACGAGTACTATTTAAAGTTAAATTATACTTTGCTTGATTTTGTTTTAATAAAATAAATTTCCATAAAGTAACGCTCGATCTTGATAATTATGTCAGTTTAATAAAATAATTAAAAAAGTATAAAGTTAGATAAGCTGAAATTAGTCCGGATCAGTATGTACGCCAATTTAAGAAGTTCACTTTATCTTAATTATTGAAAAGACAAATAACAACCTTTCTTGTATTTCAAATTTAACAGGATTTGGCCCTAAAACTTTTGCTTGCTATCTACTCCGAAAAAATGTAAACAGACTGACTCGAAAGGTGTGATTATGATTGATTATCTTGAAAGGGGTCAGACTATAAACTCTGATTACTACTGCACCTTACTACGTCGTTTACGAGAGGAAATAAAAGAAAAACGTCGAGGAATGCTCAGAAGAAAAGTCCTGTTTCATCAAGATAATGCCCGTGTTCACACGTCAGTACAGTCAATGGCTGAAATTCACAACTGTGGCTTTGAACTGTTACCGCATCCGCCGTATTCACCTGATCTGGCACCATCAGACTTTTTTCTGTTCCCTAACTTAAAAAAGCACTTGGGAGGTCAAAGATTTTCGACAAACGACGAGGTCAAAGCAGCTAGACACATATTTTGACTCTAAGGAAGAATCATTTTTTTTTCAACGGTCTAAATGCTTGGAAGGGGAGGTGGCAAAAGTGTATTGAACTTGATGGTGATTATGTAGAAAAATAAAAATATAACTGATTTAGTATGTGTTTATTTTCTTGGTTAGGCCGAGCACTTTTCAATCCACCCTCGTATGTTACAAATAGTTTGCTAGCACTCGACGCCATATTATGGCGTTTGACAGATGCGCACATTATTTGAGACGCCAGAATATGGCGTTTGTACAGACGAGGGGTTATCGCAATGTACTTTAACAATAGTCTTCTTTGAACGCAATACCTGCAAAAAAATAGCGTTATTCAAAAAGTATACGGCAACGTTTTTGGACATAGTAGACGCAGCAGCTGTGTTCTTGCAGTACGAATGGTTCAGCTCGATAGCGGAAGGACTACGATATTGCAGAACTCCAACGTATACCGTTAGCGTTACAGCCTTTTAATCTCTACTGCTGAACACGGGTTTTCCCCATAGATTGACTCATAGAGGAATATTTACCAATGTTGCCACGCTAGACAGGTTGTGTGCAACCGCATTTTTTATTCTTAGTCGGTATTAGGAAGAAGCTGCTATCAATCTCCTGATAACAAACCAGGAGATTGGTAGCAGCTTCTTCCCTCTGTCGCCTCTCACGAAACCCACGGGATGATATTGTTACACCGCTACCACACGGATGTCACAGTATTATGCTATTAATGTCCTCCAGACCGAATTTCGGCCACGTTGGCCTGCCTCAGCGAAGGCTAACCATCGGCGCAGGACAGGATTATAGTGCGCAAGTGTATGCGCAAGCACAGGTGCACTCTCTATTCCCTCACTCTCGTAATCCGATGGGACGGTAAACCGACACGACCGGGAGAGAGATCAGGCGAGGACCAACGGCTTTACGTGCTTTCCGAGGCACGGGGTTGAGACACCGCCAACTTCCTGACTCCGGGCATCTACTGAGAATTTTTTGACCGATAAACTCAATAATTGATTTTTTGGCCCGACGCGGGATTCGAACCCTGAATCATGAGGTCCTGATCAGCAGTCGCACTACTACAACTACTAGACTAACGAGGCATTCATTAGGTATTCATTATGCTACTATTATACAAGCGTACAATAGTAGAACAATGCTGCTACATTTAGTTCGGTGTGAAACAAGGTACCTGAGACCCATGTTACTGTCTAATAGTTCAGTCGTCAAAATGTAAATGCATTGCCAACCGTGAGAACAAACCTCAGGGGTGACAATGCATCTACTACCCGTGCGATCAAAGAATGGTATTGAAAATGGCGTCGCCTCTATTCAGCTCTTGCTCGCACACTGTCGCTACCTATACTCACACGCGCCGGTAAAGACTGCAAAAAAGCCACTGCGTTAATATGCGTTTTTCGTACGTTCTGTAACTACGGTCCAACTTGTCATTAGAGTCAGTAACAATAGAAGTGGTAAAATTAAAAATGTTGTACAACCGACTTTAATTATATGCGACTTTAATTAATATCGATAAAAAAGAACATTATCAATATTGTGGAAGTTAATTCAATACGCATTACTCGTATAAAGGATTACTCAAAAGCTACTGATCAGATCTTGATCAAATTTGTATGAAACCATCACAAGCACCAGCTTTAAATTGAAAAAGTAGGTAAAAAATATATTAAAAAGAGACAAAGCCAAGTTAGCCAAGTATGGAAAAGAATAGAGTGACGCACCGGCAATATGTAAGCACTAATCCAAAGGCGACAACTGTCAGAAGACGGTTTTGAACCCGTGCGTTTTTATTTTTGCAATCCCCACCCTAAGCCATAAAGGTCCATCAATTGCAGCCTACAAAAGTTCGCTACTGAACATAGACCTCCCCCATTGATTGCCTCATAGGGTGCCGTTAAGTGCTGGTGTAAGTATATCCACTATAGTCTCTAACTCTATAATCTCTAACGAGTGCTAATGACAGTTAAATGATGAGATAATTTCTCCAAAGAACATTTACCAGAATTGTTAAAACATCGTATTCCATTAATAAAGGCAACTTACTGTATCTGAAAACATTTAGGAAACACTCTTCTGTTCTTCTTCTTTAAAATAAGACAAGGCCGTGGGTGTCATAAGAGGTAACAGAGGGAGAACAAAATAGGAAATGGGTAGAAGTATCTTTCTCATAACAAAATATAAAATAATAAAACTCTGCGTTTGCCAACCCATAATGTGAAATAATGGAATAACATACATCAACGTAATTTTGACAAGCTGTAATAGATGGATTGATGTATGACGATTGAGGTACGTCGGGTTCTAATAGTAATGTGTATTTTATAAGCCGATTTTCCGCCGATAAGCCACGGTTGGCATGAATGTTGATTTATTTTATAAGTCAACATTCATGCCAACCGTGGCAACTATAGCAAGTAATAATAATAACGATGTCCTTCGTTCCGTATTCTGGTCACGGTGGCTCGTCTCAAATGCGACTAGTCATCTGTATAAGACAGGGTTACAGTGCCCCAGTTCATATGCAACTCATTGTTCAAGTCCGATTCGACGCCATTCTATGATCGTGTGACCGGAGTTAGATCGGGACCAACGGCTTTGTCAAGGGGAGGAAACACTGCCAACTGAATGACTCAGGGTTGATACTGAGGATTTCTTGACAATAAAATGCAATTATATTTTTGGCTTATCCCGGGATTTGAACCTGAGACCTCATAATCAGGGTTTATGACTCCTAGACAAACGAAGGAGTCACTATAGCAAATAGCCCCCCTTGAAGCTATTTACGGAAAGCGCTATGTTTAGCAGTGGACTTTTGGTAGGATGTAATGAGTAAACGAAAAAAAAAATCTACTATTCGACATATTGTACGGCACTATAATATTTACACAAAGAAGTAAAAATATGTGTCGCTTTTATTACTGGGACGATATTCTCGTCGCGTTATACAAAATCATAGATATTGAAGGAATAATTTCTTTCATCGCTCTTATGCGACCTTAGGAACTCGATATTGTGGAGAAGCATTGTCTGGAATCATCCGTTATAACAACGCAGACGCAAGGGGAGACTCCCAATTTCCTTGTACGTGATAGTAATATACAAACGGAAAGCGATTTGGAGCGGATTATTTCAATTTTTATTAAGCATTATTCCATGCAAAATTATTAAGATACTTCGATAGACTATGGTATAATGTTTTTATAGTCTCAGTAAGTGATCTTATGTGATAAATTGTTAAGATTTTTAACGATAATTTTAAGAAATCAGTTGTGTCAAACGAGCACACAGTCCAATTAATGGTAATCAGATGTTCCTCAATTAACATTCTAAGTTGTTAAGATGATACCTCCAGCGAACGACCTTGAGCGTTTGGTCTGTCGACGCTCGCTACAATATATCGCGTAAGAAATCTTCAAGACGCCACCTACTGTTACGAACGTAGTATTATTTTTTCAGTGTCAATGAACTGTTCTATGGAAATAGACACGGCGTACAGTGATAAATGTATTTTAATTTTCTTTATTAGAATTATGTATTCTAATATATTATCTAATTAATAAAAATGACTATTTTGATTATTTTTAACTATATACTATATATATTTTATAGTGTAAATTATAATATTTGTCGAAATATTAATTATGGATCCGAACTTTACATGCTAATGGTGCTTCATTTTTGTTATTTTCATTTACTTACATACTGAAAATATACTTGAATAGTAGGTATTATTATTTTATTTAGCTAATGAATTTTAGGATATGTTTTACCTTGAGGTCAAATATAATTTTGAGGAGCAATAGTTATTACCTACTAATCTTTTATCTGCTATTCCTTATTTAGCAACAATATTAGTAAATTGAGTTTGAGGGAGATTTACTGTTTATAATGCTACATTTATTATTTTAATATTTACCTACTGGGTAGGCAATTATTAAAATAATAAATATAGCATTAGTAACTAAATAGATATTTTTTTAAATTTTTAAAATTAAAATTTTCGTATTTTTAAAAATTACTAAAAAAAAGGGTTTGAAATAATAGATTTTCTCACAAAAGAGGGGAACTTGAAAAAAAAGGAAGAAAAAGCGGGACCAAAGCCAAGACGCGAACCACGGAACTCCGATATCACGCCCGACCGACATACCACCTGAGCTATAACAACCGTTAGTGATTTGTCGAAATTTACCTTCTTATATTGTAGCAGTTTTTTTATTGCCTGAAAACATGGACAAAAGGACATTTTCTAAAAATAAATCCAAGCGTTCGTCGCTAAAATCGTTGGAGCCGTATAATTTTCTCATCTGGTTCGGTTCTATAAATATTTAAATATATAAAAATTATAAATTAAAATGAAAAGATAAATATACATAAATATCAATAAAATAAAATAAATACAAAATAATATTATATTATTACTGTTATTATTATTACTGTTATTATTATTATTATGGGGTATCTATATAATTTTCTCACCTGGTTGGGTGCTATAAATATATAATTATAAATTAAAATGAAAGGATAAATATACATAAATATCAATAAAATAAAATAAATACAAAAACTACATAAATAAATAAGATCCAACCAGATGGGAGCCCTCGGCAGGGGAGACCAAACGGCCGAGGGTTCGGGGGAAAGGGAAAGAAACCGGCGGACGATGCGGGCGGTATCGAGAAGCACCGCCTTCTGCATTTGAGCCCGGAGCGGTCCGTCACGGAGTCTCAGTCGCCTCAGATGACCCATAAGCCATCTGTAACCGTCACCGAGCAAAACCTGGCAGACCAAGTTCGGTATATCTTGCGCTCAAATACATTTGATGTCACCGAACTCGAACGGCTACGACGTGAGGCTGTTCCTTCATCGGGTGAAAATGCTGCGGCTGAGGATGCGGTGCCACAACTTGCTGAGCAAACGGCAAATGTGGATGCCGCCGTGAATACGCCAGTTGTGGTTGATTCAAACGATGATGGAGCAGTCGCCCAGGAACTGGAACTAGAGCAAATGAGGAGTACATTGGAAAAGGCGATTGTGGAAACGCCCAGTACGCCTCTCGAAAATCGACCGCGACTTCCCCGCTTAGCCCTAAGCAAGCGGAATCGGGCTGTCGTGAGGGCTCTAAACCCAAAGCTGGTTACCTATTTGGAAGCCAGCCGGGACCTTTGCGAGACGGACTCAATTCTTTTTGGCGCCGCACTGGCAGTCTGCCGTATTATAGGCGCCAAACTTTCCACGGCTGGACGCGCTACTGGACAAAGTAGTGCTATCCCAGCCTGGAGGATAAGAATTGAAGAACGTATCGCAAAGGTTAGGGCCCTCATCGGCAGATTGATATGCTTCAGGTCAGGCAATACCAGACCAAGGATTGTGCGCACCGTCAGGATGGCGTTTGCTGGGACAAAGGTTACTTTGTCCCAGCCGGATATAATGCAAAAACTGACGGAGCGCATAGACGACCTGAAGCAAAGAATAGCTGCTTGGGGAAAGCGGATTCGGCGATATACCGAGAGGTCGACACGGTTCAACCAGAATCGTCTCTTCCAGAGTGATCAGAAGAGGCTCTATAAATCATTGGAGCGACCAATAGTAAGTGGAACGGGCCCTGCACCAAATCAGGCCGACACGGTCGCATTCTGGCGCAGCCTGTGGTCAGAGCCCGTAAACCATAACGAGGGCCCTTGGACGGAAGTTGTGGCGAGTCAGTGTGCGAGTATTACGCCCATGGACCCCGTCATCATAACGCCGGATGACGTAGCTGAGGCGGTCCGTAGGGCCCCGAACTGGAAAAGTCCGGGGCTTGACGGGCTGCATCACTACTGGCTGAAGGGGTTCATGGTGTGTCAAGCTGTGCTCGCCCGACAGTGTCAAGAGGCTCTCAACCAGAAGTCGCTCCCAAGCCTCTTCACTACTGGGATCACTCATTTGGTTCCTAAAGATCAGGGTGCCACAGACCCGAGCAAATACCGCCCCATCACGTGTCTACCGACCATATACAAGACACTAACATCCATTTTGAGCGCGAGAATCGCTCGTCACCTGGACTTAAATCAGGTGATGTCGCGCGCTCAAAATGGATGTCGAGGCGGCGGTCGTGGAACCAAGGAACCACTCCTCATTGACGCGGTCATTGGCAAAGTGGTGAAACGCAACCGTCGGAACTTCTCCGCCGCCTGGATAGATTACAGAAAGGCATTTGACACGGTGCCCCATACATGGCTAAAGAGGGTCCTCGAGCTGTACAAGATTGACTGTACAGTTCGAGACTTCCTCGAGCAGTGTATGGGGCAGTGGAGTACGATCCTCTGTCATCTAGGCGAGCGGATGACGGCTGCGGAAAGCCGCATAAGGATAAGAAGGGGTATATTCCAGGGCGACTGTCTGAGTCCAATCTGGTTCTGCCTCTCTTTGAACCCTCTCAGTACTTTACTGGAGGGCTCCGGGAGGGGATTTCAGCTTCGGAAAGGAGGTACAAAAGTGACCCACCTTTTCTATATGGATGACCTCAAATTATTCGCCTCCAGTCGCTCCCATCTTATGGAATTGCTAAACATCACGTGTGAATTTAGCAATTCTATTAGAATGGAGCTGGGGACGGATAAGTGTGCGGTCCTCCATGTTGAAAGGGGAAGGGTTGCTAACTCTGAGGGCATAGACTTATCTACGCCCGTCAACTTAAGAACCCTTTCCAAGGCTGAAACATACCGATACCTGGGTATGTCACAGAACATCGGTATCGATGAGGCTGGTATGAAACCGTCAGTTTGCGACGTGTTTTATGCACGCTTGACCAAAGTGCTTAACAGCCTTTTGTCCGGTGTGAATAAGACACATGCATATAACGGTTGGGTCATGCCTGTCCTCATGTATACCTTTGGCATACTCAGGTGGACTCAGACTGAACTTAACGCCCTGGATAGAAAAGTCCGCACTACAATGACGTCCCATAGGATGCATCATCCGAGATCGTCGGTAATGAGGCTGTACTTGCCGCGAAAGTATGGTGGGCGTGGCTTTCTGAGAGCGCTCACTATGCACAATCTTGAAGTGTGCAGCCTCCGTCATTACTTCCTGGCGAGATCGGATGACCCATTCTATATTGACGTCATTTCTAGTGATAAAGGGCTTACCCCTCTATCCTTGGCCAACGAGCAATGGCAGGACCCAGCAGTGCTTAGCGTTTCCGACCGGGAGACCGTATGGAAGGAGAAGGAGCTCCACGGGAGGTACTACAGGGCTCTACATGAGCCTCACGTAGATACAGCCGCCTCCCTCAACTGGCTACGTTTCGGTGACCTCTTCGGGGAAACCGAGGGTTTTGTCTGTGCAATACAGGATCAGGTTATTAAGACCAACAACTATCGGAGATACATCCTAAAGGATGACACTGTCGACGTCTGTCGAGCTTGTCGCCATCCCGGGGAGTCACTCAGGCATGTCATCTCCGGTTGTTCGGCGCTTTCTAACTCTGAGTACCTGCACAGGCACAACCTAGTAGCCAGAATTCTATACCAGGAGCTCGCTCTGAAATACGGTCTCGTGGACCGAAAATTTCCGTATTACAAGTACTTGCCGGAAGCCGTGCTCGAAAATGACCGCGCCAGGCTCTACTGGGACCGGGCCATCATCACAGATAGGACTATTCTTGCGAATAAGCCTGATATTGTGCTGATGGACCGGGCACAGTCAAGGATATTTTTGATCGACATTACCATTCCGTATGACGAGAACCTCGTGAAAGCCGAAACGGATAAACGAACAAAATATCTGGGTCTGGCTCACGAGGTGACCGACATGTGGGGTGGTATGCCGACCGAAATTATTCCTGTAGTCGTTTCTGCGAATGGGCTAATCCCATTTTTTATTACTGTTATTATTATTATTATAAGTTGTGGTTCGGTGAAGCTGCAAACTAATGGACCATGATCTGAATTTTTTATGAAAAGAAGTAGCTGACGTCAATTATTATTATTCTTATTATTTTTTCATTACTGCCTTTTTCAACCTCACAAGATATTTGTAACTGCAAAAAAGAAAACTACGTATAAGTAAGTAAATCAGTAATATAGTGTTATGTATGATTCAGACTAAATAAAGGTTCCTAAAAATAGACGTAGATAAAGAAATTGCATAAAAAATTACTCAAATAAAAATGCAATAAACATGTTAATTTTATAGGTACTTAGTAAATTATTAAAATAATAAGTTTTTTAGGATATTTATGTAAAACATAAAGTTTATATTATGTTCTAACTACGTTCACGCTTGCGCATATAAAACCGCGGAATTTCACTAGTTTTATTATCAAAATAATAGTTGACAACCCTACCCTAAGTTTGCCTTGATTTTACCAACTCATACTCGTTTTAGCTAAGCAGAGCTTGTGTTACGGGTACTAGACAACTGATAAACATACTTATATATTTCTAAATACATAAATATTATAGATAACTTACACCCAGACACAGAACAAATGATCGTGCTCATCACACAAACATTTGTCCTGGGTGGGAATCGAACCCACGACCTGCGGCATAGCAGTCAGGGTCACTAACCACTAGACCAACAGGCCTGACGATAAATAAAATGAAGTCTCTAGCTCGAGAGGAGAGGAGCCGTGGTAGCTCAAATGGTTAGCGCTTGCTAAAATTTTCACAGTATGCGAGCAAACCGGGTTCGATCCCCGCCGGCACCAATAATATTGTAATTGCAATTTTAAGTGTTGATTTACCACGTGCTCAGTGGTGAAGGAAAACATTGTGAGGAAACCTGCATGTCTGAGAAATAAGAAAAAAAATATTTCGAAGACATACAAAGTTCGCCAACATGCAGTGGGGCAGCGCGGTGGATAATTCCTTTCCTAGGACCCTTTCAGAAAATAGAATAGTAGAAATAAAAAAATAATAAATCCAAACTTCATTTAAAACCAAACATATAAATTGTAAAGTAGCTGCAGGTATCTATAACCAAGTAAAAGATATTCCTTTACTCCAACTTGTCCATGTTTCCCAAAACAATTGTAATTAAGCTTTATATTATAATGCGGATTTTTTATATTTAAAATTTTAATAATAAAGCATTTCGTACGTCTCAGCCGAGGCGCAAATATTTTTCAGCCGCAAATTTATAAGAACGATTTGTTATTCAAACATAAACATGGTTTTTAATTAAATCTACCAATCATAAAACGACACGCATTTTTATTGAACACTTCCTATTCAATTCACAAAGTACCTATTATATATTTGTTTATATAAAAAAGTATATTTAAGTACAATCATAAAATCAAATGGAAACACAAAGTAGGAAAACGCATTGAGTTATAAAACACATAAATCAATGGACAAATGTAAAAATGCTGGAGGCAGGCAGCCGTATCGCATGTTTACGTACCGCACGGCTGTAAGATATATTCCAAAGATACGGCCGAGTTACAATATACCGTGACGTAAGCGCATCGGTTGGTAGGTACACAAATAATATTATGTTTGCGGCGAAATACGGACGCGGCGACCAGCGACGCAGCCACCTCCTACGAACGCATACAGCGTAATGCCGCCCGCACTCTGCGCACGCCCCTTTATCATAGAAGTCACACAATTTTCGGAATTATTTCAATTAAAAGAGAAAAAACGAACTTAAAAAAGACGTGTGGCACTCGGGGACTGCCGCGGTAAAGCTATTGCATAGCATTTTGTATCAACTTATGCAATTATAATTATTTTTATTTATTTAGTTTATTTATGCAGTATTTCTTTTATGCAGTATTAAATAAATAATAAATGCACTTTGTTCATTCATATTCAAAACACTTTATACACAAATTTTATGCCGGCTGTACACGCTCGTCGAGACACCACGAGACAGGCCTAGAGGCGAGCGTTATTTAACTATTGTTCTTAATTTTTTTTTACAAATATTATAACATGTATAGTTTTCTTTGTGAATAAACATTTAAAGTGTATATAAATATTTAGTGTACATAAACAGACATATAATTGGTGTAAATAAATAATAAATATTTTTTGTATTAAGTTAATTTTTGTGTATTATGTGGATCATAAAAATTATGTGATGTGATGGACAATAATACTTAAATACTTACATATTTTGTGACTGTATAAAATTGTACAAAGGTACTAATATTGAAAATGTCGCGCACATGTTATAATACCTATAACCTGTTACGTATTCGTAATCATAACATAACACAGTTGAACTAATATTATAATACCTACCTATAATATGTTAATATTTTCGTAATTATAACATAACACAAACGCAAAACTAACCTACGCTATACTGTATACATATGTAACTAATTACAAAAATAAGCAGTTTTGAAACTAGTTACTCATATCCACGAAACTACGTACAACCGATTACGTCCAAAAGACGTTGCGACCCATGTCTAGACAGGGCGAGTACGAGTGTGTACAGGGTGCTCTCGTCGCGTCGCGTCGCGTCTCGTGGCCCTCGTGCGCTCTCGGAAGCGTGTCGGTTTTTTGCGCTCGACTCAAAGGTTCTCGTAGGTATCGCGATGAAAACCGAGACCGAATGATGATATTACTAGTACTTAACGTGTATAACATGTATAATCACGCAGAAAAATGCAAACTGTATTATGACATTTTAATATGTAAAACGTCAAAGGTCGACATTATAACTACACATCAAAGTCTCTACGAAAACGTACTTATATATAATCGTTAGGTTTTAATTGCTGCTAAATAATATTCTGTATTTTGTGTACACTTAGTTAAAGAGGTAAAATATTTTGTATTTGTAATTTCTGTTTTGTCTCAAGACGACATACGTGATTTTATTGTTAATAAGTTTTTTTTGGTGATAATGTATAAAGAAGTGTAATACACTGTTAGAAAGTTTATTAAATACAGTGTTTAATGATATTATTGACTTTTTTAATTTCATTTAAAATATGTACTTAAATTTATGAAGAAACATGTGTTTTTTCCGGGACTAGTTGAACCTCTCTTTTTTCTTTTGTTCTCGAGTGGTAGCCTCGTACCGGTAGGCGAAGTGTAGGGTGATCCCCACTAGATGGAGTGACCACCTGGTAAGACATGCAGGAAGTCGATGGATGCAGGTGGCTCAAGACCGTGCTTTGTAGCATACCTTAGGGGAGGCCTTTGTTCAGCAGTGGACTTGTGAAGGGCTTTAATGATGATGATGATGATGATGATTCCCAGATATTGATTTGTCAAGGAATCAATTCAAAACGGCCGCCCTGTTCTTTAGTTCTGACCGAAAATTCATATTCATACGCCACGTGGACTACCAGATATTGATTTTGAAAAATAATCACCGCAGAGATGAGATGCAGAATTTCGAGAATGACTACAACTTATTGAATTGTATGTATATCTATAGAATATGGGATATCTTAAATATAAAAATTCGATCAAGTTACTGTTACAAAATACGTAAATAAAACACAAATCAATCATAAACACATCATCACTATACATACACATTTTCTACAAAATGTTGAAAAGAATCGGTACGCCTACGACACGCATACAAAGACACCCAACGCGAGTGTAAGATGAAGCTGTCATGCAAAAGATCGGTCAAGATTATAAATATATCGGATTGTGAATAAACGTGTCAGTCACACGATACGGTACTTGGAAAATTATTCCAACAACTTTGCAGCTCGATGCATTTCAATACCAACATTTGTTAAAAGGAAAGTGTATTAGTTTAAAAGGATTGCAGAGGTCAATTACTGCCGCACTTGACCTGCTTCTGTCAGTGGAACATGATCGACGCTAGAGTTTTATTGAATATATGTCAAAGCTTATATTAGTGTAACTAATAAATTTAAGATTAATCTAAACTTAAGATTAGTTTTAAGCGTAGGCTTATGATATAATTTCCCATGCTAAGGTGCCCTAACCTACGTATATGAAAATATATACGTCCCACTGCTGGGCACAGGCCTCCTCTAATTTCTGAGAGGGTTTCAAGGCAAGGAAATATCCGCCACGCTGCCTCAATGGGTGTTGACGAACTTCACATTTCTTCGAAATATATATTTTTTAATTTCTCAGACATGCGCTACCAGCATGCGACGACGCAGCCCGCGCCTTGCCGCCACTTGCGTTTGCCGCGCTTTGTCTCGTCACAGAGCGGCGAAATCACAGTAATATAGGTATTTTTTAAACAGCACCTGTCTAATATTATGAAATATGTAGATAAAACTTAAAACTTACCTTGATAAATGTATACCCTTTTGTTTGTAATATTTTTTAGACCTCTCTTCAATCGTTTCTGCTTATTCCCCATGTTTTACAAACTAAACTTAAACATTAATAAAACTGTACAATTAATATAACTATAAAACACTACTATTAAACAAAAATCAGAAAAAACCTACTCCACTATTAACAAAATTAAATTTTTCAGTAATATTTTACGATTTTTTTTCTTAGTGCTGAGCTCTCGCAACGCGGCGTACGTCCACCTAGCAACACGATGCGCCCCGCAATGAATTCGTGGACGAATGCGGGGGTGATATAGACGCAGTATTTAATCGGGACGCATTTTTAATTTATTATCATAAAAATAATACATATTTCTAAAAAGTAACCAAACCAAATTATTTTATTTTGTATTGTAAAGCAGTAGATATTTTTTTTATATTCCTTTGATAAACAATGAAGGAGTAAAGTGGTTTCATCTCAACGATTTGGAGGTGATTTGGGTATTTTTTTATTTATTATGTGACACCGATAGAAAAATTATGGCTAAACCAAATTACGTATCAGATCATGTAGATTACTAGCTATTTCTTTCATATGTAATTTCTCTGTAAGTGTCGACGAAAAGTTGGTTCATCTGCACGCTTTTTTCAAGCTTTTTGCGAGAGAGCAGCCTTAATGATAAATGCACTTTGTTCATTCATATTCAAAATTTCAAAACTCTTCGACAAAGACAACAAAGACTGAGGAAAAGAAACGACGTTAGACCATCGTTAGACAATGCACGGCCTTCAAGCCACACCTCCGTGCCCGTCGAAGAGCGTGAGGTTTTTTTCGTTACGAAATTTCTGGATTTTCCCGCACTCAAGGCCCGCGATAGAAGCTATGCAATAGCTTAAAAATTTAAATAAAACGTGGAGAATATAGTTTTTTAATTATCTATCCATTAGTGTTATCCTCAAATGATTAGAGTGTTGCGTTTAGCAAGAGATGCATGTAATCAAGAATTTTAGTCATTTTTTAAAAGTTGATTTTAAATGTATTTATAGCACATAAAAATAAATTAGAACATGGAATGCGATGATAAGATATCGAACATTAATAATGTACTGTTAGATGTAGTTTATTTTTCATAACTAATGAGATAATAGAGTCTGAAAAACGAACTTTCGCAACATTTTGGTCAGGGATTCACCTTAAGCAAGAAATACAATGACAATGCCTTGTTACATATTGTATAAAGGACCTTGTAAGACAAAAGCGCCGATAAAAGCCGATTTATCGACGCGTTCTTTTTAAATATTTATTGTATTTTTTTATTTACCTTTTTATAATTGATTATTTACTATTCTTATAATTTCCCCCTTATTTTTTAGAATATAACATATTTATCGTAACAGAGAAAAATACTAACGTTTTAAAATGTCTCAGTCCTCAGAAGTAACATCACAATTGTAGCTGGTAACGCCAGTTAACAATCTACTTTATCAACATTACATTACATATCGCATTGAGTTCGTCCTAAGTTATATCTACTTTATCAACATGACTAGTGCATATTTTTTGTTTCCTTCCTTCCTTCCCTTTCCTACCGCACGCGCTGCCGCCGAGGTGAAAAAGAGGATCTCGGCGCGCGTCATTATACTAAGTGATATTACGCCATCCGCAACGCACGGCCACCCGTCGCGTCTTATGTACATTAACCGCAAACCGCGCAGGATGAACATTGAGTTCTCCTGTTTATGTTTAATATTCAACGCATCAGACATTGTGTCTTTGTAACTCATAAAAGTGTGAGACGCCCCCGTAAGGGCAAAGGTGGAGAGTGTGGGACTGCACGAGACTGTTCCGAGAGTGCGTGTGCGCCGAACCACGTGGCGAGCTAGCTGTATAGCAGACACTCCAGGAGGAAGGCGCGGCAGCCCTCATCAGGTCAGTGCGTGCTATCCCACCTATTTATTTTCCCCTTTGCCGTATGCACCAAAATTACAGTCCACTAAATCTTTATCGAAGATACCTTAAGTTGCTGGCGTCTCCATTTTTTAATGGTCACTTCTCGCTGGATTGACCTTGACTTTCCGCCCTTATTAGATCGTTATCGTAATAAGCGTTTATATAATTAATTATTTATATTTTAATCCGACTTCGGATTAACCCCGCCCTTATTAGAGCACTAGAATAGGTCCTAATAGGTGACATTCATAGTAATTTTAAAACTATATTCATAGAATGAATAAGCATATAATTATCTATATAAATTATTTGTTGTATGTTCACATCACGTCATCAACTTTTAACTACATCTATAGATTATACTGTTAAATTACATTTATTATTTGCACATATATTTAAGCATTATATTCGTTATAAATAACTTCATAATTATTATAAAAGTTAACAATTAAAGTTCATCGTTAACAAAACTAATATTTAATAATTCAACCGCGTAGCGAGGTCGCTTACAGACTACCCTCTTATAATTATATTATTTTACGCCGCATAACTTAAGTTGTAATGCCGCCTAAAAAACAAATAGCATCGAGTAATAGCGATTCCTCGGATAATGAGGGCACACCTGATGCTGAGTTAGTTTTATTGTTAGCTAAACGAGATGCTTTATTTGAAATAGTGCAAAAAATATATGATATGTCCTCGGACATCCACATAAACACTTCCACGATGGAGCGTTTTCTTGATGGAAGTTCTAATATTAATGCTTTACGTATTGAGTTTAAACAGGTCTTAGATAATTATAATTCACATTTATTAAAAATAAACCCTATTGCTAAACCTGATTATAACAGCCTCATTGCGTTTGAGTCTCTTTGCGGTAGAATAAATAGGCTTTATTTACAATATTCGCAATCTAATTCACAAAGTACTAGTACACCATCTAAAGCCAGATTCTCACTTCCGCCTATCGAACTTATGCCATTTTCGGGTGACATTCGCTCATGGCCTTTATTTTATGCTAGCTTTAAATCAACCGTCCATGACAACACATCGCTTACCGACGCTGAAAAGTTATACTATTTGCTAGGTAAACTAACGGGCAAAGCCCTATCTGTATGCTCAGGTATAACTCCTTGCGCTGAAAATTATAAAATTTTATTGCAAGCACTCGTTGACAAATATGAAGACCGGCGTATGCTAGCATCTACATATATTAATCAGATGTTCGAATTTAAGCCATTGCAATCGGCCACCGCAAATAATTTTGATTTATTTACTGATAACTTTATAAGTGCAGTGCGCGCTTTACAAAACTTAAAGTTAGATAATCTCGCGGACTTAATTGTTCTTCATATCGCGCTTAAGAAGCTGGACCCGGATACCATTCGCTCTTTCGAATATAGTCATAACTCGATGGTACCTACCTTTGATGATTTAGTAAATTTTATTAAGACCCGCTCCAAAGTTTTGCAACGCACCGATTCTAGTACAAATTCTAATAGCGCACCAAACAATCGACGAGGTAACGGTAATAATCGTCGCTGTAATAATACTTCGTCGCCGAAGTATCAGGCGTTCGTAAGCACGACGACTAGTTGCTCAAAGTGTCTGTGCGATAATATTGTGCATCAACACCTATTTAAGTGTGCAGACTTTAATAAAATGACGCCGCAGGAACGATTTAAATGCGTAAAGAGTAACAATGCATGTGTGAATTGTCTCAGTTTAAGTCATCGAGTGTCTAGTTGCTCTTCAAATTATAGTTGTCGAGTTTGTAAATTTAAACATCACACATTGTTGCACTTACACCGCAGAAGCGATAATGCTTCCCCTGCGCTGGTGCGTTCTCCACCGCCTCAGCCAGTTACACTGAAGTCTACAACCCCCGCGCCCGCATACTCGCCACCCCTCACCGCAGGTGCGCGTTCAGACGTCGCGCTGTGTACTTCGTTCAAGAATGTTTCTCAACGTTCACCGCCTCCCGCGCGCGCAAGTCGTTCGCAGAGAACTGTTTTATTATCAACCGCTCAAGTATTTGCTTACGATGCTAAGGGAGAGAAACAAATTATTCGTATATTATTAGACTCCGCGGCTCAAAGCCATTTTATGACTAAAGAGTGCTGTCATCGTTTAGGCGTTCAACAACACGATACCGAATGTACTGTAGTAAAGGGATTCGTTGGAGTTGAAAAAATTGTAAAATCGAAATCGATTGATATTAAAATTTTCTCACGATTCGACTCGAATATTAACTTCAATATTTCAACGCTAGTTGTTGATCAAATCACCGACCTTTTGCCCACCGCTGTGGTAGACACATCTGTCTTATCACACTTCCATGGCATAAGACTCGCTGATGAATGTTATAGCATGCCTAATAAAATTGATGTTTTGATAGGCGCATCCCTTTTCCCGCACTTACTATGTCCGGACGTAATTTATTCGTCTAACGACTTGTCCGGGCCCTCGGCTTTGAGTACGGTATTTGGTTACGTTATTATGGGCTCAGTGCCGACACTTCAGGTAAATCATTCTTTAACGTGCTGCTCAGTTCTAGAGTCTCCTATCGTTGACAAATTAGTGCAACGATTTTGGGAGCTTGAACAGCCACCCTCCGCACCGCCCATTCAGTGTCCTTCAGACATTGAATGTGAAGAGTTTTATAAATCTACGACATCCCGCGACCCTTTTACTGGTAGATATATTGTTGGCCTGCCATTTAAAGATGACGTTTACTCTCTCGGAGATTCTTATGAAACCTCTCGACGACGATTCATGTGCTTGGAGAGGAAACTTCACGCCTCGCCTACATTAAGGTTAGCATATGATGACGTCATAAAGGAATACTTAGCTAAAAATTATATATCCCCCGCACCGCCGTATGACTCTCATGAACCCGCTCCAATATATGTCATACCGCATCATGGAGTCTTACGCGAAGATAAAAAGTCAACGCGTCTGCGCATCGTCCTGGATGCTAGCAGTAAGACTAGCACTGGGCGATCATTAAATGATATTCTGCATTCAGGACCAAATTTGCAAGGCGACTTGTTCAATATAATTTTAACTTTCCGCTTACATCCAATCGCTATGACAGCCGACTGTCGCCAACAATTTCTGCAAATAGTTGTTCGCGATTCTGATCGTCGTTACCAATGCTTCCTATACCGCTTCCGTCCACAAGACCCACTTGTGTTATACCACTTCAATCGCGTGTGCTTCGGTTTAACTTCGAGTCCATACCATGCATTGCGCACGGTAAGACAGCTCATTGATGACGACGGCGCAAAGTATCCGCTTGCGAGTCGTATCGCATTTACTTCGCTATATATGGACGACATCGCGTTCTCTATGCCCAGTGAATCCGAGGCCAGTGAGACCTCTCGGCAGCTGATAGACTTATTCAAGGGTGCCCAATGGGACCTGATAAAATGGCATAGCAACCGTCGATCTGTTTTAGATGACCTCCCTACTTCCCATAAAATTACAGGAGAAGTAGAGTTCGATAAATCAATGCCACATAAAATACTAGGCTTGCATTGGTCTACCGATAGTGACGCCTTTTATTTTAAGATATCTGTTCCCGCTGATGTGACGTGCACTAAGCGCGCCATCTTATCTACTGTCGCTCGCCTGTGGGACATAATGGGTTTCGTTGCTCCCACAGTCGCGTACGCCAAATTGTTAATAAAGCGGCTTTGGCAACTTAATTTAGATTGGGACGACATACCACCACCGCCAATTATTAAGATGTGGAGGCAATTCTGTGCTGAATTACCAGCTCTTAATGATTTACGTATCCCGCGACATGTTGGTGTATCCAAAAACTGTACTGCGTCACTCCTGGGGTTTTCCGACGCCAGCGAGCGCGCATACGGTGCCGTAGTCTACATACATGTAAAGAGCGTCAATGGTAACACCGTCCAGTTGATTTGTGCAAAGACTAAAGTCGCACCGACGAAACCACTATCTATTGCACGCCTTGAGCTTTGTGGAGCGGTTTTACTCTCAAAATTGCTTCGCAGAGTACTCGACAATTATTCTCTTGACCTTGCAATATCAGTCTATGCCTTTGTAGATTCAAAAGTAGCTCTGTACTGGATAAAGAGTTCGCCACACAAGTGGCAGACCTTTGTTGCAAACCGCGTTGTTCAGATTACCGACAATATTCGCGCTGATAACTTTTATCATGTCGCAGGTACTGAGAATCCCGCTGACATACTTTCACGTGGCGTTACGCCAAATAAATTAGTTTCAAACCCCCTGTGGCTCCATGGGCCTCAGTGGACTTCGTTAGATCCATCTCAATGGCCTCTTCGTACTTTAGACAATGAGGTTATTGCAAATATGCCCGAGAAGAAGATTTTGTCGCACACTGTGTGCACATCCGTCTGTAATTCTGCGATTTATGAGCTCGCACTCCGCATCTCTTCTTGGAGTAAACTTCTACGTATAATTGCGTACGTGTGTAAGTTTGCTAAATTATTGCCCCGCCGCAACACTACTGTAGTGACTGCTGATGATCTCAGTTTCTCTGAGGTTATAATCCTCCGCGCCCTGCAAAAACAGCATTTTGCAGTGGAATATTTAAATATTGAAGGTAACAAACCTTGCTCGCCCGCTTTCAATCGTTTAAGGCCTTTTATTGAGAATGGTTTAATCCGCATTGGTGGTCGTCTTTCGAACTCCGCATTAGATTACACGCAAAAACATCCAATTATACTCCCGCGCAGTGATCATGTAGTGAACATGATCATTGACTATTATCATATTAAAAATTTACACGCTGGGCCTGAATTGTTATTGTCATTGCTCCGTCAAAAATTTTGGATACTTTCCGCACGCCGCACTGTGAGAAGCAGAGTCTACAAATGTAATATATGTTACCGGCTTAGACCCCGTCCAACTTACCCTTTGATGGCTGATCTTCCCCATAGTCGTGTAAGACAAGCTATTAAGGCATTTACACACACGGGCTGCGATTATGCCGGTCCTATCGCATACACTCCTGTACGTCGTCGTGGTGTACGCAGCGAGAAGGCGTACTTATGTGTTTTCACATGCCTCACGACTCGAGCTGTACATATAGAAATCGCTACAGATCTTAGTAGTTCTAGTTTCCTCGCTGCGCTTAAACGTTTCCTCTCTAGACGAGGGCCGATTCAGTTTTTATATTCGGATAATGGGACGAATTTTAAAGGTGCCGCTTCGTATCTTCGCGATCTCTATAAATTTCTAAACGTTGAATACCGCCCAAAGCTTGAGCAAGAGTGTGCTGAGAATCGTATAACATGGAAGTTCATCTGTCCCAACTCTCCTCATTTTGGAGGCGCCTGGGAGAGTATGATCAAAGTCGTAAAAACGCATCTGTTCCGAGTTATCGGACATCAGTTACTTTCATACGAAGAGCTTAATACTGTTCTTGCGCAAATTGAGTGCTTGCTAAACTCGCGGCCCTTGACAGTATTAAGTTCTGATCCTGCAGAGCCTTCAGCTCTTACTCCGAGTCATTTTTTGAATACCGCACCTTTATTGTCATTACCCGCACCCAAAGTCAAATCTGACTCTACCAGTCTGTTATACAGGCATTCTTTACTGGATAAATTAGTTCAGTCGTTTTGGGACCGGTGGAGGACGGAATACCTTCACGGATTACAAGTTCGTCAGAAGTGGAACACCCCGTCTACGGCTATCGTACCAGGCATGGTTGTAATTGTGATAAATGATAATGAACCGCCCCTTGCTTGGCCATTAGCGATTGTCGAGTCTGTTCATCCTTCGAAGGATGGCGTAGTTCGAGTAGTGACCGTGAGAACTACTAAGGGAACATATCTCCGTCCTGTTGCTCGTATTTGCCCTCTCCCAAGACAATAAATCACGATTATTTTGATTATAATTATTTATCTAAGTTAGGAATTAAGTTTATATTTATATATATTAAAAAAAGTATTAAACCGCAATATTATATTTATGTATACATTTTCTCGCTTACCAAGTAAGGTTAGTAGATGAGACATGCGCATTGAGCGCATCCTCTCACTTTATATACCGCTTATTTATTTGTTTTCCTTTTACTTTTTATATTACGGTTGTCTTTTAAAGGTGACCCTTTAAGGGCGGGAGGAAATGGTAACGCCAGTTAACAATCTACTTTATCAACATTACATTACATATCGCATTGAGTTCGTCCTAAGTTATATCTACTTTATCAACATGACTAGTGCATATTTTTTGTTTCCTTCCTTCCTTCCCTTTCCTACCGCACGCGCTGCCGCCGAGGTGAAAAAGAGGATCTCGGCGCGCGTCATTATACTAAGTGATATTACGCCATCCGCAACGCACGGCCACCCGTCGCGTCTTATGTACATTAACCGCAAACCGCGCAGGATGAACATTGAGTTCTCCTGTTTATGTTTAATATTCACCGCATCAGACATTGTGTCTTTGTAACTCATAAAAGTGTGAGACGCCCCCGTAAGGGCAAAGGTGGAGAGTGTGGGACTGCACGAGACTGTTCCGAGAGTGCGTGTGCGCCGAACCACGTCGCGAGCTAGCTGTATAGCAGACACTCCAGGAGGAAGGCGCGGCAGCCCTCATCAGGTCAGTGCGTGCTATCCCACCTATTTATTTTCCCCTTTGCCGTATGCACCAAAATTACAGTCCACTAAATCTTTATCGAAGATACCTTAGCTGTGGGACGTAATTAGGCTGTAACTTTACTTTCTTGTTTTTAACCTAGACAGCCAGTCATCCTGAGTGTGATAGGCTACACACGTATTAGTTATTATGTATATAATTAATTAATTTAGTTTCTTTTGTTGTCTATTTAGATATTTCGTAATTATTTAGTATATTCATAATCTAACCCAGATTATGAGTGTTGTTAAATCTGGTTGTACTTTTAACTAAAATACCAATTAATTATTACTTTGACTTAAGTAACTCTCTTTTCAAACTGTTTAAATTTATAAGGTTTTGCAGGTTTTTACCAAATTATTTTTATATTCTTTTGTTGTTTCTGGTTTTGGTTTATTTATGTTATTACCTCACTTTAAGATTTATTCAGTAATACTAGCGAAAATAGCGTTGGTAAACACTACATACAGTGTTTACCTTTAAATAATTTTACATACCCTGTGCATGTAATGCAAATACATTAAAAATGTATGTAACCTAAATAATGTAAAATCGCTGGTAGACCCAATAAATGAATAAAGTTAATCACAAAATTTTGCAATACACCCGCGATTGCTATACCATTGCAGATATTAATGGGCGGAGGCGGTCACTTTTATCATCACAAGCGAGCCACACTAGGAATGAGAGGCAAAATCGTTCAATCTGTCAAAAGCAAATTAAGAGAATTCATTTTCCAAGACGAATTTTATGAATATTATCGACAATTCATACACTTAAAAAAATTCTCACACTTTATCTATTTCTGGGAGCTTAGTGGGGTATATATGAGAATATATCACATACAAAATACGTTATAAGTAGTGAAATAAACGCAATAAAATCCGTAAATTTAGTTTCATTCAGTGTGTAGTGTTCGCGTAAATTTAAGAAATCATTACGTTATCTGCCTGTCTAGCTAAATTATTAATAATCAGGCTCATTCAAGTTACAATTCATGTCAAAATTCAATCCTTAAATGGGTACAGTAAAATACAATGACAGATTCAAAGTCTGTTTCTATATGACTTTTAAAAACTTAGTTAAAAGTGTTTCGTTAGATAAAATATGAAAAATTGTTAAAATAACTTAAAGCGTATTTTTAATATATTATAAGAAAACAGCCTCCATTTCTCAGTACTGTTAAAAGAAATTTAATTAATTAACTTCAACGCTGTACCAGTTGCTGACATAACATTGCCCAAACTTTATTACACAATTTTCTTTTAAAGGTAATTAATTAGCTTTTGTTACGTACTGAAGAGATACTAATGATCTATAAAGTTATATTTATTTATAAATTACCGGAACTTTGCTTTAGGCGGATACTATGTAGACTCATATTAGTAATATGAAAAACAAACATAAAAAAATATCAAATTTTAACGACCAAAATCAATGTCAAACATCTAAGTCAACGTCAGAAGTAAATGTAGTGATTGTATTGTATTCTCTTTGGTCAGAACTAAACGCAACCGTTGACCACAAACACAGATTATAGATTAAACGTGGTATATAATCTGTCAAAACAAACAATTTGAATGATGCAACGATTAGAGTATTATCGAAATAAAAAACGTCTGCAGTCTGTGATCACATATATAATATAGGATCACGTATATATAATATAGGATCACGTATATATAGGATGGGCCTCGTCGCTACATCAGATTTGACAGATCACCAATCCTTGAGAAAGAACAACGATTTCTTCCTAGGATGATTTGCGAAGCTACTGAAGTCAAAACATATCCAAATTTTAACAGAGAAGATGGCTGGATGCTACCCTCTGCTTGGGGTTCTATAATTAATAAAATTAAATCCCAACCCAAGTATACAGATACTTGCAAGACTTCAAGATACTATACGTTCATACTGCGTAAATCGATACAAAAATTAATAATTTTAATCTGGAGGTAGCCTTGGTTAAGTATGACATTGGGACGTTTAATAACTCAGTCCTCCGTGACCATGGTTGTAAAGTGCTCGAAACGTGGGAAATATAAAATAAGTCAATATAGCGGTAAAATCCGTAAAAACTAACTTTATTTAAATGTGTAGTGTTCGAGTAAATATAAGAAATCAAACAAAGTTTGTCTCTTAAATAATATTTAAAAAACCTTTGATGATAATAAGCGATCAGGCTAACAAATACGGAGATTTCGGTACAATTCCAGTGACACCGAAACCAAGGAAAAACCACGCTCAACTTATTGCAAGACACGCACTCACGTAATATTAACGTCACCGTTACAGCCACACAACTTGGTTTGGTACAAATAAGACAAACTCCACTGCAGAACTTAGATCTCCCGTTGATTGATTTATAAGGGGGACATTTGCCATAGTTGCCACGCTCGGCAGACGTTTGACAACAATCCAACAGTCCTACAAATAATTGTTCCGAGTCTGGATGTCTGTCCTTGTGAAATTTACGTTTTTAAACAACCACGATACAGCAGCAAAATTCTAGTGTGGGGTAACGTTTTTAAAATTGAATAATAATGAAATAAAAATGCAACTAAAGTGGGAACATAAAGGAAATGAAAGTCACTTTATAAATGCGTTCTTTTTTTTCGTTTTGAAAATATTTTGTAAATATATTTTCTAGAATAGGGTGACAAACGCGCACACATACCTGATGATTAGTGGATGCTGCTGCTAGTGGTACGGATGGTCCATATCACTCACGGGATATGTCATGCGTTCCATCTAAGTACTCAGTAGTGACAAAGCATCTGCACCTTGGTACTTAAACCAATGAAAAATTTAATGTATCTGACAAAAACTCCACTACTTGACACTGGCCTTTTCCGTTAGGCGTAATTTGATTTAATGGTTACGCTTGGCAAGCATAGACTCGCCTCAAGATCTTTCTGTCCTTTTGCCTAATCGCTTCTTACGGCACTCACGGGACGAAAAGGGGTGATGGATTCTACACTGCCAGGAAACCATAAAAATAAATACTCTTTAAGATTAGGTTAATTTTCTTCCTTATCGGTTGTCAGTTCTGCGAGATATATGGCTGATGAATTTACACTTCAGCATACAGATCCACTTGGCTATGTCAGTTACTCATGCTTTGACGTCTAGCTTTCTACATGTGACATAATTTTCATATTTGTTTCAGTAATTTCTTAGATCCCTACAAGCGAAACAGAATTTTTATTACAATACCTTAATAAATTGTATACGTAAATTTATATTTTATGGTTTTTATGATTTATATTTTATGGTTTAACCATTTACTAAAAATATTAAGAATAAATCGGGCCTTTCCTCCCCCAGTACATCTATTTCAAAATATCATTAGCAGGAAGGTTAAATAAAATAATGTATAAATCAGAAGAATAAGTTCAATATAAAGCAGATATAACTTTCACATATATGTTTTTGTTTTAACAATAAAATAATATAATGTTAAAGTTAAAGCTACAGCCTACATACGTCCCACTGCTGGGCACAGGCCGGTCATTTCTGAGAGAGTTTTAGGACAAGGAAGAGTCCGGCGCGCTGCCCCAATGCGTGTTGGCGAAATTGACATGTCTTCAAAATATTTTTTTTCTTATTTCTCAGACATGCAGATTTTCTCACAATGTTTTACTTCACCGCCGAGCACGTAGTAAATGAGCACTTAAAATTGCAATTAGCAATGTCATTGGTGTCATTTTTTTTCAATTAGAAAGAGTTTGAACATGACGGATGTAAAGTAAATAAAGTAAAAGATTTCCTAAATTATATTTTCCATCAACTATCCCAAATCGTTCCGTGGGTGTCGCAAGTAAGAGAACGACAGAGGTAAACTGAAACTGGAGATGGGCAGCAGTACCTTGCTGAAAACAATTCAAAATTACAAACATTTGCGGTTGCCGACGCGCCTGCTAAGCGTGGCAGTTTTGGCAAATGTGAGACAATCTAAAGAGGGGGTCTGAGTTTAGCAATTACATTTTTAAAATTAATTCTATAAGTAAATATTTTCATCGCAGAACTGATAACGTAACTTCAACATAACCCAACTTTCCTTCAACACAATATTCAACATGCACATACCAAGTATCTATCAAGTATAAGCGACAGATGTAGTGAAGTAGGTCGGGCACTAAACACCATATAAACACGAACGAACTGCTCATAAAGAGTAAATTTCCTGTATTTTATGACGCAGGCCTGCCCTTGCAACGGTAACTAATATTTCTACGGGTCTCGTGTGCTACATACTTTTGACGTGTTGTTCGTGTAACTGTAATAAACGTTTCGTTTTTTATTACTTACTTTTTTAAATGGGTTTGATTGCCACGTTGGTCTAGTAGTGGCAAAGGCGGTTGCGGATCATTCCGAGGGTTCGAATCCCTGATCGGACAAAAGTTAGTTATTTGGTTTTTCTGTCCAGAAATTCCCAGGAGCAGCCTGGAGTCAGGAAGTTAGCAGTGTTTTTACGTCCGCGCCTCGGAAATCACGTAAAACCGTAGGTACTGCGATTGGCCTCTATCTGGTCGTTTTGTTTCGGACTACCGTCCAACCGTACGAGGGCACTGAAATTTTCGGGAATCAAGGAAGTGACACAACATTACTATTTAAAAATGTATTTATTGCTTTTCGAAGTATTCTCCGCGAAATTTGACACATTTTTCCATACGATGGAACCAATAATTGAAGCAACCATTCCATTCGGAAGCTGGGGTCTCCAAAATGTCAGTTTTACAGGCGTCCACAGCTTCTTCAGGTGATGAAAATCTCTGTCCACGCAATTTATTCTTTATTTTAGGGAAAGTATAGAAATCATTAGGGCTTAGGTCGGGGCTGTACGGCGGATGGTCTAATAATTCTATGTTTTCTTGCTCTAAAAACTCTTTTGTTCTGTGTGCGGTGTGAGAACTCGCATTGTCGTGATGGAGGATGATGCGGCGGTTGCAGTTCTCTTTACGGAGTTCAGAAACAACCTGTGGCAAACAAATACTAGCATACCATTCTGCATTAACCGTTCTTTGTCTCTTAAGAAGAACAGTCGTAACATGGCCGCTTTTGGAGACAAACGTGGCCACCATTTTTTTTGCAACACTCCGTGAACGAACAATTTTTGTTGGCTTTAACTCATTTTCGAACACCCAAACTCGTGACTAGTTTTTTGTTTCAGGTCAGGTTCGTATGCAAATATCCGGGATTCGTCACCTAATACGATGTTGTATACAGAATTTGAGGATCCTGCGTGGAATCTTTCGAGAGTTCTGACGCACCAAGTAACGCGAGCCGCTTTTTGCACTTCACAGAGCGAATGCGGTATCCATCGGGAAAACAACTTTTTTACACCTAATTGATCATGCAAGATTATTTGTATTTGACTCATGCCAATGTCTAAAGTTGCCTGAATTTCGCGGTATGTCACATGTCGATCTTCCTCAAACAGCTTACACACAGCATCAACGTTTTCTTAGGTGACTGCACTTTTAAGACGACCTTGACGGGGATCATCACAGAGCTTGACACGTCCACGTTGAAATTCAGCAAACAAGCGATAAATTGTGGTTTTGGACGGGTTTCATCACTAAATGCAGAAATCATCCGGTCAACACACTGTTTTTGTGTTAAACTACTTCGAAAGTCATAATGAATCATCGCTCTTTAATTTTCTCGAGTCAATTCCACTTTCTTAACGACTAAACAAGTTTGACAAAACCTTGTGACAAGACCGAGAATCATATTTAAATAAATAAATGGTATTCGATTTTTAAAACCGAGGAGTTTTCTGTTAAAAAGATTATAATATGACAGCAACAGTGGAAATATTCCATTCCCGATACTTTTAGTGCAGCCTAGTACAATGAGAGCGAGGGAATAGAGAGTGCACCTGTACTTGCGCTGGGTATTATAATCTTATTCTATACAGGACAATATTATTATTATATAGGCCCGATATTACAATCTTCAGATAATAATTATCCATTAAAAAAAAACTTAAACCTGATCGAATATAAAAGTAAAACAATTGAACAATTATATTGATGCATTATTGTATTATAGGGTATGAATAAATTTTCATTGATAATTGTAAAATCGGCCTTTAATCTTATTTTATACCCAAATATCACCGTTATGAGGAAATCTACGCTGATTCCTCTGTTCTGTAGCGGACTTTGAATTTTTTTTTCATAGAATAAGCTATGTTGTAGCTGCAGCATGAATGGTTCGGCTCAATCGAGAAAGGACTGCGCTCTTACACATTACTATCGTGAAGTAGCAGTGTAATGCCGCTATGTGTCGTGAGGTGAGCGAAGAGAACCGGAGACCCATTTCTATTAGAAACGAGGCATTCCGTCTTAGTCTTCAGGTATGACAACGCATCTGCATTTTGATTTGTAGATTGATGTGATTGAGGATTGTAGATGTATATGGACCACAGCAAGCACTTAGCATCAGGTGGAATGTGTGCTCGTTTGTCATCCTTATTTCTATATATATATATATATATATATATATATATATATATATATATATATATATATATATATATATATATATATATATATATATATATATATATATATTAAAACCCTACTAGGTTTTATCCTGCACGCGTTTTAGATCTTTTATCAAGTTAAATTGACAGTTGCGAAGTAGGTCGAGTTCTAAGCACCACGTAGAATACAAACAACAACTACACAGCCCGAATAGACGGCTCATGCCAAGGCAAACACTTTCTGTCAACACGTTAGACAAATACGTCTTACTTCAGAAAACGATCGCACGATCTACTTTAGTAGCGACCACTTCTCTGACCCGTAAACATCTTGCAAGTGACTCGTGAATTTTCGACAAAATAAAATACAACAGACGCGCAACACGGTTCCCTGTACAATAAAATAGTGTGAAAATAGTAGCCAAATGTGTAATTCCAAAAAAATGACATTACTTTTCATAGATAAGTGAATTTTATTTTCCAAATTCATTTATTAAAATTAAATCAGAGGTTAACCTATATTTGTCACAAGCAACTCGCGTTGATTTATTCGGACATCTTCGGATATTTTCTGACTATGAATCCCTTTCTTTTCAATTCAGTTCATTGTTGCTATACTTTTCTTTAATTACCGGCACGTAACTAGTGCTGTACCAGTTAAACTATAATATTGGTACAAGTAAATATTATGAATGTTATCGTGAATGTTTTAGAGACTTATACTATAAGCGACATAGGTGTAAGCTGAATTTTTTTAATGAAGGTACGTTAATCCATATTTGAATTAATTGATTTAATAATTAAATCAAATTATTCAAAACTTCTTAAAAAAATTCATAATAAAATTGATATAATTTTAAATAGACGGCACTCCGCTTTCTTTATTGCTAAGACGCCATGTCAAGACAAGTGGAAGAAACGGAAGTGAACTTGACAGTTTAAATAACTGTTGTTATTTTATTTATAATAGTATTATAATATTATATCAATAATGTAAAGAAAGCTTGTTTTAATAGAAAATATTCTTTAAAAGAAAAAATATAGGTACATTACTAAATACGATACCTACTGAAATAAAACTTCTTTTGTTTTTTTTTTATTTTGTACTAATTTAAAGAAGAATATAATTCTGGTACTGATAAAGTAAACTTGGTACCAAATTAGTTAAAGTTCCCATCACTATTTGCTTAGTAGCAAGTGTCGCAACCTTGATTTTAACCAATTAGCGTGCATTACAAACCGCCCCCCCCCTCCCCCTACCGCATACCTCAGTTTTTTGACAGACAAGTTTGGATGCAGAAGTAAATACATTAGGCGTCTATTCGGTCTGTGTAGTCGTTGGATACAACGAACTGATCATAAAGAGTATATTGAGCGTATTTTACGAGTACTGCTTTTGCGTCGTTATATATAGGCTAGGCGTTATGGCCCAGCTTTTAAAGTTCAGCAGAGACTAACCATTTTTGTAATAAATGGTATGTATGTAGAATAAAAATATCAGTAAAGTAAAGTTAGTATAGTTACTATACCGTGTAAAGGCGGTGTATGAATATCAATTACCCCAAAATGTCCCGTGGTACTCACGGGAGAAATTTTACTAAGAGGCGACGGAGGGAAACTGAAAAAGACGATGGGCAGGAGCGTCTTCCTAAACACAAATGAAATTAATAAAAAAACTGTGGTTTCCAACCCGCGTGCGGAGCGTGGCAACTATGGCAATAATAATAATAATAATAATAATAATAGTTTTTAAGGTGCTGGAGAGCCATTCTAATCTCGCTTAGACTGACGTCCGGGATATCATCGGAATAGTGTCGGATAAGACTAGCTCTTGGATCGTTACTCACACTTGCGTGTGGCTCCAACGATGATGTGTACAGCTGCCCATAGAACCTCTCAATTTCACTCAAAATCTCAGGTGTCCCGGAAACGATGTTGCCACACTCAGTCTTCAGCTTTGACAGTTGGCTCTTTCTGGCAGACAGATCTCTGGCAAAGACTTTGGAGCCCTGATTCCGCTCGATCGCTTCTTTAATACGAGAAGTATTAAAGTTGCGTAAGTCTCGCCGCATGCATTTGGAGATCTGTCTGTTCAGTTGCCTGTATGCTGTCAAATCTGTTGACGATTGCAGCCTCATCTCCCGTCTAACAGCCATGAGATTAAGAGTGTGATCGGAGAGTTTTTGTGTTCTTCTGCGGCGGGTCTTGCAGAACTTAGCTCCGACCGCATGGACAGTTTCCACGAGCTTGTCGTTCATATCGTCCACTGCATTGCAATCTTCTAGGCACTGTGCCTTTCGTAGACACAGTAGCCTCCCTCCACTGGCTACGCTTTGGTGATCTCTTCGGGGAAACCGAGGGTTTTGTCTGTGCAATACAGGATCAGGTTATTAAGACCAACAACTATCGGAGATACATCCTAAAGGATGGCACCGTGGACATCTGTCGAGCTTGTCGCCATCCCGGTGAGTCACTTAGGCATGTTATCTCCGGTTGTTCGGCGCTTTCTAACTCTGAGTACTTGCACAGGCACAACCTAGTAGCCAGAATTCTTCACCAGGAGCTCGCTCTGAAATACGGTCTCGTTGATCGGAAATTGCCGTATTACAAGTACTTGCCGGAAGCCGTGCTCGAAAATGATCGCGCCAGGCTCTATTGGGACCGAGCCATCATCACAGACAGGACTATTCTTGCGAATAAGCCTGATATTGTGCTGATGGACCGGGCACAGTCAAGGATATTTTTGGTCGACATTACCATTCCGTATGACGAGAACCTCGTGAAAGCCGAAACAGACAAGCAAACAAAATATCTGTACCTGGCTCACGAGGTGACCGACATGTGGGGTGGTCTGCCGACTGAAATTATTCCTGTAGTCGTCTCTGCAAACGGGCTAATCCCAGTCAGCCTCTCGGGTCATCTGAGGCGACTGGGACTACGTGGCGGACCGCTCCGGGCTCAAATGCAGAAGGCGGTGCTCATCGATACCGCCCGCATCGTCCGCCGGTTTCTTTCCCTTTCCCCCTAACCCTCGGCCGTTTGGTCTCCCCTGCCGAGGGCTTCCATCTGGTTGGGCTTTAATTTATTTATGTATTTTTATATTTATTTTATGTTATTGATATTTATGTATATTTATCTTTTCACTTTCATTTATAATTATATATTTATAGAACCCAACAAGATGAGAAAGCTATATAGATACCCCATAATAATAATAATAATAATAATAATAATAATATAAACAAAGTATATATTGTACCGCTGGTTCTCTCCAGTACTGGTGTGATCCCGAAATGTTTGTCTCTCTCCCTTAAACGATTAGATCTTCCTGAAAATAGTTATATTACCATGCAAAAAGCAGCCATCCTCAACACGTGCCGTATAGTCCGAAAATTTTTGCAAGAAGACATCTCGGATTTTGATTCCTAAATGGATGCGCACTTGGCTTAGGCCCGTGAACATCTCTTAAAAACCAAGATTTTCCGAAATCTTGAGAAAGAAAAAAAGATATATAAAAATAATAATAATAACACCCTGCATTTGTGGTGGTGGTGGTTATTGGTGCATTTAGGGTGCATGCATCGTCTTTTTGCTGAGCTGGAGCCATCTTTAACCGTCACAGAGCAAAACCTGGCAGACCGAGTTCGGTATATCTTGCGCTCAAATATATTTGATGTCGCCGAACTCGAACGGCTACGACGTGAGGCTGTTCCCTCGTCGGATGAAAATGCTACGGCTGAGGATGCGGCGCGACAAATGTTAGAGCAACCCGCAAACGTGGATGCCGCCGTGAATACCCCAATTGTGGTTGATTCAAACGATGATGGAACAGTCACCCAGGAACTGGAATTAGAGCATATGAGGAGTACATTGGAAGAGGCGATTATGGAAACGCGCAGTACGCCTCTCGAAAAACGACCGCGACTTCCCCGCATAGCCCTAAGCAAGCGGAATCGGGCTGTCGTGAGGGCTCTGAACCCAATGCTGGTGACCTATTTGGAAGCCAGCCGGGACCTTTGCGAGATGGACTCAAGTCTTTTTGGCGCTGCGCTGGCAGTCTGCCGTATCATAGGCGCCAAGGTTTCCACGGCTGGATGCGATACTGGCCATAGTAGCGCTATCCCAGCATGGAGAAGAAGAATTGAGGAACGTATCGCAAAGGCTAGAGCTCTCATCGGCAGACTGATATGCTTCAGATCAGGCAATAACAGGCCAAGAATTGTGCGCACCGTCAGGATGGCGTTTGCTGGGACAAATGTCAGTTTGTCCCAGCCGGATATAACGCAAAAACTGACGGACCGCATAGATGATCTGAAGCAGAGAATCGCTGCTTGGGGAAAGCGGATTCGGCGATATACCGAGAGGTCGACACGGTTCAACCAGAATCGTCTCTTCCAGAGTGATCAGAAGAGGCTCTATGAATCATTGGAGCGACCAATGGTAAGTGGAACGGGACCAGCACCGAATCAGGCCGACACTGTAGCATTCTGGCGCGGCCTGTGGTCAGAGCTCGTAAACCACAGCGAGGGAAAGTTGGATGGAAGTTGTGGCGAGTCAGTGTGCGGGTATTACGCCCATGGACCCCGTTATCATAACGCTGGATGACGTAGCTGAGACGGTCCGTAGGGCCCCGAACTGGAAAAGTCCGGGGCTTGACGGGCTGCATCACTACTGGCTGAAGGGGTTCATGATGTGTCACTCTGTGCTTGCCCGACAGTTTCAAGAGGCTCTCAACCAGAAGTCGCTCCCAAGCCTCTTCACTACTGGGATCACTCATTTGGTTCCTAAAGACCAGGGTACCACAGACCCGAGCAAATATCGCCCCATCACGTGTCTACCGACCATATACAAGACTTCCGTCCATTTTGAGCGCGAGAATCACTCGTCACCCGGACTCAAATCAGGTGATGTCGCGCGCTCAAAATGGATGTCGGGGCGGTGGTCGTGGAACCAAGGAACCACTCCTCATTGACGCGGTCATTGGCAAAGTGGTGAAACGCAACCGTCGGAAATTCTCCGCCGCCTGGATAGACTACAGAAAGGCATTCGACTCGGTGCCCCATACATGGCTAAAGAGAGTCCTCGAGCTGTACAAGATAGACTGTACAGTTAGAGACTTCCTGGAGCAGTGTATGGGGCAGTGGAGTACGATCCTTTGTCATCTGGGCGAGCGGATGATGGCTGCGGAGAACCACATAAGGATAGGAAGGGGTATCTTCCAGGGCGATTGTCTGAGTCCAATCTGGTTCTGCCTCTCTCTGAACCCTCTCAGTACCTTACTGGAGGGCTCCGGGAGGGGATTTCAGCTACGGAAAGGAGGGACAAAAGTGACCCACCTTTTCTATATGGATGACCTCAAGTTATTCGCCTCCAGTCGCTCCCATCTTATGGAATTGCTAAACATCACTTGTGAATTTATCAATTCCATTGGAATGGAGCTGGGGACGGATAAGTGTGCGGTCCTCCATGTTGAAGGGGGAAGGGTTACTAACTCTGAGGGCATAGACTTATCTATGCCCGTCAACTTAAGAACCCTTTCCGAGGCTGAAACATACCGATACCTGGGTATGTCACAAAACATCGGTATCGATGAGACTGGTATGAAACAGGCAGTTTGCGACGTGTTTTATGCACGCTTGACCAAAGTGCTTAACAGGCTTTTGTCCGGTGTGAATAAGGCACACGCATATAACGGTTGGGTCATGCCTGTCCTCATGTATACCTTTGGCATACTCAGGTGGACTCAGACTGAACTTAACGCCCTGGATAGAAAAGTCCGCACTACCATGACGTCCCATAGGATGCATCATCCGAGATCGTCGGTGAGGCTGTACTTGCCGCGGAAGCATGGTGGTCGTGGCTTCTTGAGCGCGCTCACCATGCATAATCGCGAAGTGTGCAGCCTCCGTGATTACTTCCTGGCGAGAGCGGATGATCCATTCTATAAGGACGTCATTTCTTGTGATAAAGGACTTACCCCTCTATCTTTAGCCAACGAGCAATGGCAAGACCCGGCAGTACAGAGCATTTCCGACCGGGAGACCGTATGGAAGGAGAAGGAGCTCCACGGGAGGTTCTACAAGGCTCTACATGAGCCTTTCGTAGACACAGTAGCCTCCCTCCACTGGCTACGCTTGGTGATCTCTTCGGGGAAACCGAGGGTTTTGTCTGTGCAATACAGGATCAGGTTATTAAGACCAACAACTATCGGAGATACATCCTAAAGGATGGCACCGTCGACATCTGTCGAGCTTGTCGCCATCCCGGTGAGTCACTTAGGCATGTCATCTCCGGTTGTTCGGCGCTTTCTAACTCTGAGTACTTGCACAGGCACAACCTAGTAGCCAGAATTCTTCACCAGGAGCTCGCTCTGAAATACGGTCTCGTGTCTCGGAAATTGTCTTATTACAAGTACTTGCCTCTATTGGGACCGGGCCATCATCACAGACAGGACTATTCTTGCGAATAAGCCTGATATTGTGCTGATGGACCGGGCACAGTCAAGGATATTTTTGGTCGACATTACCATTCCGTATGACGAGAACCTCGTGAAAGCCGAAACAGATAAGCAAACAAAATATCTGGACCTGGCTCACGAGGTGACCGACATGTGGGGTGGTCTGCCGACCGAAATTATTCCTGTAGTCGTTTCTGCGAACGGGCTAATCCCAGTCAGCCTCTCGGGTCATCTGAGGCTGCTGGGACTACGTGGCGGACCGCTCCAGGCTCAAATGCAGAAGGCGGTGCTCCTCGATACCGCCCGCATCGTCCGCCGGTTTCTTTCCCTTTGCCCCTAACCCTCGGCCGTTTGGTCTCCCCTGCTGAGGGCCTCCATCTGGTTGGGCTTTTATTTATTTATGTATTTTAA
Source organism: Parnassius smintheus behrii (assembly GCA_036936625.1). Lineage (NCBI taxonomy): Eukaryota > Metazoa > Arthropoda > Insecta > Lepidoptera > Papilionidae > Parnassius > Parnassius smintheus. Next base: position 13,882,866 of record JAUPFT010000031.1, on the reverse strand, counting down.
TATTTATTTTATGTTATTGATATTTATGTATATTTATCTTCTCATCTTCATTTATAATTATGTATTATTAGAACCCAACCAGAAGAGAAAACTATATTGATACCCCACAATAATAATAAAATAATATTCCACAACTATCTCACAACGCCATCTAGTCCCAAGCTAAGCAGAGCTTGTGTTATGGGTACTAGACAACTGATAAACATATTTATGTATTTCTAAATACATAAATATTATAGATAAATTACACCCAGACACAGAACAAATGATCGTGCTCATCACACAAACATTTTTCCTGGGTGGGAATCGAACCCACGACCTCACTAACCACTAGACTAACAGGCCTGTCGATATTATATTATTTATAGAATATTTCTTGTGAGTAGTTACGTTGTACCAGTTCTGGCGCACTGAGTCAGAAGGGGTATAAGTACGATGTTCGTCGACTCACGATCCTCAACCTAAGCCTCAACCGTCATTAGCGCTCCATTGTCCTTATCTACTTATCTATTGTTGATTGACTACCGTCATTATCTATTATTCGTCAGCGTGTGGGTCGGCTTATGCTATTGTATTATACTCCTTTGTTCCTATCTACACTAATCTGACTCATTAATAAAACACATTACCCAACTTTGTTAAAATTTTTATTTATAAAATACAAAATCTTATTACTTATTATCTATAGAATAGGAGCGAAACATCTCATCCACTAAAATGTCGTTGTACAATGTGTTCCCTGTAAATATACTCGTAAAACTATGCATTGAACATCCCTGAAACTTATATAGCAAATACATTAAGCAATATTCGCCACAAACTGAAGTCCACTCATTCTGAATCATATCAACATTCCAGTTCCATCTTTTACAATTTCTTTTAAAAAACTCTAGATGATATCGTACAGGTGCCCGTCCGAATGAATCAAAATATTGACCGACGTCATTCGTATCGATATATAAAGCTACCCAATGTGACCCTGGTTTATCATCTGTATTCAAATTGCATATTATATACGTTGGTACGTGGGTGTACATGGGTAGTTTATTGGCAGCATAAACATTATTTTCTAGAGTGGGGTGAATCTTTTTCAGATGTTGTTGTACATCTAGTGTATCCATAATATTACTGCTATTAGTAGATTATTACAGTACCAATCTACTCAATGACTAATATAGGAGTGATCAATTATAGTGATTTCTAAATATTAAATTGCATTCTTTGTGTTATACAAATCGCATTTGAGTCACCAATACACTGAACAAGACACGACAGGAAGGACGTAGGAATGTAGAGATAAGCAACAGAATGTAAGGTAAGCTTGTTGACGCATAAAGATACTATCAATTCTACTGTCGAAATTCTTTAGATTAGAATTATTACTCACTGGTACTATATAAGACCAAGCAACTGCAGTCATGGAGTTAGTGTATGGTCGTTTGACCGCAGTGGATCTATCAATACTACGTTTGTGTTACTTCAACGCATCAAGGGCCATGGATGTAAGTGTTTATTCTATTGACAAACTTACTTTTCTTTCTGTTATTTTCTTACGTGTGTATGATTTAGTGTTAACAAATTATATTTAAATATTATGTGTGTGTATATGGTTAAGCCGTGGTAGCTCAGATGGTTAGCGCAAAATATAAAATTCACAGTACGCGACCCGGGTTCAATCCCCGCCGGCACCAATTAAATTGTTAATTACAATTTTAAGTGCTGGTTTACCACGTGCTCAGCGGTGAAGGAAAACATCGTGAGGAATGCATGTCTGAGAAAATTTCGAAGGCATGTGAAGTTTGCCAACACGCATTGAGGTATCGCAGCGAACATTTCCTAGCCCTAAAACCCTCTCAGAAATGAGAGGAGGCCTATGTTCAGCAGTGGACTTTAATAGGTTGTAACTTTAGCTTTCTTAACTTTTATGATTAAGTGTTAACAAATTGATATTAACATGATAACTGTGTTGTTGCAGAAATCATTGAGCTTCGATGAAAATACCTATAAACAGTTTTACTACTCGCCACTCTCCCCTCAAGAAGAGAGTGATGACATCGTCATTAATAATAACACATGTGATGGTGGAAAAAGAAAATCGCAATCGATTGATCATTTTTTTGAAACTGAATCAAAAATAAAAAAGAGGAAGCTGTTATCATCAACCGTAGCACGAGCCGCTAGAGATGGTGTATCATACATTTCTACTAATTCTGACGACGGAGACCAAGCGACGCATCTCATCAAAATTGAAATGTACGATATGAAGAAGCTATCCAAGATTCCAACTACTGATCATTGGAAACATGCTTCCACGAGGATTAAATATTACGTAAAGACTAATAAGGATAGCATCTACGACAACACAAACGCCCTCGTATACAATATTACAAAGACAATAGCAGAAAGTGAAAAAGTTAAAAAATACTTTTTTAACAATGACAGTCATTAGCTGATCATTAGTGAATGTGATTCCGTTTACTTAAATTACAGGAAGACAAGAGCAGAAGAAAGAGATGAGAGTGGCATACGTGTACAGAACACATCATTGAAGAACAAAACTACAACACTGAGTGGAGATGAAAACGAGAAGAATATGCAGTACTCAAGAGCTGAATATCCATTCTTCAGTTCAAAATCTAGCCGGTTGCTCAGTTTCGAAAACTGGCCTCTCGTTATGCGACAGAAACCTGAAGATCTTGCAGAAGCCGGTTTCTTTTATACTGGCCATGCAGACAGGACCAAGTGTTTCCATTGTGGTGGTGGCTTAAAAGATTGGGAAGATGATGATGATCCTTGGCAGCAGCATGTTCAGTGGTTTAGTCAGTGTGCTTATGTAAAATTTAAACTCGAACAGAGTTATGTATTAGATTAAATAGAATATTTATAAAGAAATAAAAAATAATATATTGCATACAATTTGTTTTATTTAATTTTATAATGTTTCACATAGTTACATACACACAAAGTGCATTACACATAACTCATAAAATCTAACACACAACACATATTATAACCTTGACTACTATAGTCTACAGTAACATTTCTGTTTTTATCTATCTCAATAATATTATCAAACTCAGCATAAACTATACAGTTAATTGTTTGTATTAGTGAGGATTCAAATCGTACTTCTAATCTTACACTACCATGCTTTATGAGATTCCAATGAGCTGATGAGTTGGCTGATAAATCAGGAGTTAAGTCAAATGCTAATAGACAGTAACCTTTGGCATACTGTTCACAAGAGATTCCATTTCCTTCATTAAGAAAGTGAATACCAGTTCCCGAGAATAGAGTATGATATGCTGATGTAAATATGCTATTATTAAAAGATGGTTGCAAAGCTTTTGAAGGTATTTGTTGACCATCAATATATAAGCTGAAAGAATTAATACCATAGTTTTCAAAGTTAAATGGATTTTTAGTAAGGGAACCATTAAATGCAGAATTGTTCACAAATCCAATTATACATCTTTTGGGTACCTGCCCTAAAAATATATTATCAAGAGTTTTTCCTTGAACACCCGATGGAATTGTTAAAACTTTTACTTCAGCTCGAGTAATAGGATATTTAGCAGTGGTAGAAGCTAAAACTTTTTGATGTGCGAGTAATACACTTGGATTAATTCGTGCTCGTCGAACAATAAGAGTTGCGTCCGTAATGCAAACTTTAAACTTTACATCGTTTGACCCAGCAATTAAATTAAAGCTCTCTCTCGATCGAACCAATTTAACACTCATTTCAACACCATTAATTAAAAATTTATCTTGGTTTAAAAATGTCACCGTGAAGATGACCAATCATTTCTATTTCCTTACTTTCACTAATCAATTCCTGTCTTTTAACAAATCCTATGTTTTTACCATCCGTAGAATCCACTTTTCCTGCTGTATCATTATACCAAAGACTACAAGTAAGATGAGATTGTTTAGCAGCAGGAGCATAGTTTAAAAGAGTTTCCATGTATGCTCGATATGCATAGGTATTGTTAGGTGGTGATACAAGTTTTTGGTTTAAATAAACATCAAGTTGACTAAAAAGTGAATGCAGCCAATTATTTACAGGTGCTACTATTGTAGTAGATATCAAGTTAGTTGAATCTTGATTTAATACTTTTGCCTTTATGTGGAGTAATGTATGAGACAAATCTATGTAGTCATCGCCTGTCCCAGGAACTTGAAACTCGATAGGTCCATCATCACCAAGAGATAAAATTGGTTTATAATGAATCCACAATCCATTTTCAATGCTAGTTTGTGTAGACGGTAGTGCAAACAAATCCAATTCTGACTTAACGCACTCTCAAGAATGATTATGAAGGAAAGACATATTTAATTTGAAAATATATCTTTGTTATTTTTTGGTTTTAGACCAAGTTTTTTCGCAGCTTTCATTTTAGCAGTTAATGGTGGAATGAACGAGGTCAATCGTTTTCTTTTAGTTTTATACCCAGATCCTGTCATGTTAAATTGATCAATTTTCTCATCAGCCTTTCGTTTTAAATTCGTACTAACTTGCTTTAGACGATCTTTTATTGAGGCTTCCATAGGACGCGCTTGAACCATATCCGATAAAAGTCCTACTCCAGCGCTTAATGCCTCCTTACCAAACACTCGAGCACCACTTGAAAGTAAAGGTAAAACTGATCTAAATAACCCCCCTAAGAACCTCCCAATACCATGACCGCGTTGGTATGGTGCACCCTTATAAATTACTCCAACTCCTGACCCAGCTTGATGTGTATAATAATTTTCATATGGACATTTATGATGATCACGAAGAGAATTCATTATTATAATTTTCGGAAATGTAGTTTAATACACACGGTTCCAAACTGGAATGGTATTTTTTGTCTTGTGCTCGATCTTATAACTATTTCCAGCGTATCGAACTCTCTTCGCATAACAGGTAAGTAGTGAGGTTGAGAGAAAACGTGCATTTTATTTGCACCATAAATGTATTTTGTAGGATCTAATGAAATGACTCTTAGTAAAGGAGTCATAACATCACCCACAATCTGAGGATCGATAATGTCACAATATAGAAAGAGTTGAGATGGTAACCCTAAGTGTAAATTAGCAGAACACTTTCCAAAATTTCTCTCTAGAAGATTTTTATTTGGTTCATAACCTAGTTGTAAACTTAATTTGAGTGATAATGTTACGGATGTTATATTTTTATCCAAAACAGAAATAGACACAAATTTTGTTATTTCATCATAGCGAAATTTCAAGTTCTCTCCGATAACATTTAACACTCTTAAAATATGCTCAACGTTATCATAGTTGGTAGCTGGAATATGTTTTTTGTAGTACACTGTGGATGGTTTATCTTCATTAGGCATTAACATAGATTTTGTAATGTATATAACATTTTCATGATCTTGAACAGTAAACATGGTACATGGATATTGAAACTCGACAACTCCAACCGACCATTCACCTTCTAATTTAATAGCTTTCGGTAATTTCGTTGAAAAATTTGTGGTCTTGTTATCAGGAAAGTATTCCATTGAACTATTGCTGAGTAAAGTTAAATAAAAACTTTCTTTATTCATATTTCTTTTAAACTAGAAGCTAAAATCCAACTGTTAAATTTATCTGGATAACCTTTCCACTTCACTAATACTTCTTTTCTGTTACCTGAGTAACGAGTGTTAATTATTTTATCTATTTTATATTGTGAGGTGGGGTTGTAAGTGATTTTCTGTAATTCTCTTTCATAAAAAGTACCAACTATTGGTTCATTTTGTAAATCTGTTATTGTATAAACAACCCATGGTGCTCTATAAATTATTGAAGATATAATAAATATTTCATCACTCCAATTTGATTCATATCCTTTTTGGAAAGCATGTTTATATTTAGTTATTCGAACATAATCACCCACATTGAAATTTGGTTTAGGATTTTCTAAAGAAATTTTGTTTGACCGTCTATCATAAAGATTAGTCCAAACTGTCATAATATTGTTGGAATTTACATCACATGGGCTAATACTAGAGTGAAAGCTGTGATTGTAAGAGTATATTAAATCTTGTAAAACATCTATATATCTATAAGTATTATTATGAGTGAAATAACGCCACATTTTCATTTTTAGTGTTCTTTGAAATCGCTCAACAATACTGGCCTTAATGTCAGGATTGTTAGTGGTATAGTAATTAATCTTTTTGGATTTAAAGTATTTTTGTACATCTTTTGAAACAAATTCTGTACCTTTATCAGATTGTATGTGAGTAGGTGTTAAATTACTTTCAGTAAATATACTTTCAAAACATTCTTTAGTTTTTTCTGAGTTTTTCTTTTTCATTGGTCTTGCAAAAGCATATTTACTAAATACATCAATAACACAAAGTATATACTTGAAACCATCATTATATAGAGAATAAGTTCGCATATCACTTAAATCAGCTTGCCACAGTTCATTAATATTTGATAGAATGTACCTATTACGCGGGAATTTTTTTCGAATGGGTTTATGTAATGTGTATGTTTCTTGTGATTTTAACCATTCCTTTACTTGCTTTTTATTCATTTTACCCTTCATGGCTTTTGATAATTTATCAATACTACCAAAACCAGCGGGATTAGATGGATCATAATAAATCCTGTTAATTTCTTCTAGTACGGGGTCCATTTTTCCCACTCAAGCCTTTTACGTATTTTAGTTGTAGACTTTTTATCTCTACTGCTCGGTGTAGAAAACTCTTGAAATTCAATCTCAGAGGGTTTGTTCAGATCTTTTGCTTGAAGTTGGTTAATAAACTCACATCTCTTTGAATTTCCAATATAAGTAAGTGGTACTTTAATATCTTTAAATGCTTCAGCAAATCTATCCCACCCTACTGGATCACTTCTTTTTAAGGGTCTTAGTGAATCATTTATTAAATCAACAATATTACTTCCAGGAATTTTTTCATTATCAATTATGACTGTACCTTCATTATCGCAATGTATTTTACATTTATTTGTTTCAACTAAGTTTAATAATAACTGTCCTTTTTTATTATAAGTTTTTGGTATTAAACTGAGTATTTGAGCTGGTGTGTAAAGTGGATTTTCAACATTTTCTTTACTTTTGATGGATCGATTCTCCTCCAACAAAGATTCAGCATCAACTGAAGTTTTTAGATCTCTATCTTTATTTTTAAAACCAATTTTAGACTCGTTTGAATCTTCATTAGATGTATCAGAATAAATTGGTAATCTGAGTGGTTGACGATCCTCTTCGGTAAAATGAAGGTATCTTTGCAGTGTTTGTAAATATAACATCCATTTCTTTCGGTCTTCCGTCTTACTATTCATAATATTTTGCATTTCAATATCTAATCGAGATAAACTACTACTCGTATTAACCTTATTTTCTTGTTTTAATTTTTCAATCAATCCAGGTTCGATAAGTATCATTTTCTTTGCATTTTCCATGTTAACTGGCTAGTCCACTCACTAATCCACTCAATATTGCACCTAATATTATTGGTAAGAAAGCCCCTCCTTTTTGTATAATTATATTTTTTCTTAGTTTATGTTTACACTTACGCACTAGTTGACGGAGTATATTTTTGTGTTTATTCAATTTTTGTTTATCTTGATCTTTAAGAGGTACTTTTCCTTGTAAAACGTTATGAATACACTCACAAATACAGTTAATTTCTTCTTCATCACACGTTTTAAGTAATGCTCTTTGATATTTTGGTTTAAGCGTATGCAAAGCGTTTAGCAAATGTTTATGCGTTGGGAGTCGACGATGCATCATTTAGCAATGATTTGAAATGTTTGATTCTTGGTGTATTTAAACTCTTTTGTGGGGACGTAGACTGTGCAGAAACCATTAAACGGGAAAACATTTGTCTTGATACGACAAAAATCATTGGTATTCTGTTTTAAATCTACCATTAAATATCCATGTGCCTCTAGAGTTGCATCCCTGTAGGCATCTTCAATAAATTTTGGGTTATCTGGTGACACTTGTCGTGCTAAATATCTTATTTGAGTTTTATCTCGAGGGTTTTTAAAATATATTATATAACTTGAGTTTAAGGATATGTCTCTTTGCCCTTTACCCTGATGAAATAAATTTTGTGTTAAATAAAATACACTAAGATTCCTGTGATGACTACCTTTTGTAAATATATCCACAATTCTTCCATCGGACTCTCTCATTAGATCATCGTCGTTTTCACCGTCAAACATATTAACATTTGGAATTCCTTGATGGTAGTTAACATTTGGTAAATTATATAAAGGTTGCATTTCATCAAAGCACCATGTGATCTGATTAAAATCACAATTACATATTTCTGTAACTGATTTTATGAAATTTGTTACAAAATTTGACTTCCCACATCCACTTGGCCCCGCCACAATAGCAGTAAACGGATGGATAAACTGAAACATTACACACGTCTAAAGTTCTAAGGGGTGAAATAAAAAATGAAAGTGTTGGTGTTAACAATTAATATATATTACAAACATTATATAAAACAGAATGATCTGTATACTATTTCTAACACAATTAGTACATCATAATTTTACAATCAACTCAACCTCAAATAAATGCACACACACACGCAAATATAAACAACAATTAACTTATGATTAAAACTACTTTTACGGATTTTATCGCGTTTATTTTTACTTTTTATTTTTAATCTCCGACGTTTCGGGCGCTTTCCAGCACCCATGGTCACGGGGGACTGAGATGACTGACGTCCCGATGTCATTGTTAAACCCGGAGTACCTTCAGCTTTTTAATTATTGTTTATGGTCCGATCTATGCAAAATGAACTAACTCTGTCTTGAGGTCTTGCAGTGGTATGCTTGGGTTTAGTTTTAATTTTATTGATTATAGGATCCCAAGCAGGTGGTAGTACCCAGCCTCCTTCTCTATTGAAATTAGGATGTTTTTTAATTTCAATAGCCTCACGTATCATCCTTGGTAGGAATCGGTGTTCTTTCGCGAGGATTTGTGGTCTATCAAATCTGATGTAATGGTTGGGGCCGTCTAGGATATGATCACAAACTGCAGACTTGTGATCATATCCTAGACGGCCCCAACCATTACATCAGATTTGATAGACCACAAATCCTCGCGAAAGAACACCGATTATACTAGTTATAGTAGTAGCAAATAGGTAATATACATAATACCTATATAATTTTTAAATATGGTTGGTGAATCGATTTGGCTCACTGAGCCAAATCGATTCACCAGAGGCAAACAATTCCTTAGCTTTTCTAGATGTGTTAGTAATTCGGAATCCTGATAACACCTTGAGCCATACTGTGTATAGAAAAAAGACCCATACAGATACATATTTAAACGGTGATTCTCACCACCATCCTTCACAGCTAGCTACCGTGGGTAAATCTTTGTTTCAGAGAGCACGAGGGATCTGTGACAGTAAACACCTGGCTGCAGAGCTCCACCATGTCAAGCAAGTTTTGCATGACAACAAGCTTCGAGTCCCGCGCCTACGTCACAGTGAACGAGTGAAGCCGGCCACAGTCGAGCGTGTACCTGCTGTACTGCCATATGTTAGAGGAGTCACTGACAAGATTGGCTACATCTTGAAGCGCGCTTCCATCAAAACATACTTCAAGCCGCTGAAGAAGATTGGTCAGTTTTTACCATCGGTCAAGTGTAATGTCCCTCTGCAAGATGCAGGAGTGTACAAGCTTGATTGTGAATGTGGTCTCTCCTACATAGGACAAACTAAAAGATCAATAAAAATCCGCGTTAAAGAACATATAGCTGATGTGAAGAATAGACGCTCCGGGAAGTCTGCAGTCTGTGAACACGTACAGGATCGCCCCCGTCACTACATCAGATTTGATAGACCGCAGATCCTCGCTAAAGAACACCGATTCCTTCCAAGGATGATTCGCGAGGCTATTGAAATCAAAAAACATCCTAATTTCAATAGAGAAGATGGCTGGGTGCTACCATCTGCTTGGGATCCTATAATAAATAAAATTAAATCCCAACCCAAGCATACAACTGCAAGACTTCAAGACACCATAAGTTCATACTGCATAGATCGGAACAAAACTTAAATTTTAATCTATGGTAACCGCGGTTAACTATGACATATGGACGTTGAACATCTCAGTCCCGCCCGTGACCATGAGTGCTGTAAAGCGTTCGAAACGTCGGGTATTTAAAAAGTTAAATATACGCGATAAATTCCGTAAAAACTAGTATTATTTCAATTACTGGTGTTAATTTAAGCTTCGTCATACGACCGTCAGTAAGGGATTATTGGTATTGTAAGTAATCAATGTCAAAAGTTGTTCATTAATTTTACACAATCATAGAGAAGCTGAGTGACATTTTCGTATCCTAAAGGGCATTAGGGCAAGGAAACATCCCCTGTGCTGTCTCAATGCGTGTTAGACTTCACATATTTTCTATTTTTTTTAGACAGCCTTCATGTCTACCGAGCACGTGATCAATCAGCCCTTTAAATCACAATTAAGAATTTAATTAGTACCGACGGAAATCAAAGCCGTGTTGCTCGCGCATCTACTTTGGCCCACTGACAAAGAAAACAATTAGACTTTAATTTCAATGAACCAAATAAAATAGTCCAATACACAATATTACACAGATACGCGAGTAAATGAATATCAATAAAACAAGTAACATTTTCATAAATTTTTAAATATTTTATTTTCCATGCTTGGAAAACTGTTTTCACGTTTGCTGCATTCCCATAAAGTGAGCATTTATATGAATAATTCAATACTATTTCTGATTTACTGCTTTGTTTCGGAAGCGCATCATAAAATAGCAGGCGATACTTACTTACTTACTTACTTACTTACTTACTTATCGTCACGCACAATCCCTAACGGGGTAGCCAGAGAGAACAGATCGCCAAGTGTCACGATCCTTACATACCTCTTTCGCTTCTTTCAGGTTCATTAACTTCTTCATACATGCACGTCTAGGTATCCGAGTACTCTTGACCCTCCCTTCTTCGAGCAATTTGCTCACAAGTTCGAAAGTTAGTCTCGGTCTACCTCGACACCTTTTAATATTTACTTTCGCTCCATATATTTTCTTCACCATTCGGTCTTCACTCATTCGTTCAACGTGCCCAAACCATTGGAGTACGCCCCTATCAATTTTTGTGATAAGGTCATCTTTCAATCCTGCCATATTGCGAATCTCTTCGTTTCGCTTTCGGTCGGCTATGGTAACGCCACACATTTTACGAAGAGATCGCATCTCCACTGCATTCAACTTGCTTTTATGCTTCTTCTGGCATACCCAGGTTTCGCTGCCATATAACAAAGTCGGTACCAACACTGCGTTATGTATTGCAAGGCGTGCACTTTTCACCACGCCTTGCCTTTTTACTAATGCATTCAGGGCACCATTGACTTTGTTTCCGGCAGCGACACGCCTATCCACATCTAAATCACATCTTCCATCCCGGCTGAAAGCACTCCCCAAGTATACAATTTCATTTACCTGTTCTAGACATTCCTGATTTACCCATATTTCACATTTCGTTCTCTCTTCGTCCTTTTCAAATGATAGGCGATGAATTTAATAACGACCCCCGTGTGACCATGAGTGCTGTAAAGCGTCCAAAGTGTCGGTAATATACGAAAATTTATTAACGTATTAGAGCTACGCTTCAGTTATATTATGGTTGTAGCACAAATGGGTCGAAGCGAACGGATGGGACGGCTCTCTCACAGAATACCAGCGCAAAACAATAGCTTAATGCTGCTATTTTGTATGGTGAGTGTAGAGAACCGAAGACCCATCTATCTCTAAACGGGGCATTCCATCTTAGTTCTCTGGGGTGACAACGCATCTGCATTTGATTCTTAATTGGGGATAAACGTAGGTGTCTATTGGTCATATTCACTTAACATCAGATGGGCTGTGTGCTCGTTTGTCACCATTATTTCATAAAAAACTTATAAACATAAAGATGAGCTCACACGCCTGTTACCTAGAAGCGTAGGCAGAGACTACGGACTTCCATTTAGCATTATTCCGACATATCTCTCTCAATTCTTTCACATCCTACCTCACACACAACCTACGCAGACATGCTCGTTGGTTAAGGGTACTATTAATTTGGCCTATCTTCAATACCTATATCACCTATTTGCTCGAAAACTTCCGTCTAGGGCGTCTTCACTCAGCCATTCAGTTCTGCAGCAAATTTGCTTTGTCACTCTTTCCTCAGCCATTATTTTTACGTGTCCAAACCACTAAACAAATACATAAAGACAGAGTGTTGTAGAGAACCTATGCATCGAGGAATTACAGGCGCTAAGCGCTCTCTAAAAATTTTACAGTACGCAAGCAACCAGGTTCAATTACCACCGGCACCAATGAAATAGTTAATTGTGAAGAAACCATCTTGTCCGTGAGAAATAAGAAAAAAATCATTTCAAAGTCATCTGCCTACACGTATTGGGGAAGTGTTGTCGACATTCCCTTGCTCTAAAACCCTCTCAGGAATAAGACCATTGTTCCATAGGATGTTACCTTAACTTTAAATTTCAAATCACCGAAACATTCCTTTCGTAATCTTAGTTAAATTTTCTTGTAAACAGCTACACTAATTAAAATGATTCTTCATTAGTACAATCGTTCTCATATAAATTTGAAGAAAATAATTTTCACGGGGTAGATCCATGCTGCAGTTATATTAATTGTATAGTTGTAGCACGAACAGGTCGGCTCGACCTGGGAAGGACCACGCTCTCACAGAATACCAGCGTCAAATAGCAGCTTAATGCTGCTGTGTTTCGTATGGTGAGTGTAGAGAACCGGAGACCCTTTTTACTGCAAAAGAGGCATTCGATCTTAGTCCTCAAGGCTGACATCTGCATTTTGATTCGCAAACGAGGATATATGTGGATGTCTATGGACCACAGTAACCACTTACCACCAGGTGTACTGTGTGCTCGCTTGTCATCCTTTTCCTATATAAAAAAAAGAAAACATTCCATCCCTAAGGGTGGAAATATTAGCGATGAATTTTTTAGTGTAACTATTTATATATAACATTCTATCGATGAGTAAGAAAGATTCCCGAGTGGCAGCCTCGTACCGATGGGCGAAATGTAGGGCGGCCCCCACTAGATGGAGTGAAGACTTGGTAAGACATGCAGAAAGTCAATGGTTGGCTCAGAACCGTGCTTTGTTGCATTCCTTGCGGGAGGCCTATGATCAGCAGCGGACTTTAGAGTAAAAGAGTAAAAAATTTATGATAGTTTACATATTTTAATTTTTCTTTTAATTCTTTTTTCATCAAGAATTTCTATGAAGAAGGAGATACTACTGTGAAGCTTGAGAATTTTTAACAACCTTATGGCCCCCCCTTTTGAACAAACCTTATTTTAACTGTTGCGTTAGTCTTGGAATCATAAACCTAAATAACAAACGTTGTTCTTACTTATTTCAGGAGTGTATGTGTATGTACGAAAGGATATAGTGGCTTTCTCCCCAAGGACATTTAAAATAAAATAAACGTAAAATTAACGTTTCAGTTTGAGGTCTCACACGTATGCAAAAAGGTAATAACCGAGTGGTTGAAAATCTTATAACATACGAGGAAACTGAACGAATTTTAGCTAGACTGGATCAAACAATTTCTTTTGTTTCTTTCTTATCAATAATGTTCGTACTTACCTAGCTTCATATATCAATTGCGTTTCTAACACACTGGCAATTTAAAAAATACTTACAAATTCACATACACATGTAACTGTCTTGAAGCAAAGTAAACGCTTTCATTTTCGTCATCATTTTCAATGTATCCTCCGCTGTGCTTCAATTCCAAGGATACGAAAATTAATTTGACCATCTCCTTGGTCTAATGTTCGTCAGAGCGACTGTTGATCATATCGTGGGTTAGAATCCCGGGTAGCTCCAAATATGTTAAATATTTACTTTTTTCTGTCAAGAGTTCATTTGCAACCCGGAGTCAGGCGTTTTGCGGTGTTTCACCATCGTGCCATGGAAAACACGTAATGCCATCGGTCCTATGCCTGATCTATCTCCGGTCGAGTCAGATAACCGTTCCATCGGTCTATAAAAGTGAGGGAATATAACTTTTATGAAGTAATAGACGAGCAACTTATAAGCTCATACGCCCATATGTGTGTTGGTGTTTTGTTATAGTCCAAGCCCACACTACGAATGCTCTAGATCAGTGATGGGCAAAGTACGGCCCGCGGGCCAACTCCGGCCCGCGAAAGTATTTAATCCGGCCCGCCGAGGGTCCATCGACATGGATAGTACATGACTCGTTATAATTACGTTTTGGCGGTCGAGAAGAAAAAGTAGATTCTACTTCAAAGTAGATTCTAGTAGAATAATAGATGCATAACCTATAGGACAAAGATTGGCGTACCGATTTTGCATTTTCTACCTATTTGCTTGAACACTATAACAAATTGAATAAGAAATTGCAAGGAAAGAACCAATGTATAGATGAGACTTGGTGTTGTCTTAAATCATTTAAAACTCAGCTTTGTCTATTTTATAACTGTATGGCGAAGAACGATTTAACTCACTTTCCGCGTTTAAAATCCATGTCATCAGTGAGTGAGAACAAACTACAAGAATTCAGTTAGGCGTTGAAAACACTTCACACAGAATTTGAAACTAGGTTTCAAGATTTTAAGAACATTCAATCATCGCTAGACGTTTTCTCGGTGCCGTTTAATGTAGATCCGGAAAATGTATCTGCTGAATTGCAGTTGGAAATTATTGAAATGCAGTGCAGTATCCATTTAAAGCAATTGGTTCTTAATTCCACGAAACTAGTATTTATAGAGCATACTGAAAGCTGAATTCCCAAAGATACAAACACACATACAAAGTTAAGAGAAGCTCACGTTAAATTATGGCGATGTTTGTTTCGTCTTATGTGTGCGAACAAATTTTTTCCAACCATGAAATTGCGGAAAAACTCAATCAGAAACCGATTGACAGATGAAAACCTTTTCGCACTGCTGAAAGTTGCTTCATCACAGCTAGAACCTGCTTTTGAAAATATTATGGAAAATCAAAAACAATTCCATATGTCTCACACGCCTAACAAGGCAGAGCCTTCGAATAAAAGTTAAATCAATTATTATTTAGGATAAAAGGTATTTTATAACATTTGTGTGTAATGCTGTAATGTTTTTATAATATTATAATTAAAAGCTTTAACACAAAAAGCATTTTTTCTATAATTCTGGCCCTCCTCTAGAATTTCTTAAACTTAGTGGCCCGCCATTAAAAAAGTTTGCCCACCACTGCTCTAGATCGTATTATCTTTGCACCATTTGTCCAATAAGTTATTAAAACTAATCACAGAGGAAGCATCAACTACGTCTAGAACCACGAATAGAGAGTGCACTTGTACTTGTGCACATACGCTTGGGCCCTCTAATACTGTTCCGCGCAGATGGCTACTCTCTGACTATTCTGTACGAAATTAGAACTGGAGGACATTATTACGGTCTCCACGCATTAAATGAGGTTGTGTGTTGGACAGTTTCATGTGAAAGATGCTTGATAAATAACAAGTAGGGTGATTTTTTATGGGATAGGGTGATAAACGAGCGCACTATCCACCTGATGGTAAGTGGTTGCCGTGGCCCATAGACATCTACATCTATCCTCGATTACGAATCGAAATGCATATGCGTTATCACCTGTGAGTTCCAGTAAATATGGTCTCTGGTGCTCTACACTCACTATGCGAAACACAGCAACATTAAGCTACTATTTAACGCTGTGTGTCCGTGGTCCTTCCCCGATCGATCCGACCTATTTGTGTACTACTAATATAACTACAACATGGCTCTACTACAGGACTTTTTCTAGAGGACTCTTTCTAGAGGACTAGAATTCACGATCTACGATCGGCAGATGTCACGACTTCTCTTTTGTAGATGACATTGAGATAATTTATACGTGGTTAAGCCAAACTTTTCATCTCGATGGTTGACAGTCCACAAAAGTGCGTTTCACATGGAATCTTCTAGCAAGTACGAACACATTCTGGAATTTACTGTCATTGACGGTTTATCCAAACTAATACGACTAAAGTACTTTCAAGAAGAGAGCCAACTCTTTTCTAAAAGGCCAGCAACGTACCCGCAATTTCTCTGATGTCGCAGATGTGACAGTGATGACTTGCAAATTTATTGCTTTCTTTTCTTGCTCTAGCTTGTCCACAACTGCTTTTATAGGTTAAAGGTTTTATTCAGCTGGACTTAAGAATTAGACTGTGTGAACCTCTCGTTCTGTCGAAATTCAATGTATACAAAATGCATGTGCCCGATACTGCTTCTCAATACCGAAACTGTTTCATGGAACACCTTTTTTCAATGAAGCAGGTATTTTAAAAATGAAAGCGCGGCAGAAACTACACCTAGCTAATGTACCAGGCGGTCCCATAATGAACTGGCCTGATATAGTTCAACGCGACATGTCGCTACATGTTGTGTTGCATTAAATAGTACGTTTATCGTGCACTTAATATAAGAAACATGCATCTACATGAAATGCTTAGTCTTAGTTTAACAGGCATTTGAATAACGAGAGTCGCGTATTTTTTCAAAATGTCGAAAACTGAGTATCGAAGTGTCATAAAGTTTCTGTTTAAAGAAGGTTTATCCCCTGCCCAAATAAAAGAACGATTGGATAGCGTGTATAAGGAGCCCCCTGCCCCCTCTTATAGCACAGTGAAAAATTGGGTGAAAGAGTTTCGCCTCGGGAGAGAAACCGTTGAAGACTTTGGCCACGAGGGTCGACCTGTGGAAGTGCTCACTCCCGAAACGATTGCTCTTATCGAAGAGGAGGTTCTGAGTGACCGCCGTTTGAAGATTAGAGAAACTGCAGCAAGGCTTGGGCTCTCTAAGAGTACCGTTCATCGCGCGATCCATGAACATCTTCACATGAAAAAGTGAGTGCAAGATGGGTACCGAAACTTCTTTCGGCGATACAGAGACAGGAAAGAGTGCGCTGCGCTTCGGAGTTTTTGGATCTTTGTGGCGAAAATCCAAAGACTGTGATCGAGCGGCTAGTGACTGGTGACGAAACTATGATCTTGTATTATGATCCACAAAGCAAGCGCGAGTCAATGGAATGGCGTTATAAGGGTGAAAATCCCCTAGAAAGGCAAAGGTGCAACAATCGACTAAAAAACTGATGTGCACAATATTTTGGGATTTTCAAGGCATTTTGATGGTGGATTTTAAAGAACGTAATACAGTCGTGAACGGCGAATATTATGCTTCTTTAATACATAAATTACGAGACAAGATAAAGGAAAAACGAAGAGGCAAGCTGTCTAAAGGTGTCCTGTTGCTCCACGACAACGCCCCCGGTCATACCGCTGGTGTTTCGAATGATGCAGTTAGTCAATGCGTGTTCACAGAAGTTCAACATCCACCTTACAGTCCAGACATGGCCCCGTCCGACTGTTATTTATTTCCAAATTTAAAGCGGGACTTAAGAGGAAGAAAATTTTCAAGCGATGAAGAGTTGCAGGCGGCCGTCTTCAGTCATTTTGAGTATAAAAAATGTGATTATTTTTATAAAGGTTTAGAGATGTTGATTCACAGATGTCAGAAGTGTGTTAGTATTCATGGTGATTACATTGAAAAATAAAATTGGTTTCGTTTCATTTCCTTCATTGGTTCATAGTTAGGCCAATTCATTATGGGACCGCCTACGTACTGTTTGATGTTGTGAAAATTAAGTCGCCACTATATTTATATAGCAAACATACATGGAGAAAACGACAAAACATCAGGTCTTGTACGAACCCACTTGCCAACCCTGTGTGTTCTGCAGCGTAGAGAGTAGAGGTAGTTTTAAAAATATAGCTACTAGATGCTGGAACGAAACTCCTCCGCCTATTTGTGAGTGTAATTCAAAGTATTATTTTAAATCACACTATAAAAATCATTTATTACACTTACAAAAAGCTCAACTTTGAGCCTACAGCAGATGTTCATTCCAGCATCGTTGAGCATTATATGTTTGTTTGTAGTGTGTATTTACCAAGGTATATATATATATATATATATATATATATATATATATATATATATATATATATATATATATATATATATATATATATATATATAGTTTTTGTATTTTTATTTTTATATTGAATTTATTTGTATAATATGTCTTCTACGTATGTGTGTATATCTCTAATGCACTTATATATAGGACTAAGACTAGGTATATTGATGAGAAACGTTTAGTTTTAATTTATAAAATCGATAAACACCCCATCACTCGTAATATTAATTTACTAACTTTTAACTGTTTATTATTTTATTTCTGTGATGTGTACAGTTCCAGTGAATAAAGGTCTTTCTTTCTATCCTTCTTTGATTGCAAATGTAACACAACATCAGGTGAGATTTATGCCGGTTGCCTATTCTTCCCTAAAATAATAAAAGGTTACGCCAACAGTGGACTTAAATAATGACGATTATCATAATGAAGCCAAGCTATTGCGTATTATAGCTGCAGACATAAAATTTCAGCCCGGCAGCCTCCCAGAATACTGTTACGAGCTTGAGGTTCGTGACAATAAAAATTGCCGATAGAATTACCTAAATTAACACTTTAATTTACTTTACACAAATTAAAACTTAAAACACTAATAATTAAACACACTAATTCACTTTATTCCGCTCTGAAGCTTCGCTTGTCTCGCCAAATCCAATACTGCCCCGATCGCATCTTGCAGCGCCTATTTATATGATTATATATTAGCAATGAAGCATCCGGAATATTCAAGTAAATGCGCGCAAAGCGACGAGTGTTCGAGTGTAGATTTTCTAGAAACTTAGTTCTTCGGATGGTGCTGTCGGTTGAAAGATTTGTGATGTCTTTTTCTGCAAAGCTCCCCTCGCTGTCGTTCCTGACACTAGATGACGCTAGTTGACTTATTCACGCAACACTGCCCTAAGACATGCTCGTTCCGAGCATTATCGGTCCCATAATAACGCGCCAAGCGATCCACATGGACGATCTTAGGAGTCCCCTTTGCGCCTTTCTGTAACGGCTCCGCATGTCAAGGGGTGTCCTATCCCGTGGTGCACCAACATTGTACAATTTTGATGCTCCTCTACTCCGTGTCTGAGGTCCCCTCACAGCCGCACAACTTGTACATGTGCGACACCAATCCTCGACATCGTCACGATAATGGACCCAGTAAAACTGTTCTCGGACCTTCAGTAGAGCTCGTTTGACTCCCAGATGGACTCTTGAACGACCATTATGGCACAACTGTAGAACATTCGGCACTTTAGCTTTAGGGACAACCGTTTGCAAACGACAGCTGTCTCCTCGACCGTTGCCCCATTTACGGCACAGGACTCCATCCTGAAGCAGCAAGCTGTCCCATTGGGCCCAATAGCTTTTCGTGGTTGAACTCATCGCTGAGACGTCCCTCCACTTAGGCTTGGTAGCACGGGCCTTCATCCATCCCAGAATCGGTTTGATGTCCGGATCTTCCTGCTGTGCATGTCGCAGGCTGTCCTTCCATCCGTTGCTGAGGTGGTCTGTCCCGAGCATCCTCACGGATACCACTTCCTTACTCTCTTGCCTACTACAATGGTTGCAATCTTCAGGACAAGGTCTTCTTGACAATGCATCTGCGTTGCCGTGAGATTTCTCGCTGCAGTGTCTGATAGTAAAGTCGTATTCCTGCTGCTGCTGGGCGGTGCTGTTAACCGCACTTCCCCCTTTCCCCACAGCCATAGCACTTTGGGCTGCATCCTTTGTTGCGGTCGCGAACTGTAGCTGCTGCAACCTCCCTGACGCGATGGGAACGATGATCCTTCCAGTGCATGGGCCAAGGCGTCCTTAAGCGTCTCGTGGTGCCCGAGCCTCACAGCAGCTCTGACTTCCAGGTCGCGGAAGCCGTCGATGAATGTCTGCACCAGGTTCCCTTCAATGAGCGCAGGTACAGACCGGTATGCTTTTCGCACCAGCTTCTCCACTTCTAGAGCCCACTGCTGCAGGTTTTCGTTCGTGCGCACGAAAGACGTGTTCTAGGTGAGCGTCGCCATATCTTGCCTCCAATGCCTCAAGGAGTTGCTCATAAGTCACTTCCTCACCGAGAGCTTCCAGAACTGTTAAGGCCTGGTCACGCAGGCCTAGTGTGAGAGCAGTCATGGCCTGACTTTTATTCCAGCCGTTCGCCTTCATAACAGCCTAGAACTGGATTTTGTATGCTGACCAGGAAGAAGTCCAGTCGAACGGTGGCACCTTGAACCCACGTAGCGAAGGTGTAGTAGCTACTGCGGGAGCTGTAGTTCCATCACCCAGTTTGAGGTCGTCCAGCGTTTTCTTCACGTCAGCCACCACGTAATCAACCCGATTGTTCACTTGGTCGATTCGGGTTTCAGCTTTCTCGATTCGGTTTTCAGCTTTCGCGATTTTGGGTTTCAGCTTCCGACAGGCGGTTGTCATGCTGAGCAACCCTATCCTTCACCTCCTTTATCTCCTTCCCGAAGGTAGCGTGAAGGTCCTTCATGAGAAGCATCTGCTCTTCCAACCGACGGGCCTGTTCCTCCTGTCCGCTCCGCAGCTGCTCTTCCAATCGGCGTGCCTGTTCCTCCTATCCGCCCCGCAGCTGCTCTTCCAACTGGCGTGCCTGTTCCTCCTGTCGGCGAGCCTGTTCCTCCTGCCGGCGAGCCTGCTCCAGCAGCATCACCATCAGAGCACCTAAGTCAGGTGCTGCAGATGTAGGAGCTACTGACGGGTCTGCAGCCGGCGGCTGTCCCTCCGAAGTCTGCGACGTTGCACCACCAAATCTTCTTTGGTCCGTCTCCTGCTGGCGTTGACTTCGGTTACGGACACCCTCCGTTTCCTCCTTAGGTAAAATCGGCATGATTTTATCCCACTTCTGACACTAATTGTTACGAGCTTGAGGTTCGTTTACAGGAAACAGCGTGATACTGCTGTGTTTTATATATACTCGTACCATAGTGACGACAATCGACGATCCAGAATACCAACAGGAAACAGCGTGATACTGCTGTGTTTTATATATACTCGTACCATAGTGACGATAATCGACGATCCAGAATACCAACAGGAAACAACGTGATACTGCTGTGTTTTATATATACTCGTACCATAGTGACGACAATCGACGATCCAGAATACCAACAGGAAACAGCGTGATACTGCTGTGTTTTATATATGCTCGTACCATAGTGACGATAATCGATGATCCAGAATACCAACAGGAAAGAGCGTGATACTGCTGTGTTTTATATATACTCGTACCATAGTGACGACAATCGACGATCCAGAATACCAACAGGAAACAGCGTGATACTGCTGTGTTTTATACAATATGTAACGTAATTAACGCACACCCTCAGACACCCCAATTAGTACATTATGTTATAATCATAATACATACACTGAATTTTAGTTAAATATTTTTATGCACTGATTATTTATCAAATTAGTTATACTAATTCCGGAAGAATGTTGTGGTCACAGTACAAATCCACGAACGCAAAGACTTTAACGTGCTTGAAATAAAGTTCATTTTTCTTTATTTTTATTGAACGACAGAATTAGTAATAATACAAATAAAACTGCACTCTTAAAAGTCTTATTGCCTTAAGTTACGGTCCATTTCAGTTTGTTTGGACTGTACAGATTTAGTGTGACTGTAATTTACGTAGTTTTAATTATTTTTGGGATAAAAAATTTCCTATATTAAAAATGATAGCAATCAATTCAATAAACGATTCTGAACAAACTACTTTCTCAAAGTGCGTTAATTATGTTACATGTTGTATATACCATACTTACGACAATCGACGATCCATTTTAGTGATAACTAGACATCTATCGTAGTCATCAGGGATGAGCGCATCTGTATTTTTGGATATTCAATAAATAATAGGTACCTTTAACACACAACATCCACTTAATAAGGTAGAATCTCTTTCAAGATTTTTACCATGAGCTATATCATTCATTCCTGTATCTTTGAACTTCAAGTTCCATCCGATTTGAGAACATTCCAAAAAAAATCTCTTTGCATAATTTTTCAAGTTGTTAAACGCAGCTCTGCTTTGGTTGGTACGAAAGAAGTTTAATTAACATTTTCATTGATTTTAATAACGACCACAGAATTTATGTCATACCGGGATGTTATACCGACAAATTAAAACTAGCACTTTTAAACAACGTATAAACGCCCCGTGCCCCTCCCCCCTCCTTTGACAATTTTTTGTCTAACAGAACTGAAATACAAAAGCAAAAATAGAAAGAAACTGAGAAAAACTATATCATTATGTTGCGGCGTCTAAATGTAAAAAAGTAGTTACAGCAGCCTAAGTACATCCCCCAATAGGGCAAAAGAATATTTATGGATCACTGTTGTCCGAAGAATGAATATTTTTATTTTAACTTTAATTGAAACATCTCATCTCTGATAGGTTCCTAAGGTTAACACAAAAGTAAATTCCTAAAAAAATACCTTTACATTAATGAAGATAACAACAACAATGTACAAATATTTCAACTTACAAGTCAAATTAAATTTTATGAAGTTTTTCAAACTTTTAAGTTTTCAGACGACGATATTCATGTCGACTTGATTCCACTTACGTTGATATGAAAGTTATTATTTTTATTTCAAAACATTTTTGGCATAAAATCGTGCCTTCCAGTGAAATACATTTATTTATTATTATATTTACATTTATAAAAAACAAAAATGACGCAGGATAGTTATATGCTTTTTCATTTTGAATACTTTGAAAATATTTCTTATTTTTCCAATATGCATAAATATTTTAGTTAAGTATAATTATTTTAGTTTATTATTAATGGGTGCGTTTGGCAGAAAAAAGCGCTAGCAAGCGCTTACTAGCGCTAAAATAGTTTTCGGCCAGGACACTATTGCTACTTCAGTAGCGCTGACACAATCCGCCATTTTGCTTATTTAATTTGTTTGTTTTGAAGTAGAGTTTATAAGTTGTTTTTTGCCATATTAGTTTTAAGTAATATAATGACATGAATAGACATATACATGTTATTAAAAATTCGTGATTGGTAAGTTTTTAATATGAATACTTCGCAAAAATATATTTAAACTAGGTTGGGTTCCCCGGTTAAAACTAACTTCGTGTCCTAGAGGAAAATCCCCGGTTAAAACTAACTTCATGTCCTAGAGGAAAATAGCTACTTACGATTTGACAGCGCTTACCGCTTACGATCGCCATTTTGCTTACAAGCGCTTGCTGGCGCTTTCTTCTGCCAAACGCACCCAATTTTATTATGTTTTTAGTAATTTTGCTTAATTTTTTTTATAGAATAAGGATGATAAGCAAGCACTCAATCTACCTGATAGTAAGTGGATGCTGTGCACATATAAAACACAAATATTATGTATAAGGATCTCATTTCGTATGAGATGAGTTTAATGAAAACAAGATTATTTGATAAATATTCCCAATAGTAGCGAAAAAGAATTTTTATTACAACACATTAATAAAAATATATACGTAAATTTATATTTTATGATTTTCACGATTTATATTTTATGGTTTAACCGTTTACCAATAAATTGGGCCTTTCCTCTCCTAGTAAATATACTTCAAAATATCATTAGCAGGAAGGATAAATAAAATAATATATTAATCAGAAGAATAAATCCAATTTGAAGCAGATATAACTTTCAAATATTTTTTTTTTTGTTTTAATAATAAAATCATATAATGTTAAAGTTGAAGTTTCAGCCTACATACGTCCCACAGCTGGGCACAGGCCTCTCATTTCTGAGAGGGTTTTAGGGCAAGGAAGCGTCCGCCGTGCTACCCCAATGCGTGTTGGCGAAATTGACATGTCTTCGAAGTAGTTTTTTCCTTATTTCTCAGACATGCAGTTTTTCTCACAATGTTTTACTTCATTGCCGAGCACATAGTAAATGAGCACTTAAAATTGCAATTAACAATTTCATTAGTGCTATTTTTTTCTGTCTAGTCTGAACATGACGGATGTAAATTAAAAGATATCCTAAATTATATTTTAATTAACGTGTAGTGATGGCGTAAGAATATCAACTATCTCTTCCCGTGGGTGTCGTAAGTAAGAAGACGGTACAGGTTCAGAGGTAAACTGAAACTAGAGATGGACAGCAGCACCTTGCTGAAAACAATTCAAAATTACGAAAATTTGCGGTTGCCAACCTGCTGGTAAGCGTGGCAGTTTTGGAAAATGTGAAACAATGGCTGCGTTTGGCAGAAAAAAGCGCTAGGAAGCGCTTGTAAGCAAAATGGTAAATAGCTATTTTCCTCTAGGACACTAAGTTAGCTTTAACCGGGGAACCTAACCTAATTTAAATATATGTTTGTAAGGTATTCATATTAAAAACTTACCAATCATGAATTTTTGATAATATGTTCTAAAAAAACAAACTATGTTATAAATACTACTATAACAAAAAATGTTCAAAAAACTCTACTTCAAAACAAACATATTAAATAGGTAAGCAAAATGGCGGATTGTGGTAGTGCTACTGAAGTTAGCAAACGTGTCCTGGCCAAAAACTGTTTAGTTTCACCAACAAGCACTTCCTAGCGCTTTTTTCCGCCAAACGCAGCCCATCTATGGAGCAGGCGTATGTTTAGCAATTACATTTTTCAAATTAATTTTATTAATAAATATTTTCATCGCAGAACTGATAACGTAACTTCAACATAAGCCAACTTTCCTGCAACACAATATTCAACATGTACATAGCAAGTATCTATCAAGTATAAGCGACAGATGTAGTGAAGTAGGTCGGGCTCTAAGCATCATATAAACACGAACGAACTGCTCATAAAGAGTAAATTGCCTGTACTTTACGACGCAGGCCTGCCCTTGCAACGGTAACTAATATTTCTACGGGTCTCGTCTGCTATATACTTTTGACGTCTTGTTCGTGTAGCTATGTTCGATTCCTGTAATAAACGTTTCGTTTTTAATACTTACTTTTTTAAATTGGTTTGATTGCCACGTTGGTCCAGTAGCGGCAAAGGTGGTTGCGGATCATTCTGTGGGTTCTAATCCCTGGTCGGACTAAAGTTAGTTATTTGGTTTTTCTGTCAAGAATTTCCCAAGAGCAGCCTGGAGTCAGGAAGTTAGCAGTGTTTTCACGTCCGCGCCTCGGAAATCGCTTGGCCTCTATCTGGTCGTTTCGGATTACCGTCCCACCGCCACCGTACTATAAGAGTGAGGGAATAGAGAGTGCACCTGTACTTGCGCTGGGTATTATAATCTTATTCTATACAGGACAGTATTATTATTATATAGGCCCGATATTACAATCTTCAGATAATAGTTATCCATTAAAAAAACTTAATCCCGATCGAATATAAAAGTAAAACAACTGAAGATTTTATTGATGCATTTAGTGTATTATAAGGTATGAATAAATTTTCAATGATAATTGTAAAATCGGCCTTCAATCTTATTTTATACAAGTGCAGGTAAAAATCACACCCACTGCCATGTAGTAGCGGTGTAAAAATATCCACTACTCCACATCGTCCGTAAGAGGCTCCATGTGGAAACAAACCAGAAGATGGGCAACAGTGTCCCCTTAAGGTCACAGCTCATTAGAGCCACCCGGCATCCGACCCTCACCGCCTCGTCACAGGCATCCACTCGTAGTCGACAGGTGGACCATGGGTGGACGCCGCGTTGTCACCAGTGAACCTCGCGTGGTCATCGAGAGAACCTCGCGTCGTCAACGAGTAGACCTCGCGTGATCAACGAGTGATCCTTAAATCATACAATAAATTATACTTATTTATTTATTTACACTTTATTGCACCATAAAAAGATAACAAAGGGCGTACTTAATGCCATTAGGCATTCTCTCCCAGTCAACCCGGGACGTGTGGAAATTATGTGATAGGTGACAAAATAAAATGAACTATAAAGTAAATCAAGGAAAAAAACTACTGATAAACTTAAAAACAAACTAATATTATATATACAAATACAATAAACTTATATATTCCAAAATATAATACAGATAATATATAATATATATACATATTCATAGATACATAAATATATACATATTTTAAATACAAATAGATATACAATATAAACTTATAAATAAAATAACAACAAAGGTAACCAAAATTAACCATATTAACTATCATCTAATATTTTCATAAAATGCTTATGTACCAATCTTTTAAAGGCAGTCTTATTAGATGTTTTTCTGTCGTCATCGGGCAAGGAGTTCCAGAGCAGTGCAGCCTGAATTGTGAAGGATTTACCAACAAAATTAGTAGAATGTAGAGGGATACTTAGTTTATTATTATACCTCCGAACTTCTTCTGTAAGTTGTTCTTTGTTCTTTTTTAAAAACAAACAACAATGCGTCCGAAGCTTTCGAAAGAAAGGCTCGAAATGAAGTGTTGGTGGAGAACGCCGCATCGCACTCGCGTGAACCGCGCGTTGCCAGAACGCGCTTCGCGCGAAGCAAGCTTGGCAACAGCGAGCTATCATCGAGTGGTCCTCTCGCAGTCCGCGTCTCGGGTGCGAGGCGATCCGGTGATGGTACGGAGTTGATGTAGTGAGCGCAGGCCCATACAAATCCATACGAAGAATACGAACCGCTCGAGGCGAGGCGGTGAGGGTCGGGTGCCGGGTGGCTCCAATTAGCTGTGACCCTTAGTACCAACTTGAGAAATAAATGCGGTGGCCAATTCGCCGGCTATGCAAAACTATGGCAAATATACCCGTTATGAGGAAATCTACGCGGATGCCTCTGTTCAGTAGCGGACTTTGATATTTTTTCTAGAATAAAGGTGACAAACGAGCATACAGTCCACCTAATGGTAAGTGGATGCTGCGGCCCATAGACATCTACATTTATCCTCGATTAAGAATTAAAACGCAGATGCGTTGTCACCCGTGAGGACTAAGATGGAATCCAGTCTAATAAAAATCCAGTAAAAAAAGTGTCTCCGGATCTCTACATTCACCATACGCACTATTAAACACAAAATTTACGCTGGTATTCTCTGAGAGCGTTGTCCTTCCCCGGTCGAGCTGACCCATTCGTGCTGCAACCATAATATAGCTGCAGCGTGGCTCTACCACGTAGAATTGATTGGCTGTAATAGCAATGATGACGGTGAAGTATATCATTTCATAGGTACGAAAGTACGTGAGCAACCCAAGGCCAACCAGTTTCACACACACCATTTGTACGCAGGGCGGTCAATCACTGTGCGATTTACTAGAAGTGTTCTGTATCGCAAGACTCCATCCATCCATAACAGCCTATAAAACTCTACTGCTGAAGATGGGCCACTCCATGATAGTTTTGCTATAGTTTCCACGCTTGATAGGCGGGTGAGCAAACACAGATTTTTTAATATTTTGAGCTATTAACAGGAACATGCTACTGCCCATTTTCTGTTTTAGTCTGTCGCCATGGGGTAGTGGATATTCTCACACCGGCACTACACGGTCAAAACTAATTTGTGGAACTTGCTATCGTCAGAGTATTTTCCAACGGATAACACTAAAGCAACGTTAAGAAAAGCGCCAGAGATTCCTCTAGTTTTACAATTGCTCATGGGAGAAGACAAATAGTTAGCATCAGGTGAGGTGCATAATAGTTTACGAACTCTTTTATAAAAAACACTCAGGTATTAAAATATGTGTATATTTGCAAAGACCAAGTCAAGTTCAAGCTACAATGCCATTCGAGCTTATCGGCATCACCAGTACGAGTAAAAGAGATGAGTTTTAAACGGGTGTCGATTCTACAACAATGCTGCAAATCATAACATAAGTTCACGGGAAATTACATCGTTTTTCAATAAATTTGGAAGAAAATTTGTTTGTTCTTTGATATTAATTGTAACAAGTATAACGTGATCATATTTATACAAGCTTAAAATTTTATTTTGTTAGTTGTTCTTTTACAAACTACAAACAATTTAATAGGATCTACTTGTACTTGAATTGTAACATTGTGGCCAGACTATTATAAAATAATTCATTATTATTTTACATATAAAACAGTTTTTTAAGTGATAGATCCGCACAGCAGCTATATTACAGCTGCAGTGTGAATGGTTCGGCTCAATCGAGAAAGGACTGCGCTCTTACACATTACTATCGTGAAGTAGCACCGTTATGCCGCTATGTGTCGTGTGGTGAGTGAAGAGAACCGGAGACCCTTTTTAGTGGATACGGGGCATTCCAACTTAGTCTTTAGGGATTGACAACGCATCTGCATTTAGATTCTTAATCGAGGATTGTAGATGTCTATGGGCCACAGCGTGCACTTACCCTAAACCCTAGTAGGTTTTATCCTGCACTCGTTTTAGATCTTTTATCAAGTTAAATTGACAGTTGTGAAGTAGGTCGAGCTCTAGGCGCCACGTAGGGTACAACGAACTGCCCATAAAGAGTATATTGAGCGTATTTTACGAGTACTACTTTTGCGCCTTTATATCTAGGGTAGGTCTTGTGGCCTGGCTTTTAAAGTTAAGCAGAAACTAACAATAAACTTTAATATATTTTTATAATAGATGGTATCTACGTAGAATAAAAATACAAGTAAAGTAAAGTAAGTGCAGTTAGTATACCGTGTAAGCGGTGTAAGAATATCCATCACCCCAATTTGTCCCTTGGGTACTCTAGGAGGCGACAGAGGGAAACTGAATCGGACGATGGGCAGCCGCGTCTTCCTAATAACTAATGAAAATAATAAAAAACTGCGGTGTACAAGCCACGTGCGGAGCGTGGCAACTATGGCAATATACCTCCTGTGGTACAATGAATGGGGGAAGTCTATGGACAAACAAAGTACACGAATATGCCCCAGTGCATATTCGTGTACTTTGTTTGTCCGCAAAATATTCTTTTTCTTTCTTTTTCTTTTTCCCTAGAAACCCTACACTGCCGAGCATGTGTTAAATCGTAATCAAAATTTTTTCGTACTGAGCTACTTTGTTACTTAATTTTTTCTTTTTATAGTTTTACTATAAAAATTGCAATTCATAATTATATGTATATATGGTTTCAGTTTATCAAAATCGCGATCGTTCCCGTGCATCCCGGAGGGGGGGGGAGTCTGCAGTCTGTGAACATGTACAGGATCGCCCCCGTCACTACATCAGATTTGATAGACCACAAATCCTCGCTAAAGAACACCGATTCCTTCCAAGGATGATTCGCGAGGCTACTGAAATCAAAAAACATCCTAATTTCAATAGAGAAGATGGCTGGGTGCTACCATCTGCTTGGGATCCTATAATAAATAAAATTAAATCCCAACCCAAGCATACAACTGCAAGACTTCATGATACCATAAGTTCATACTGTGTAGATCGGAACAAAAGTTAAATTTTAATCTATGGTAACCGCGGTTAACTATGACATCTGGACGTTGAACATCTCAGTCCTTACCGTGACCACAGATGCCCGTGACCATGGGTGCTGTAAAGCTCTCGAAACGTCGGGTATTTAAAAAGTTAAATATACGCGATAAATTCCGTAAAAACTAGTATTATTTCAATGTGTAGTGTTCGCGTAAATATAATAAATCATTATATATTTAATTAGTTACATATACGTGTATAAATATAGTTATATTTTAATTCTAACTTAGCACAAGCTCGACGGTGAAGATAAACATTAGCGCATGTCTAAGAACAAAATTAATGATTCAGAAGGCGTGTAAACTCCGCTAACACACACGGAAGTGCGTTGGCTTACTGCTCCATTACCCTCTCAGAAAAAAAAAGTCGTATACTTGGTAATGGGTCGTATATAGGCACTCTTACTTTTTCATGAGTTATTTTTATAAAATAAAACTAAAGATGTTTATATTTGAAGGTTTATATTTAAAGAGTAAAAAGCTATTTATCTTTTTCATCAAATAAGGGTGACAAACGAGCATACAGTCCCCTGATGGTAAAGGTAAGTGCATATTTTGGCCTATAGATATCTACATATATACTCGATAAAAAAGGAAAATGCAGGTATCACGCCTAATGACTAAGATGGAATACCTTATTTCCAGGTAAAACGGTCTCCATAGGAAACATTTCAAATTGGTATTCTGTAAAAATGTAGTACAATCGTAATATAGCTTCAACGAGGTTCTACCAAGTGTAAAAATTGTGCAATTAAAGTGTTCAATAATTCTGTAAAGAACAATTCAATAAAGCTTACCTTGAACTATACACACCGTTCAATTTTATATTCCAATTTTCCTATCCATTAAATCTTTTCTGTAAAAGTTCCAAGCACGTCCGATGGATTATGAAAATTTTATCAAGGGAAATAACTTTTTGCGACGAGCCAAAAGCTTATAAATCAGTGAAAAGGGCTTTTTGTCCGCTATTTAATTTTAATACTTATTTTGAACAAAAGTTCAAAATATTTTTTTTAATTTCTAAAAAAACTGTTAAAATTCTTTTCTTTTATTTTCTTTATTTGATAAAACCCAATTTCCCATCGTTTCGTTTATGGACCGCACGGATATATATATATATATATATATATATATATATATATATATATATATATATATATATATATATATATATATATATATATATATGTATATATATGTATATATATAATCGAAATCTCGGAAACGGCTCCAACGATTTTCATAAAATTTTGTGTCCAGGGAGTTCCGGGGTAATAAATCGATCTAGCTAGGATTTATTTTTAGAAAATGTCTTTTTGTCCATGTTTTCAGGCAATGAAAAACTGCTACAATATATGAAAGTAAATTTTGACATTATGTGAATAATCGTAATAGCTCAAGTGGATATCGAGCGGTCGGAAAATCGTAATGCTTTAGTTCGCGTCCTGTCTTCGGTCCGACTTTTTTTCCTTTTTTTTTTTCAAGTTCCCTTCTTTTGTGAGAAAATCTATTATTTCGAGCCCTATTTTTCAGTATTTTTTTAAAAAAGAAAATTTTAATTAAACTAATTGCATAATTTTTAATAATTACAACCGAGCAAAGCTCGGTCATCCAGGCACTATGCGTAATAAATAATATTTTATGACTTAACTTAGCTGATCTCTTAGCTCTTAGCTCTCTTAGCTTTATGACTAAACTTAGCTTATTAGATTTTCAAACATCTCAAAAATCGTTTCAAAATCAAAAATTTAATAGATTTGCGATAGTTGCACTCGAAAATAAGTGGGAAATTTTAGGGATGGCTCTTACAATCAACCGTTTTTCATATTGTTTGTAAGTCATTGGCAAGTTGTACCATAACTTTAAAGAAAATACGATTTTTACAAGTAAAAATATTTATTATGAATGGTCATAATTCAAATTTACCTCCATTTTTATGAGATATCTTCAAATATCGTGTTTCATTACAAATATATATCAGCGCCAAAAACCTACACCGATACCTGTGACCTAACCCAAGACAAAACAAGGATATATATATATGTATAATATAAGCCCATCGGTTAAGCTTTCGGTCATATTTCTTACAACCACAATATATATATATATATATATATATATATATATATATATATATATATATATATATATATATATATATATATATATATTCTTTAAAGTGATGGTACAACTTGCCAATGACTTATAACGTTTGACCCTGCAGGCTATTGATTTGAATGCGTCATTCGATTTTGACTTGCTTGGCGGCATTCAACGCAGATTTTTATGTTAAAAAAGTGTTTTTAGTGTCGATAAATCAAATATTTTGAAAGTTATTTAGAAAAAAACCAAGACATTTTTTTTTTGGTTTTCATATTTTGAAAATTTTTGAAACGAATCGACCGATTGACTTGAAAATTTAATCAGCTTGAAGTCTCAATGAACACTTTCGAACGCCGTGTCGTCCATCGCGATCGACACACACAGGCGTCTAGCCGAGAACAGTCAGAACGGCTTCCTTGGAACCTAAAACGTGGAGATCTAATGAAAACTCGCATTCTCAAAATCAGCCCGGAATCTATAACTTCATACTTTTGAAAATTATTAATTTTTAAAGCGGGATGTAAAAAAACATATTTCACATACTTTTCAGCGTGGCCTTTAGTTTTTTTTTTTTTTTTTTATAGAAGAGGGGGCAAACGAGCATGCGGCTCACCTGATGTTAAGTGACTACCGCCGCCCATGATCAACCGCAACACCAGGAGAATTGCGGGTGCGTTGCCGGCCCTTTAGAAAGGAGTAAGCTCTTTTCTTGAAGGTCCCCAGGTCGTATCGGTCCGGAAAAATCGCCGGTGATAAACTATTCCACAGAGAGGTTGTACGTGGAAGAAAACTCCTTGTGAAACGTACAGTGGTGGACCGCCAAGCATCCAGATGGTGTGGATGGTATCGGGACGTTTGCCGTGTCGTGCGTTCACGAAATTTGGCGGCTGGGATTAATCCGAACAATTCCTCAGAGCACTCCCCGTGATAGATGCGATAAAATACGCAAAGAGATGCAACATCTCTTCGCAACGCCAGTGAATCGAGCCGATCGGAAAGCACTCGGTCGTCGACGATTCGAGCCGCTCTGCGCTGGATGCGGTCAAGTGGAAGGAGCTGGTACTGGGGAGCCCCAGCCCAGAGATGGGAACAGTATTCCATGTGCGGCCGAACCTGCGCCTTGTAAAGTTGCAGGCGGTGTGCCGGCATGAAATACTGTCCCGCTCTGCTGAGCACGCCAAGCTTTTTAGAGGCCAATTTGGCCTTCCCTTCCAAGTGACCACGAAACTGCACGTCACTCGATATGTCGACGCCGAGGATTCCGATACTGGCTTTTTGTCCATGTTTTGGACTGGCTGAGGCAACAAGGGGAGTGCCTTGAAACTGAGGGGATACGACAAAGGGGTTCTTTTTAGCGGTTAACGCGCAAATTTTATTTATTTATTTATTTATTTATTTATATATTTGCATAAAACATGGACAGATAAGGATGGTACAATTCTTAAAGCACAACATGTTTGCTATGTGATTGTGATAGCATGCAAATTTACATAAATAGCACATATACAAATGAAATTTTCTAATCATAATACAAAACAATTAGACATATAAAATAGTAAATAAAC
The DNA here is from genome assembly GCA_036936625.1 of Parnassius smintheus behrii. NCBI lineage: Eukaryota > Metazoa > Arthropoda > Insecta > Lepidoptera > Papilionidae > Parnassius > Parnassius smintheus. The sequence goes on along the minus strand of JAUPFT010000031.1, from coordinate 13,849,754 downwards.
AAAGATTATCAATTCATTAAAAATATATATCATTTACATTTAACAAATAGGTCTCTAATGTCATAAAATTGATTTTCATTGAGATAAGTCAATAATTTTTTTTTAAATATATTATTATTATTCGATTTGATTTCATTTGGTATTTTATTATAGATTCGAATACACATGGTTAAACAGCTTTAACAGCTAAAATTTGTGTCTTCTGGGGGTTAAACTGGACTAGATTTAGTCGTCCCCAATCCGAGACTCTGTTCAGCAAAGACTCGACTTCAGACACAAGTTTGTCCCGGCACTCGGAGACGTTTTCCCGAGAAATATTGGCTCGGCCGGTGTAAAGAGCATCACCAGTGCTGTCATCTGCATAGCAATGAATGTTACGGGTATGCAACATATCATTGATATGCAGAAGAAACAGCGTTGGCGATAGCACGCAGCCCTGTGGAACACCAGCATTAATAGGCTCGCAATCGGAGCTTGCACCGTCTACAACGACCTTGATGCTCTTTTTAGTATATAACACAGAAAATTTATACTTACCCATTACAACCGACACAAATCTTTTACACGCACAGTAGCTGTGCATTTTGTTACAGAGTTACTCGCCTCAGGCATACACTATAGAAAAAAAACAGTTTATTTAAATAGGATAGGATGACAAACGAGGACATAGTCCACTTTATGGTAAATGGTTGGTGTGGCCCATACACATTTATTTATTTATTTATTTTATTCTTTATTGCATCCTTAACAAAAGAATACAAAGGGCGGACTTAATGCATTGAGGCATTCTCTACCAGTCAACCTATGGAGTGGTGAGAATTTGACGTAGGTGTGGCAATAGAGAATAAGATAACACAATACAAATGATAATTAACTACATATTATATACACACTACTAATAAATAAACTATAGATTTATGATCTATCCTTACATATATACAAATATATAAATAAACGGATATACATACAAGTAAACATATTTAAATACATTCATAATTAGTATATACAAATGACTATGAATATATTTACGTCTGTTTTGCAATACATGTTAAATATAGATGAGTCATGTGGAATGCGTTGTCTTTAATAAATGATCACGGACCAACTTTTTAAAAGCGTACTTATTGGGAGCTTTTCTGATGTCATCGGGCAAGGAGTTCCAAAGGCGTGTAGCCTGAACTGTGAAGGAGTTACCATAGAACTCGGTGAAGTGAATCTAAATCCATCCTTGAATACGAATTAAAATGCTGATGAATTTTCACCCGTGAGGACTGAGATGGCATACCTAATTATCAGTAAAAGGGCTCTCCGGTTCTCTACACTCACCATACAAAATACAGCAACATTGAGCTGCTATTTCACGCTGGTATTCTGTGAGAGCGTGGTCCTTCCCCGGTCGAGCCGACCCATTCGTGCTACAACTATACCACTAATATAGCTGTAGCATGGCTCTACGTACAGTACGTACGTACAAAAATACGTTCGATTCACGCACGTGTGTGTTCACCCTGCAAATAATTGTCTCGTACCTAGCTGTTTGACGTATGCAGTTTTTGTTTTTAAACTGAAAGTCCTTGTGTGGAGGTAATTTTTTTAAACTTCTTTGGTGCGTCCAGTTAGGGATGTAAATTCTTAACTTGCACCCTTCTTGGGACTTTCAAATAGTGGTTAGGCATTTTTTAGCTAACAAGTTTACGATCTAAGCCTATTACTACTTAATATAAGGTGGCACCTTAATCAAACTTAAGCCTGTTAATGATTTCAAAAATTGAATATTATGCCAAGTATTGTATCGAATGCTGTCATTTTATGTTCTAAAGCTAAAAGGTTATCTTCTGGCTTGGATTTATTATAGTGACTTTATCGTGAGCAGAGACACTCGTCCGTTGTTTATAAATATAATGGTGACAAATGAGCACAAAGTGCGCCTCGTTACCAGTTAAAAAGATTTCTGGCTTTAGTCATTCGCCATATTAAATACGACAGCATTATCTATTAGCTGCTTCTTGACGGTGATACATGTGCTCTGTGCATAAAACGCTATCTGCGTCTCCTCACAGCATGGCAATACTTTGCCTTCGAACGAGAAAGGATCGAGCCATGTTGTCACCAGTAACGATGGCAAGTCGTGGATATAGTTACTTTAGAAACTTAATCGAAAGTGGATCTTATGGACCGACAGTCTCTACAGCAAATGGCAGAAATACATAGTCACAAGCTAATACCCACTAGAAACAAGATCTCTTCGGATAACATTATTTATAGAAGCGTGACGAGACAACCTACCAGTACTTTCTTACATGATAGTCCTTGGAGGCCGAAACTCATCTACGCTGCTATCGCAAGGGCCCTGATAAAGTTGACAGCTCAATTAAAAATACAATATCTGTACGGGTATTTAACCACTTCATTTACTTTACGCCAGATGTAAATAACTAGAATGGCGAAGGGCAGCAGCAACTGATGTGCATCTGGTAGGTACTGCGATAACCAATCCGACTACCAAATATGGTTTTAAAGGCAAATCCTATTTAATCCCTATAACGGTAAATACTCATGTTCAACAGTGGATTTTAATGGATTTCTGAAGAAGGAAATTTGTTTTTTTTTTTTTTTTTTGCGCCCGAAGCAATTAAAGGGCTACCCTATACGTAGGGAGGCGGAAAATGCATTACGCATACCACGATAGCCGGTCTATCGTGGTTATGAGGGACTCACTGTCCTACCGGGGACCCTATGTGATACCCTCTAAAAACCGCCTTTGGGGACAGGCAGCCGGCTGATTAAGCTGTATTGTGCCTTATCGTGAGCGACCCTCTTTTGGGAAAAGAGGGCGTAGGCGGATACGAGCCGCTGAGGGAGTGCCTACGAAGGCAAATTAATATTAGTTAATATAATAATTTAATTTAATTAGAGTTGGCCTGAGCCGCCAGGAGGCAGTTCAGGTCGTTTGTTAGTTTATTAGGCGGGTCCGAGAGAGAGTTTCGTATATCATTCAAATGACATTCAACGTTTACAATGCATTGCGATGTCGCGCCAACTCGTACTTGCGAGAATTTTGTTAATCTGCGACTATTTAATAAATTAGTTAAATAAATAAAAAATATCGGCGTTGTTGGGTGCGCCCGTGGATTTCGAGAAGGATAACTAAGGAGCCTCAAGCACATTTCTAGTAGAATTGGCAGAAGAAGATCCAAATTTATATAATTTGAACCATTTGCAAATGACGAAAAGTGAATTTAATGAACTTCTTGAAATGGTTTCACTTGTCTGACTGTCACGCCACTTAAAACCACAACACCATTTTAAACACCCATGTTCGCAGGCGAAATAGGTGCGTGTGCGTACGCTTCGCTGTCATGCGGCGCGCGGAATGAGTTACCATGATCAATATTGCCACAATTTCATTGAAATGTTTCGGCGAATCTTAAGCCGCCTCTACACGATCGGCCATGATCAACACTCGTTGATCGTCTGTAATCGGCAAGGTAATCGTCACCATCATCGTGCAAGCATCCACACGATCGTCGGTGATCATTTATTAAGCGGCAAGCATTCAAGATGGACGTGGAGGTTATAGCTGCAGCTACCATTAATATATATATATATATATATATATATATATATATATATATATATATATATATATATATATATATAGTTCTACGAACTTGAATGTCTCTTCATTTGACCACGCAGTAGTCATTGTTTCGCACTCACACTCACTTTTATTTAAAAACTTAAAAACGACGCGACGTACGCACTGCTCGCTGTCCTACGCTGAATGAATGATCGGCGATCGTGTGGGCACGCACACGCAATTACAAGCGATTCCCTTTGATGCGTGCCCGAAAAACCGACAAGGCACCGATCGCCACGATCACGACGACGATCAACGACGATTGAGGACGATGATGGGCAACTACAGGCGATTAGCCCCTCCACACAATCGTACTCGCGTGTAATCGCTCATCATGGCCGATCGTGAAGAGGAGCCATTAGTTTTCAACGAGATTGTGCAATCACATTGAAATGTATTTAGACATATAAATACCATTTAGTTCTGCCGTGCCGTGCCGTGTTTCTGCCGTGTAGTGGCGGTTAAGAATATCTACTACCCCATATCTTCCCGTGAGTGTCGTAAAAGGCGACAGAGGGAAACAGGCAGGAGATGGGCAGCAGCATCTTCCTGATAACAGCAACTGTACAACAAAAAAATGCGGTTGCCAACCCGCTCGCCAAGCGTGGCAACTATGGCAATATACCCCCCACGAACAATTACACAAATAGACGGCCCCCAGTCCCCGGCGGCCCCGCCATTCCTGGCTACCGTGGCGACCATGGTAACGGCGGGGCAGGGGGTGCTAAGAATCTCACGTGGAGGTTCAGTTGCCACCTACTACGACTCGACCTGGCATCATTTAACGCACATACCCTGAGGACTGACGAGAAGATCCTGGAGCTGGAAGAAGAGATAGACAAGTTGCGCTGGAATATTATAGGATTATCCGAGGTCCGAAGAGAGGGGGAGGACACGGTGATTCTCGGATCCGGCAACTTGTTCTATCACCGGGAGGGTGACCGTCTGTCCCAAGGAGGTGTTGGATTTATCGTCCACAAGTCTCTCGTTAACAACGTTTTAAAGATTGGGAGTGTATCGACGAGGGTTGCGTACCTTATACTCAGAATCACCAACCGGTATTCGCTGAAGATCATACAGGTTTACGCGCCAACGTCGAAACATCCCGATGAGGAGGTGGAGGAAATGTATGAGGATATTTCCAGAGCCATGCATTCCTCCAAAACCCACTACACGGTGTTGATGGGAGACTTCAACGCAAAACTGGGCACAAGAAAGAACGGTGAGCTGAAGGTAGGGAAATTTGGGATAGGGCAACGGAACCCAAGGGGCCAGCAGCTGGCCGACTTCATGGAGAAAGAGGGACTTTTTATGATGAACTCTTTCTTCCAGAAGCGGCCCCACAGAAAGTGGACCTGGTCGAGCCCCGACGGTTCGACAAAAAACGAGATTGACTTCATTATGACGACCAGACGCCAACTGTTCAGTGATAATGAAGTCAACGCTCTGTCCCCCTCGTGCTCTAATCCAGAATCCCGAAACCTTTCAGCGCGAGTTACGTAACCGCTTTCAGTGCCTAGAAGATTGCAATGCAGGGGACGATATGAATGACAAGCTCGTGGAAACTGTCCATGCGGTCGGAGCTAAGTTCTGCAAGACCCGCCGCATAAGAACACATAAACTCTCCGACAACACTCTTAATCTCATGGCTGTTAGACTGGAGATGAGGCTGCAATCGTCAACAGATTTGACAGCATACAGGCAACTGAACAGACAGATCTCCAAATGTATGCGGCGAGACTTACGCAACTTTTATACTGCTCGTATTAAAAAAGCGATCGAGCGGAAACAGGGCTCCAAAGTCTTTGCCAGAGAAGCCAGAAAGAGCCAACTGTCAAAGCTGAAGACTGAGTGTGGCAGCATCGTTTCCGGAACACCTGAGATTTTGAGTGAGATAGAGAGGTTCTATGGGCAGCTGTACACATCATCGTTGGAGCCACACGCAAGTGTGAGTAACGATCCAAGAGCAATTCGTATCCGACACTATTCTGATGATATCCCGGACGTCAGTCTGAGCGAGATTAGAATGGCTCTCCAGCACCTTAAAAACGGCAGGGCCCCAGGCGAGGATGGAATTACAGCGGAGCTTCTGAAAGCGGGTGGAACACCGGTACTTGAAGTCCTTCAGAAGCTTTTCAATTCCGTTCTCCATGGTGGCACTACTCCGGAGGCGTGGAGCAGAAGTGCGGTGGTCTTGTTCTTCAAGAAGGGTGACAACGCCCTCTTGAAGAACTACAGACCGATATCCCTTCTGAGCCGCGTCTACGTGCTGTTTTCGAGAGTCATTACGAATCATCTCGCACGCAGACTCGACGACTTCCAGCCTCCCGAACAAGCCAGTTTCCGAAAAGGCTTCAGTACCATAGACCACATACATACCCTGCGGCAGATTGTACAGAAGTCCGAAGAGTACAATCTACCACTTTGCCTGGCGTATGTGGACAATGACAAAGCCTTCGATTCCGTCGAAATTTGGGCGGGGCTACAGTCCTATCAGCGGTGCCAAGTTGACTATCGGTATATCGAAGTGCTGAAGTGTTTGTACAGTAGGGCTACGATGACTATCCGTACAGAACCAGAGTTCGAAACCTATCCAACTGCAGAGAGGTGTAAGACGGGGTGAAGTTATTAAACCGAAACTCTTTATCGCTGCATGGGAAGACGTTTTCAAGCTACTGGACTGGAAAGGATACGGTATTAACATCAATGGCGAGTAGATCACTCACCTTCGATTTGCCGACGATATAGTCCTTATGGCAGAATCGCTGGAGGACCTTAGCACTATGCTCAATGACCGCAATGGTGTCTCCCAACAGATAGGTCTTAAGATGAACATGAACAAAACAAAGATCATGTTTAATGTCCATGTCACACCTATGCCGGTAGTTGTTGGGAGCACTATGCTCGAAGTTGTTGACGAATAGGTTTATCTGGGACAAATAGTCCGACTAGGTAAGTCCAACTTCGACCGAGAGGTCAATCGACGGATTCAACTCGGCTGGGCAGCGTTCGGGAAATTACGACACATCTTGTCGTCAGGTATACCTCAATCTCTGAAAACTAAAGTGTATAACTAGTGCGTGTTGCCAGTGATGACTTACGGATCTGAGACGTGGTCCTTCACTGCTGGCCGTATGAGGACGCTCAAGGTCGCTCAGCGAGCTATGGAGAGGGCTTTGCTCGGAGTTTCTCTACGTGATAGACTCAGAAATGAGGATATCCGCAGTAAAACCAGAGTGACCGACATAGCCCAACGGATAGTAAGCTGAAGTGGCGATGGACCGGCCATATAGCTCGAAGACCCGATAACCGATGGGGAAGAAAGTTTCTTGAGTGGCAGCCTCGTACCGGTAGGCGTAGTGTAGGGCGACCCCCCACTAGATGGAGTGACGACCTGGTAAGATATGCAGGAAGTCGATGGATGCAGGTGGCTCAGGACCGTGCTTTGTGGCATTACTTGGGGGAGGCCTATGTTCAGCAGTGGACTTGTGAAGGGCTGTAATGATGATGATGATGAATACCATTTAAGCAATTAAATTGAAAGCAATATTGACCGAAATTGAACCATGTTAAGGTGTTCATTCGCCACGGGGCGCTGTAATATACATTTTTTGCTCGTTAAAATGACCCCCTCCCACTCCCGGCGGCTAGACTGATTCGCGTTCGTCTTTTGTGATTTGCTTGAGATTTATTTGTAATGATTCCTAGATGGGTTTGATTGTGATCACTACATGTGTAAAGTCAAGGTCAAATCACTAGAGAGCGCTGATGATGTTTTTTGTGAAGTGCTTGAGATTTTGGGCTATTTTGGTTTGGTTTATTAACTTCTGTATGTATAAACTGTTGTGGAGCTGATTGAGCAGAACAATATCGTGGGTTATTCTTAAAAGGCACGCAGCTTGTAAACAGTGTTCAGGGTCTTTAGATATTTCTTATTATATAGTAGTAGGTAAACCATATTTGGACACTTTTTGATAAGGTTTTCCATTTTACATAATATATTTGTATTTTTAGAGTAATCTTTATATTAGCGGCATAATAATTTAAGATTTCAAACATACAGAGGGACAAAAAATAGACAGATGTTTAGTCGTAGATATATAGGAATTATCCAAAAAGTTTTAAATAAAAGCAAAATTAAAAATTTTGAAACCACTCCCAACGAAATGTAAACGTTGTAATCGAAAAAGGATTAAATAAAAATTTTAAAAACTCCCTTTTAAAAGGAAGTAAGTAACGAAAGATTAAAATAAAAAGCATTTTACAAAGGATAACGTGGTCAGTGATGTAGAAAAATATGTTATAGAATGTTATAGAAACCTGAGTGTTCGAAAAAACAGAAATATTTCGTAGACGTAAAATGCCCAACACGAAATAAGACATCACGGCGGACTCGGTTACTCCAAAAACCTTTAAAATGAGACCAGTGGCTAGAAGTGAGACTAGTACCCACATAGAGTAATTAGACTTAGAGTGATAGTATCATTCGAAATTCCGTTCCAAGTTAAAGCAACAACACAATTAATGTGTGCGTAAGCGGCCTGTAATTACGTTTACCCGCACGCACACAAGCAAATGAGTAATGTATGCAAGTAAATGACGATTTCCCCAAAAAATGGGCAGTGTAATAGTAGACATAGTCGTAAAATTTATATTTAGGTTGCGTTTAGAATTATTTATTAATAATTTACAAAGAAAGATATATAAAATTACTTATAATTGTTAACTAATATTTTATTAAAATTATTTATATACTTAATACCACATGCAATAATAATATTCACAAATATATTATGTCATTATATTATTCTGTTAGAAAAGATATTTTTATATAAGTATATAGTATTATATATTTATATAAACATATGATATACTTTTTTGAATAGGCGTTTGTATTAAGAATTAAATAACAAAATAAGATTCGGAAGGAGAAAAACCATTCAAATAAAACACGAAACTAAAAATATTTATTAAATAACTATATACCCAAGTACTTAAACTAAACGTCTCTTACTTAATAAGTAATAACCCTGCACCTGCAACTGTTTTCTAAATAACTGCCGCTTTGATGACGCTATCCGCGAAATATTATCTTTTTTAGATTCATATAAGAATCGAACTCTTACATAACGTTCTACAATAAGCCGCGCCAGATTTGTGCTGTAATCTTGCGAATTAATGTGCTCAATGTGAATAGAGAACAACCAACGAGTTTGGTAATAATTTCGAGAGATAGCTCTTTCTCTGAATTGTTTTCCTGTGCATTATGTTTAATATAATTTCGCAGATTATTTTCAGCAATACTACAAATGGAGTAAACTTCATTAGAAATTTTCAGCAATATTACAAATGGACTAAACTGCAATAGAAACGTAAATTAGTTAGTTTTCGTTACTCTAATTTTTTCAATTCATTGAGCAGCACAGCCCAATTTCTGTACTTCATCTGTTCAACTAGAGCCTATACAGTTGAACACAAACGCCACCCTGTTTAGTAGTAACCAGACAACAGACCTGTGCACTGCGTCCTTAGCACTATAATTTTTAAATTAAAATAGTAAAACCTGCCCACTTGCGCAGTAAAGTGGTGTGATAGTGATAACAGGAAACGTAATTTCGAGAAGGATAAAGTCACGTTTCACCGATAAATGCATCCTTTAGTAATCTTAAAATACTAAAACCGTGAGGGTTCAACGTGATCTGGTCGTAGTTCTGATGCTGTCCTTGTTAAGCACGCAGTATTATAGTTGCGTCTCTGTCTATCAATCAGAGGGGCTGCAGGAGGCACGTGTATGTAGAAATGCCCAAAAAAGTATCGATGCAAGTTTATCGATGTAATTATAATTTGACATCCAAATTACAGTTTTACAAACCCTAATTAATAAAAAAATAAAGGTAATTTTTGTTTACATTTTTATATTACCTTAATTTTACCTAATGTAGATATATTCACTCGACCGTCACGGCCGAGGCCGAAACAAAGTCATGGTTTTCGAGAGTATGTATTATGTTTGTGTATTTCTTAGGCACATTCCGCTCTTAACGGATTTATGGTAAGCGACTAGCGTTGTAAATGACATGTAAAATACATGTATACTCGTATATTTTAAAGAACTTTTTTTGGTATTATACGTAATTATTTACGTATAATTAATTTATTTATAATTACGCTACGTTTTCATAGTCTCCCATATTTACACGTACGATTTATGGATGTGACACATCTCTAAGTTACATCTCACGCTACACCCACTCACCTTTCTTTCTTCTAACCGTGACAGACTAATTTAATTAGAAAATCGTAATGGTTTCACATCTCGTAGACTGGGTGGTCTGTGTTGAGCAGCAACAGTCGGACCAGACGAAAATCTAAAAACGAATACGTTTAAATTAGCAATAATATTCACGTTATTATCAACTTCACTTCATTAAAACAAAATAAATATTTTTGTGCTATTTTGGCCAAACGTTAACTATTGTCTTTACCATAATTTAATACACCACTGTTGGCTAGTGGCACAACGTATCGTCTTTTTAGAAAACGGCGAAGGTATGTAAATCGTAATTATAATTTTAAAAAATGTTCATAGGGTATTTATCCTAAAGGCGTACTATAAAAAGATAAAAATAACTGAATATTAACAAAAAAAAAATCAACACTTTTTTTCTTGGAAAGTGTTAACCCTAATAGTATTTGGCAATTAAAAATACCTACTCATGCATGAATATTGTAGGTATTTTTATTTGTCAAATAAAAATACAACAATAATAGTCCCATATTGGCAGTATGTAATTATAATAATAAGAAAATACAACTCAAGATTTGGAAGGCCAATTGAATCGGAGGAAAGACTTGTTGTATGTTTGAGATAGGTATTTTATATATATAAATAAATATATAAAATCCGGTGTAATTGGATCTTCTCGGTCTCGGTCTGGTCTCTTTAATCAGGTAAAATTTATTAATAAATTTTTATTGCATTAGAATAACTTGTCACTAAGTATTCATATTAATAATTGATGCAATTTTTTTTCAAATTATGTATAATTAATTAAGAATTAATTAAAAGTTATAAAAAGTCTTGCCTGACGACTCATTGTTGCCTGCACAATAAAAGTAAATACTCCTGAAATGAAGTAAAAAATATATTTAGAAACGTAAGTCGAAACTACCAGTTCTAGTGGAAAATCCAATAATTAGGCAACAGTAGACAACACTGAGACATCAGCACGCGCCGAGCGCGCCGCATTATCTGAAGTCATTAGCATACCTCGTTCAAAATTCGGATACCTACCACATTTTACAAAATAAGGCGCGTACGGTTTGGCCGCATTGTGCGATGTTTTATACAACGACTTTTATAAACTACAAGCAGAAGAGAACACTGTTAAGATATTGTAAAAAACAATAATTTATTTCAAGTATTAAGCAAGTAAACATAAATACAAAAAAGTCAGCTTATGCTTAGAGATTGCTTAAGTTTATTACTTCATTAAACATAACAATGAACATAAATATTTATAAGCTATTATCCCCTTCAACACGTATACACAATAATAAGTTTTATTTGTATACAATTCAAAGTCCTTAAACAGAAAAACATTGTTTACTTATTCTACACAGTAGTATTTCATAGAACCTTACCCTTACCATAGAAAAACCTTGGCTTACAATTATAATATTATATATTTTATGTCCTCCAGATTGAATGTCAATCAGGACAAACAGTCTCAATGGAGACAAGCCATCTGCGCAGGACAGGATTATAGAGTCCAAGTGTATGTGCTAGCAGCGTAGCATTATTTATTCCCTCACTTTCATACTCGTAGTTCTTTCTTTTTTCATCACGCCTACGCGACAAAATAGAAATAGTAGTAAATTGAACAATTTCTCTGGCTCAGGCTGAGCATCCATCATAAATTGTTCAGCGAAAACAAAAACGTAACAAAACTACAAAACTTAACTCAAGAAATAACAAAGTAACAGAAATAAATTCAATGAAAATATAACAAATATTACTTGATATTGTATCAAGATAGACAACGGACAAATTCGAACACTTCAAATTTTAAACTACAAATAAGTTGAACATAATGGCGTCCAGTACTGTTCTTCTGAAATTAAGGGTTGCCCTATTCAAAATCTAAAGGAGATGAACGAAATTGGGTGCTTGACATCGTTCCGAACAGTTATACAAAAATATGTAGGTAATAAAACGATAAATTATAAGCATAATTAAATGTTTTTTATTTCCGTTGTTCTTGGAACAATCATAAAACATTTTTTAAACTGAAAAACGAAAGCTAATGCTTTTACTATAGCAAGAACAATACGTTTTTAACTTTTTTAATTTAGAAATTTGGCTTGGACGCTTGTCATTTAAGCCATGTCTTCATTACATTCAGGATCTTCGTTTTTATAGATTTTTTTTTCACAATATACTGATGCTTCACCATGCGAAGTTTTTGGGAGATTTTGACTACAACTCAACGAACGAACAGTCGATGACGACAGCCACTCAATTTCATAAGACCACTAAGCGATCAAAATAACTTGTATCTACATCGAAGCACTTGTTTCGTCGTTTTCTCTAACAGTTCACGTGCGCGGATACTTAATACACAAAATTGCATCACTTTCATAAAAATATATTTCAAGCCATTATTTAAACGATAAAACAGGAGCAACAATCCGTCGATGGTCAAGTTCCCACCAAAACCACCACATTTTATGTTTGTGCCAATATTTTTCCGTATTTGGCAATAGATAATGAACACTATTTTTATAATAAACTATTCTTCATTACTAAAAAAAATCATAATGTTTCAAACATAAGGCAAATCTGCAGAGATTAATATTGAATAAAAGAAATATATTGAAAAACAATTGAATAGGCTATATTATTAAAGTAAAAATGAAAGTTTGAATATTATCTAATACAACTGAATAGGCCTTATGCTCATTGACCATTGCCTGTTCCGAAAAGAACTTAACTTGGTAACTTCAAGTTTCAACTTGTCATGCGAGAGTTTTGGCGGGAACTTGGCCGACGACGGACTGTCGCTCCTGTTTTGTCGCTTGAATAATGGTTTGAAGTGGATTTTAATTCGTAAAAGTGATGTGATTTTGTGAATTAATTGTCTACGCGTGTGAACTATTAGAGAAAACGACGAAACAATTACTTTGATGTCGATATAAACCTCAAATTATTTCGTTCGCTTAGGCGCCTTATGAACTTGAGTGGCTGTCATTATCAAAATTTTTTTGGTTGGTTGGGTTGTCAAAATCTCCCAAGGGCTTTGCAGTGTGACGCATCAGCATATTGTGCAGAATATTGTGCATTTATAAGAAAAAAGCACGGCAACCTTGAAACTTTACTGATAAATATATATGGATTGAAACTTATAAAGATTATAATATAAAGTAGACTTGGCTTTAGCCTTTGTGGTTTTTGAAAATATGAAGAATTAAAGAAAATAAGACTTGGCTTCGGCCTTTATGGATTTTGAAGAGATGGAAAGAAGAAAAATAAGACTTGGTTCCGGCCTTTACACTTAGAAAATTCTATATAATCAAATTTAAAAAAGACAAGGCTGTATGGCTTAGTTCCTTCGCCTGCTCTCTCGAGCGAATAATAAAAACAACAACAACAATCAACTTGTCATGCGCACATTGAGCTATTATGTACCACGTACTAGAGGCGACACCGCATTCAGCTACTCTGTTCCACTCAACTGCGGAGCATACACCGCAATCAGTCACTCGCTAGGCGCTTGTAGAGTTGTCACGTGTTGTATTGATTTAAAAAAAATCTCTTGATAAAAATATGCCGTCGTGTGTACTTAGATATTGCACAAATAATTCAAGAAATGTCAGTAAAAACCAAGGTATTACTTTTCATCGGTTAATAAGATACTTAATCAATAAAAAATTATTATAACTTAATAATAAAACAAATTATTCCTAAGATGCCATCTTGTGTCATGTAATATAGATTATGAAATTAATATGTTCAGATGCGACATTTCTGTGGGTACTTAAGTATAGGACGAATATATATAATATACACATTTTTTTTGTAGAAACGTATATGAGTTATCATAATTAGGCCAATTTTTATATTTAATTCTGCTCATTATTCTTTTATATTATTTTTAGGTTTCCACATCAAAGTCAAAGTGGAATAAATTCGTCCATTTCTAACTCTCGCGTGCTCAGCATCTATGAACGACGCTTATTCTAATTTAAATAAATGTATTTTTAATTTAAATTTTATATTAATAAGTTTTTTTAAACATACATTTAGTATGTTTTTTTTTTGTTATATTTGACATAGATACCTTTAAAATATTCAGATAAAAATATTATTAAAATGTAATTGTCATATAATATTATATTAAATAAGCGAATATAACGTAAATACAAAATGAATGACAAAATTTGAAAATGGTTCTCGATATAATTTACCTATTTAAAAATAATCTATTATTACCTACGGATCATTCTACCTATGTTTATTCTATGATAAAAAAAACAACCGCGCGAACACAGAGTAGCGCACATGTTTTGTTTGAAATAGCTGTTCTAGTACGTAAGTACATATTACTTCAATGCATGCGCATTTGGCACTGGGACTGTGTTTGTAATTTTTTCGTGTTTTTACTTTCGTGCATTTAGTTAAGTTGACCCTTGGCTTTTCTCGTGGATTACAGGACAATAAATACTTGGGTTAACGAGAGGAATAGAACAGATAATTTACAGCCTACGGCTGCTTTTCTAGACCTTATATACTTTGGCCCACTTTCAAAGAAAACAATTAGACTTTAATTTCAATGAACCAAATAAAATAGTCCAATACACAATATTACACAGATACGCGAAGAAGTGAATATCAATAAAACAAGTAACATTTTCATAAATTTTTAAATATTTTATTTTCCATGCTTGGAAAACTGTTTTCACGTTTGCTGCATTCCCATAAAGTGAGTATTTATATGAATAATTCAATACTATATCTGATTTACTGCTTTGTTTCGGAAGCGCATCATAAAATAGCAAGCGATGAATTTAATAATGACCCCCGCGTGACCATGAATGCTGTAAAGCGCCCAAAATGTCGGTAATTTAGGAAAATTTATTAACATGTTAGAGTTACGCATCAGTTATATTATGGTTGGAGCACAAATGGGTCGAAGCGAACGGATGGGACGACTCTCTCACAGGATACCAGCGCAAAATAACCAGCTTAATGTTGCTATTTTGTATGGTGAGTGTAGAGAACCGAAGACCCATCTATCTCTAAACGGGGCATTCCACCATAGTTCTCTGGGGTGACAACGCATCTGCATTTGATTCTTAATTGAGGATAAACGTAGATGTCCATTGGTCATATTCACTTAACATCAGATGGGCTGAGTGCTCGTTAGTCACCCTTATTCCATAAAAAACTTATAAACATAAAGATGAGCTCACACGCCTGTTACCTAGAAGCGTAGGCAGAGACTACGGACTTCCATTTAGCATTATCCCGACATATCTCTCTCAATTCTTTCACATCCTACCTCACACACAACCTACGCAGACATGCTCGTCGGTTAGGGTACTCTTAATTTTGGCCCATCTTCAATACCTATATCACCTATTTGCTCAAAAACTTCCGTCTAGGGTGTCCTCACTCAGCCATTAAGTTCTGCAGCAAATTTGCTGTGTCACTCTTTCCTCAGTCGTTATTTTACGTGTCCAAACCACCAAACAAATATATAAAGACAGAGTGTTGTAGAGAACCTATGCATCGGGGAATCACAGGCGCTAAACGCTCTCTAAAAATTTCACAGTACGCAAGCAACCCGGGTTCGATTACCACCGGCACCAATGAAATACTTAATCATGAAGAAACCATCTTGTCCGTGAGAAATAAGAAAAATATCGTTTCGAAGTCATGTGCCGACACGTATTGGGGAAGTGTTATCGACATTCCCTTGCTCTAAAACCCTCTCAGGAATAAGACCATTGTTCCATAGGATGTTACCTTAACTTTTAATTTCAAATCACCGAAACATTCCTTTCGTAATCTTAGTTAAATTTTCTTGTAAACAGCTACACTAATTAAAATGATTCTTCATTAATACAATCGTTCTCATATATATTTGAAGAAAATAATTTTCACGTGGTAGATCCATGCTACAGCTATATTAATTGTATGGTTGTAGCACGAATGGGTCGGCTCGACCTGGAAAGGACCACGCTCTCACAGAATAACAGCGTCAAATAGCAGCTTAATGCTGCTGTGTTTCGTATGATGAGTGTAGAGAACCGGAGACCCTTTTTACTGGAAAAGAGGCATTCCATCTTAGTCCTCAAGGCTGACAACGCATCTGCATTTTGATTCGCAAACGAGGATATATGTGGATGTCTATGGGCCACAGCAACCACTTACCATCAGGTGGACTGTGTGCTCGCTTGTCATCCTTTTCCTATATAAAAAAAAGAAAACATTCCATCCTCTGCAATCCACTCTGCAATCCACTTTTCACCCCTCCGGAAGACAGAACGTGATGAGGGTGAACCTCGTCGCCGGTTTTCCTCCCGGAGATTCATCAAGAAAATTTATCGACCGAATTTGCGATTTATTGAAAACGGGCCAAATTAGGAGTACCCTTAACCGACGAGCATGTATGCGTAGGTGTATGGATGTAAAGGAGGCGAGAGAGGTGTGTCAGGATCGTGCCAAATGGAAGTCTGTAGTCTCTGCCTACCCCTCTGGGTGACAGGTGTGAGTGTTTATGTTATGTTTTTTTTTTTACTTACCGTCCATAAGGGTGGAAATATTAGCGATCAATTTTTTAATGTAACTATTTATATATGACATTCTATCGATGAGTAAGAAAGATTCCCGAGTGGCAGCCTTGTACCGATGGGCGAAATGTAGGGCGGCCCCCACTAGATGGAGTGAAGACTTGGTAAGACATGCAGGAAGTCAATGGGTGTAGGTGGCTCAGAACCGTGCTTTGTTGCATTCCTTGCGGGAGGCCTATGATCAGCAGTGCACTTTAGAGTAAAAGAGTAAAAAATTTATGATAGTTTACTTGTTTTAATTTTTCTTTTAATTCTTTTTTCATCAAGAATTTCTGTGAAGCTTGAGAATTTTTAACAACTTTATGGCCCCCATTTTGAATAAACCTTATTTTAACTGTTGCGTTAGTCTTGGAATCGTAAACCTAAGTAACAAACGTTGTTCTTACTTATTTCAGGAGTGTATGTGTATGTACGAAAGTATATAGTGGCTTTCTCCCCAAGGACATTTATAATAAAATAAACGTAAAATTAAGGTTTCAGTTTCAGGTCTCACACGTATGCAAAAAGGTAATAACCGAGTGGTTGAAAATTTTAACATACGAGGGAACTGAACAAATTTTAGTTAGACTGGATCAACCCATTTCTTTTGTTTCTTTCTTATCCATAATGTTCGTACATACCTAGCTTCATATATCAATTGCGTTTCTAACACACTGGCAATTTAAAAAATACTTACAAATTCACATACACATGTAACTGTCTTGAAGCAAAGTAAACGCTTTCATTTTCGTCATCATTTTCAATGTATCCTCCGCTGTGCTTCAATTCCAAGGATACGAAAATTAATTTGACCATCTCCTTGGTCTAATGTTCGTTAGAGCGACTGTTGATCATATAGTGGGTTAGAATCGCGGTTAGCTCCAAATATGTTAAGTATTGACTTTTTTCTGTCAAGCGTTCATTTGCAACCCGGAGTCAGGCATTTTGCGGTGTTTCACTATCGTGCCATGGAAAACACGAAATGCCATCGGTCCTATGCCCGATTTATCTCCGGTCGAGTCGGATAACCGTTCCATCAGTCTATAAAAGTGAGGGAATATTACTATTATGTAGTAATAGACGAGCAACTTATAAGCTCATACGCCCATATGTGTGTTGGTGTTTTGTTATAGTCCAAGCCCACACTACTAATACACTAGATTGTATTATCTTTGCACCATTTGTCCAGTAAGTTATTAAAACTAATCACAGAGGAAGCATCAACTACGTCTAGAACCACGAATAGGGAGTGCACTTGTAAATGTTCACATACGCTTGGGCCCTATAATACCGTCGCGCGCAGATGGCTACTCTCTGACTAGCCTGTACGAAATTAGAACTGGAGGACATTATTACGGTCTCCACGCATTAAATAAGGTTGTGTGTTGGACAGTTTCATGTGAAAGATGCTTGATAAATAACAAGTAGGGTGATTTTTTATGGGATAGGGTGATAAACGAGCGCACTATCCACCTGATGGTAAGTGGTTGCTGTGGCCCATAGACATCTACATCTATCCTCGATTACGAATCGAAATGCATATACGTTATCACCTGTGAGGACTAAGATGGAATGCCTCGTTTCCAGTAAATATGGTCTCTGGTGCTCTACACTCACTATACGAAACACAGCAACATTAAGCTACTATTTTACGCTGGTATTCTTTGAGATCGTGGTCCTTCCCCGATCGATCCGACCTATTTGTGCTACTACTAATATAACTACAACATGGATCTACTACAGAACTTTTTCTAGAGGACTCTTTCTAGACGACTAGAATTCACGATCTACGATCGGCAGATGTCACAACTTCTCTGAGATAATTTATACGCGGTTAAGCCAAACTTTCGTCTCGATGGTTGACAGTCCACAAAAGTGCGTTTCACATGGAATCTTCTAGCAAGTACGAACACATTCTGGAATTTACTGTCATTGACGGTTTATCCAAACTAATACGACTAAAGTACCTTCAAGAAGAGAGCCAACTCCTTTCTAATAGGCCAGCAACGTCCCGCAATTTCTCTGATGTCGCAGATGTTGTGACAGCGATGACTTGCAAATTGATTGCTTGCTTTTCTTGCTCTAGCTTGTCCGCAACTGCTTTTATAGGTTAAAGGTTTTATTCAGCTGGACTTAAGAATTAGACTGTGTGAATCTCTTGTTCTATCAAAATTAAACCACTGCATTGCAGGGTATGGACCCTGTATTTTGGAAAAGTTAGTACGTCTAATTCCACGTACACAAAATGCATGTGCATGATACTGCTTCTCAATACCGAAACGGTCTCATGTAACACATTTTTTCAATGAAGCAGGTATTTTAAAAATGAAAGCGCGGTAGAAACTACACTTAGCTATTGTACTGTTTGATGTTGTGAAAACTAAGTTGCCACCATATTTATATAGCAAACATACATGGAGAAAACGACAAAACATCAGGTCTTGTACGAACCCACTTGCCAACCCCACTTACTGTTCTGCAGCGTAAAGAGTAGAGGTAGTTTTAAATATATAGCTACTAGGTGCTGGAACGACATTCCTCCGCCTATTTGTGAGTGTAATTCAAAGTATAATTTTAAATCACACTATAAAAATCATTTATTACACTTACAAAAAGCTCAACATTGAGCCTACAGCAGATGTTTATTCCAGCATAGTTGAGTATTATATGTTTTTATATGTTTTTAGTGTGTATTTACCAAGGTATATATATATATATATATATATATATATATATATATATATATATATATATATATATATATATATATATATATATATATATATAAGTGTATGTATTTACTTTGAATTACACTGCTGGCCGTATGAGGACGCTCAAGGTCGCTCAGCGAGCTATGGAGGCAATCGGCCGGCCATATAGCTCGAAGAACTGATAACCGATGGGGAATAAAGGTTCTCGAGTGGCAGCCTCGTACCGGTAGGCGTAGTGTAGGGCGACCCCCCACTAGATGGAGTGACGACCTGGTAAGACATGCAGAGAGTCGATGGATGCAGGTGGCTCAGGACCGTGCTTTGTGGCGTTACTTAGGGGAGGCCTATGTTCAGCGGTGGACTTGTGAAGGGTTGTAATGATGATGATGATGATGATGATGATGTATTTTTATTTTTTCATTTTTATATTGAATTTACGTGTATAATATGTCTTCTACGTATGTGCGTATATCTCTAATGTACTTATATATAGGACTAAGTATATTATAGGTATATTGATGAGAAACGTTTAGTTTTAATTTATAAAAGTGATTATGGAAACGTATTTCATAAAATACACCCAGCGCTGTCACCCGAATCATCAGCGCTGTAGGTTACCCTGCAGCATTACGCTGAGTCATAACCTTTCCACGGGCTCGATAAACACCCCATCACTCGTAATATTAATCTACTAACTTTTAACTGTTTATTATTTTATTTTTGTGATGTGTACAGTTCCAGTGAATAAAGGTCTTTCTTTCTTTCTTTCTTTGTTTGCAGATGTTTATAATACAACATCAGGTGAGATTTATACCGGTTGCCTATTCTTCCCTAAAATAATAAAAGGTTAAGCCAACAGTGGACTTGTGAAGATTTAAATAATGACGATTATCATAATGAAGCCAAGCTATTACATAAAATTTCAGCCCGGCAGCCTCCCAGAATACCAACAGGAAACAGCGTGATACTGCTGTGTTTTATATATACTCGTACCATAGTGACGACAGTCGACGATCCATTTTAGTGATAACTAGATATTCATCGTAGTCATCAGGGATGATAGCGCATCTGTATTTCTGGATATTCAATAAATAATTGGTGTCTTTAGCCCACAGCATCCACTTAATAAGGTAGAATCTCTTTCAAGATTTTTACCATAAGCTATATCATTCATTCCTGTACCTTTGAACTTCAAGTTCCATCCGATTTTTGAGAACATTCCAAAAAAATCTCTTTGTATAATTTTTCAAGTTGTTAAACGCAGCTCTTCTTTGGTTGGTACGAAAGAAGTTTAATTAACATTTTCATTGATTTTAATAACGACCACAGAATTTATGTCATACCGGGATGCTTTACCGACAAATTAAAACTAGCACTTTTAAACAACGTATAAACGCCCCGAGAAAAAACTATTACATTATGTTGCGGCGTCTAAATGTAAAAAAATAGTTACAGCAGCCTAAGTACATCCCCAAATTAGGCAAAAGAATATTTATAGATCACTGTTGTCCGAAGAATGAATATTTTCATTTTAACTTAAATTGAAACATCTCATCTCTGATAGATTCCTAAGGTTGACACAAAAGTAAATTCCTAAAAAATACCTTTACATTAATGAAGATAACAACAACAATGTACAAATATTTCAACTTACAAGTCATTAAATTTTATGAAGTTTTTTCAACTTTTAAGTTTACAGACGACGATATTCATGTGGACTTGATTCCACTTATGTGGATATGCGTTATTATTTTTATTTCAAAAAATTTTTGGCATAAAATCATGCCTTCCAGTGAAATACATTTATTTCTTATTATGTTTACATTTATAAAAATAAAAATGACACAGGATAGTTATGTGCTTTTTTTCATTTAGAATACTTTGAAAATATTTCTTATTTTTTTCAATATGCATAAATATTTTAGTTAAGTATAATTATTTTAGTTTATTATTAATGGGTGTGTTTGGCAGAAAAAAGCGCTAGCAAGCGCTTACTAGCGCTAAAATAGTTTTTGGCCGGGACACGATTTCTACTTCAGTAGCGCTGACACAATCCGCCATTTTGCTTATTTAATTTGTTTGTTTTGAAGTAGAGTTTATAAGTTGTTTTTGCCATATTAGTTTTAAGTAATATAATGACATGAATAGACATATACATGTTATTAAAAATTCGTGATTGGTAAGTTTTTAATATGAATACTTCGCAAAAAAATATTTAAACTAGGTTGGGTTCCCCGGTTAACACTAACTTCGTGTCCTAGATGAAAATAACTACTTACGATTTGACAGCGCTTACCGCTTACGATCGCCATTTTGCTTAAAACCGCTTCCTAGCGCTTTTTTCTGCCAAACGCAACCATTGTTATTATGTTTTTAGTAATTTTGCGTAATTTTTTTATAGAATAAGGATGATAAGCGAGCACTCAATCTACCTGATAGTAAGTGGATGCTGTGCACATATAAAACACAAATATTATGAATAAGGATCTCATTTCGTATAAGATGAGATTAATGAAAACAAGATTATTTGAAAATATTCCCAATAGTAGCGAAAAACAATTTTTAGTACAACACCTTAATAAAACTGTATTATACGTAAATTTATATTTTATGGTTTTCACGATTTATGTTTTATGGTGTAACCGTTTACCAATAAATCGGGTCTTACCTCTCCCAGTACATCTATTTCAAAATATCATTAGCAGGAAGGATAAATAAAATAATATATTTATCAGAAGAATAAATCCAATTTGAAGCAGATATAACTTTCAAATATTTTTTTTGTTTTAACAATAAAATCATATAATGTTAAAGTTGAAGTTACAGCCTACATACGTCCCACTGCTGGGCAAAGGCCTTTAATTTCTGAGAGGGTTTTAGGGCAATGAAACGTCCGCCGCGCTACCCCAATGCGTGTTGGCGAAATTGACATGTCTTCGAAATAGTTTTTTCCTTATTTCTCAGACATGCAGTTTTTCTCACAACGTTTTACTTCATTGCCGAGCACGTAGTAAATGAGCACTTAAAATTGCAATTAACAATTTCATTGGTGCCATTTTTTTAAATTTAGAAAGAGTCTGAACATGACGGATGTAAATTAAAAGATATCCTAAATTATATTTTAATTATCGTGTAGGGATGGCGTAAGAATATCTACTATCTTTTCCCGTGGGTGTCGTAAGTAAGAAGACGGTACAGGTTCACAGGTAAACTGAAACTGGAGATGGACAGCAGCACCTTGCAGAAAACAATTCAAAATTACAAATATTTGCGGTTGCCAACCCGCTGGTAAGCGTGGCAGTTTTGGAAAATGTGAGACAGTGGCTGCGTTTGGCAGAAAAAAGCGCTAGGAAGCGCTTGTAAGCAAAATGGCGATCGTAAGCGGTAAGCGCTGTCAAATGGTAAATAGCTATTTTCCTCTAGGACGCTAAGTTAGCTTTAACTGGGGAACCTAACCTAATTTAAATATATGTTTGTAAAGTATTCATATTAAAAACTTACCAAACATGAATTTTTAATAACATGTATAATATGTTCTAAAAAAACTATGTTATAAATACTACTATAAAAAATATTCAAAAAACTCTACTTCAAAACAAACAAATTAAATAAGCAAAATGGCGGATTGTGTCAGCGCTACTGAAGTTAGCAAACGTGTCCTGGCCGAAAACTGTTTAGTTTCACCAACAAGCGCTTCCTAGCGCTTTTTTCCGCCAAACGCAGCCCATCTATGGAGCAGGCGTATGTTTAGCAATTACATTTTTCAAATTAATTTTATTAATAAATATTTTTATCGCAGAAATGATAACGTAACTTCAACATAACCCAACTTTCCTGCAATACAATATTCGACATGTACATACCAAGTATCTATCAAGTATAAGCGACAGATGTAGTGAAGTAGGTCGGGTTCTAAGCACCATATAAACACGAACGAACTGCTCATAAAGAGTAAATTGCCTGTACTTTACGACGCAGGCCTGCCCTTGCAACGGTAACTAATATTTCTACGTGGCTCGTCTGCTTTATACTTTTGACGTCTTGTTCGTGTAGCTATGTTCGATTCCTATAATAAACGTTTCGTTTTTATTACTTACTTTTTTTAAATGGGTTTGATTGCCACGTTGGTCTAGTAGTGGCAAAGGCGGTTGCGGATCATTCCGAGGGTTCGAATCCCTGATCGGACTAAAGTTAGTTATTTGGTTTTTCTGTCAAGAAATTCCCAAGAGCAGCCTGGAGTCAGGAAGTTAGCAGTGTTTTCACGTCCGCGCCTCGGAAATCGCTTGGCCTCTATCTGGTCGTTTCGGATTACCGTCCCACCGCCACCGTACTATAAGAGGGAGGGAATAGAGAGTGCACCTGTACTTGCGCTGGGGATTATAATCTTATTCTATACAGGACAGTATTATTATTATATAGGCCCGATATTACAATCTTCAGATAACAGTTATCCATTAAAAAAAAACTTAATCCTGATCGAATATAAAAGTAAAACAACTGAAAATTTTATTGATGCATTTATTGTATTATAAGGTATGAACAAATTTTCAATGATAATTGTAAAATCGGCCTTCAATCTTATTTTATACAAGTGCAGGTAAAAATCACACCCACTGCCATGTAGTAGCGGTGTAAGAATATCCACTACTCCACATCGTCCGTAAGAGGCTCCATGGGGAAACAAACCAGAAGATGGGCAACCCTTAAGGTCACAGCTCATTAGAGCCACCCGGCACCCGACCCTCACCGCTTCGTCATAGGCGTCCACTCGTAGTCGACAGGTGGACCACGGGTGGACGCCGCGTTGTCACCAGTGAACCTCGCGTGGTCATCGAGAGGACCTCGCGTCGTCAACGAGTAGACCTCGCGTGATCAACGAGTGATCCTTAAATCATACAATAAATTATACTACCGAACTTATTCTATAAGTTGTTCTTTGTTCATTTTAAAAAAAAACAACAATGCGTCCGAAGCATTCGAAAGAAAGGCTCGAAATGAACGGTTGATGGAGAGCGCATCGAGTGGTCCACTCGCAGTCCGCGCGTGGACACCTCGCGTGCGAGGCGATCCGGTGATGGTACGGAGTTGATGTAGTGAGCGCAGGCCCATACAAATCCATACGAAGAATACGAACTGCTCGAGGCGAGGCGGTGAGGGTCGGGTGCCGGGTGGCTCCAATGAGCTGTGACTCTTAGTACCAACTTGAGAAATAAATGCGGTGGCCAATTCAGCATCCATTAGCATTTATTATTAGCATATTCATTAGCGGACTTTGATTTTTTTTCTCGAATAAAGGTGACAAACGAGCACACAGTCTACCTGATGGTAAGTGGATGCTGCGGCCCATAGACATCTACACTTATCCTCGATTAAGAATCAAAACTCAGATGCGTTGTCACCCGTGAGGACTAAGATGGAATCCAGTCTAATAAAAAAATCCAGTAAAAAAAGTGTCTCCGGATCTCTACACTCACCATACGCACTACTAAACTGCTATTTTACGCTGGTATTCTCTGAGAGCGTTGTCCTTCCCTGGTTGAGCTGACCCATTCGTGCTACAACCATAATATAGCTGCAGCGTGGCTCTACCACGTAGAATTGATTGGCTGTAATAGCAATGATGACGGTGAAGTATATCATTTCATTGGTACAAAAGTATGTGAGCAACGCAAGGCTTTTCCCCGCCAACCAGTTTCACCCACACCATTTGTACGCAGGGCAGTCAATCACTGTGTGATTTACTAGAAGTGTTCTGTATCGTAAGACTCTATCCATCCATAACAGCCTATAAAATTCTACTGCTGAAGATGGGCCACTCCATGACGGTTTTGCTATAGTTTCCACGCTTGACACGCTTGACAGAAAAGCAAACACAGTTTTTTTAATATGAGGTAGTGGATATTCTCACACCGGCACTACACGGTCAAAACTAATTTGTGGAACTTGCTAACGTCAGAGTATTTTCCAACGGATAACACTAAAGCAACGTTAGGAAAAGCGCCTGAGATTCCTCTAGCTTTACAATTGCTCATGGGAGAAGACAAATAGTTACCATAGGTGAGGTGCATAATCGTTTACGAACTCTTCTATAAAAAACACTCAGATATTAAAATATGTGTATATTTGCAAAGGCTAAATCAAGTTCAAGCTACAATGCCATTCGAGCTTGTCGGCATCACCAATACGAGTAAAAGAGATGAGTTTTGAACGGGTGTCGATTCTACAACAATGCTGCAAATCATAACATAAGTTCACAGGAAATTACATCATTTTTCAATAAATTTGGAAGAAAATTTGTTTGTTCTTTGATATTAATTGTAAAAGTTTGATAGTCAAAAATTTTATTTCTGTGTAAGTACACAAGTATAACGTGATCGTTTTTATACAAGCTTAAAATTTTATTTTGTTAGTTGTTCGTTTACAAACTACAAACAATTTAGTAGGATCTACTTGTACTTGAATTGTAACATTATCTGAGGCCAGACTATTATAAAATAATTCATTATTATTTTACATATAAAACAGCTTTTTAAGTGATAGGGCCGCACAGCAGCTATATTACAGCTGCAGTATGAATGGTTCGGCTCAATCGAGAAAGGACTGCGCTCTTACAGATTACTAGCGTGAAGTAGCAGCGTAATGCCGCTATGTGTCGTGTGGTGAGTGAAGAGAACCGGAGACCCTTTTTAGTGGATACGGGGCATTCCT
The DNA here is from genome assembly GCA_036936625.1 of Parnassius smintheus behrii. Taxonomy (NCBI): domain Eukaryota; kingdom Metazoa; phylum Arthropoda; class Insecta; order Lepidoptera; family Papilionidae; genus Parnassius; species Parnassius smintheus. The sequence continues at coordinate 13,823,861 of JAUPFT010000031.1, read as the reverse complement.
ACTTAGTCTTTAGGGATGACAACGCATCTGCATTTAGATTCTTAATCGAGGATTGTAGATGTCTATGGGCCACAGCATGCACTTACCATCGGGTGGATTGTGTGCTCGTTTTTCATCTTTATTTCTATATACATTAAAACCCTAGTAGGCTTTATCCTGCACGCGTTTTAGATCTTTTATCAAGTGACAGTTGTGAAGTAGGTCGAGCTCTAGGCACCACGAAGGATACAACGAACTGCCCATAAAGAGTATATTGAGCGTATTTTACGAGTACTACTTTTGCGCCGTTATATCTGGGGTAGGTCTTGTGGCCTGGCTTTTAAAGTTAAGCAGAAACTAAAAATAACTTTAATGATTTCTTAAATTTACGCGAATACTACACATTGAATAAAACTAAATTTACGGATTCTATCGCGTTTATTTAACTGATTTTACTTATTTTTAATTCCCGACGTTTCGGGTGCTTTACAGCAACCATGGTCACGGGGGGGGGGGGGGCTGAGATGTTTGACGTCCCAATGTCATTGTTGGCCCGGCTACCTTCAGTTTTTGAATATTGGGTTTGGGTTTAATTTTGTTAATTATAGGATCCCAAGCAGATGGTAGCACCCAACCATCTTCTCTATTGAAATTACGATGCTTTTTAATTTCCATAGCCTCGCGTATCATCCTTGGTAGGAATCGGTGTTCTTTTGCCAGGATTTGTGGTTTATCAAATTTGATGTAATGGTGGGGACGATCTTGAACATGTTCACAGACTGCAGACTTCCCGGAGCGTCGGTGCTTCACGTCACCTATATGTTCTTTCACGCGGGTTTTTATGGATCTTTTTGTTTGACCTATGTAAGAGAGACCAAATTCACAATCTAACTTGTACACTCCTGCATCTTGTAGAGGGATATTACACTTGACGGATGGTAAAAATTGACTAATCTTCTTCGGCGGCTTGTAGTATGTTTTAATGGAAGCTCGCTTCAAGATGTAGCCAACCTTGTCTGTGACTCCTCTGACATATGGTAGTACAGCAGGCACACGTTCGACTGTGGCCGGCTTCACTCGGTCACTGTGACGTAGGCGTGGGATCGGAAGCTTGTTGTCTTGCAACACTTGCTTGACATGCTGCAGCTCGGCGGCCAGATGTTTTCTGTCACAGATCCCTCGTGCTCTCTGAAACAAAGATTTACCCACGGTAGCTAACACTATAAAACTATACTCTAGACTCTACTTTAAAACTATACTAGAGTATAGTTTTAAAATACTACAGCTTTTATCGGACGAAAGTACATATAAAAAGGTCAAAACAGACCTCACAACTAACATGCTTAAAGCAACTAGCGATTTAATAAAGAAATACTCCGAAAAATTATATCTCGACGTGAATTCGCTAATACCATCATGTACCAAACCACCAAGGTTGTATGGGTTACCGAAGATATACAAACCAAACGCTCCACTACGTCCTATAGTGAGCCAGATCGATTCACCAACTTATAAGCTGGCACCACTGAGAGGACGTACCAGAGCACACACAAAGGATTCATACCATTTTGTTAGTGAGATAAAAGACCTACAACTCGCTTACAATGAAACTATGGTCAGTTTTGATGTTCAGTCACTATCCACATGCCTACCTATTGAAGACTGCATCTCAATTGTAACTAGGAAGCTAGAAGATAACAACATGCCTGCTGAATATGCAGTATTACTCAAACATTGTCTCACATCTGGCTATCTATTTTGGAAGGAAGAGTTCTACAAGCAAGTAGATGGTGTGGCGATGGGCTCACCAGTATCTCCCATAGTCGCCGACATATTTACTTCGAGGACTTCGAGGAGAAAGCCCTTCTTACTGCTCCTGTAAATCCAAGATTCTACAAACGGTACGTAGACGACACCTTCACAATTTTACTATCTGACAAAGTAACTGCATTTTTTAAACCACCTTAACTCTATAAACTCTAAAATACAATTCACAATGGAGTTAGAGGCAAATAATTCTTTAGCTTTCCTAGATGTTTTAGTCATTCGAAATCCTGATAACACTATTGGTCACACTGTGTATAGAAAAACGACCCATACCAACCGATATTTAAATGGTGAATCTCACCATCATCCTTCACAGTTAGCTACCGTGGGTAAATCTTTGTTTCGGAGAGCACGAGGGATCTGATACAGTGACACGTTCAGCATGCAAAGGCTTTTCAATAATCGCTGTAGGATTTTCGGAAGCCCAAATTCGGCAATTTTGCTTGTTGACGTACCCTGACAAGTGAAAATGGGCTTCGTCTGAAAAAATGATTTTTTTCGGAAAAACCATCGGGCTGTTCCTGAATGAATTGAGCAAATCTACGGCCTTGTGAATGGTCGGTCAGCTTCAATTCCTGCACCAGTTGAACCTTGTAAGGCTTCAAAGCCAAATCCTTACGCAAAATTCGCCATGGTGGTTTTGGATAACCTCAATTGTTGAGAACGTCGAGGAATTGACAAATTTGGATCTTCTTCAACACTGTGGCTCACGGCTGCGATGTTTTCGGTTGAACGACCCGGTCGAACACGCGTTGGTGTTGGCACATTTTGTACCAAGCCTGTCGATTCAAATTTAGCGACCAAATTCTCAGAAAGACGATTATGTTGTCCGAAAATATAACGAATTTTACGAAACGTAACTTTAACAGAACCACCATTTTCAATGTGGATTTTAATTATTTTAATGCGATTTTCGAGCGAAATTGAATTCATTGTAGCAATTGCCAAAACTGTCATGTTGTTGGTGTTGCCCCAATTGAAAAACAAAGTATATATATATATATATATATATATATATATATATATATATATATATATATATATATATATATATATCCTTGTTTGTCTTGGGTTAGGTCACAGGTACCGCTGTAGGTTTTTGGCGCTGATATATATTTGTAATGAAACACTTGAATTATGACCATTCATAGTAAATATTTTTACTTGTAAAAATCGTATTTTCTTTAAAGTGATGGTACAACTCGCCAATGACTCTTACAAAAAATATGAAAAACGGTTGACCCCGCGAGCCATTCCTAAAACTTCCCGCTTAGAGCTAAGAGATCGGTTAAGTTAAGTCGTAAAATATTATTTATTACGCATAGTACCTGGATGACCGAGCTTTGCTCGGTTTTAATTAATAAAAATTATGCAATTAGGTTAATTAAAATTTTCTTTTTTTTTGAATACTAAAAAAAGGGCTCGAATTAATAGATTTTCTCGCAAAAGAAGGGAACTTGAAAGAAAGGAAAAAAAGTTGGACCAAAGACAGGACGCGAACTAAGGCATAACGATTTTCCGATCGCTTGATATCCACTTGAGCTATTACGATCATTAACATAATGTCAAAATTTACCTTCATATATTGTAGCAGTTTTTCATTGCCTGAAAACACGGACAAAAAGACATTTTCTAAAAATAAATCCTAGCTAGATCGATTTATTGCCCCCGAAACTCCCTGGACACAAATTTAAATATATATACAAGAATTGCTCGTTTAAAGGTATAGGATACGGGTGTGCATATATGTGCGCGTGCGGTCCATAAACGAAACGAGGGGAAAAATTGGGTTCTTATCAAATAAGGAAAATAAAAGAAAAGAATTTTAACAGTTTTTTTAGAAATTAAAAAAATTATTTTGAACTTTTATTCAAAATAAGTATTAAAATTAAATAGCGGACAAAAAGCCACTTTCACTGATTTATAAGCTTTTGGCTCGTCGAAAAAAGTTATTTCCCTTGATAAAATTTTCATAATCCATCGGACGTGCTTGGAACTTTTACAGAAAAGATTTAATGGATAGGAAAATTGGAACATAAAATTGAACGGTGTGTATAGTTCAAGGTAAGCTTTATTGAATTGTTCTTTACAGTATTATTGAACACTTTAATAACACAACTTTTATACTTGGTAGAACCTCGTTGAAGTTATATTACGATTGTAGCATGTATGGGTCTGGCTAGACCGCGGAAGGACGACATATTTACAGAATACCAACTTGAAATGTTTCCTATGGAGACCGTTTTACCTGGAAATAAGGTATTCCATCTTAGTCCTTAGGCGTGATACCCGCATTTTCCTTTTTATCGAGTATATATGTAGATGTCTATAGGCCAAAACATGCACTTACCTTTACCATCAGGGGACTGTGTGCTCGTTTGTCACCCTTATGTGATGAAAAAGATAAATAGCTTTTTACTCTTTAAATATTAACCTTAATATATAAACATCTTTAGTTTTAGTTCATAAAAACAACTAATGAAAAAGTAAGAGTGCCTACATACGACCCATTACCAAGTATACGACTTTTTTTTCTGAGAGGGTAATGGAGCAGTAAGTCAACGCACTTGAGTGTGTGTTAGCGGAGTTTACACGCCTTCTGAATCATTAATTTATTTCTTAGACATGCGCCAATGTTTTCCTTCACCGTCGAGCTTGTGCTAAGTTAGAATTAAAATATATCTATATTTATACACATATATGTAACTAATTAAATATAACTTATAGCCAACTTCTATCAAGTAGTGATTATGTTTATTATTAAGTACGCACGCTGCTGCCTACTTTCTTTATAGATAAAGCTGTTTCCCTAACCCCAAGGGTTTGCTGGAAGAGAACTTATGTTAAGGTTAAGCTCGCCTTTGTACATCGTATTTCCATTCTATCCATAGAACCTTTATAACCTATAAGAGTCCACTGCTGAACATAGGCCTCCCCCATAGGTTGCCTCACTGGCGATTTAACAAGCAGGTTGGCATACGGGGTTTTATATCATTATGAATTGTTATCAGGTAGATGCTGCCCCCCATCTCCCATTTCATTTTCTCTCCGTGGCTTCTTATAACGGCTTTTACGAGTATAACACGGTGGGACGCCACTACACGCTTAACATATTATTTTTATATTTTTGTAGCACGAAAGGGTCGGCTCGACCGGGGAAGGACTACGCTCTCACTAAATACCACCGTATATTCCGTAAAATAGCAGCTTAATGCTGCTGTGTTTCGTGTGTTTAGTGTAGAAAACCAGAGAACCGTTTTACTGGAATCGAGACATTCCATTTTAGTCCTCAGGGGTGATAACGCATCTGCATTTTGATTTGCAATCCAGGTTAAATTTAGATGTCTATGGACCACAGCATTCCATTACCATCAGGTGCACTGTGTGCTCGTTTGTCATCTTATGCTATTAAAAAATATTTAAAATTTGCTATCATCATATAGTGTGTACAATAAACACTTTTTATTAGCAATAAAAACTACCATTTACAATTATATTGGTGTCGTACAACATCAACAAAAATCAATAGGGAGGCCTATGTCCAGCGTGGACTAATGACAGGCTGTAATCTGTTATGAATGAATGAATGAATAAACTGAGTATATATATATATATATATATATATATATATATATATATATATATATATATATATATATATATATATATATATATATATATATATATATATATATATATATATATATATATGGTTGCTCGTTTAGAGGTATAGGACACTGGTGTGTATATATCGGGTTCTTATCAAATAGGGAAAATAAAAGAAAATAATTTCAACAGTTTTTTTAGAAATTAAAAAAATTATTTTGAATTTTTATTCAAAATGAGGATTAAAATTAAATAGCGGACAAAAAGCCACTTTCACTGATTTATAAGCTTTGAATAAAACTAAATTTACGGATTATATCGCGTTTATTTAACTGATTTTACTTATTTTTAATTCCCGACGTTTCGGGTGCTTTACAGCAACCATGGTCACGGGGGGGGGGGGGCTGAGATGTTTGACGTCCCAATATCATTGTTAGCCCGGCTACCTTCAGTTTTTGAATATTAATTTTTGGTCCGATTTACGCAAAACGAACTTACGGTATCTTGAAGTCTTGCAGTGGTATGCTTGGGTTTGGGTTTAATTTTGTTAATTATAGGATCCCAAGCAGATGGTAGCACCCAACCATCTTCTCTATTGAAATTAGGATGCTTTTTAATTTCAATAGCCTCGCGTATCATCCTTGGTAGGAATCGGTGTTCTTTTGCGAGGATTTGTGGTTTATCAAATCTGATGTAATGGTGGGGACGATCTTGAACATGTTCACAGACTGCAGACTTCCCGGAGCGTCGGTGCTTCACGTCAGCTATATGTTCTTTCACGCGGGTTTTTATGGATCTTTTTGTTTGACCTATGTATGAGAGACCACATTCACAATCTAACTTGTACACTCCTGCATCTTGTAGAGGAATATTGCACTTGACGGATGGTAAAAATTGACTAATCTTCTTCGGCGGCTTGTAGTAGGTTTTAATGGAAGCTCGCTTCAAGATGTAGCCAACCTTGTCTGTGACTCCTCTGACATATGGTAGTACAGCAGGCACACGTTCGACTGTGGCCGGCTTCACTCGGTCACTGTGACGTAGGCGTGGGATCCGAAGCTTGTTGTCTTGCAACATATGCTTGACATGCTGCAGCTCGGCGGACAGATGTTGTGTGCAGACAGATGGACAGATGCTATGTGGTCTGGAAGCGTGATCGGGCCGTTTTTTTTTCGAAGATGAGGCTGGAAATTCGGTAACGGTCAATGGATCACGCTATCGCGAGATGTTAACATCTCAATTTTGGCCTATTATTGATGACATCGATATCACAAACATGTGGTTTCAACAGGACGGTACCACATGTCACACAGCCAACGAAACGATCAATTTATTGCAAACCAAATTTCCCGATCGCATAATTTCACGAAATTCAGCTGTTAAATGGCCAGCCAGATCGTGTGATTTAACACCACTGGATTATTTTTTGTGAGGCTATGTTAAGGACAGAGTCTATACGGAGCCAATGGAATCGATCGCGGTTAAGGCCGCGATCGATTCCATTGGCTGACTTGAAAACTTAATCAGCTTGAAGTCTCAATGAATACTTTCGAACGCCGTGTCATCCATCGTGATCGACACACACACGGCCAGGCATCCAGCCGAGAACAGTCAGAACGGCTTCCTTGGAACCTAAAACGTGGAGATCTAATGAAAACTCGCATTCTCAAAATCAGCCCGAAATCTATAACTTCATACTTTTGAAAATTATAAATTTTTAAAGCGGGATGTAAAAAACCTATTTCACATACTCTTCTTACCTAGCTTTTTACGTACCTGTTTGACGTATGCAGTTTTTGTTTGTAAACTGAAAGTCCTTGTGTGGAGGTAATTTTTTTAAACTTTTTTGGTGCGTCCAGTTAGGGATGTAAATTCTTAACTTGCACCCTTCTTGGGACTATCAAATAGTGGTTAGGCATTTTTTAGCTAACAAGTTTACGATCTAAGCCTATTACTACTTAATATAAGGTGGCACCTTAATCAAACTTAAGCCTGTTAATGATTTCAAAAATTGAATATTATGCCAAGTATCGTATCGAATGTTGTCATTTTATGTTCTAAAGCTAAAAGGTTATCTTCTGGCTTGGATTTATTGTAGTGACTTTATCGTGAGCAGAGGCACTCGTCCGTTGTTTATAAATATAATGGTGACAAATGAGCACAAAGTGCGCCTCGTTACCAGTTAAAAAGATTTCTGGCTTTAGTCATTCGCCATATTAAATACGACAGCATTATCTATTAGCTGCTTCTTGACGGTGATACATGTGCTCTGTGCATAAAACGCTATCTGCGTCTCCTCACAGCATGGCAATACTTTGCCTTCGAACGAGAAAGGATCGAGCCATGTTGTCACCAGTAACGATGGCAAGTCGTGGATATAGTTACTTTAGAAACTTAATCGAAAGTGGATCCTATGGACCGACAGTCTCTACAGCAAATGGCAGAAATACATAGTCACAAGCTAATACCCACTAGAAACAAGATCTCTTCGGATAACATTATTTATAGAACCGTGACGAGACAACCTATCAGTACTTTCTTACATGATAGTCTTCGGAGGCCCAAACTCATCTACGCTGCCATCACAAGGGCCCTGATAAAGTTCACAGCTCAATTAAAAATACAACATCTGTACGGGTATTTAACCATTTCATTTACTTTACGCCAGATGTAAATACTTAGAATGGCGAAGGGCAGCGGTAACTGATGTGCATCTGGTACTGCAATAACCAATCAGACTACCAAATATGGTTTTAAAGGCCAATCTTATTTAATCACTATAACGGTAAAGACTCATGTTCAACAGTGGACTTTAATGGATTCCTGAAGAATGAAATTTTTATTAGAAATATAATTATTATAGTTAGATCTGCAGTGAATTTTACCCATGACGGAACGGAGAAGGCATATTATACGTTCAGGGCGAGAAGTCGTTTCTGTATGCAAACGACTTCTCACCCTAAACGTATAAAAAATAATTTAGATACAGTTTACTGGTTTTCGATTCATCGACAATGGTTCTTAAGCTGATATTATACGGTTCAATCAACACATTGAATTGCACATCGAACGACTTTATCAATATACACGTATATCATTCAAATTACATTCAACGTTTACAATGCATTGCGATGTCGCGCCAACTCGTACTTGCGAGAATTTTGTTAATCTGCGACTATTTAATAAATTAGTTAAATAAATAAAAGATATCGGCGTTGTTGGGTGCGCCCGTGGATTTCGAGAAGGATAACTAAGGAGCCTCAAGCACATTTCTAGTAGAATTGGCAGAAGAAGATCCAAATTCATATAATTTGAACCATTTGCAAATGACGAAAAGTGAATTTAATGAACTTCTTGAAATGGTTTCACTTGTCTGACTGTCACGCCACTTAAAACCACAACACCATTTTAAACACCCATGTTCGCAGGCGAAATAGGTGCGTGTGCGTACGCTTCGCTGTCATGCGGCGCGCGGAATGAGTTACCATGATCAATATTGCCACAATTTCATTGAAATGTTTCGGCGAATCTTAAGCCGCCTCTACACGATCGGCCATGATCAACACTCGTTGATCGTCTGTAATCGGCAAGGTAATCGTCCCCATCATCGTGCAAGCATCCACACGATCGTCGGTGATGATTTATTAAGCGGCAAGCATTCAAGATGGACGTGGAGGTTATAGCTGCAGCTACCATTAATATATATATATATATATATATATATATATATATATATATATAGTTCTACGAACTTGAATGTCTCTTCATTTGACCACGCAGTAGTTATTGTTTCGCACTCACACTCACATTTATTTAAAAACTTAAAAACGACGCGACGTACGCACTGCTCGCTGTCCTACGCTGAATGAATGATCGGCGATCGTGTGGGCACGCGCACGCAATTACAAGCGATTCCCTTTGATGCGTGCCCGAAAAACCGACAAGGCACCGATCGCCACGATCACGACGACGATCAACGACGATTGAGGACGATGATGGGCAACTACAGGCGATTAGCCCCTCCACACAATCGTACTCGCGTGTAATCGCTCATCATGGCCGATCGTGAAGAGGAGCCATTAGTTTTCAACGAGATTGTGCAATCACATTGAAATGTATTTAGACATATCAATACCATTTAGTTCTGCCGTGCCGTGCCGTGTTTCTGCCGTGTAGTGGCGGTTAAGAATATCCACTACCTCATATCTTCCCGTGGGTGTCGTAAAAGGCGACAGAGGGAAACAGGCAGGAGATGGGCAGCAGCATCTTCCTGATAACAGCAACTGTACAACAAAAAAATGCGGTTGCTAACCCGCTCGCCAAGCGTGGCAACTATGGCAATATACCCCCCATGAACAATTACACAAATAGACGGCCCCCAGTCCCCGGCGGCCCCGCCACTCCTGGCTACCGTGGCGACCATGGTAACGGCGGGGCAGGGGGTGCTAAGAATCTCACGTGGAGGTTCAGTTGCCACCTACGACGACTCGACCTGGCATCATTTAACGCACATACCCTGAGGATTGACGAGAAGATCCTGGAGCTGGAAGAAGAGATAGACAAGTTGCGCTGGAATATTATAGGATTATCCGAGGTCCGAAGAGAGGGGGAGGACACGGTGATTCTCGGATCCGGCAACTTGTTCTATCACCGGGAGGGTGACCATCTGTCCCAAGGAGGTGTTGGATTTATCGTCCACAAGTCTCTCGTTAACAACGTTTTAAAGATTGGGAGTGTTACGCAGCGAGGGTTGCGTACCTTATACTCAGAATCACCAACCGGTATTCGCTGAAGGTCATACAGGTTTACGCGCCAACGTCGAAACATCCCGATGAGGAGGTGGAGGAAATGTATGACGATATTTCCAGAGCCATGCATTCCTCCAAAACCCACTACACGGTGTTGATGGGAGACTTCAACGCAAAACTGGGCACAAGAAAGAACGGTGAGCTGAAGGTAGGGAAATTTGGGATAGGGCAACGGAACCCAAGGGGCCAGCAGCTGGCCGACTTCATGGAGAAAGAGGGACTTTTTATGATGAACTCTTTCTTCCAGAAGCGGTCCCACAGAAAGTGGACCTGGTCGAGCCCCGACGGTTCGACAAAAAACGAGATTGACTTCATTATGACGACCAGACGCCAACTGTTCAGTGATGTCTCAGTGATCGCAAGGGTGAAAACTGGCAGCGATCACCGAATGGTTAGAGGCACACTGAACCTAAACGTTAAGTTGGAGAGGTTTCGTCTAATGAAGTCAACGCTCCGTCCCCCTCGTGCTCTAATCCAGAATCCCGAAACCTTTCAGCACGAGTTACGTAACCGCTTTCAGTGCCTAGAAGATTGCAATGCAGGGGACGATATGAATGACAAGCTCGTGGAAACTGTCCATGCGGTCGGAGCTAAGTTCTGCAAGACCCGCCGCAGAAGAACACATAAACTCTCCGATAACACTCTTAATCTCATGGCTGTTAGACTGGAGATGAGGCTGCAATCGTCAACAGATTTGACAGCATACAGGCAACTGAACAGACAGATCTCCAAATGTATGCGGCGAGACTTACGCAACTTTTATACTGCTCGTATTAAAAAAGCGATCGAGCGGAAACAGGGCTCCAAAGTCTTTGCCAGAGAAGCCAGAAAGAGCCAACTGTCAAAGCTGAAGACTGAGTGTGGCAGCATCGTTTCCGGAACACCTGAGATTTTGAGTGAGATGGAGAGGTTCTATGGGCAGCTGTACACATCATCGTTGGAGCCACACGCAAGTGTGAGTAACGATCCAAGAGCAAGTCTTATCCGACACTATTCTGATGATATCCCGGACGTCAGTCTGAACGAGATTAGAATGGCTCTCCAGCACCTTAAAAACGGCAGGGCCCCAGGCGAGGATGGAATTACTGCGGAGCTTCTGAAAGCGGGTGGAACACCGGTACTTGAGGTCCTTCAGAAGCTTTTCAATTCCGTTCTCCATGGTGGCACTACTCCGGAGGCGTGGAGCAGAAGTGCGGTGGTCTTGTTCTTCAAGAAGGGTGACAACGCCCTCTTGAAGAACTACAGACCGATATCCCTTCTGAGCCGCGTCTACGTGCTGTTTTCGAGAGTCATTACGAATCATCTCGCACGCAGACTCGACGACTTCCAGCCTCCCGAACAAGCCGGTTTCCGAAAAGGCTTCAGTATCATAGACCACATACATACCCTGCGGCAGATTGTACAGAAGTCCGAAGAGTACAATCTACCACTTTGCCTGGCGTATATGGACAATGATAAAGCCTTCGATTCCGTCGAAATTTGGGCGGGGCTACAGTCCTTTCAGCGGTGCCAAGTTGACTATCGGTATATCGAAGTGATGAAGTGTTTGTACAGTAGGGCTACGATGACTATCCGTACAGAACCAGAGTTCGAAACCTATCCAACTGCAGAGAGGTGTAGAGAGGTCAATCGACGGATTCAACTCGGCTGGGCAGCGTTCGGGAATTTACGACACATCTTCTCGTCAGGTATACCTCAATCTCTGAAAACTAAAGTGTATAACTAGTGCGTGTTGCCAGTGATGACTTACGGATCTGAGACGTGGTCCTTCACTGCTGGCCGTATGAGGACGCTCAAGGTCGCTCAGCGAGCTATGGAGAGGGCTTTGCTCGGAGTTTCTCTACGTGATAGACTCAGAAATGAGGATATCCGCAGTAAAACCAGAGTGACCGACATAGCCCAACGGATAGTAAGCTGAAGTGGCGATGGACCGGCCATATAGCTCGAAGACCCGGTAACCGATGGGGAAAAAAGGTTCTTGAGTGGCAGCCTCGTACCGGTAGGCGTAGTGTAGGGCGACCCCCCACTAGATGGAGTGACGACCTGGTAAGATATGCAGGAAGTCGATGGATGCAGGTGGCTCAGGACCGTGCTTTGTGGCATTACTTGGGGGAGGCCTATGTTCAGCAGTGGACTTGTGAAGGCCTGTAATGATGATGATGATGAATACCATTTAAGCAATTAAATTGAAAGCAATATTGACCGAAATTGAACCATGTAACAATCGGCATAAGAGTTAAGGTGTTCATTCGCCACGGGGCGCTGTAATATACATTTTTTGCTCGTTAAAATGACCCCCTCCCACTCCCGGCGGCTAGACTGATTCGCGTTCGTCTTTTGTGATTTGCTTGAGATTTATTTGTAATGATTCCTAGATGGGTTTGATTGTGATCACTACATGTGTAAAGTCAAGGTCAAATCACTAGCGCTGATGATGTTTTTTGTGAAGTGCTTGAGATTTTGGGCTATTTTGGTTTGGTTTATTAACTTCTGTATGTATAAACTGTTGTGGAGCTGATTGAGCAGAACAATATCGTGGGTTATTCTTAAAAGGCACGCAGCTTGTAAACAGTGTTCAGGGTCTTTAGATATTTCTTATTATATAGTAGTAGGTAAACCATATTTGGACACTTTTTGATAAGGTTTTCCATTTTACATAATATATTTGTATTTTTAGAGTAATCTTTATATTAGTGGCTTAATAATTTAAGATTTCAAACATACAGAGGGACAAAAAATAGACAGATGTTTAGTCGTAGATATATAGGAATTATCCAAAAAGTTTTAAATAAAAGCAAAATTAAAAATTTTGAAACCACTCCCAACGAAATGTAAACGTTGTAATCGAAAAAGGATTAAATAAAAATTTTAAAAACTACCTTTTAAAAGGAAGTAAGTAACGAAAGATTAAAATAAAAAGCATTTTAAAAAGGATAACGTGGTCAGTGATGTAGAAAAATATGTTATAGAATGTTATAGAAACCTGAGTGTTCGAAAAAACAGAAATATTTCGTAGACGTAAAATGCCCAACACGAAATAAGACATCACGGCGGACTCGGTTACTCCAAAAACCTTTAAAATGAGACCAGTGGCTAGAAGTGAGACTAGTACCCACATAGAGTAATTAGACTTAGAGTGATAGTATCATTCGAAATTCCGTTCCAAGTTAAAGCAACAACACAATTAATGTGTGCGTAAGCGGCCTGTAATTACGTTTACCCGCACGCACACAAGCAAATGAGTAATGTATGCAAGTAAATGACGATTTCCCCAAAAAATGGGCAGTGTAATAGTAGACATAGTCGTAAAATTTATATTTAGGTTGCGTTTAGAATTATTTATTAATAATTTACAAAGAAAGATATATAAAATTACTTATAATTGTTAACTAATATTTTATTAAAATTATTTATATACTTAATACCACATGCAATAATAATATTCACAAATATATTATGTCATTATATTATTCTGTTAGAAAAGATATTTTTATATAAGTATATAGTATTATATATTTATATAAACGTATGATATACTTTTTTGAATAGGCGTTTGTATTAAGAATTAAATAACAAAATAAGATTCGGAAGGAGAAAAACCATTCAAATAAAACACGAAACTAAAAATATTTATTAAATAACTATATACACAAGTACTTAAACTAAACGTCTCTTACTTAATAAGTGATAACCCTGCATCTGCAACTGTTTTCTAAATAACTGCCGCTTTGATGACGCTATCCGCGAAATATTATCTTTTTTAGATTCATATAAGAATCGAACTCTTACATAACGTTCTACAATAAGCCGCGCCAGATTTGTGCTGTAATCTTGCGAATTAATGTGCTCAATGTGAATAGAGAACAACCAACGAGTTTGGTAATAATTTCGAGAGATAGCTCTTTCTCTGAATTGTTTTCCTGTGCATTATGTTTAATATAATTTCGCAGATTACTTTCAGCAATACTACAAATAGACTAAACTGCAATAGAAACGTAAATTAGTTAGTTTTCGTTACTCTAATTTTTTCAATTCATTGAGCAGCACAGCCCAATTTCTGTACTTCATCTGTTCAACTAGAGCCTATACAGTTGAACACAAACGCCACCCTGTTTAGTAGTAACCAGACAACAGACCTGTGCACTGCGTCCTTAGCACTATAATTTTTAAATTAAAATAGTAAAACCTGCCCACTTGCGCAGTAAATTGGTGTGATAGTGATAACAGGAAACGTAATTTCGAGAAGGATAAAGTCACGTTTCACCGATAAATGCATCCTTTAGTAATCTTAAAATACTAAAACCGTGAGGGTTCAACGTGATCTGGTCGTAGTTCTGATGCTGTCCTTGTTAAGCACGCAGTATTATAGTTGCGTCTCTGTCTATCAATCAGAGGGGCTGCAGGAGGCACGTGTATGTAGAAATGCCCAAAAAAGTATCGATGCAAGTTTATCGATGTAATTATAATTTGACATCCAAATTACAGTTTTACAAACCCTAATTAATAAAAAAATAAAGGTAATTTTTGTTTACATTTTTATATTACCTTAATTTTACCTAATGTAGATATATTCACTCGACCGTCACGGCCGAGGCCGAAACAAAGTCATGGTTTTCGAGAGTATGTATTATGTTTGTGTATTTCTTAGGCACATTCCGCTCTTAACGGATTTATGGTAAGCGACTAGCGTTGTAAATGACATGTAAAATACATGTATACTCGTATATTTTAAAGAACTTTTTTGGTATTATACGTAATTATTTACGTATCATTAATTTATTTATAATTACGCTACGTTTACATAGTCTCCCATATTTACACGTACGATTTATGGATGTGACACATCTCATCTCGTGACAGACTAATTTAATTAGAAAATCGTAATGGTTTCACATCTCGTAGGCTGGGTGGTCTGTGTTGAGCAGCAACAGTCGGACCAGACGAAAATCTAAAAACGAATACGTTTAAATTAGCAATAATATTCACTTTATTATCAACTTCACTTCATTAAAACAAAATAAATATTTTTGTGCTATTTTGGCCAAACGTTAACTATTGTCTTTACCATAATTTAATACACCACTGTTGGCTAGTGGCACAACGTATCGTCTTTTTAGAAAACGGCGAATGTATGTAAATCATAATTATAATTTTAAAAAATGTTCATAGGGTATTTATCCTAAAGGCGTACTATAAAAAGATAAAAATAACTGAATATTAACAAAAAAAAAATCAACACTTTTTTTCTTGGAAAGTGTTAACCCTAGTAGTATTTGGCAATTAAAAATACCTACTCATGCATGAATATTGTAGGTATTTTTATTTGTCAAATAAAAATACAACAATAATAGTCCCATATTGGCAGTATGTAATTATAATAATAAGAAAATATGGGGTAAAATATTTTACTATGCCTAGCAACATTTTCATTATATTGGCGTCTGTCAAATTTAAGATTTATTATTTTGTTTTGATGAATGTTTTTTTATAAAAATATAAGATGCTAGTCAGTCATTACCAGTGAAATGAGATTTTTAGATTTTTTCATGATTATGTGATGAGTTGTGACACCCTTCTAAAGCACAGTAAGTTGTTTTTTTTGCAAAATGGCGCGAGCTCTTTATACGACTACGTGGATTCGAGTACTGACACGCTGAAAGTCGTACTTAGCCTTAAAAGGCTAACTTGAAACGGCTTCAGGCTAATATTTCCAATATGGACCATCGATTTCAAAGCCCATATTTTTTTTGTAGATAGTACTCACTAAAATAAAGCGTTTTGCAAAGTTTAAGGTTGCGGAAACTTACGTTTCATGAGATATATTTTTTAAACTTTTCATACAAATTGGCAAATAACACGCAATTACTAAATAAATTTGAAAAATGATTGATGTCGATCGCCTGCTGCGATTCTAAGCCTAATAATTCTATGAGTACCCACATATTTTATTTTTCTATAATACCCGGAATACGCTTATTATAAGTATATACTATATATACATCAATATATACTATATAATTTTTTTCAGCTGAAGCTCTTAGGAATAAATGCGACCAACCGGAAGTGGAATGTTCAGTGTGAAATAGGAGGGTTGCGAAGGGTATGCATGTAATGGCAAATGTCAAGATACTGGCCCTTAATTACAACGAAATGGAAGAAAAAAAACCAAAAACGCTTGCGTATAATACTCTTTTATTTTATTTACCTACTTATATAAAACGTCGCAACACGACACGCTAGTTAGTATTTGGCTGTTTAATAAGACACACTTTAACAATAAAAAAACGGTAATAATCACTTGGGCACCTTCAAGAAAAGAGCGTACTCGTTTTGAAAGACCATCTGCAATTCCCCTGGCATTGCAGTTGTTCATGGGCGGCGGTAGTCACTTATCATGAGGTGAGCCACAAACTTGTTTGCTCCTTTTATAAAGAAAATAAGCATCGAAACAGTGTGACCAATCAAGAGTTGGTGGTTTGTAATAATAATAGTGTTATATTGACAGCCTCGTTGGTCTTGTGGTTGTAGTACTGCGACTGCTGGTCATGAGGTCCTGGGTTCGAATCCCGGGTCGGGCCAAAAAATCAATTATTGAGTTTTTCTGTCAAGAAATTATCAGTAGCTGCCCGGAGTCAGGAAGTTGGCGGTGTCTCTCCCCTGTGCCTCGGAAAGCACGTAAAGCTTCCGTAAAGATCCCGGTCGTGTCGGTTTATCGTCCCATCGAATTACGAGAGTGAAGGAATAGAGAGTGCACCTGTGCTTGCGCATACACTTGGGCACTATAATCCTGTCCTACGCCGATGGCTAGCCTCCGTTGAGGCAGGCGGCCGTGACCGAAATTCGGTCTGGAGGACATTATTATTATAATGTTATATATATATATATATTCATTAAGTGCTTTCTAAAGACGTGATTTTTAATAATATTATTATTTAATTCTACTAATATGTGTATTAATAAACCGTGAAGCGGCGGTGCCAAAATATCCATCACCCCGTGTCGTCCCGTGGGTGACATTAGAGGCGAAGAGGGAAACTGAAACTGATAACAGATTAAGACGAGGCATGATGCTAAATGCAAGTTTTATAATGCCTCAAAGCATTGATTTATATGTTACACTAGATAAGTAATTTCCGCGCCAAAGCGTTGTCACTTCACATAAGGCCACAGCCTTATACTCAGCGAACGTCGGTTCAGTTTTCAAGGTGACGCCGTCCGAGTAAAGCCGAACGATTTACAACAAAAAATGGGTAAATGCGTAGTGAAAGAATGCGTTTCAAGGTCACAAAAACATAATAAATCAAGCGGAATCACTTTCCATACGTAAGTTTTAATTTATATATTCATATTAACGTTTAAAACACTAAAAAATTAAATAAAATATCGAATATTGCCATTTAGGTTCAATGTTGCCACTTTTCCGCATTTGTGATTATCCTACATTAATGGGAGACTATATAATTAATGGAGTAAGTTAATTTGTTACCTCCGATTTTAAATATTTTGGAAATTATAATAAAAACTACGTTTTAACTTTCATACAATATAATTAATTATTCTTATTTTAGTTTATTCTTGAATTATCTTTTAAATATATTTTATTACCTATTTTATATTAATAATTTTATATTATTTATAATTTCGTTTACATTTTATATTAATTATATTTTATTAGATACCTATTTTTATTGTTTGATTTATTAGAACCATAAAAATACGTTTTATTTCATCATTATGTTTACTTCTATTTATCTGATAAGCTTTGTATCCCTTTTTTTCTAAGGGGACGTAATAAAGATTTTAAAATAAAATATACTTTTTTAATATAAAAACAATTAACTGCAGTTTAAAAAAAAACTCATTTTTATTGCGTATTTTAGGTAAAATTTCATATAGTAAGCCACACCAACCCGCCATTGCATGTTTGTGTGTCTATCTTTTTCTAATCTTACGACGACGATATTGTTTTCGCAACTTGTGTAAGTGAGATAGATATATGTTTACTTAAAATTGTTATTAGTTTCAAAGCTACGTCGTCGCGTTTGGATAGTGGTTACACTTTTTTCGACGCGCGGTAATGTGGTTTGCTCCTCTAGTCTTGTATAACTCAATGCCTCAAAGTATATGATCCACTGTAGTAAACAAACCCAGAAAAATATATGATATTGTCCAGGATATATGCTAGTTAGATAGTGTGTTGAAAACATGATACCACTAATTTAATACGATAGAAAAAAATCACAAACATACCTCTAAAAATTTCTTTTAACGAGTAAAAACCATACTAGTATACATGCAATCATTCTGATTTTTTGTCAGATTTTTATGCATTAAACATATTAAAGTAATAGTGTTTTAATTTTTTAGTCCAACTAATAGTTTTTTTTTAAATCGCATATTCTTATTTCTGAAATAATACGTACGGATGTTTGCATAAACGCCTGTGCAGTCACTGCCGGCCGAGGCCTGGTGCTGTAGAGACGTGTCGCTCTTTTTGCCGCAATATTTACGTTAAGATTTTTTAAGGACGCGTTTACAATATTGATATAGGTATAGAATCGAACTATTACATTGACACGGTAACACGCACACAAGTGTACGCACGGCTAGCTGCGGGAATCATTGAGTTATACAATAAATCAATGGCGGGAATCGTAGTCAAATAAAATTATTTTGATAACTTGAAAGATCGAATTTGCTTTTGATTTCTTACACCTCAAAAATCTACTTAGATACATAGAGTAATTAGATTTAGATACGAATTACGAATACCTACTCTAGAGACTGCTTGGCACTGGGAGCGCTCTACTAGCAGTGAGATGTTAGTTGTGGACTTCAGGCTGGTTTTGTCAGTTATGATAAGACCTTACCTCCGGACTTGATGGAGTGACCAGTAGGTGAACTTCAGTAACTAATACTGGAACACCTGGACTAGTAGAGCTAAGTGTGCCGAGTTTGGACTGGTTTTGTTAGGTATGATGAGTATTTACCTCTGGACTTAACGGAGTGACCTGAAGGTGTACTTTGGTAATCGGTATTGGAAATGGTCCCCGAGTACTACCAGGTGTGCCGAGTTTGGGCTCGTTATGTTAGGTATGATGAGTCCTTACCCCCGGACTTGACGGAGTGACCTGAAGGTGTACTTTGGTAATCGCTAATGGAACTGGTCGCCAAGTACTACCAGATGTGCCGTGTTTGGGCTCGTTTTTTTAGGTATGATGAGTCCTTACCTCCGGACTTGACGGAGTGACCTGAAGGTGTACTTCAGTAATCGCCAATGGAACTGGTCGCCGAGTACTACTAGGTGTGCCGAGTTTAGGCTCGTTTTGTTAGGTATGATGATTCCTTACCTCCGGACTTGACGGAGTGACCTGAAGTTGTACTTTAGTAATCGCTAATGGAACTGGTCGCCAAGTACTACCAGATGTGCCGTGTTTGGGCTCGTTCTTTTTAGGTGTGATGAGTCCTTACCTCCGGACTTGACGGAGTGACCTGAAGGTGTACTTTAGTAATCGCTAATGGAACCGGTCGCCGTGTACTACTAGGTGTGCCGAGTTTGGGCTCGTTTTGTTAGGTATGATGAGTCTTTACCTCCGGACTTGACGGAGTGACCTGAAGGTGTACTTTGGTAATCGGTATTGGACCTGATCGCGTACCTGGTGCCGCGTACGCGGTGTACCTGATTACCAAAGTACACCTTCAGGTCACTCCGTCAAGTCCGGAGGTAAGGACTCATCATACCTAACAAAACGAGCCCAAACACGGCACATCTAGTAGTACTCGGCGACCAGTTCCATTAGCGATTACTAAAGTACACCTTCAGGTCACTCCGTCAAGTCCGGAGGTAAGAACTCATCATACCTAACAAAACGAGCCCAAACTCGGCACACCTGGTAGTACTCGGGGACCAGTTCCAATACCGATTACAAAAGTACACTTTCAGGTCACTCCATCAAGTCCGGAGGTAAGGTAATACAAAACAGTAAAATAAATTCGAATTTTCAAGTGGCTTTATTTGAAACTATTCTTTTTCTGTTATTTTAGCTATTTTGCCAACGAAACTTGGGTTTTTTTAAAATTTGTGACTTGGCGTTTTAAATGTATATATATGTATGTAAATAGTGGACTAGGTACCTGCTCATATCATAAAACTGACTAAAAAAATATTGATAATTAAAATATAGTGTGATGTCCAGACTCCAGACCTCGTAAACAGTTTTGATATTAGTGAGTAGGTACTCAAAATATTATTACTATAATACCTAGTAGTGTTGCGAACGGGAGACCTCACGGAAAAGTTTTTGTTTGGAGGTGAATTATCTGCTTGCTTTGCGCATACCATAGGAATTTTAAAAAGTTTTTTTTTATTTAAAAAACGTTACCCCTACACTAGGATTTTCTCCTGTTTCGCGGGGGCGGTTTACAAACATAAATTGCAGAAGGACAAACATCCAGACCCGGAACAATTATTTGTAGGCTATACAAAATACTTGTTCCGTGCGGGATTCGAACCCGCAACTCCCAGCGCAGCCACTCATTGCTAAGCCACTACGCCACGGAGTCGTCAAACACACAATTGTTCAAAACAGCTTAGGTATATCTATGGCACATACTGTGTTTACACTGCGCTCTCCGACTGCCGTTTGCGCTCCGCCCACTGCGGGACGCGCGGGTGAAAAACGAATTTGAAATCGTGCTAAGAGCTCGTCTTAAAATATAAAATGACTCCGATTGAGAACCTGTCCGCCGTGCGTGCAAAGCGTGGAGACTGCGATAAAATATTTTCTAAAGCTGAACGCACATTGGTCAGCACCGTACGGTCCATACGCGCCGTACGCGTCGCATTTTCGGACTTCCTCGCACATTTGCACGTACATGCCGTACGCGTTGTACGCAATTCTTTTGTATTGTGAACAACTTTGACTATTTTTCCAACCACTGGTGTGAAACGATATAGTAATTGCTCGGGATCGCTCGAATCGCTATGGAGAAAAACGTTTTAATAACCTGCTTATTGGCAGAGGAAGAGGAAAATAAATTTCGAAGGGAAAGAAGACTCTGGATTCAAAATATTAATTTAGAAAGGCAGTTTCATGGAGAATACTATACTTAATTTAAAAGTCATATTAGACGACGATGAACGATTTTTCAGGTATTTGCATTTAACATAAAAGAAATTTCAAGAATTGCTACATGTATGAAAACCATATCTCTCTTTGGAAAACTCAAGATTTAGTAGGCGTGGAAAGACTTGTTGTATGTTTGAGATAAGTATTTTTATTGATAATTAAGTAATTTATAAAAAGAATTAGATAATCGATGCGATTTTTGTTTTCAAATTATGTATAATTAATTACGAATTAATTAAAAGTTATAAAAAGTCTTGCCTGACGACTTATTGTTGCTTACACAGTAAAAGTAAATACTTCTGAAATGTAGTAAAAATATGTAATCTGAAACGAAAGTGGAAGATCCACTAAGTTGGTAACATTAGACAACACCGAGTATCAGCACGCGCCGAGCACGCTTCATTATCTGACGTCATCAGCATGCCTCCTTCAATATACATATGCCAATACGGATATAATATACGACGTGTACAGTGCTGCTGAAATGTGTGATTTTTAATACAACGAATTCT
This sequence comes from Parnassius smintheus behrii, assembly GCA_036936625.1. Taxonomy (NCBI): domain Eukaryota; kingdom Metazoa; phylum Arthropoda; class Insecta; order Lepidoptera; family Papilionidae; genus Parnassius; species Parnassius smintheus. Next base: position 13,802,000 of record JAUPFT010000031.1, on the reverse strand, counting down.
AAAATGTGGCGCGTACGACGTATACGGCGCGAATGGTGCTGTCAAATGTGCATTCAGCTTAAGAGGCCTATGTTCACCAGAAGACTTTTATAGGTTGTAATGGATGGATATAATATGTACTTACACATTGCACGCAGAAGAATAGTAGTACAGTACGTAATATTATAAATAACAATAATTTATTTCAAATTTTAAGTAAGTAAACATAATTACGAAAAAATCAGCTTATATATAGGAAATCGCTTCAAGATGCATCATAAAAATGAACATAAACCATTTATAAGCTATTATCCCTTTCAACACGTAGACATAATAATAATATTTATTTGCATACCATACAAAGTACTTAAACAGTAAATACACAATGTTAACTTATTCTACACAGCAGTATTTCAGCTGACGCTTACAAAAGGAAAACCTTAGCTTCCAATTACAATATTACATATTTTATGTCCTCCAGACCGAATGTCGGTCACGACAAACAGTCTCAACGGAGACTAGCGATCTGCGCAGGACAGGATGGCAGATGACAGGCAGCAGGAACTGCAGTTGCCAACCAGCTTGCCAAGTGTGGCAACTGTGAAAAAATGCCCCGCATGAGGCAATCTATGAAGAAGATCTACGTTTTGTGACTTTTATAGGCTGTAATGGATGGAGTGCGCGCGCACTCACACGCGCACGTGCAGGCGAGTGAGGGTGTATGCATGTAGAAGTCGACTGAGTGAGAATGCTTCAGATACGTGTCATCCCTGAGGACTAATATAAAATGTCTCACAGAATACCACACAGTTTGTCGACTCCGAGGCGCAGTGGCTTAGCAATGAGTTACAGGGCTAAGGGCCGCGGATTCGAATCCCGCACGGAACAAATATTTGTATGGTTACAAGTAGTTGTTCCGGATCTGGATGTTTGTCCTTGTGAAATTTATGTTTGTAAACTGCCCCCACGATACAGAAGAAAGTCCTAGTGTGGAGGTAACGTCTTTTAAAAACATAAGGAATATAAAAAAGACGGTTTTTAAAACACATTCCGTTTTTTTTTTCATCGTTTCGGTCGCAAATTAGGTTTACTTTTCAGTACGTACATATTTGTAAGCGTTCATGTTCATATCTTTTTCCGTTTGGCTGAATGATATGAGCTTACGTTCTTTTTTTGTTGTTGACGATAAACTTTCTTAATCACGCCTACGCGACAAAGTAGTAGGCTGAGCATCTATCATAAATGGTTTAGCGAAAACAAAAACGTAACAAAACTACAAAACTTAACACAAGAAATTAATATAATTCAACGAAAATATAACAAATATTACTTAATTATTGTATCAAGATATATAGATAGCACTCGAACACTCCAGAGTTAGAACGACGAAATAAGGTAAACAAAATGGCATCCAGTGCTGTTACTGTGCAATTTAGGTTTGCCGTATTCAAAATCTAAAATTGCCGCAATTTTTTGGTATTATAATATATTATATTTAATTTTTTTTAGTAAAATGCAAGAACTGTCATATTATCATAATTATTTTTAAAATTGTAGTTACGTGTACGGTGTCAAGTTCCAGTAATTACCGTATTTTTAAAAGTTCTGCCGTTTTGTAAGAGAAAAGGGCTTAGATTATTACCGTTATACCATGTACGGGAACAACACTGATGGTGTTTGTATTTTTTTTGTTGTTTTTTTTGTTGTGTTTTTTTTTGTTGTTGTGCGGTCGTGTGTACGTACGTAAATTTTAATGATACGCTTTGCAATAGAAAACTTTGAAGCTAATCGTTTAATAAAGATACGATTCATGCTACGATTCAACAATTATTAAATATGGTATCGTAGGTAAATTACTTCACAAAACTGGCAACATTATTGTATACTTGACATCTGCATGTGTCAATTTACTCTCAAAAATAAAAAACAGACCTTAATAATTACTGAAAAACTAAAATCTTTTCAGCTCCATTAGTTTACACTCTCTCGTAAGATTGATTAGCTTGGACTAAAAACAAGCCAAACTCTACTAAACGCTCTTTACCTGATTACGTAGATATCGCCGTTTCGTTTGAAAAGAGTTACTTAGAAACTAAGCCACAAACAGTAAACATTACAAACACAACACAACAGAAGCATTAATAACACAGTTTTAGCCTAACAGTCGTTACAACGGTTATATAGCATTACACTCAGCTTATTATAACTCAGCTCTATCACGCGCAACAATCTTAAGGTGGTTGGCTGAATTCAAAAGGGGTATAATAAACCTTAAAGATGACCATAGAGTCGGGCCCCGCAAAAAAGTAACGGTAGAAAATATATGGACTACTGAAATGTTGGAGTGAAAGGCCCACGAATCATATAATATACGGACTTTAAAAAAATTATAGGCATTAGTTCGGGGAGCATTCATACCATCCGACATCAACATCTTGGAGTGAGGAAGCTTTGTTCTCGATGGATCCCTCGTTTTCTCTCCGAAAGCGAAAAACAGACTCGTGTGGATTGGTGCCACGAAATGATTGATTTTGACCCAACCCGGAATTGGAACCCGGGACTTAATGATCAGTAGTCTGTCAAATCAGGTTAAATGTTTTCCTTTTACAAGTACATTTGATCAGAGCATCGTTGCAATAAAGTTGAAAAATAACTATAACCTTTTTTGTCATATTATACTCGTGAAATCCAACAATATTCCTTAGTACCACATTCGTAGTCACATCCACAAGCACATACACACTTACACAAGTACACGCGTACGCCGTTTACACGCACGCATGCACGAACTGCGAATGAACGCTTATAAACAAACCTCTCTTCCTTTTACTTCTTTCACCCGATTCTGTTAATTTTCTTTTTAATTTTTGATTAATAGCCACTGCAGCTCATAGACATCTGTAACTTACCTCAAACAAAGTAGGCGGTGTCAGCTCTGAGAACCAACATGAGTCTTTATACCCTTTAGAATAATAAGGAAAGAACAGCAATATTTGAGCAACTGTCAACTTTACTTTTTGACTTTTGATTGTTGACAGACATCTAATAATATACTTAAACCAAAACAAAGAGCTACGGACTCAGTGATGACCAGCATCTACCGGTTCCTATTTATTTTATAGAATAAGGGTGACAATCGAGTATATAGTCCACCTGATTTTAAGTGGAAGCTGTGATCAATAAACATTATTGGCTGAGTGAATTTAAGCTTTCTCACACGGCCGTCAGTAAGGGGCCATCATATTATAAGTCATCAATGTGAAGTAATTCATTTCTAAGAAGGTGAATTACATTTTCGTATCCTAATGGGCATTTGGGTAAGGAAACATCCCCTGTGCTGCCTCAATGCATGTTAGACTTCACATGTTTTCTATATTTTTATTTTATTAAGACATCCTTAATGTACGCCGAGCACGTGATCAATCAGCTCATAAAATCACAATTAACAATTACTAATGATCGCGTACCTACTTAGGCTCGCTGGCAAAGAAAACAATTTGATTTAAATTTGAAAGAACCAAATAAAATAGTCCAATACACAATGCTACAGAAACTCGAATAAGTGAATGTCCATAAAACAAGAAACAGTTTTATAAATTTTAAAATATTTTATTTTCCATACTCGGAAAACTGTTTTCACATTTGCTGCACTCACGTAAAGTGGGCATTTATATGAATAATTCGATACTATGTCGGATTTATAGCTTTGTTTGTTTCGGAAGCGCATCATAAAATAGCATGCGATGAATTTAATAATAGTTCCCGCGTGACCATGAGTGCTGTAAAGCGTACAAAATGTCGGTAATTTAGGAAAATTTATTAGCATGTTAGAGCTACGCCTCAGTTATATTATGGTTGTAGCACAAATGGGTTGAAGTGAACGGATGGGACGGCTCTCTTACAGAATACCAGCGTAAAATAACAGCTCAATGTTGCTATTTTGTATGGTGAGTGTAGAGAACCGAAGACCCTTTTAACTCTAAACGAGGCATTCCACCTTAGTTCTCTGGGGTGACAACGCATCTGCGTTTGATTCTTAATTGAAGATAAACGTAGGTGTCCATTGGTCATATTCACTTAACATCAGATGGGCTGTGTGCTCGTTTGTCACCCTTATGCCATAAAACACGTTAAACATAAACATAAGTTCGCACGCCCGTTACCCAGAGGCGTAGGCAGAGACTACGGACTTCTATTTAGCACTATCCTGACATACTTTCTTTCACATCATACCTCACACATAACCTACGCAGACATGCTCGTCGGTTAAGGGTACTCTTACTTTGGCCTTTCTCCAATATATCACCTATTTGGGTGAAAACTTACGACTAGGGCGTCCTCACTCGGCGATTCAGTTCTGCAGTAAAATTTGTTTTGTCACTCTTTCTTCAGTCATTATTTTTACGTGTTCAAACCACCAAACAAATACAGAAATACAGAGTTTTGTAGAGAACGTATGCGCCGAGAAATTACTAGGGGCTGAGCGCTCGTCGTAAATTTCTCAGTACGCAAGCAACCTAAGTTCGATCCCCACCAGTACCAATGAAATCGTTAATCCTGAAGAAACCATTTTGTCTGTGAGAAATAAGAAAAAAATATTTTGAAGTCATGAGCCAACATATATTGTGGCAGCGTGATCGACATTTCCTCAGGAATGAGACCATTGTGCCCAGTAGTGGGGCGTACTATCAATCATAGAAAACAGTATTTCTGTCTTTGGATCACACATAAATCTTAAAAATCATAGAGATACTGGCAACACAGTGCAATTAGGAGACGCAAAAAAATGGTAGCATTATAGTCTAGTTGCTCGAAGGAATAAGTAAAATAAAAATATCCAAATAAAATAAATATCATATCTATTCCAATGAATTCGGACCGAATACTATCAAGCACATCACTATGAAAACTAGACGCACGATGTAACTTTGTACAAGCGCGCCAAAGAACAAAAAATAAATGTTTTCATATTATTTACAAACTATTTAAGTTTTGAAAGAGAGTTTATTGGAAAATTACTTGATTCTGACATTTTGACATAAAGTTTTATATTAAAGAGGTATTCTTAATCATTCGGCAAATGTGTCGCTCGTGCAAGGTTATATCGATTAATTTAAGAATAATCTGTCAAATCGGTAATAACTCAGCGGCCGTACCTCATATAAATTCGAAGAAAATATTTAATCCATATGGGTGGAAATATTATGATTACGATGAAATGTTTAATGGAACTATTTATATATGACATTCTATCGATGTGTAATAAAGGTTCTCGAGTGGCAGCCTTGTACCGATGGGCAAAATGTAGGGCGGCCCCCACTAGATGGATTGACGACTTGGTAAGACATGTAGGAAGTCAATGGGTGTAGGTGGCTCAGAACCATGCTTGCCAGATGCCAGATGCATGCCATGATTATGATGATATGACATTCTAGTTTCTACTTTAAATTTGTGATATTAATTACGAGTTAAGATGCGACTTAGGTACCTTCAAGTAAAGAGCCTACTCCTAAAATGCAGACAACGCACCTGATTTTCTTCTGTATCGTGGAGGCAGTTTACGAACATAAATTGCACAAGGACAAACATCCAGACCCGGAACAATTACTTGTAGGCAATACAAATACTTGTTTCGTGCGGAATTCTAACCCGCGGCCCTCAGCGCTGTAACTCATTGCTACGCCACGGAACCGTCTAACTTATGTAATGTATGAACTTCAAGTTCCATCTGATTTGATAATATTCCTAAAATAATGCCTGGTCGATTTCAGCAAACATTGATTAACATTTTCATCGATTTATGGTCATTAAAAAGAGATGTCATGTCGGCAAATCATAACTAACACTATCACTTGTTTATTTTTAAACAACGTACTAACGTCCCGTGCACCTCTTCTTTGACAAGTTTTTATGTAACAGAACTGAAATACAAGAGCAAAAATAGAAAGAAACTGATAAATAATTATATAACAACGACAAAATGGGTAACGAGTTTAAGCTTACAAATAATAGCTGCGGGGTTTGATCAGCACGATAAAAAAGTGGTTACAGCAGCTAAGTATGATTTAAAAATAAATACAATTAAAATGATTATGTATAAATTTTAACATTCATAATATATAAAACAACATTTAATAAATATAATTTTCTCCTTCAATTAAGCAATGTTATAGGTGTATTTTTTTAAGTAATTGGCGATACTATTCTGGCAACACCCTTACCACCGCTATTTTAATCTGCTTAGTCGTCTTCCATACTCTCGTGCGCACAGACTACATTCTCTTGTGTAACCGTTGTTTTTTGACTCGGCTTTCTCCTGTTTATCGTTGCGCTTTATTGGACTAATTTTGTTTGTGTTTGGTAATTTTGTTGAAAATGCCGAAACGAGGAAAAACATTGAATAGTCAATGTCGTGAGCTTGTACTAAAGCTACAGGATTACTTTGAGCGTGAGTCACAAAATGGCGGCCCTTTGATTCCTGTCACTCAAGTGAAAGATCGGGTTTCACAAGCTCTTGGAATTGGTGCAAAAACACTATATAATATAAATAAAGAAAAATTTGGTGCTTCTGGAAGTGAAGATAATGTTTTACGCACTCCTAAGAAAAAACGAAGACAAAAGCCCGTGACAGGTGTTGATGTTTTTGATGCAGATGCAATAAGAAACCACATATATGGTTATTATACTAGGAACGAGTTTCCAACTAGACGTTTGCTTTTGGTCTCTTTAAACGAAGCTGGCTTGTTTAAAGGTGGTAAAACGGCGTTGTCAAAACTATTGCACGAAATTGGGTTTGAATATAAAAAAAAACGAATAAAAGGAAAATATTAATGGAAAGATTTGATTTAATAATTAAAAGGAGCGAGTTTTTAAGAGAAGCCAGAAAAATCGAGTCTTGGGACAACGTCGTTTTTGTTGACGAAACATGGTTAAATGCGAACCACACTGTGTCACGCTCTTGGACTGACGAAACAAAAGCATCAACCTCAAAGGTTCCAATTGGAAAAGGATCGCGACTGATAATTTGTCACGCCGGTTCTTCTGGAAGTGGTTTCTTTGAAAATGGACTGCTGGCTTTCGCGTCAAAAAGTACTTCCGATTACCACGAGGAGATGGATACAGACACTTTTACGAATTGGTTCGAAAGTCAATTATGACCCAGCCTGCCAGAGCCTTCTATCATAATAATGGACAACGCTTCATATCACTCGAAACAAGTGAATAAAGCGCCTACTCAGGCCGACAAGAAAGCTGATCTCGTAGCATGGCTACACCAAAATGGAATTGAAACAACTGCCGAAATGCTAAAGTCTGACTTAGTAAAGTTGCTACGCGAAAATAAATCATGAAGAGTCCGTTATGAAGTAGATGAGATAGCTCTAGCACATGGACATCGGGTACTTCGAATTCCGCCTTATCACTGCCAGTACAATGCCATTGAGCTAATATGGGCACAAATCAAAGGTATTGTTTTTTATCGCATAAGTTATGAATATGAATAATTTGTACTATTATAACATCCAATATTCAGCATATAAGTAAAAAGATACATAACTAAGAAATAAATATCTCATGTCCCTTACATGTAGGTAATTGTGTAACATTTCGTTTATTTAATGTAATAAGTTAACGTTATTTAATGTTTACATTACAGGTTATGCAGCTCGTAATAATACGACTCCGCCATTGAGTACTAATAAAATGATGGGTCTATTAAAAGATGCTTGCAGCAAAATAACGAAAGAAGATTGGGTCAAGGTCGTCGAAAAGACTCGAAAACTAATAATAGAATATTATGAACGCGATATAAGAGTGGACACCATTATAGAGAATGAAATTATCATACAAGTGACTGATAGCGATGACAGCTGTGGCGAATCTGGTTCAGAGTCTGAATTATTGTTTTAATAAATGATAGGTAGTCATTTATTAAAACATCTTGTACCTACTCTATTCATTAAAATGTGTAACAGTGTTTACAAATTTGTTTTATTTTGATATGTCCTCGACCAATTATCTACGCCCATCAAGGATACTTCACCTAATAAAGAACCTCTGTCTTTAACTATTATTGTTTTGATTTTATTTAATTACACACTATACTAGAATATTTAAAAACAAACTGTTCCCAAATGATATTAGGGTTACTGGTTCAGTCACTTCACTAGTATTGTCAATTCGTCATGTGTCAAATCGGTTTTCGGTGATTTGAAGTTAAGATATACGCCCCACTACTGGGCACAATGGTCTCATTCCTGAGGAAATGTCGATCACGCTGCCACAATATATGTTGGCTCATGACTTCAAAATATTTTTTTCTTATTTCTCACAGACAAAATGGTTTCTTCAGGATTAACGATTTCATTGGTACTGGTGGGGATCGAACTTAGGTTGCTTGCGTACTGAGAAATTTACGACGAGCGCTCAGCCCCTAGTAATTTCTCGGCGCATACGTTCTCTACAAAACTCTGTATTTCTGTATTTGTTTGGTGGTTTGAACACGTAAAAATAATGACTGAAGAAAGAGTGACAAAACAAATTTTACTGCAGAACTGAATCGCCGAGTGAGGACGCCCTAGTCGTAAGTTTTCACCCAAATAGGTGATATATTGGAGAAAGGCCAAAGTAAGAGTACCCTTAACCGACGAGCATGTCTGCGTAGGTTATGTGTGAGGTATGATGTGAAAGAAAGTATGTCAGGATAGTGCTAAATAGAAGTCCGTAGTCTCTGCCTACGCCTCTGGGTAACGGGCGTGCGAACTTATGTTTATGTTTAACGTGTTTTATGGCATAAGGGTGACAAACGAGCACACAGCCATCTGATGTTAAGTGAATATGACCAATGGACACCTACGTTTATCTTCAATTAAGAATCAAACGCAGATGCGTTGTCACCCCAGAGAACTAAGGTGGAATGCCTCGTTTAGAGTTAAAAGGGTCTTCGGTTCTCTACACTCACCATACAAAATAGCAACATTGAGCTGTTATTTTACGCTGGTATTCTGTAAGAGAGCCGTCCCATCCGTTCACTTCAACCCATTTGTGCTACAACCATAATATAACTGAGGCGTAGCTCTAACATGCTAATAAATTTTCCTAAATTACCGACATTTTGTACGCTTTACAGCACTCATGGTCACGCGGGAACTATTATTAAATTCATCGCATGCTATTTTATGATGCGCTTCCGAAACAAACAAAGCTATAAATCCGACATAGTATCGAATTATTCATATAAATGCCCACTTTACGTGAGTGCAGCAAATGTGAAAACAGTTTTCCGAGTATGGAAAATAAAATATTTTAAAATTTATAAAACTGTTTCTTGTTTTATGGACATTCACTTATTCGAGTTTCTGTAGCATTGTGTATTGGACTATTTTATTTGGTTCTTTCAAATTTAAATCAAATTGTTTTCTTTGCCAGCGAGCCTAAGTAGGTACGCGATCATTAGTAATTGTTAATTGTGATTTTATGAGCTGATTGATCACGTGCTCGGCGGACATTAAGGATGTCTTAATAAAATAAAAATATAGAAAACATGTGAAGTCTAACATGCATTGAGGCAGCACAGGGGATGTTTCCTTACCCAAATGCCCATTAGGATACGAAAATGTAATTCACCTTCTTAGAAATGAATAACTTCACATTGATGACTTATAATATGATGGCCCCTTACTGACGGCCGTGTGAGAAAGCTTAAATTCACTCAGCCAATAATGTTTATTGATCACAGCTTCCTCTTAAAATCAGGTGGACTATATACTCGATTGTCACCCTTATTCTATAAAATAAATAGGAACCGGTAGATGCTGGTCATCACTGAGTCCGTAGCTCTTTGTTTTGGTTTAAGTATATTATTAGATGTCTGTCAACAATCAAAAGTCAAAAAGTAAAGTTGACAGTTGCTCAAATATTGCTGTTCTTTCCTTATTATTCTAAAGGGTATAAAGACTCATGTTGGTTCTCAGAGCTGACACCGCCTACTTTGTTTGAGGTAAGTTACAGATGTCTATGAGCTGCAGTGGCTATTAATCAAAAATTAAAAAGAAAATTAACAGAATCGGGTGAAAGAAGTAAAAGGAAGAGAGGTTTGTTTATAAGCGTTCATTCGCAGTTCGTGCATGCGTGCGTGTAAACGGCGTACGCGTGTACTTGTGTAAGTGTGTATGTGCTTGTGGATGTGACTACGAATGTGGTACTAAGGAATATTGTTGGATTTCACGAGTATAATATGACAAAAAAGGTTATAGTTATTTTTCAACTTTATTGCAACGATGCTCTGATCAAATGTACTTGTAAAAGGAAAACATTTAACCTGATTTGACAGACTACTGATCATTAAGTCCCGGGTTCCAATTCCGGGTTGGGTCAAAATCAATCATTTCGTGGCACCAATCCACACGAGTCTGTTTTTCGCTTTCGGAGAGAAAACGAGGGATCCATCGAGAACAAAGCTTCCTCACTCCAAGATGTTGATGTCGGATGGTATGAATGCTCCCCGAACTAATGCCTATAATTTTTTTAAAGTCCGTATATTATATGATTCGTGGGCCTTTCACTCCAACATTTCAGTAGTCCATATATTTTCTACCGTTACTTTTTTGCGGGGCCCGACTCTATGGTCATCTTTAAGGTTTATTATACCCCTTTTGAATTCAGCCAACCACCTTAAGATTGTTGCGCGTGATAGAGCTGAGTTATAATAAGCTGAGTGTAATGCTATATAACCGTTGTAACGACTGTTAGGCTAAAACTGTGTTATTAATGCTTCTGTTGTGTTGTGTTTGTAATGTTTACTGTTTGTGGCTTAGTTTCTAAGTAACTCTTTTCAAACGAAACGGCGATATCTACGTAATCAGGTAAAGAGCGTTTAGTAGAGTTTGGCTTGTTTTTAGTCCAAGCTAATCAATCTTACGAGAGAGTGTAAACTAATGGAGCTGAAAAGATTTTAGTTTTTCAGTAATTATTAAGGTCTGTTTTTTATTTTTGAGAGTAAATTGACACATGCAGATGTCAAGTATACAATAATGTTGCCAGTTTTGTGAAGTAATTTACCTACGATACCATATTTAATAATTGTTGAATCGTAGCATGAATCGTATCTTTATTAAACGATTAGCTTCAAAGTTTTCTATTGCAAAGCGTATCATTAAAATTTACGTACGTACACACGACCGCACAACAACAAAAAAAAACACAACAAAAAAAACAACAAAAAAAATACAAACACCATCAGTGTTGTTCCCGTACATGGTATAACGGTAATAATCTAAGCCCTTTTCTCTTACAAAACGGCAGAACTTTTAAAAATACGGTAATTACTGGAACTTGACACCGTACACGTAACTACAATTTTAAAAATAATTATGATAATATGACAGTTCTTGCATTTTACTAAAAAAAATTAAATATAATATATTATAATACCAAAAAATTGCGGCAATTTTAGATTTTGAATACGGCAAACCTAAATTGCACAGTAACAGCACTGGATGCCATTTTGTTTACCTTATTTCGTCGTTCTAACTCTGGAGTGTTCGAGTGCTATCTATATATCTTGATACAATAATTAAGTAATATTTGTTATATTTTCGTTGAATTATATTAATTTCTTGTGTTAAGTTTTGTAGTTTTGTTACGTTTTTGTTTTCGCTAAACCATTTATGATAGATGCTCAGCCTACTACTTTGTCGCGTAGGCGTGATTAAGAAAGTGTATCGTCAACAACAAAAAAAGAACGTAAGCTCATATCATTCAGCCAAACGGAAAAAGATATGAACATGAACGCTTACAAATATGTACGTACTGAAAAGTAAACCTAATTTGCGACCGAAACGATGAAAAAAAAAACGGAATGTGTTTTAAAAACCGTCTTTTTTATATTCCTTATGTTTTTAAAAGACGTTACCTCCACACTAGGACTTTCTTCTGTATCGTGGGGGCAGTTTACAAACATAAATTTCACAAGGACAAACATCCAGATCCGGAACAACTACTTGTAACCATACAAATATTTGTTCCGTGCGGGATTCGAATCCGCGGCCCTTAGCCCTGTAACTCATTGCTAAGCCACTGCGCCTCGGAGTCGACAAACTGTGTGGTATTCTGTGAGACATTTTATATTAGTCCTCAGGGATGACACGTATCTGAAGCATTCTCACTCAGTCGACTTCTACATGCATACACCCTCACTCGCCTGCACGTGCGCGTGTGAGTGCGCGCGCACTCCATCCATTACAGCCTATAAAAGTCACAAAACGTAGATCTTCTTCATAGATTGCCTCATGCGGGGCATTTTTTCACAGTTGCCACACTTGGCAAGCTGGTTGGCAACTGCAGTTCCTGCTGCCTGTCATCTGCCATCCTGTCCTGCGCAGATCGCTAGTCTCCGTTGAGACTGTTTGTCGTGACCGACATTCGGTCTGGAGGACATAAAATATGTAATATTGTAATTGGAAGCTATGGTTTTCCTTTTGTAAGCGTCAGCTGAAATACTGCTGTGTAGAATAAGTCAACATTATGTATTTACTGTTTAAGTACTTTGTATGGTATGCAAATAAATATTATTATTATGTCTACGTGTTGAAAGGGATAATAGCTTATAAATGGTTTATGTTCATTTTTATGATGCATCTTGAAGCGATTTCCTATATATAAGCTGATTTTTTCGTAATTATGTTTACTTACTTAAAATTTGAAATAAATTATTGTTATTTATAATATTACGTACTGTACTACTATTCTTCTGCGTGCAATGTGTAAGTACATATTATATCCATCCATTACAACCTATAAAAGTCTTCTGGTGAACATAGGCCTCTTAAGCTGAATGCACATTTGACAGCACCATTCGCGCCGTATACGTCGTACGCGCCACATTTTAGAATTCGTTGTATTAAAAATCACACATTTCAGCAGCACTGTACACGTCGTATATTATATCCGTATTGGCATATGTATATTGAAGGAGGCATGCTGATGACGTCAGATAATGAAGCGTGCTCGGCGCGTGCTGATACTCGGTGTTGTCTAATGTTACCAACTTAGTGGATCTTCCACTTTCGTTTCAGATTACATATTTTTACTACATTTCAGAAGTATTTACTTTTACTGTGTAAGCAACAATAAGTCGTCAGGCAAGACTTTTTATAACTTTTAATTAATTCGTAATTAATTATACATAATTTGAAAACAAAAATCGCATCGATTATCTAATTCTTTTTATAAATTACTAAATTATCATTAAAAATACTTATCTCAAACATACAACAAGTCTTTCCACGCCTACTAAATCTTGAGTTTTCCAAAGAGAGATATGGTTTTCATACATGTAGCAATTCTTGAAATTTCTTTTATGTTAAATGCAAATACCTGAAAAATCGTTCATCGTCGTCTAATATGACTTTTAAATTAAGTATAGTATTCTCCATGAAACTGCCTTTCTAAATTAATATTTTGAATCCAGAGTCTTCTTTCCCTTCGAAATTTATTTTCTTCTTCCTCTGCCAATAAGCAGGTTATTAAAACGTTTTTCTCCATAGCGATTCGAGCGATCCCGAGCAATTACGTCGGTTGAGTGACAGGCTGAGCGCTCGTCGTAAATTTCTCAGTACGCAAGCAACCTAAGTTCGATCCCCACCAGTACCAATGAAATCGTTAATCCTGAAGAAACCATTTTGTCTGTGAGAAATAAGAAAAAAATATTTTGAAGTCATGAGCCAACATATATTGCGGCAGCGTGATCGACATTTCCTCAGGAATGAGACCATTGTGCCCAGTAGTGGGGCGTATATCTTAACTTCAAATCACCGAAAACCGATTTGACACATGACGAATTGACAATACTAGTGAAGTGACTGAACCAGTAACCCTAATATCATTTGGGAACAGTTTGTTTTTAAATATTCTAGTATAGTGTGTAATTAAATAAAATCAAAACAATAATAGTTAAAGACAGAGGTTCTTTATTAGGTGAAGTAACCTTGATGGGCGTAGATAATTGGTCGAGGACATATCAAAATAAAACAAATTTGTAAACACTGTTACACATTTTAATGAATAGAGTAGGTACAAGATGTTTTAATAAATGACTACCTATCATTTATTAAAACAATAATTCAGACTCTGAACCAGATTCGCCACAGCTGTCATCGCTATCAGTCACTTGTATGATAATTTCATTCTCTATAATGGTGTCCACTCTTATATCGCGTTCATAATATTCTATTATTAGTTTTCGAGTCTTTTCGACGACCTTGACCCAATCTTCTTTCGTTATTTTGCTGCAAGCATCTTTTAATAGACCCATCATTTTATTAGTACTCAATGGCGGAGTCGTATTATTACGAGCTGCATAACCTGTAATGTAAACATTAAATAACGTTAACTTATTACATTAAATAAACGAAATGTTACACAATTACCTACATGTAAGGGACATGAGATATTTATTTCTTAGTTATGTATCTTTTTACTTATATGCTGAATATTGGATGTTATAATAGTACAAATTATTCATATTCATAACTTATGCGATAAAAAACAATACCTTTGATTTGTGCCCATATTAGCTCAATGGCATTGTACTGGCAGTGATAAGGCGGAATTCGAAGTACCCGATGTCCATGTGCTAGAGCTATCTCATCTACTTCATAACGGACTCTTCATGTTTTATTTTCGCGTAGCAACTTTACTAAGTCAGACTTTAGCATTTCGGCAGTTGTTTCAATTCCATTTTGGTGTAGCCATGCTACGAGATCAGCTTTCTTGTCGGCCTGAGTAGGCGCTTTATTCACTTGTTTCGAGTGATATGAAGCGTTGTCCATTATTATGATAGAAGGCTCTGGCAGGCTGGGTCATAATTGACTTTCGAACCAATTCGTAAAAGTGTCTGTATCCATCTCCTCGTGGTAATCGGAAGTACTTTTTGACGCGAAAGCCAGCAGTCCATTTTCAAAGAAACCACTTCCAGAAGAACCGGCGTGACAAATTATCAGTCGCGATCCTTTTCCAATTGGAACCTTTGTGGTTGATGCTTTTGTTTCGTCAGTCCAAGAGCGTGACACAGTGTGGTTCGCATTTAACCATGTTTCGTCAACAAAAACGACGTTGTCCCAAGACTCGATTTTTCTGGCTTCTCTTAAAAACTCGCTCCTTTTAATTATTAAATCAAATCTTTCCATTAATATTTTCCTTTTATTCGTTTTTTTTTATATTCAAACCCAATTTCGTGCAATAGTTTTGACAACGCCGTTTTACCACCTTTAAACAAGCCAGCTTCTTTTAAAGAGACCAAAAGCAAACGTCTAGTTGGAAACTCGTTCCTAGTATAATAACCATATATGTGGTTTCTTATTGCATCTGCATCAAAAACATCAACACCTGTCACGGGCTTTTGTCTTCGTTTTTTCTTAGGAGTGCGTAAAACATTATCTTCACTTCCAGAAGCACCAAATTTTTCTTTATTTATATTATATAGTGTTTTTGCACCAATTCCAAGAGCTTGTGAAACCCGATCTTTCACTTGAGTGACAGGAATCAAAGGGCCGCCATTTTGTGACTCACGCTCAAAGTAATCCTGTAGCTTTAGTACAAGCTCACGACATTGACTATTCAATGTTTTTCCTCGTTTCGGCATTTTCAACAAAATTACCAAACACAAACAAAATTAGTCCAATAAAGCGCAACGATAAACAGGAGAAAGCCGAGTCAAAAAACAACGGTTACACAAGAGAATGTAGTCTGTGCGCACGAGAGTATGGAAGACGACTAAGCAGATTAAAATAGCGGTGGTAAGGGTGTTGCCAGAATAGTATCGCCAATTACTTAAAAAAATACACCTATAACATTGCTTAATTGAAGGAGAAAATTATATTTATTAAATGTTGTTTTATATATTATGAATGTTAAAATTTATACATAATCATTTTAATTGTATTTATTTTTAAATCATAGAAAACAGTATTTCTGTCTTTGGATCACACATAAATCTTAAAAATCATAGAGATACTGGCAACACAGTGCAATTAGGAGACGCAAAAAAATGGTAGCATTATAGTCTAGTTGCTCGAAGGAATAAGTAAAATAAAAATATCCAAATAAAATAAATATCATATCTATTCCAATGAATTCGGACCGAATACTATCAAGCACATCACTATGAAAACTAGACGCACGATGTAACTTTGTACAAGCGCGCCAAAGAACAAAAAATAAATGTTTTCATATTATTTACAAACTATTTAAGTTTTGAAAGAGAGTTTATTGGAAAATTACTTGATTCTGACATTTTGACATAAAGTTTTATATTAAAGAGGTATTCTTAATCATTCGGCAAATATGTCGCTCGTGCAAGGTTATATCGATTAATTTAAGAATAATCTGTCAAATCGGTAATAACTCAGCGGCCGTACCTCATATAAATTCGAAGAAAATATTTAATCCATATGGGTGGAAATATTATGATTACGATGAAATGTTTAATGGAACTATTTATATATGACATTCTATCGATGTGTAATAAAGGTTCTCGAGTGGCAGCCTTGTACCGATGGGCAAAATGTAGGGCGGCCCCCACTAGATGGATTGACGACTTGGTAAGACATGTAGGAAGTCAATGGGTGTAGGTGGCTCAGAACCATGCTTGCCAGATGCCAGATGCATGCCATGATTATGATGATATGACATTCTAGTTTCTACTTTAAATTTGTGATATTAATTACGAGTTAAGATGCGACTTAGGTACCTTCAAGTAAAGAGCCTACTCCTAAAATGCAGACAACGCACCTGATTTTCTTCTGTATCGTGGAGGCAGTTTACGAACATAAATTGCACAAGGACAAACATCCAGACCCGGAACAATTACTTGTAGGCAATACAAATACTTGTTTCGTGCGGAATTCTAACCCGCGGCCCTCAGCGCTGTAACTCATTGCTACGCCACGGAACCGTCTAACTTATGTAATGTATGAACTTCAAGTTCCATCTGATTTGATAATATTCCTAAAATAATGCCTGGTCGATTTCAGCAAACATTGATTAACATTTTCATCGATTTATGGTCATTAAAAAGAGATGTCATGTCGGCAAATCATAACTAACACTATCACTTGTTTATTTTTAAATAACGTACTAACGTCCCGTGCACCTCTTCTTTGACAAGTTTTTATGTAACAGAACTGAAATACAAGAGCAAAAATAGAAAGAAACTGATAAATAATTATATAACAACGACAAAATGGGTAACGAGTTTAAGCTTACAAATAATAGCTGCGGGGTTTGATCAGCACGATAAAAAAGTGGTTACAGCAGCTAAGTACATCCCCAAATTGGGTAAAAGAATATATTTATAGATCACTGTTGTCCGAAGAATGAATATTTTTATTTTAACTTTAATTGAAACATCTCATCTCTGAGAGGTTTCTAAGGTTGATTCAAAAATAAATTCCTAAAAGAACTTTACATTATAGAAGATAACAATAACAATGAATAAATATTAAACTTACAAGTCATTACATTTTATTTATTTATTTAAAAACTTACACGTAACATCTTAAGCTAAAGGGTACATAGGGCGGACTTAATGCCATGTGGCATTCTCTGCCAGTCAACCCTGGGTGCCAAGGACAATTGTTGGCAGGTGCGACCATTATACGTAAATAAGTGCTTACACATTATAATATACATATATGCAAATTACATACATACAAATAACATTTAACTAACTAACGACCTTTCTACTTACAGTATTAGTGATTACAAACATGTCGGTACATAGCATACGACACGCGGGCAAGTGGGGACTAAATTAGAATTTGAGCTGACTAACTATATCCCCTTAATTAGTAGTTTCCTTCAGGTAATGTTCTCGGAGAAGAACTTTGAAAACTTTTTATTTGTGGCATTCTTAATATTTAAGATTATTTATTTATAATTTTATGCAGATTTTCTTACTTTTAGATTTTCAGACGACGATATTCATGGCGTTTTGATTCCACTTAAGTGGATATGAAAGTTTAATACATTTTTATTTCAAAACATTTTTGGTATAAAATCACGCCTTCGGTGAAAAACAATCATTTCTTATTATGTTTTAAATATTTATAAAAAGCAAAAATGAAACAGAATAGTTATATGGTTTAAACATTGAATATTTTGAAAATATTTATTATTTTTCCAATATGTATAAATATTTTAGTTAAGTATTTTATTCTTTTTTTTATTTTCGTATTTTAGTTTATGTTTTTAGTAATTTTGTTTAGTTTTTTAATATAATAAGGGTGATAAGCGAGCACATAATCTACCTGATAGTAAGTGGATGCTGTGAACATGGGCATCTAAATCAATCCTTGAATATAAATTAAAATGCAGATGCGTAACTCCTGATGACTAAGATGGAATTCCTTGTTTTCAGTAAAAATGGTCCCCGGTTCTCTACACTCACCATATAAAACAAAGCAGTATGAAGTTGCAATTCTACACTGGTATTCTGTGAGAGTGTAGTTTTTCCCCGGTAGGACGACCCATTTCGGCTACAGCCGTAATAACGCTGTAGCATGGTTCTATGACGTAAAACTAAATTAATAAAAAAACTATAACAAATATTTAAAAACAACCTTTTGACAAACTCTATTAGAGAGGTTTAACATAAAGTGCTGTCTTATGATTATGGGTCACAAAAATGAAACAGACAGACTTTATTTATTGTTTTATTTATTTTTTATTTCATTTGTCACGCACCTGCATCTATCCTCGATTAAGAATCTAACTCATCTGAGTTAATACTCTTAAGAACTAAGGAATAATGCCTCGTTTCTAGTAAAAAGGGTCTCCATATATCTACCCTAACATACTAATCACAGCAGAATTAAGTTGCTATTTTGTTACATAGGAATTTTCATATTAATTCAGCAGTTGAAGGGTAGAGGAAGGGAGATTACATTTAAAAATCGCAAGCAAACCTTGGTAGATCGGTCTATTGGGGGAGATTAATATTGATAGACAAAAATTCAACTCGTAAAAATGTAGTATAGGATTAGCATTACAAAAATGCACTTAAGTATGAAAGCATACGAATGTGTTAAGACTAGTTAGAAGCAGACGCAGACTCTTAACAAAAAGCAGTATATTTTCGTTAAAAGTCTATTTAACGAAAAGCTTCGTAAGTACTTATCTGGTAACCATTTTGGTAAGTAGCAAAATAGTACTTCTTTTGTAGAATAGCCTTGTTAGTAAATTTTAATTAAATATCTTGATATTTCCAGTAGCTAGTCGCTTGCAGTAAATTTAGCAGTACACGTTACTTTCTTATTTACTCGATTATATACTCATATCTACTTAACTATTTTTGGCTTATATATTTGATAATTTTCTTGAGTGTTCGCATTCTAATTTACTAGTATATTTAATTGCTTGTTTACTTGCCTATTTAAGTGCTATTTACTTGATTAAATACCTGTATTGCACGCCTCATATAGCGAAGCGTTTGAGGTAGTGCATTACTCTCGACATGTCAAGGTCAGGTAGTTTTGTGGTCTTAAAATGCATCTATCATGACCATATTGCACATATACGACAATATGAGTAGCCGAATATCAAGAAAACACTCTAATTAATCCATCTTATATTTTCTAAAAAAATCATTTTATAGTGCTACTTTGATAAAAAACGGTTTCAAAAAAAATTACGTGGAGGTCCAGATATAGATTTCGTATGTGGTCACGATAACTCCCAAAAAAAATTGACTTATCGAAACCAGGTCATATTTATTAGCTTCAGAATTAAGCCCGGTTTACATTTCGAGAAGTGACAAGTGCGAGTGACAATGACAAGTGACAAATGACAAGTGCTTAGTGCGTGTGAACTGGCAGTGACAAGTGATAAGTGGGAATAAAATACACTTGTCACTTCTCACTTGCCACTCGCACTTGTCACTTCTAAAAATGTAAACCGGGCCTTAAATTAACTGTTTTACTTTTCATATCAAGTTAGTAAAATGATTTTCAAGTTTTATAAGTTTTAATGCTATTAAAAAAATTTAAAGGCGCTTTCATTTTTTTTCCTTAGCTCTTGATATACATACAAAGGACAAATATATACCATACAGCCTATATTGATATATACTTTGCGCAAAAAGCTATTTTGGTAAATATTATTATATGTACAAAAACAATATAACATATCTGATTTCTCTCACATGAAACGATAGCGCCACTTAATCCAATTAAAATTAGATATTCAATTTTGATTTTTATAACAGTTTTTTTTTTTCTCATGAGGCGTGCACTTTTGGATTTTCCAAACTATTCACTTGAATATATGCATCATGCTTATCATGATTATTTACATGACTATTGACTTGTTTATTTGCTTGTTTGTTTACTTGTCTATTTACTTGATTATAAACTTAGATATTTTCTTAACTATCAACTTCCTCATTTACTTAAGAGACTAATGCAATTGGTAAATACTAGTATTGTTTCATAATTAACCAACCTAAGGTAATTTTTATAATGTATCTAATGTAACAGTAGTATATGGGGCCAATACAATTACAGACTGTGATGTATTCATTTAATTTATTTTTTGATAACAATTAAACATTTTATTTTGGCACTGTGGTGTTTATTTGTAAAATATAAAACCTACCTTATTTTTAATCGAATATCGAGTATTATGGAATAACGACACGTTTCGTCAAAAATTTCTACGCTGATAGAATATTTTATTTAAAACATTTATTAAGGTCGTATTCAACTCTTCAAGTAAACTATTACCCTTGACACTTCTTCTAATATTTATTTCGTGAACCGCGAATTTTTTTCCACAATTTGTGTGTTATCAATTTAAACAACGTTGACGTATTCAGCTGATGGTGTAGCGACACGGTGCGTTAGGGCAGCAAATAAAATAAATAAATAAATTTAAATTAGTCAAGAATATTTTTACTAGAAACGAGGCATTCCATTTGAGTCCTCAGGAGTAGCAACACAAATTTTAATTCCTAAGCGAGGATAAATGTAGATTTCTATGAGCCATAGCATTTACTTATCAGGTGAAATATGCTCGTTTGTCACCTTTATTCTATTAAAAATAAACTTTTAGTTAAGCTGTAATGAAGCTTAACTGCGAAAGATTTACTTGTGCTATGATATTTGCAATTACAATGGTGCAATCTTTAATATTAATTTATCCATCCATCCATTACAGCAAATAAAATTCCACTGCTGGACGAACGAAGATGGAATACCCCACAGGTTTACAGCCATCACAACCTTTCTATACACTTCAGATGTCAGGAATTTAAGTTTGCCATTGTGGAATAAAATGCTGGCAGAAAAAATGAAAAGAGGCAAGAATATACCTCGAAAGATTATAACAATAAATATAAAATATATTTAATTGTTATTATCTTTTGCAGTTCTGAAAAAGAACACGTCCTAACTATCCGTCGAAACTATTAAAAAAATGAAATCAAATTTACATTGCGCATAAAATATTCAGGCTAGGGGATCTTAATTCGTATCATCGCGTTACATAAATTACAATTATCCCTTGAGATAGAACAGGCTTTAAATAATGTCAAAAGCTTTTAGGATTAAAATAAAGTAAACTACTCTTTTAGAAACAAAAAAGAATAAGTAATTTTGACAGAAAATAAAAATTAAAAACATTTTTCCTTACAATTTTTACATGAATACTGCGACATCGTTTAAATTCTATGGCATTGACGTATCGAGTGACACACAGTTCCGTAGTGACTTTGAAGAGAAGGCTAAATGGACTACTAAAAGACCGATGTGACCTGTAGATCGAGACGGTATTTCATGCTGACCTACCGCTTGCAGTTTTTCAAAACGCGGGTTTGACCTCATATGGAATTCTGTTCTCATTTTTGAGCACCCCTGTAGCCGCTCCTGAACGCATTTAACAAAGAGCTAGCATTAAACCATAGATTTAATGCATTTAACTAATACTTGTACCTACTTGTTTTAGAATAATTATTTTAAATGATTAATATACTAACTATAAATTATCGACCGGCTTCGCCTCACAGTATCATCAAAATATATTATATTCCGATTTTGCATCAAGTCATGATCAGGTACATAAGATCTTATATATACACAGTAGTATAATAAGTCTATGTATATACCACAAAGTTTTTCATGAATGAATGAAAACATTCGATCGAAATTCGAAGTTTCCACTTAAAGAGTTAGCTCTCTCGATGAAATAAAGTAAATTTTCTGCTTTTCCATTGTGTAAATATGCGTCGAGTAAGGTGTGGCGCATTAATAGCTCTGAATAAAATATAATATAATATAAACGACAAAAGTGCAGGACGTCTGGTATAGCAATTGTCATATGCCTGCCAGCGTGACGCTTCAGGTAAATCCTCTCTACAATTGGGAGAGGTCGTGTAGTACAGCGATGAACTTTCATATGAGTCGATATAGAAGAAGAAGTAGAAATAATATGCTTGATAAATTGAGCGTAGTATTCAATGTGGTCTACTGTTTGTATCATCATCATCACCATGAACCTGCTGCAGTACACTGCTGGACTTAGGACATACATTTATGTTTGTATACATTTTAATAAATTGAGAAGTTTTTTTACTTATATTTTTAGTAATTAAATTATTTATTAAATAGTTAAAACTTGTATGTAAGCAGTTAGTATTTGATATTAACCAAAGACGCTTTTGTTGACTGTACTGTGTGACTGTAAGTCGTGTCGTTTCACTCATCCCAATACCATTCTTTTTTTTTCAAATCTGTTGATTTTACAAAGTTATCTGTTACTCAAATGCCCAACGAGGTTTAGCTTACGTATATTTGAATATTGCTTTTCAAATACAGAAAATTGAGCCGCAACGATCATCAAAAGCGACCATCGGTTATTTAGATTATTAAATTTCTAAATAATTAAAGTAACATACCGTAGCCCCCTTATCCCCGACTTTGATGCACTTATTAATTTATTTTTAATTTAATAGCAAACATTTATCTGTATTTAATTCAGAAAATGTATATTGAATTTAAACTACGTATGTATAATATTTTTGATTAGTGGCGGTGTAAACACACAACTATATACACTACCCCATATCATCTTTTGGGTGTCATGAGAGGCGGCATAAGGAGCCAAAAACAGGAGATGGGCATTAGCACTTTCATAACAACTTAAAGTAAGAAAAAACTGCGGTGGCTAACCCGCCTGCCTGTAATTGTTGTTATATTTTTTAGGGTTGATTCCGTGTGTTGGTGAAGAAAACCAGCACACCAATTCGTGCCGCGTCTGTGGTTGCAAATTGCAATGGAAAAGGGAAGGGGAAAGAAATATTTGGCATCTAACATAAGGCGGTTCAACCATCTATCTTAATAGAATAAAGATGACAAACGAGCCACACAGTCCACCTGAAAATGGATGCTGTGATCCATAGGCATCTACATTTATACTCGGTTAAGAATCAAAACGCAGATGCGTTGTCACCCTTGACGACTAAGGTGGAATGCCTCGTTTCCAGGAAAAAATGGTCTCCGGATCTCTACACTCACCATACGAAACACAGCAGTATTAAGTTGCTATTTTACGATGGCATTCTGTGAGAGCATGGTCCTTCCCCGGTAGAGCCGACCCATTCATGCTACAACCATAATACAGCTGCAGCGTGGCTCTACCACGTATGATAACACTTATAAGCGTGGCTAACAGAATATCAACGTAAGACAGCAGCATAATGCTGCTGTGTTTCGTATAGTGCGTGTGTATGGTGAATAAGCCTCTTCCAAAGATTGCCTCAAAAAAGGGGGAATCATAAAATGATACTGCGATAAATGAATTCGAAAACCTCCAGTAATTCAATTAAAACTTCACTATCTCTTATGTCAGTTCTCACGAGGGATTAAAAAGATTCCAAAATGACTGGTTATTAGCGGTTCTCATATACACAAGGCGTCTAATGCAAAAGTTGCATACTCTTAAAAGAACTGCTGAAGAAATTGATTGGAATTGAATTCACTATGGTAGGACTGATTTTTTTGCTACATCTAAGAACTATATTTGTGCCAAACATAAAAATTATCGCATTAGGCAGTTTCTTTTCTGTTATTTTATTTTATTATATTTGGAAGACCAACAGCTATCATAATTAGGATAGATAGAACTAATAACAACAGTAAGCCAATTAAAGATCCTCACTAATAGATACAAAGGTGAATTTACAACAATGATAAACACGATTTAACACTCGAAAGGATCCAATACAACATATTTATGCCAAATGAGGGCTAAACTTGTATTATACATATAAAAGTCAACTCATACTTAGGACAGTCAATAACACTACAAGCTATTTTTAACAGAAAAATAAACACAAATATAAAAGTAAATCTTACTTAGAGCTACCAAAAATGCATTATTAAGTATGCGCCTAGCTGACGCAGCACTAGTGTTAAACAAATCGAAGTCAAACTCATTGGCTAGCTTGTTGAAATTTGAATTAGTTGTAAGTCTCCATAAAAGTTATAGCCTATATATTTCCCACGGCTGGGCACAGGCCACCCCTCATTTCTGAGAGGGTTTCAGGGCAAGGAAGTGTCCGCCGTGCTGCCCCAATGCGTGTAGGCGAACTTCACATGTCTTCGAAATATTTTTTTCTTATTCTTCGGACATGCAGGTTTCCTCAGGATGTTTTCCTTCATCACCGAGCACGTGGTAATCAACACTTAAAATTGCAATTAACAATTTCATTGGTGCCGGCGGGGATCCAACCCGGGTTACTCGCGTTCTGTTATATTTACAGCGAGTGTTAACCATCTGAGCTACCACGGCTCTTAAGTCTCAATATAAATAAAAAATAAATATTTGTGTACGAGTATATATAAGTAGTGTTACGTGCTTTCTTATAGTTAGGTTAACTGATAGAAAATGCCTTAAGATGTTACACTACCTTTGTTTTTTGTGTAGTAAATATAAATATATAAGACAAATAAATTAATACGAGAACAAAATTTTTATTGCAACGCTACCAGGTAAACGTTCAAGCTATGAAATCTATCTCGCCACATACCTTTGAAACTTTGTAAACATGAAACGTGAACGAAAATTATATGTTACGAAAGTTCTAGTAACTAGTAAACGGAATACAGATTCACACTAATTGCTATTAAAGTGAAACTGTCCCCAAGGACCCTTTGATATGGAACAGATGTACTTAATGGATCCCAGACACACATTTTGCTGGTAGCAAGGATTGAAGAAATTACTTCTTTAATTGAGATAATTGGTCTGTAT
Source organism: Parnassius smintheus behrii (assembly GCA_036936625.1). NCBI lineage: Eukaryota > Metazoa > Arthropoda > Insecta > Lepidoptera > Papilionidae > Parnassius > Parnassius smintheus. The sequence continues at coordinate 13,776,719 of JAUPFT010000031.1, read as the reverse complement.
TTTTCGTAAATGTACCCAAAAACCTTTTCTCTAAATTCATATTTAAAATTGTTGTGTCTGCAAGTAAATTTCTATTTTCATTTTCCAAAATTTCTTTATGTTTGTGTATTCAATTTAAATACAAAACTAATGTTATTTTTTTCTGTCTTGGCTGTCCGAACGTCAAAGTGATAAAGTATAATGGATAAACAAGATAATTTGGAAACCAACTTTGCTTTTGTTTCAGTGTTATTTCCAGGGCAATCAATCTCAATTAATTGTTTTTCGAATATAATGTTTACGAGTAGATACAAAAAAGCGATTGTTATAAATCATAATATTCATGGATTAGGAAAACCAAACTGACAACATTTTAAATTAAATTTTATAATCTTTAAGTACAGAGGTAATCTGGGATAGATCGAAAAATACATTTTCCAATTTCTTCCACACTAAAAAAATTCAGAAGCTTAAAATGAAATAAAATATGTATTTGAACCTTCGATAATATAAAAGCATTTATGTTTACATTTTACATAATTACAACTGTCGCATAGACTAGTCGCTGTAAACTACAAATCATACAGCCACTGATTCACACTGAGAGGAACTGTGTCAGTTATAGTTTGGATCCCGGGACGTCCCGGGTCTCGAAGTCTCGGGACTTTTTAATAATTTTTTTTCGTAATTTTAGTTGTCTCGAGTCCCGGGACTTTAGGGGCGAGACTCGAGACCAGACAAGATTGTCGAAATTGTTATCATTTTTATTTTCAAATAATTGAAGGAGCCTAAAGGCACATCAGTTCGTTAAATTAAAAAGGAGTTTCAGTTGTTGAAATTTTAAAAAGCACAGGAAGCTTGGAACTGTTGTATAAAGTCTTAAACACAATTAAACCAACAAAATGACAAAATAAAAATGACAAGTTTGAACAACTGAAACTACTTTTTTAATTTAACAACCGGAAAAAGCACAGGAAGTTTGGAACTACTGTATAAAACGTTAAACACAATTAAACCGACCGTTGGAAACGAGTGTGTGTGTTCTCCTTGTTCGGTGGCGTTATTACAAAAATCAAAAACAAATTGTCGGACAAAGCTGTTGACGCTCCGATTTTTTTAAAAGCCTATTTTATAAAATAAGCAAGGAAGTCTAATTAAGTGTTAGTTGATTATTAGAAAGTCTAATTTATAAGTCTGTTTTATTATTTTTTAATTACGATACAAATCTGTGATTTACTAGATAATAGTAAAGGTATTAAGAATAAGTATGATTTTTAACTAAGTTCGTTTTATAACTATAAGATTTAACTGCTTAAATGTGAATCTGTGTTTGATTAAAAGAAATAAAGAAAGCAATTATTAAGACTGAAATTAACGTTTAAGTAATTAATTTTCTCTTTAAAAATGTTGATTTTTACAAAAAATTGCCTTATTTTAAAGAGGATTCACTAAAATTAACTAATTAAAATTCTTCAAAAATGGCTCAACCCTCTTAAAAAAAATTTATCCTAAAAGTCGAAGACCCGGGAATTCCCGCAACTTTGATAGTGGACTGTCTTGTGTCCCGGGACTTTGAAATCGTCGGGAATTCCCAAACTTTGGTTTCAGTATAACTTAGTGGCTGCAACCAAGCAAATAGTTTATTTTTACAATCTCTTAATTTTAGGGGGTATATTTTAACGAATTTATCAATTTTATTGTATAGATGAGCAGATTGTATTTTGTAGTGTCGTTTAGCTGATTTTGTTTTAGTTTTCTGCAATTTTAAAATAAACCTGTTTCTTCTTTTATTTATGTTATTAGAATTAAATTGTAAAGATCTGTGGAGTTTTAGAACAGTTTGTAATATATATAACTTTCTCACTTATAATAATTCGTTATATTGATAGAGTTCAGCTGTGGGAATGTACGGCTTATAATACATAACCTATAGTGGGCAACGTAGCGCTCTCTCAACTGCAAGAAATTTGTTTTTGATGCTCCACCCCGTATGTGGATACAATATCCCAGGACTGACTAAACCGATGCAACATATATCTGATTGATAATATTATATATTATAATTTTCATTTTGTTTTAGGTTAGATAGACATAAAAAGACAGTACTATGGTCTGTAATTGTGGTTTTCAGTATGGCTATAAAAGCATACGATGATAACGACAGATATTTAGTCTGATATAAAGATTATGTCCGGGTAAGATCCTAAGTGTAGCCAGCATGTTTAAAAAATAAGACCTATTATTGCACTCACATGTAGGTTCATAACTTCACGGTGTCAGGTTGATATCACAATTTTTTGTGATATTACTATATCCAAGAGATTATTAAGAGAATCAACAAATTTTGTTGCATTTTTATATGCGCGATATATGCCAAGAATTATGTTATTAACAATTATAACTTGCAAATAAGATGCATGTTCGAGCTTAATTACTTTTAAAATTACTTTAAGATTCTTCCTAACATAAATCACTACGCCGTCGTTTTGATTGTTGTTATAAGTCGTCGCAGAAGTACTATGATAAGCAATAATAGATATAGGTTTATTAGGATTCTTCTCCGCTCAACTTCCTTGTAGATTCAACTACCACCAGAGATTTTTCTGGACCGATACGACTTAGGGATCTTCAAGAAAAGAGCATATTCCTTTTTAAAAGGCCGGCAACACATCTGCAATTCCCCTGGTATTGCAGTTATTCATGGGCGGCGGCAACCACTTACCATCAGGTGAACCGTATGCTCGTTTGCCCCCTCTTCATACTGCAGTTATATTAGTAGTATAGTTTTAGCACGAATAGGTCGGCTCGACCGAAAAAGGACCACGCTCTCACATAATACCAGTGTCAAATAGCACCTTAACGCTGCTGTTTTGTATGGTGAGTGTAGAGAACTGGAGACCCTTTTACTGGAAAGGAGTCACAATATTTCGTCAACATTGGTGGGATACCATTGGGACTGAAAACCGGCAGATGCAATTTTGGTAGCGTAAGAGTTCGTCTCAGCTACAATGTGGCCTAAAATGTCATCATCCCAAAAGGAACGAAAATCATCGTATGCCGAATTGTAAAACTAAACCGAACCAGTTCGCTAAGGTACAAAATTCTCCTCGTGGTCTTGAAAGGAGTCCATAGACCATTTAAGGTGATACCTCGAAAATTTGGTGGTTTTTCTATTTAACATATTTTATTTTATTTTGTTGATTACAAACCAAAATTTTGGTATATGATTTTTGACTATATGACCTTGGTTTGCATAAAAGGAAAACACGATATCATGTAATTTTCTCGAGAGAAAAAAATTGCAAAGTAAGCTCTACCTAATTATTTACATTTCTTGATGTCAGCATATTATCTTTACGAATAATTACATGGAATTATTTTTAAAGTATAGTAAATAATCATATCTAAGTTCTCATAAACCAGTTTTTTAATCCATAACGAAGTTTTGTTAATATAAATAACAATCTTGTTTGGCGCTTACTTAGTTTTTTTTCCGAGCGCTTGCTCGGTATGGCTATCTCATAATTTGCGTACTACGAGTATGAAGTCATTGCATCAATTTCATTTTGACACTCCCGCAGTCGTCCGTTAGCTTCACCGACAAAGGAATAAGCCACGCCCCCAAAACTTCGATTCATTTTCAAGGTATACTCTTAAACTGGAGGTTCTGGCCTTCCGGTGATGTGTCACGGAAACGATTCTCTTCCAAAAACATAGGTGCAAACAAAAATATCCATGAACAACAATTCACCAAAATATACAAAATTCAGTGTGTATCAATGCAAACATAATACAAAAAAATGTATCACCTCGAATCCGACCGCTTCCACATGATGACCGGGCTGTTCGCGATGTCCAGGTGGTGTAGGAGGAGAGGAAGCTCAGGTGACGACGCGCGCGCGTCTTCCACCTAAACATACAAAAAGCATATATTAGTCTATTCTGCATATCTTCCCCTTAAAACAAGCAATAGTGTGCTTGTTAAACCATTAAAACTGAAATTACAAAAAACGCAATACAAGTGTAAATCAGGCATAGAAAGTGAGATTACTTAGTGCAAATCAAAACATACATAATACCAGTGTTAAACCAAGCATGAAAAAGATAATACCAGAGTTATTAGCGGCATATAAAAATATATTATTTAAGTTGACTGATATACATAATATTGTCATTTTCGAGCGGATCTAACAGATCACAGAGTCAGATGAATCAATACTTATTAATATATATATATATATATATATATATATATATATATATATATATATATATTGATAATGTAACGATCCCCCCCAATTTGGCGTGATCGTCTTAGTTAGGACCCTTATTTACGTTGTGTTTGTTTAGTAACATAGTTCTTTTAGGTGTCCTTTGGAGGAATGAATATTCACTAGAGCAATTGAAAGCTGTTGGTAGTGCCTTATAAGCTAAGTTACGGGGTTCCCGTTCACGAAGACAGGGCTTGAGAAAGGTTAAGAACGTAAAACCCACGACCCTACTATTGTAATGCATATTAATCATAGAGACCTTCTATAGTATTGCTTTTGAATCATAGACCTTACTTTCATAAGTCATTCATATATAGGGTTCGAACCCACGACTCTACTATTGTAATGCAAATTCATCATGGAGACCTTCTATAGTATTGCTTTTGTATCATTGAGTTGACACATCGCTATGCGCAACGACGCCGCCCACAAACGGTATGGGTGTGCGATGTCCACGGGAAAGCCGTATTGCTACAACAAACCCGCTTACCACCGGCACTAAGATGTTAATTGTATACCTCCATCGACCAGAACCACAAGAATGTGTCGAATCAGGCGCAGTACACCCGCAGATCCATCACAAGACGCAATACCGCAAGTAGCAGTAAGCATCAATGCAACTATCATACGGGCGGCGCACCCTCACAACACACCCACATGACTCCTATCGACTTTGGCAACAAAGTTAGTATTGTTGTTATATAAAAAATATCACCAACGTATCATAGTAGCACGCTACTAAGACGCCAATGAACAAAACTCCACGTATCATAGCGCTAAAGCACTAAGACATGAAGTTGAGTATGCCTGTTACACTTAAAAGTGCTACCAAACACACTCATCATCCCAATCCGAAATATAGACGACGCTTCGCTATGCGCTACTACGCCGCCCACAAACGGTATGGGTGTGCGATGTCCACGGGAAAGCCGTATTGCTACAACAAACCCGCTTACCACCGGCACTAAGATGATATGTCTAGGACACATCGGTTAGCGAGTCCAAGTTTACCTCGGACCAATTGCTCGTGAAGCAGCACACACGCCACCATAATATTCCTTTTCAAGTCCCTAATAAGGACTAGTCATTTTACTACAGTACTAAGAGCAGTCAGTCACCCGACCACCCCATACAATGCTTATGCATCAAGGAGACCTCCTATAATATTGCTTTTGTATCATAGAGCTTACTTTCATAAGTCATTCATATATAGGATTCGAACCCACGACCCTACTATTGTAATGCATATTAATCACAGAGACCTTCTATAGTATTGCTTTTGAATCATAGACCTTACTTTCATAAGTCATTCATATATAGGGTTCGAACCCACGACCCTACTATTGTAATGCAAATTCATCATGGAGACCTTCTATAGTATTGCTTTTGTATCATAGATCTTACTTTCATAAGTCATTCATATATAGGGTTCGAACCCACGACCCTACTATTGTAATGCATATTAATCATAGAAACCTTCCATAGTATTGCTTTTGAATCATAGACCTTACTTTCATAAGTCATTCATATATAGGGTTCGAACCCACGACCCTACTATTGTAATGCAAATTCATCATGGAGACCTTCTATAGTATTGCTTTTGTATCATTGAGTTTAATATCATAAGTCCCTAATATAGGACTAGTCATTGTGCTACAGTACTTCAGGCAGTCGGGCTCCCGACCACCCCATATATATGTAGAACTGCAGGAATGTATCTCCGGCAGCTCATCCATACAAGACATCTATACATGAACACCTTCAATAACTTAGGAAAATTTTCTTTTATACGTGAACTCCTTCAACAACTTAGGAAATTTCTTTTATACGTGAACTCCTTCAATAACTTAGGAAAATTTTCTTTTATACATGAACACCTCCCATGACTTAAACAATTTTTAACAAATTCTCTAATTATCTTATAAACGTTATTTAACTTAATTTTATAATATTTTTTGACTTGTATTTCTATCATTTATCTTATTTTAAATATTTTTTTAAAATTTTTAAATAAATTTATTTATTACGAAAAAACAATAATTTTGCCTTTAATTTACTATGTTATTGGGATAATGTCTGAAATATATTAACTTTATGTTTATTAATTTGACTTAATTGCTTAATATATATCTTTTAAGACTATTTTTGACGCCCCTTTATATTGAATTTAATTATTAATAATAATATTGGGCCGTCACAATAAGTATTGCTCATTAATTTCTAGAGACCCGATCATATAGATCGGGTCTCTAGAAATTAATGAATGACACATTTACTATTTTATTACTTATATTTGACAATTAATAATAATTAATGTTTACATAAACCCATCTAAAAATATTTTAAAAGGAATATATATAATTAATAATTTTAATATTTTAAGCGTGGTCCTTCCCCTGTCGGCCGACCCATTCGTGCTACAATTATACTACTAATATAGCTGCAGCATGCCCTAACACGTATAAAAATTTCATTTGTCTAGTAATATTTATTTACTGTCTAAATTTGTCTTATGCAAACATACTCATTAACAATAAAATAGGTATAAGCGGCATAAAAAAACATATAATTTAAGTTGACTGATATATTGAATATTGTCATTATAGAGCGGGTCTAACAGATCACAATCAGACGAATCAGTATATATAATCGGGTCCATAGAAATGGATAAATGACACATTTACTATTTTACTATTTATATTTGAAAATTATTAATAATTGATGTCTATATAAACTCATCTAAAAATATTTTAAAATAATATAATTTTAATATTTTAAGTATGGTCCTTCTCGGTCGAGCTGACCCATTCGTGCTACAACTATACTAGTAATATAGCTGTAGCATGGCCATATAAAAACATATTTACTATATATTGACTGCATATATGACTGAGAAGAATTACATCTCATGAAACTTTACTAACGGCGTACTACGCATACATTTATTCTGCACTTGATTATGGTCTTTTACTTTGGGGTAACAGTACAGATGCTGTTAAGGCCTTTACAGCCCAAAAGAAATGTATTCGAGCTATGAATGGCTTGGCACCAGATTCATCGTGTAAACCGATCTTAAGATTAGTATGTTTTGTTGAAACTAATATACTTTTATTCACAAAGTTAAGAGGTACTGTACAGAAAAACTTGAGGCATACTAAAAGACTGACTCATAGTGTAATGGCAAGCACTAGCCTATATAGAAATAATTGTTCAGCTATGTATATAAAAATTTTCAATGCACTGCCTACAGAGTTTCAATCACTTTCAAAAGTATGTTTTCGCAGGACTATTAAACAATAGCTTGAGAAGCAATGCTTCCACTCTGTTGAAGAATATTTAAAATTTATGATTAGGATTAGGCATCGATATTAAAATGAACTAGGTAATTACAATTATATTATTTTAATTAAATTAAATATAATAAAATGGTTATCATGAATTTGAAAATATGTTTTTTATTATATTAGTTGTGAAAATGTAATAAATATTTGTATGTCAACATTATGACAAAACATGTTGGTCTTAAATAATTTATCAACCTGTAATGTACCATGTTCTCTGCAAATAAATTTTGATTATGATTATTATTTAAGTTGACTGATATAATTAATATTGTCATTATCGAACGGGTCTAACAGATCACAGAGTCAGTCTAATCAATACTTATTAATATATAAGATCGGGTCTCTAGAAATTAATGAATGACAAATTTACTATTTTATTATTTATATTTGACCATTATTAATAATCTATGTCTCTATAAGCCTGTATAAAAATATTTTAAAAGTAATATGTACAAGGTTTAAGTGTAAACACCGTTGTCACTAAAACCATAGGTAGTTGGCTTTAATATAAAAATATTTATCTGAATTTAAAAAAAAACGCTATTTTCTTTCATAAAATTTAAAAAGCTTCTGTGCGACACCGTCCGTAAATTCATGGATAGCCCCCTATGCGCCCGAGTGACGTAATCACTGTAAAGATCACCGCCCGCCCTAGCTACCTACACAACATTCCAATAAAAACACAATAGGTACACATAACCTGTGATGTAACTTTTCCTTCATACTTTCATCCTGACTTAGGACAGGCAAAAATTCCTACCCTTTGTGTTGCGTGACGAGTTCAAATTAATGTAAGTTATATTTAACAACAAAGAAAATTAAAAATTAATAATACTAAACCATTAGGTAGGATTTTTGGCCTATTTAAAAGGTTAATCACAATGATGCACACACGGCTACACATTAAGCTATGCAAAACCAATGGGTAGCTCGCCGTCCAATCAAGGACCAAGCCTAGGTCGACGCGCCTCAAAGAGCTGTTAGCAAACTGACGGAAGAGGGCCAAACGCCTGCCGGAGTCGTGGGACTGTTTTAGCAGGGTACCGCGGATCTGGAACGCAAAGGGCATTTGGAGGATAAGCTGACCGTTCATTGTACGAAAAGATCATACAAAGCGAGGCCAAGACAAACTTGTTTTGTACAGCTTGATTTGTAGCCTGTTTGATTGATTATTTACACTTACCTATTAAATAAAATCCTAGTAAATGAATACCATTTTGGTCAGCTTTTACATTAGTGGTACGTTTCCGTACGTTTTCGTAGATTGTTTCGCACTCTAGGAAGCACAACAGTGTCATTTGTTAAGTCTCTAAACGCACTACGAATCCGTCTTTTGAAATTCGACGTATTACGGAACTTAGTTGCGTACACTCGTCGCTTCACTTCTTCCCAAAGATAAAAGTCCAGTGGGGTAAGGTCGGGCGACCGCGCTGGCCACGCCACTGGCCCTCCACGGCCTATCCATCGCCCAGGAAACTCCTCATCCAGCATAGCGCTGATTTGCAGCTGAAAATGTGCAGGTGCACTATTAATATAGCTGCGGCATGGCTCTACCACGTATAAATTATATTAAAATAATAATAATAAATTATAAAACACAAATGTGAATACTGACCTCATCATCTTCCGGCTCAAACTCACTGTCCTCCGACAGATCTTCATCATCATCAGCATAAAGCTGTGGATGTGGATGAAGTCTGCGGGCAGATCATTGGTTGCTCTCCAATTTGACATCTGTAATATATTATAGAATAAATATATAAAAACACCACACTGTATATCACACGGGTATTTGTATCATAATACATGCTAACAAAGAATTTCTCTCCTTTTGTAATATAAATAATGCTTATGAAATGGATTATTCATATAAATATATAATAAAAAAAATATCAACAGATCTATAGAATTTTATTCCGGTACCCCATCATATGACATCGATACGAACATATTACACCAACCAACCTCGGACAGCGGTTACCGTGAATTTGCAATAACGCGATTTTCACAAAAAAAAACGTGTTTTAAACACAGTTTTATATCAATGTATCAAAAAGCGTTTGCATAGTCACGGAACATGTAGTAAAATATGTTTGACGGTTTATTGTACATTTCATATTTTAACTATATTATATCTACATAACTGCAGAAACAAAATGTTTGAAAACAAATTTGTAGAAAAATTGTCATGTTGAAAGATAAGTTTGATGTTAATTTTGTATTTGTAGACACTTCAACTTTTTAACCAAGACAGAGAATTCACATCAATAATGGATTCAAGTGATGAAGAGGTTTTAAAAGAAAGAAATCAAGGTTCTGGATGTTCGTGCAATGTGTTTGACAGTGATTCGCAATGAAATACGAGAGAGAGACTAAAAACTGTGCTGCATGACGAATAAAAAAATTAAAGAAAATGATACATGAGAAAATTCTACCAATTGCATAATCACATTAAAACCTTAAAAGCCAAAATTGTATTAAATGTTATAACTAGTGACAATACAGCAAGTAAATTATCCAAGAAAATAACATCAACATTTGCGCTGTTATTACAAGCTCAAATAAGAAATTAAAAGAAAAAGTTACAGGACACATTTAAATTATAGCCTTGTGGCTTTATAAAAAGTCACCCACCTGTTACAGGCTACTCAGGCTCTATTATAAGCTTAACCGAGTACTCTTTGCTGTTGGAATCAATCAACCAGTTTTTAAGGCCTGGCAGATATTTTAAATACTATAAAACCATCAGACAATCAATTATATTGATATTTGATGAAATGTCTTTAAAAAAATGTGATGTATAATCCAAGAGAAGATTTGATTGAAGTGTATTAGGATCATAGTACACAAGGAAGATCTCCAGTCATTGCATCATATTATGCATTAGTATTTATGACTGTTAGTATTAGGAAGACTGAAACAGCCCATTGCCCACTATTTCTTCAATACATTATTAACTGCAAATCAACTTACTGTACTAATAAAAGAGGTAATTATTAGTACTTTGTATGATGTTTCATTTTATTTCAACAGTTGAAATTAAAGTTGACTATAAAAGCTCAACGGCTGTAAAACATATTTAATTTTTGATTTTTTGTTTTATTTAATTTTTGATTGGTCTTGAATCAGTTATAGCTGACATAACTTCCAGGCTCTCAGGCTGAGATGAATACATCTGCAACAGTCTGTGACATGGATGGAGTAAATTTACAAGTTCTCTCTATCTAGGGTGCAAATGTGCAACAACTATATTCTGCATTCCATAACAAAGAGATAGTGACACTAATACACCATATTTATTACATACGGAATCTTGCAATGGGGTTAATGAATTTTACATTGAAATTGTCTTTGCTTTGCAGAAGAGAGCCACGAGAGCAATTTACAACCTAACTCCGAAGGAGTCTTTTCAAAAAAAGTTTTAAGAATTAATATATTAACTAAGTATAGCGTTTTAGTAATTTTATGAAAATTTAATGTATTTACACAAAAACAACCATAGTTTTTATTAAAAATAGTGATTTATATTCTGTAAATACTAGGAACAAGTACAAGCTAATTATATCAGTTATTCCACTTCAAAGAATAAGTTTACTTCATGGGGCAAAGTTTAAAAAAGCTTTTACTACAAGTCATAAAATATGCAACCTATCAAAAACTCAAAATTATTAACCAAGCAAAGTTGTTTAAAAAAAGGTTATACAATAAAATATATGATTGATGGACCCCTGGGAGCGGGGTGATTAATGTTGTTTCTAAATGTTATAATATTTAATTGTAAAACATTATATTCTGAATAACATTTTTTTTAAATGACCCGCTTGGGCTTCTTGCTTGTTTTCTACACAGGACAGAGGCTTTTCCCAAACAAGTAAAAGCATTAATGACTTAATGAGCTTCGTAATCAAGTATTCTTTAATAAGTTTTGTAATTTTGAGTAAAATTTATTCTGTTTAAGTCGTAATTACAAGCATATAATATAGAGACGAAATTTTAAGTGTTAAATCAGAGAAATAAATAGACAACCAATTATTATCAAAATGAAATTATTATTTGCGGTGTTTACTCTGCTCTTGTGTACATGAGCTTATTTATTATTTAAGATGTTTTTGATTAAAATATTGCTATTTTGGGTATTGTAGACACGATAGGGTTTGTAAATCATCTATATTATTTTATCCTTCTTCTTTACATAGGTAATTTAAATATTGTAATCAGTATTGATTTTTATTTTCTTGTTTTAACTCATCTAATGGCTTAATAGACAGAATTAATTTTGCTGGAGAAATTTTGTCTCTTGTCAGTAGTGTTCTAGTATTATGCACGTTTGAGAAATGTATTTCAGTACTTTAAAACCACCTGCTATTAGGCGGCCAGTATACAAATACCAGTCGCCGCGGCGATGTCGGATGCATGGCTGTCACATTCCGCCTGGAATGTAATACTAAGCCTGCAAGACCCGACATTGTAAGCTTAGTATAACGATCTTTTTACACCCTTTGGGTCTAGACTAATAAAATGATAAATTTTGTTGCCATTATATACATATTATATAATATTTTTCAGAGTAATCAAATTCGAAACTTAAGCTTAAATACATAAATAATGATATAATGTTATTGCAGTTTTTGAAAATATCAGTAAATAAGGCTTCTTATTTTATTTGCAACTATCCCAAATTGAATCCGATTTATGGGAAACAACGTTTTTGCCTACCGATAGACTCGTACGAATGTTTGCGTGTGCAGTAAAATCATTTAATATAATGCATTACTGCGCATTTTGAATTTAAGAGATAAAAAGGACACAAAGCTTGAAATTGATTAATAGCTTAAAGTTGATTTTTTTTCAACGTTAGCCTATATTAGTTATCTTGAACCTTCTCTGCAAATTTGACCAGTTATCGCAAAATAACCCTGTATATCTCCAAGGAAACAGATTATTGGAATAAGCCTAAACTTTGTAAAATTTTGAGAGACATGCAAACATGCTTTCTCATATATATAATTAGTAGATGTGGAAGAAAAATTTCTTGTCACTTAAAACACATTATGGAGATGGCAGTGACAAACTAAATTAATTGATAAATAGTTTTGTACAGTTCTTTTTTAAGTTATGTTAATTGAATAAATAATTAAAACTTTGTATTGCATTTTATTATATTGAGCTCTGGGACAGGCAACCTAAAAAATACCTCAAAAAAGGACTAAATTTTCACATGAGAGAATTGCAGGTAATCTGATTAATGATAAAGATGGAGTTTGTGGAGATATATACCTACCACATTTATATTTTGTATAAAGTTATTGTTCATTTCCGCTAGGGGTGATAATGTTTTGTGATGTTTAGCAACTAAATTGGATAACAAAAAAAGACGATTTAAAACAAATCGCGACATATAAAAAACAACAGTGCTAACGCTAACATTGACAAATCTATAGATAAAAAAATAGAATGTCTATGTTGTGTTCAATGCGAACACAGTTAAAAACAAATCTTAATATATATATTAAAAATTTTACGCAGTTTTTGTGAGTGCGAACGCCACCATCAATAAAACATATTGTGTGATTTATTTTATGCTATTTGTTTTAAAACATTACGTGTTGGATGTTTCTCAGTGCAAACATATAATGTATCATATGTACTGTTAGATAGCTCAATAACACCTAAAAAGGCGACATGATGATTGGTAAAAATACCAAACCATAGACCATTTCATCATACTCACATCATTGCCTTTCCCTTTTTTAATTAGCTCGCGGCCTGCAAGGCCTGAGTCAGATGAAGCTGTGAGAGTCGCATAGACTAACAGTGAAAACATCCCGAAAATGCACGTTACACCACAGTAATAATAAATAATAATAATTTTCACGCTAAACAATGTAATCATCATCATTACAGTCATTCTCAAGTCCACTGCTGAACATAGGCCTCCCTCAAGTACTTTATTTTCAATAAAAATTTGGTTGCCTGTAAAGTCGGTATACGGGCGAAAGTTTTACGTGACAACGACTTTGAGTGGTAAAATAATTTTAATGTGAATATTCATTCGTATAGTAGGAAGAAGGATGAAATAACACTTTTTATGTCTGTCTCTCTCGCTCTTAGGCGGGCTAACCATGCCCGAGTGGAAGGGACGCGTGCCTCTCACTCGCTCTCATTGTGAGCGCATAACGTGAGCGGAGCGTAACGCAGTTTCTTGAAGTGTCACCCGGCAAACCAATTTATAAGACGTTGTCACGTCAAAATCATTGTAAACTTCAATATAATACTTATTTCTGTTTACTTATTATGTTATATTACTTGTTTTAGTGGTTTTACTCCACTAGAAAAAGAATTTATTGTGTATTGATAACAAAAAACGTTAAAAACTAGGCGGATGTCGGCAGCGTGAAAATCACTATTATATCTATATATCACTCGAATTTTTTTACGTAAAAAGATAAATTATATTCATACAAAAACTTTTATAACAATTTTATAATAAAACACTGTACTTACCTTAGATAAATCCAAAAAACAGGGCACCACTCACAAAAGCAACCACACTCAAATGCACAGAGTAGTTTTTGTATTGCCCAAATGGCGCAATTTGAAAGCAGAATAAAAAACTTTTTTACTAGAGGATAGAAAATTTCATTTTGAGCCTATAATGCCAAAGTTTTCATAGAAAAAATTCATAGAAAAGTAGTCTCAAAATATAAATAATTATGGATATGACCACTTGGAATTTGACGGAATATCGCCATGATCGAATCCGACCGCGTGCATATTGAGAGGTTAACATATTTCCAAAAGAACTTTGGCGACGTGTTCAATATTTTTTTCAGTATTATAACATTAATTTTGTATACGATGTTGTCTAACTCTAAGCAGTTTAAAATCTTCATAATCACGAGGATTCTTCAATTTATGCCATTTTTATGGGCTGTTGATTTCTACCACAAAATTCTTGTAAAGGCAGGGCTGTACCAACATGGATAAAACTTGTTACAAGAGGACACAAATAGAACAAAGCATTCGTTTAATTTTTTATAAAAAATTTCTACAGCATGATCTACTGATGCGGTATTTAACAGCAACTCATTCCAATCAACATTATTCAAAAATTCATTGATGATTGTATAATTAAATTTCCGGAAATGTTGTGGCATTACTTGGGGGAGGCTTATGTTCAGCAGTGGATTTGTGAAGGGCTGAAAAGATGATGATGATGATGATGAAATTATACTTCGGTTAAAATTTCTCTTTTAAAGGTTAGATGGAGAGATCAGTGACATCAACCAAGAATGGAGGATGAAAATCATCCAATCTGGAAAAAGATTCCAATTTTTTTTTATTTCTGAATATAAGCTAGAGAAACACAAGTCGAGGATATTATTACAACGATTTTAAATAAAATTAAACCAATTCATACCTATAAAGCTCAGATCCTCAGCTAAAGTATTACCAGCTATTTGAATCTTATATTTGCTAACCGGTATTAAAAACAAGAGATATGTGGAAAGGTTTAGGAGAGGCCTAAGCCGCAGAGGCTCCTAATACCAATATTAACTAAGTCATATATATGCATACAGAATTATACGTAAAAATACATATTAACTATACTATACTATTATTACCTAGATTAATCATAAGTCAAGTTTGTATTGTAGTAGAAACAAAGGCTATTTTATTTATTTATTTATTAAATATCTGATAATTTCCAGGCTAACATAAAACTATTCTGGAAACTCGTAGGAACTGCCAGGGGAAATACAAAACAGCCTATAATGAATACTACAAGAGACGAGAATGGATGTATTCCGAATGATGAAGTTTCGAATTTAAACAGATGGAAGGAATACTTTGAAAGTGTGTTTATGAGTGAAGAGTCGTCTGAATTAAATGAACTAGAAATTCCGAAAGAAGTGGAAAGGGGTATGGAGATAAGTGTATATGAAATAATGAAAGCAATGAAAAGCATGAAAGCAGGCAAGGCAGCTGAATATGATAGAGTATCACTCGAGATGCTAAGGGCTGGAGAGAGAGTGGTGGCAGGCCTGCTGTACACCATGTTTAATGTATGTTGGGAATTAAAACGGGTACCGGATGACTGGTGCAAAGCAGTTATAGTACCAATATATAAAGGAAAAGGGACACAGCAGGACTGCAAAAACTACCGTGGTATCAGCTTGCTTAGTATTGTGGGTAAACTGTATGCTAAGGTGTTAATTGAAAGAGTTATGAAAAAAACTGATAGAAAAATTTGGGATGTGCAAGCGGGTTTTAGAAAGGGAATGGGGTGTACAGATCAAGTCTTTTCCATGCGCATGATTGCGGAGAAGTTTTTGGCCAAAAACCAGAAAGTTTTTTGTGCGTTCATGGACTTGGAAAAGGCTTATGACAGAGTGGACAGGAATATGTTATGGCAAACACTGAACTCATATGGGTTGAGCGCTGGTTTGACACAGGCATTAAGGTCTCTTTATAGGGACTCTAGTGCTTGTGTCAGGATCAATGGGGTCTACTCGGACTGGTTTGGCATCCAAAAAGGTGTCAGACAGGGCTGTGTAGCTTCCCCTTGGCTGTTCAACCTATTTATGGACAGGTGTTTGCAAACTTTGAAAGATGAAGAATGTGGGTTAACAATGGGCGAGTTAACCGTCAAATGCCTTTTGTATGCCGATGATCAAGTCATATTTGCGTCATCGGCGGCTGAGTTGCAAATGATGGTTACATTAATGAACTGGGAATTAAAAGAAAGGGGAATGAAAGTGAACGCAAGTAAGACGAAAGTGATGGTTTTTGAAAGAGAAGAAAGCAAAACGGTATGTGAAATAAGAATAGAAGGAGAGTTAATTGAGCAAGTGGATGAGTTTGTGTATTTGGGATGTGTATTTAGCAGGGATGGTAGATATGATATGGATATATAACGACGAGTAAATGCAGGGAATAGAGTGAATGGGGCACTACACTATATTATGGAGAACCAGAATGTGTCAAAAAAGGCACGTATGGTAATTCATAATGCTGTGTTAGTCCCTACTTTAATGTATGGTAGTGAAAGCTGGGTGTGGCAGAAGAAGCAAGAAAGTAGAATAAATGCTGTAGAAATGCGGCCTTTAAGGAGTATGCTAGGGTTGAATCTGAATGACAGGGTGAGAAATTGCATGATAAGAGATAAATGTGGTATGCAAGATGATGTTGTGACCAGGATTAAGAAAGAATACTTCGGTGGTTTGGTCATGTAGAAAGAATGAATGAGGAAAGAGTGACAAAACAAATTTATATGGCAGATGTGAACGGCCGAGTCGGGAAGGGATGCCCTAGAAAAAAGTTTATCGACCAAATTGGCGATATTTTGAAAAGGGGCCACGTTAGAAGTACCCTTAACCGACGAGCATGTATGCGTAGATACATGGATGTAAAGGAGGCGAAAGAGGTATGTCAGGATCGTGCCAAATGGAAGTCCGTAGTCTCTGCCTACCCCTCTGGGTGACAGGCGTGAGTGTTTATGTTATGTTATTTATTAATAACAAAACATTAGTATTCCATGTTAAAATCACGAATATATATAAACCGTTGTATGCACCCTTAGACCATTCAACCCAATGGACGAGTAATATACCTAATGATACGAACAAAAAGGTCTGTCACTTTTGATGCAGTGGAGGAAACACTACATAGACAGTACTGCACATCTACTCAATAAAATTTTGTGTCATTATGGCACACACAAATCTAAATCTCCAACACTATTACATTTTACGCACACATGTAGGTTAAATACATCAACATAGAAAAAGTTATGAGTGTAAGATGGCCATATTAATTCCAATGCTACCATATCGATATTTTCTATCGATAGTTTCCCTAAGAAAAAGATGAAAACTCACAAGCGTTAGCAAAATGCACTCCAACAATTAAGAACATATTTTTAGTTGTTCAGCTTAGGAATTTTTTTAGGGTTCCGTAGTAACACAACAAAGAACGCTTATAGTTTCGCCAAGTTCAACAGTCTGCCGGTTTGTCCGCGGCTTAGTGCAGAGACTATTGATATTCTAAAGAGCTGTAATTTAGCATGGTTAAACATGAACACCAGAAATAAAAGGTTCTAAGCACCAAAAACAAAAAGTGGAGGAACTTATGTTTTAAATAACAAACCTTAGCTTTAATAAAATGCTTTTGTGTAACAAAAATAAAGTATCCCAACTTATTAATTTGTACAATAAATATAAAGGAATAAAATTATAAATAAGGTTAAAAAAATTTAGGCTGATCTTAGTGACAACCTCGTTGCGGTCGGAGAAATAAAACGGTATTCAACGAATAAAAGTTACAAGTTTGCAAGAAGTAGTAGACAGAGACATCTTTGATAAATAAATAAAATAAACAGGCCCTAGAAAAGATATTAATTGAAGAAAGCGAACATTTAGGGAGACAATTAATAGAAACTTAAAAGTAACATTGGAAAACTGCACATCACTAAATATTCTCCAGAGTTAATATGTTTCGTCCTCACCAAAAGCCTATTGCAAAAAACGATTATGAAAATACATTAGTATAAAGTATAAATGCGAAATTGTTTCTGTACTACAGTTTTTTGGAATAAAGCTTATTCTAATGCTTAATCCAGTGTGGAAATATGCCTAATTGTATTCAAACAGCCACGCCACAACGACTGAACAGATTTGGATACTCTGAATTAACACAAGCTACATTTGTCTCGGAAAATTAAAAAGTTAACAGTAACTTTTTAATTTTCCTTAATCCACGTGGACGAAATCACGGGCATCATTTAGATAACAAGTAAAATTAGTAAATATATTTAAAAATAATAATTGAAGGAAGTTTTAGTATAGGTATATTTAAACATAGAATTATTAGGCTTAGAACCGCAACAGGCGCACGCAAAGTGAAGCCGTTTCAAGTTAGCCTTTTAAGGCTAAGTACGAATTTCAGCATGTCAGTACTCGAGTCCACGCTAGACGTGTCGATTCACTCTTAAAAAATCGATCTCTAAATCGATTTGAATCGAAGGTACTTGAATCGATTATCGATTAAATCGAGGATTAAAAGATCGATTTCCGTTTAATCGCGACATTTTAAAACATGAGATTTCAAGAATTTTCGAATTTTTTTCTTTAACTTCTAAACTGTTTTTTTTTAATTTTTTTTAAATAAAATATTAGTAATCTTATTGACTAATATTCCTTTTAACCCCTCTTGGTAAGCTTGAAACGCTTGTGTTAGGAGTGGTTCGCACATACTCCACTCGATCCCTTTTTTTACAAAGTGATTCCACGTAACACTTTTATTTGACATTTAAGGCTAAAAACAGCAACAATCCTCTAACAGAAGTGGAAGCTGCAACGTACATTTCTTGATAAATCTGTTTCAATCTAATAACTCACTATTTATCATATTGAAATGAATGCTACACGAACACAATACTGGTTATTTCCTTACTATAAACGTCTATAAACTTCAACGTACGGTATAATATTTATTTACAGTATCTAGGTATTTAAAAAGTACCTACTCTGTCTGTACTTACAACTCACGATATGTATATTTTTGATAATAAATAATGTAAATTCACAAGTTCACAGTTCAAACAGGTTCTCAGCTATAATATTATATTATATTATAGTACAGGAGGTGAAATATAACATGAAAATATCGCTCAGTCGATCGAAAAAATATTTATAGTTTGGTATGTAATATAAATTACATCTCAGTGGAAACGGTTCCATTTAAAATTACGGTGAGCGCTATTAAGTTATATCTCGAGATGTAATATAAATTACATTATATCCTTTAGTGGAAAGTAGGCTTAAGAATTTTAGAAATGAAAATGAAATGACAACTTTTCGATATTGTTGGATGCATGAACGCATCCACACAAAACATTTATTTTATTCAAATATTTATTGCGTTTAAATTATCAACCAAGTACGACCGGTTGTTTTACGTCCCCCAACAGCAAAAAATTAAAAAAAACTGTGGTATCTTACCCCACCCAGTTTGAGAATTTTAGCTAGTTCTTGTATCAAATGAATCAGTCCGATTCAAGAGGTTTTTGGGTCGATTCAGTGAAGCGATCTAAAAATCGATAACTTTACTGCAAGAATCGATTTTTTGATTAATCGATTTTAAATCGACATGCCTAGTCCACGTAGTCGTGTAAATAGCTCGCGCCATTTTGCAAAAAAAAAAACAACTTACTGTGCTTAAAAGGGTGTCATAACTCATCACATAATCATGAAAAAAATCTAAAAATCTCATTTCACTTAGTTAGTTTACTGCCTAGCATCTTATATTTTTATAAAAAACATTCATCAAAACATAATAATAAATCTTAAATTTCACAGTCGCCAATATAATGAAAATGTTGCTGGGCATAGTAAAATATTTTACCCCAAATTTCTAATTATTATAATTACATACTGCCAATATGGGACTATTGTTGCTGTATTTTTATTTGACAAATAAAAATACCTACAATATTCACGCATGAGTAGGAATTTTAATTGCCAAATACTATTATAGGGTTCCCACTTGCCAAGAAATAAATGTGTTGATTTTATTTTGTTTTGTTACAGCGCAGTTATTTTTATCTTTTTTATAGTATGTGTTTTAGGATAAATACCCTATGAACATTTTTTAAAATTCTAATAATGATTTACATACCTTCGCCATTTCCTAAAAAGACGATACGTTTTGCCACTAGCCAACAGTGGTATATTAAATTATGCTAAAGACAGTAGTTAACGTTGAGCCAAAATAGCACAAAATTATTTATTTGTTTTTAATGAAGTGAAGTGGATAATAACGTGAATATTATTGCCAATTTAAACGTATTCGTTTTTAGATTTTCGTCTGGTCCGACTGTTGCTGCTCAACACAGACCACCCAGCCTACGAGACGTGAAACCACTACGATTTTCTAATTAAATTAGTCTGTCAAGGTTAGAAGAAAGAAAGGTGTGCAGATGGCGCGTGAGATGTAACTTAGAGATGTGTCACATCCATAAATCGTACGCGTAAATATGGGAGACTATGAAAACGTAACGTAATTATAAACAAATTAATGATGCGTAAAATACACCGTTTAATACAAGTAAAGTTCTTTAAAATATATACATGTATTTTACATGTCATTCACAACGCTAATCGCTTACCATAAATCCGTTAAGAGCGGAATGTGCCTAAGAAATACACAAACACAATACATACTCTCGAAAACCACGACTTTGTTTCGGCCTCGGCCGCGACGGCAGGTGAAAATATCTACATTAGGTAAAATTAAGTAACATAAAAATGTAAACAAAAATTACCTTTATTTTTTTATTAATTAGGGTTTGTAAAACTGAAATTTGGATTTCAAATTATAATTACATATAGATTAATATACACAAATATAATAGTATGACTGTTAACACAATAAATAGTCGATAAACTTGCATCGATACTTTTTTGGGCACTTCTACTTACACGTGCCGCCTGCAGCCCCTCTGATTGATAGACAGAGACACAACTACAATACTGCGTGCTTGACAAGGACAGCCTCAGAACTACGACCAGAACACTTTGAACCGTCATGGATTTAGTACATACATACGTAAACACTCACGCCTGTCACCCAGAGGGGTAGGCAGAGACTACAGACTTCCATTTGGCATGATCCTGACACACCTCTCTTGCCTCCTTCACATCCATACACCTATGCATACATGCTCGTCGGTTAAGGGTACTCCTAATTTGGCCCGTTTTCAATAAATCGCCAATTTGATCGATAAATTTTCGCCTAGGACGTCCCTTTCCGACTCTGCCATTCACTTCTGCACCATAAATTTTCTTTGTCACTCTTTCCTCATTCATTCTTTCCACATGACCAAACCACCGAAGCATTCCTTTCTTAATCCTGGTCACCACATCATCTTGCAAACCACACTCTTCTCTTATTACACAATTCCTTACCCTGTCATTCAGATTCAGTCCTAACATACTCCTTAACGACCGCATTTCTACTGCGTTTATTCTACTCTCGTGCTTCTTCTGCCACACTCAACTTTCACTACCGTACGTTAAAGTAGGGACCAACACAGCATTGTGAATTGCCATACGTGCCTTTTTCGACATATTTTGACTCTTCACAATAGAGTGCAAGGCCCCATTTACTCTATTTCCTGGATTTAGTATTTTAAGATTATTAAATGATGCATTTATCGGTGAAACGTGACTTTATCCTTCTTGAAATTACGTTTCCTGCTATCATTATCACACCACTTTACTGCGAAAGTGGGCATGTTTTACTGTTTTAATTTTAAAAAATTGTGGTGCTAAGGACGCAGTGCACAGATCTGTTTTTTGGACACTACTAAACAGGGTACTAGCGTTCGTGTTCAACTGTATAGGCTCTGGTTGAGCAGATGAAGTACAGAAATTTGTCGCTCTTCTTTACATGTCTCGTAGGCTAGGTGGTCTGTGCTATTCAATGAATTGAAAAAATTAGACTTAATCGCAAATAAAACTAACAAAAACTAACTAATTTACGTTTCTAATGTAGTTTACTCCATTTGTAGTATTGTTGAAAATGTCTAATGAAGTTTACTCCATTTGTAGTATTGCTGAAAATAATCTGCGAAATCATATTAAGAAAGGAAAATCTCTCTGAATTGTTTTCCTGTGCAAATTCCTTGCACAGGAAAACAATTCAGAGAAAGAGCTATCTCTCGAAGTTATTGCCAAACTCGTTGGTTGTTCTCTATTTCCTATTGTAGAAGAGCACATCAATTTGCAACATCACGACACAAATCTGGCGCGGCTTATTGTAGAACGTTATGTAAGAGTTCGATTCTTATATGAATCCAAAAAAGACAATATTTAGCAGATAGCGTCAATAAAGCGGCAGTTATTTAGAAAACAGTTGCAGATGCAGGGTTATTACTTATTAAGTAAGAGACGTTTAGTTTAAGTACCTGGGTATATAGTTATTTAAAAAATATTTTTAGTTTTGTGTTTTATTTGAATAGTTTTTCTCCTTCCGAATCTTATTTTGTTTTAATACAAAACGCCTATTCAAAAAAGTGTATCATATATTTATATAAATATATAACACTATATACTCATATAAATATATCTCTTCTAACAGAATAATATAATGACATAATAGATTTGTGAATATTATTATAGCATATGATATTACGTATATAAATAATTTTAATAAAATATTAGTTAACAAATATAAGTAATTTTATATTTCTCTCTTTGTAAATTATTAATAAATAATTCTAAACGCAACCTAAATATAAATTTTACGACTATGTCTACTATTACACTTTGCCCATTTTTTGGGGAAATCGTCATTTACATGCATATATTACTCATTTGCTTGTGTGCGTGCGGGAAAACGTATTTACAGGCCGCTTATGCACACATTCATTGTGTTGTTGCTTCAACTTTGAACGGAATTTTGAATGACACTATCACTCTAAGTCTGATTACTCTATGTATTTAAAGTAAAATTGTTTTTGTTGAATTTATATAATCTGAGGACAAAACTTGGTCATTCACACTTTTATTATAATAATAGGTAATCTTCTTTAGTTGAGTGTTTTATGATAAAATTTAATGCTTCTTCAATAAATAATAAAGAAAAATTATCGATATCATTTCGAACATGACAGTCACATCACCTACCGCCTATACGCCTACAGTGGTCGCGTGGATTACAATGGTAAACCACTGTAAAATAATCTCAAATTTAGATATTTCTGAAACCATATAATTAGAAAAAAATATGTAAACTGATTTGTGATCTAACTGATATTTTCATACATTAATACATATGTAAAAGTTTTTTAAATTTTATTATTTGAATAAAAAATTACGTATAAATGGTTTTTGTTTATGAAATATGATTAACCGTTGACCAAATGTTACCCTCTTTCATATTTAAAATAAAATAAAAATACATTTTAGTTAAACATTTTAAAGCTTTCTTTTTTACATTGGACGCCACGCCACCATTTACGTTATTTTATAGGGCGCGACCACTGCAGGGTTAAATTGTCTCGTTACACTTTTATTGTTTACTAGCTGTTCCGGGCGACTTCGTTCGCGTAAAATTTATTACAATTGAATTCCATGGATTTGAATTTTTTGGGAAAGACCCCAAATCTTTTTCTAAAATAAAAATGAGACTACGTTACTCCTTATAAAATCAGCTATCTGCCAGTGAAAGTCCTGACAAAATTGGTTCAGCCAAAAAACTATTAAAATCGGTCCAGTAGTTTCTGACCATATTCGGTACAAACAAACAAAAAAAATATTCTCCTTCATAATATTAGTATAGATAATGATATTTTTCTTATTATTTTTTCTTTTTTAATTTTTATAATTTTTTTAATTAGAAATATATTATTTGTATAAATATTATATCTACAAAACATAAGTCACTAAATTTATTAGTTTAGAGCTTCCCTGTAAACCACATTTGAAATTGTTTTACTTTGTGGCAGCAAAATATCCTTGGCATACGAGATAATTGAACAGCTGATAGGTCGGTAATGATGGTCGCTACAAATAAATTTTCCTTCAATTCCTTAATAAGTAGCCTCATCCAATTGCACATGCTCGGGGGGCTTAAATTTCTCAAAAGCGTGATTGGCGTTCTGACTTTTAACGTCAATTTGTGTGGTGGCAGTCCAGAAGGGTTAAGCGAATTTAAAAATACCTGTGGGTAATGGACTGCGTCTTCGATATTAGTCACTGTGTCGATTGATTTGTAATTTTTTGTTCAGCCGGGGACTTTTTTATTTGGCCGGGGACTTTTTTATTTGGCCTGGAGTTTATTTCGTTGACAGTATCATTCCTAGGCGAGACTATTGCTCTAGAACACAACCAATGAAAGTCCTTTGCGTGCAAATTCTCGATGTCAGGGTGTAGGTACTGTTTCTATTAAAATTTCTAAATAGTATTTGGCCTAGAGACTCGTCCAGATGGACGTCACTACTTTTGCTTAAATTTGGAGTGGGAAAAACATCTTCCCCGAGCTTTAGCAGCTCTTTTGGGAAAACACTATCGTGATTACATGAATATGAGCGCTCATATTTGTCCGTAATTTTAAATTTTACGATTTCAAGCATGCTTTGATGATATCTGCTCGCGTAGCTCTGTTAATGACGGGAAGAGTCTGTCGGAAATCTCCTGCAAATACATAAGTGATCCCGCCCATGAGAGCAGAGGAGTTTCTAAGATCTTTTAAGGTTCTGTCCAGGGCCTTTATACGTGATCTATGGCTCATGGTGCAGTGATCCCACATAATCAATAGTAATAATAAGTAGTAATTTACCAAGAAGCCCATTTTTGCGGATAGAACATGTAGATTGTTGCTCAAGAGTTACAGATTACGGAAGTTTAAAAGTATAATGAGTAGCTTTTCCATCCTTTGAGAGAGTTGCAGCAATTCCTGTCGAAGTAACTGCTATCGCTATCTTCCCCGATCGTCGTATCTTAGCAAGTTTCAAACGGGGAGCGCAAACTTTGAGAGAGGCATCAACACGGATGGTTGCTGAATTTACAAAGATTTAAAAATTGAAAAATTTTACTTAAATTACACGGTTAATGTAATTGGTGGTTATGGACGGTACAGGCACTCATATAGCCTTGAATACGAAGTGATTTATTTTAATACTACTCTGGCCTCTCAATACATTTATGAAAATGTAATGTACGTAAACAAAAATAAAAGTAGTTTTGCGAAAATAAGTGATATTCATTCTGTAAATACTGTTACGCGCTCCAGTCGACGACACAACTAGCGCCATCTAGTGTCAGGAACGAGAGCGAGGGGAGCGTTGCAGTTTATGACATCACAAATCTTTCGACCGACAGCGCCACCCGAAGAACTAAGTTTCTAGAAAATCTATACTCGAACTCTCGGTACCTTGCGCGTGTTTACTTGAACATTCCGGATATTTTGCTAATTTAAATAAATAGGTGGCGCAAGATGCGATCGAGGCAGTGTTGAGTTGAACTCAGCGACACAAGCGAAGCTTAGGAGCGGAATTAAGTGAATTAGTGTGTTTAATTATTAGTGTTTTTAGTTTTAATTTGTGTAAAGTAAATTAAAGTGTTAATTTAGGTAATTTTATCGGCAATTTTTATTGTCACGAACCCTAAGCTCGTAACAATTGGTGTCAGAAGTGGGATAAAATAATGCCGATTTTACCTAAGGAGGAAACGGAGGGTGTCCGTACACGAAGTCAACGCCAGCAGGAGACGGACCAGAGGAGATTTGGTGGTGCAACGCCGCAGATGTCTGAGGGCCAGCCGCTGGCCACGGAAGCCGGTCCGTCAGCAGCTTCTACGTCTGTGGCACCTGACTTAGGTGCTCTGATGGTGATGCTGCAGGGGCAGGCTCGTCGACAGGAGGAGCAGGCTCGTCGACAGGAGGAGCAGGCTCGCTGACAGGAGGAACAGGTTCGTCGGTTGGAAGAGCAGCTGCGGGGCGGACAGGATGAACAGAGCAGCCGACAGGAGGAACAGGTCCGTCGGTTGGAAGAACAGCTGCGGGGCGGACAGGACGAACAGAGCCGCCGACAGGAGGAACAGGCCCGTCGGTCGGAAGAGCAGATGCTCCTCATTAAGGACCTTCATGCTACCTTTAGGAAAGAGATAAAGGAGGTGAAGGATAGGGTTGCTCAACATGACAACCGCCTGTCGGAAGCTGAAACCCAAATCAAGGAAGCTAAAACCCAAATCGACCAAGTGAACAATCGGGTTGATTACGTGGTGGCTGACGTGAAGAAAACGCTGGACGACCTCAAACTGGGTGATGGAACTACAGCTCCCGTAGTAGCTACTACACCTTCGCTACGTGGGTTCAAAGTGCCACCGTTCGACGGGACTTCTTCCTGGTCAGCCTACAAAATCCAGTTCGAGGCTGTTATGAAGGCGAACGGCTGGAATAAAAATAAGGCCATGACTGCTCTCACACTAGGCCTGCGTGACCAGGCCTTAACAGTTCTGGAAGCTCTCGGTGAGGAAGTGACTTATGAGCAACTCCTTGAGGCATTGGAGGCGAGATATGGCGATGCTCACCTGGAACACGTCTTTCGTGCGCAGCTTAAAGATCGTGTGCAGCGCATCAACGAAAACCTGCAGCAGTGGGCTCGAGAAGTGGAGAAGCTGGTGCGAAAAGCATACCGGTCTGTACCTGCGCTCATTGAAGGGAACCTGGTGCAGACATTCATCGACGGCATCCGCGACCTGGAAGTCAGAGCTGCTGTGAGGCTCGGGCACCACGAGACGCTTAAGGACGCCTTGGCCGATGCACTGGAAGTGGAAGCCGTGCGGCAGGATCATCGTTCCCATCGCGTCAGGGAGGTTGCAGCAGCTACAGTTCGCGACCGCAATAACGGATACAGCCCAAGGTGCTATGGCTGTGGGGAAAAGGGCCATCTTCGATCCAGCTACCCTAAGCGAACCCTAGAAAGGGAAGGTGAACGATCTCAGGAGGGTAGTGCGGCCAACAGCACCGCCCAGCAGCAGCAGGGAAACGAGTAAAAGCCAGAACTGCGGGGCGGGTGCTGGCTGATGTTAAAAGAGCCCCAAGGATCTCGATCTCACAAACCCATGATGGGAACAGTCTAATCATCAAGGGTGAGGTCAACGGAATGCCGTGTAAACTGACCATAGACACTGGAGCCTCTCGTACGGTTGTTAGTTCCCAACTTATAAGTCAGTTCCTTGGGGACTCCGCATACAACCGAGAACGCATTAATTTGGTAACAGCCACCGGTCAGCGTATACCCGTCCGTGGAGAGAAGGAGATGGAGTTGAAGCTAGGCAACGTGATCTACCTGCATAATGTCATCGTGGCTGATATAATGGACGACTGCATCCTAGGCCTAGACTTTATGAGGAATAATTGTTGTGAGATCGACGTTAAGCAAGGTGTTTTGAAATGTGGACAGGAGGAACTTTTTATGGAAGGCGCGTTACCAGGGAACGTGTACAGCATTAAGAAGATTGTTCTTCCGCCGAGATCGGAAACGATTGTTCCGGTTAGTCTTCCCCGAAACGCTGGGCAAGCTCACCGTTGTGTACTTGTGGAAAGGGTAAACAATGACCTTCCATGGAAAGTAGCTCGAACCTTGGTCAGGACCACTGACATCTCAGGAGTACGTGTGCTGAACCTTTGCGACCGGGACCAGATTATAGAAAAAGGCACATTAATTGGTACTTGTGAGGAAGTGGATTGGTTACGTCGGTGCCAATATATATCGAGTGGGACCCCCAGCAAGGATGCAGAAACGAGAGTGACCACACTTTTGGAAGACTGTCGCAGTGTTCTGTCCCCGAACGAATTGGTCAAGGCGAAGAAGTTGTTACTCGAGTACGCCGATGTATTCTCATCAAACGATGCTGACATAGGAAAGACTGGTTTAGTTCAACACAAAATAAACACAGGTGAAGAGTTGCCTATCCGTCAGCGGCCAAGACGATTGCCGGTAGCACGTGAAAAGGAAGTGGAAACCATGATTGAAGGAATGGTGAAGGATGGTGTTATTGAACCTTCCTCTAGTCCGTGGTGTTCGCCAGTGGTGCTGGTGAAAAAGAAGGATGGCAGCATGCGGTTCTGTGTTGATTACCGCCGTCTGAACGACGTTACAAAGAAGGACAGCTATCCTTTGCCAAGAATTGATGACACGCTGGACATGCTTACAGGAGTAAAATGGTTTAGCACGCTGGATCTAAAAAGTGGCTACTGGCAAGTTGAAATTGACCCTAAGAACAAGGAGAAAACTGCGTTCTCGACGGAAAAGGGTCTGTGGCAATTCAAAGTAATGCCGTTTGTGTTGTGCAATGCTCCAGCAACGTTTGAAAGGCTGATGGGACTTGATGGTACTTACCGGGCTAATTGGCGATGCCTGTCTGGTTTACTTGGATGACATCATCATCGTGGGCCGTACGTTTGAGGAACACCTTCAAAACCTGGAACGCGTGCTTATGAAGATTCAGAGTGCCAACCTCAAGTTGAGCCCGAAGAAATGTTCACTATTCCAACGGCAAGTTAACTTTTTGGGGTTTGTAGTATCGGAAGAAGGTATCCGCACAGATCCAGAGAAAATCGCCGCTGTCAAGGATTGGCCGGTTCCAAAAGACAAGACGCTGGTTAGAGCATTTTTGGGTTTGTGCTCCTATTACCGGCGATTCGTGAAGAACTTTGCAGATATAGCCAAACCTCTGCACAAGCTAACCGAGGAGAAGCGACATTTCTGCTGGGATGAAAGTTGCAATATCGCATTCCAGGAGCTCAAGGACCGTCTGTGCAAAACACCTATTTTGGGATACCCTGATGCAAGCAAAGAATTTATAGTTGACACAGACGCAAGTGATATAGGACTTGGCGGTGTGCTGTCTCAACGGAGTGGTGACCAAGAGGTCGTGATAGCGTACTTCAGCAAGTCGTTGTCAAAACCGAAAAGGAACTATTGTGTCACAAGACGCGAATTGCTCGCTGTGGTAAAGTCGTTGCAGCATTTTAGCAAATATCTTCTGGGACGAAAGTTTCACTTACGAACTGACCATGCTGCACTAAAATGGCTATTGCAGTTTAAAAACCCAGAAGGGCAAGTTGCGAGGTGGATTGAACTACTGCAGGAATACGACTTTGAGATCGAACATCGCAGCGGGAAATCTCATGGCAACGCAGATGCATTGTCAAGAAGACCTTGTCCTGAAGATTACAAACATTGTACTAGGCAAGAGAGTAAGGAAGTGGTATCCGTGAGGATGCTCAGGGCAGACCACTTCAGCAACGAGTGAAAGAACAGCTTACTACATGCACAGCAGGAAGATCCGGACATCAAGCCAATTCTGGAATGGATAAAGGCCAGTGCTCCCAAGCCCAAGTGGAGTGACGTCTCAGCGATGAGTTCGACCACTAAAAGCTATTGGGCCCAGTGGGACAGCTTGCTGCTTCAGGATGGAGTTCTGTGTCGTAAATGGGAAAACGTTCGGGGAGACAGCTGTCATTTGCAAATGGTTGTGCCTAAAGCTAAAGTACCGGATGTTCTACAGCTGTACCATAATGATTATTCAGGAGGCCATCTGGGAGTTAAACGAACTCTACTGAAGATCCGAGAACGGTTTTACTGGGTCCACTGTCGAAACGATGTCGAGGACTGGTGTCGCAAATGTACAAGTTGTGCGGCTGTAAAGGGACCTCAGACTCGTAGTAGAGGTGCATTGAAGTTGTACAATGTGGGTGCACCATGGGAGAGAATAGCCATTGACGTGGCGGGGCCGTTTCCGGAGAGTGAAAGCGGTAACAAGTATTTCATGGTTGTGATGGATTACCTCACTAAGTGGCCAGAAGTCTTCGCCATTCCAAATCAAGAAGCTTCAACAGTTGCAGATAAACTAGTTCATGAAGTCTTCTGTCGTTTTGGAGTACCTTTAGAGATTCACAGCGATCAAGGAAGGAATTTTGAGTCTCAAATATTCCAGGAAACTTGCCGAGTTATGGGTACTCATAAAACAAGAACGACTTCTTATCACCCGCAATCTGATGGAATGGTGGAACGATTTAATCAGACATTGGAGAGGTACCTAGCAAAAGTTGTAGACAATCGGCAACGAGATTGGGACAAGCACATACAACCATTTTTGTTGTCATATCGAAGTTCTGTTCACGAAAGTACAGCAGTCACACAAGCTTTCGCAAACTTTGAAAGAGAATTACGGCTGCCTGCGGACCTGATCACCGGGATACCACCTGATGCCCCACGCAGTATAACCGATTATGCAAATGACTTGCGGAACAAAATGAATGACATTTATGAGCACGTCAGACAATCGGGCCAGCAAATGTCTGAGAAAATGAAAACCCGGTACGACCGCAAAATGAACAATAAAGGGTTCAACGAAGGTTCATTAGTGTGGTTGCACAATCCAGTCCGCAGCAAAGGGAAATCTCCTAAGCTTCAAGCTAAATGGGACGGCCCGTACCGGATTGTAACCAGGATCAACGATGTGACCTACCGGATACGATAATGCTCGGGACGAGCATGTCTTAGGAGGGGGCAGTGTTACGCGCTCCATTCGACGACACAACTAGCGCCATCTAGTGTCAGGAACGAGAGCGAGGGGAGCGTTGCAGTTTATGACATCACAAATCTTTCGACCGACAGCGCCACCCGAAGAACTAAGTTTCTAGAAAATCTATACTCGAACTCTCGGTACCTTGCGCGTGTTTACTTGAACATTCCGGATATTTTGCTAATTTAAATAAATAGGTGGCGCAAGATGCGATCGAGGCAGTGTTGAGTTGAACTCAGCGACACAAGCGAAGCTTCGGAGCGGAATTAAGTGAATTAGTGTGTTTAATTATTAGTGTTTTTAGTTTTAATTTGTGTAAAGTAAATTAAAGTGTTAATTTAGGTAATTTTATCGGCAATTTTTATTGTCACGAACCCTAAGCTCGTAACAATACGTTACTCGACTCCACCGAGTCAGTAATTCATTCCTGGGGCGATGTATACGTTTCTACAACAAAATCTCATAAAATATACAAAATTTGTCATACACAAAATTCAAAAATGTTATTAAACTAAGTTTGTATAAAAACGTTATTATAATATTAAGGAATTTATGGATGATAATAACCCCTGGGAAGGGTGATCGCTACCAAGCTATTTCTAATTTGTCTTGTGTTGTTAATTGTAAAATGATTGTAAGCTATTATTGGAAAAAAATAGTCCCGCTGGGTGTCTTGCTGGTTCTTCCCAGGACAGAGGTTTTTTTTTTGCGAACCAGAGGTAAATTAAAAAAGTGATTTTCAATAAGTATTGTTATAATCTACATTTGATAAAAAAGTTTCTGTTTCTGTTTCAAAATATAGCGATTAATACCAAGGTACGAATAATGTGGCCTAGTTAGTACCGGCGTTACTATCGCATATATTAACATGAAAAGTAGTTATTGTGACATAACTGTCATAGTTAGATATTTGATATCGCAGATTTTTTGTAGATATTGACGACCTCTATAAAACTGTTGTACATCACTTTGCTCTCCTGTCAACAGTTTCCGCAGCGTACGCGATATACGGATTTTTTGTCGTTACTATTGTATTTTTTTAACATGGAAAAGTAGCTATTGTGACATAACTGTAATAGTTAGATAAATGGTATCGGGACTTTTTTGTAGATATTGATATCTTCTATAAAACTGTAGTACATCACTTTGCTCTATTGTCAATAGTTTCCGCAGTGTATGCGATATAAGAATTTTACGGCGTTACTATTGCATATTTTAACATTAAAAAGTAGTTATTTTGAGATAAATGTAATAGTTAGGCATATGGTATCGCGGAGTTTTTTGTAGATATTAATATTTTCTATAAAACTTTAGTACAATACGTTTCCCCAGCGTACGCGATATAAGGATTCTTTTGATTTTTTTACGCCATGGGTTACATTAACGAAGTTTTCATACGGAACCCTAATTTCTTGAAAATATACTACAGCCGTACCGTAAGGCGGACGCCGGTGTACGCGTGTTTCCTGGACTTATCGAAAGCTTTCGACCTGGTCTCATACGACATGCTGTGGGGCAAATTGAGGGACGCGGGTGTGCCGGCGGAGTACACGGCTCTACTAAGATACTGGTAGGTATGCTAACCAGCGTAACCAGGTGAGGTGGGTTGGAGCTCTGTCGGAAGAATACAGGCTGGAATGCGGTGTAAGGCAGGGTGGTTTAAGCTCTCCACTCTTGTTCAACCTGTATGTAAACCAACTGATTGAACGACTTAGCAGCACACATGTTGGCTGCCACATCGATGACATATGTGTCAACAACATAAGCTATGCTGACGACATGGTGCTGCTCAGTCCTTCTATAGCAGGACTGAAGAAACTGCTTTCTATCTGCGAGACAAAATACAACTCAAAAAAGAGTGAAATATTAGTATTTAAGGCACCGAAACGGAGGCCATGACATGTGCCACCCATATGTCTCGATGGTGTACCTCTGAAAGTCGTACAGAAGTTTAAATGTCTCGGTCATATAGTTACGAGCGTCCTAGGAGATGATGAGGATATTGAACGAGAGTGCAGAGGGTTGTCGGTAAGGGGCAATATGCTTGCCCGCAGATTCACCCGGTGCACTGCAGACGTGAAAGTAACTTTATTTAAAGAGTTCTGAGTCTGTCAGTCTTTCTATACCGGTGGTCTGTGGGTGACAACAAATAACAACGCCTTTAGGATGATAAGTCTATGCCCTCAGTGTTAGCAACCCTTCCCTTTTCAACATGGAGGACCGCACACTTATCCGTCCCCAGCTCCATTCTAATAGAATTGCTAAATTCACAAGTGATGTTTAGCAATTCCATAAGATAGGAGCGACTGGAAGCGAATAATTTGAGGTCATCTATATAGAAAAGGTGGGTCACTTTTGTACCTCCTTTCCGAAGCTGAAATCCCCTCCCGGAGCCCTCCAGTAAAGTACTGAGAGGATTCAAAGAGAGGCAGAACCAGATTGGACTCAGAGAGTCGCCCTGGAATATACCCCTTCTTATCCTTATGCGGCTTTCCGCAGCTGTCATCCGCTCGCCTAGATGACAGAGGATCGTACTCCACTGCCCCATACACTGCTCGAGGAAGTCTCTAACTGTACAGTCAATCTTGTACAGCTCGAGGATCTCTTTAGCCATGTATGGGGAACCGAGTCGAATGCCTTTCTGTAATCTATCCAGGCGGCGGAGAAGTTCCGACGGTTGTGTTTCACCACTTTGCCAACAACCGCGTCAATGAGGAGTAGTTCCTTGGTTCCACGACCACCGCCCCGACATCCATTTTGAGCACGCGACATCACCTGATTTAAGTCCAGGTGACGAGTAATTTTCGCGCTCAAAATGGATGTTAGTGTCTTGTATATGGTCGGTAGACACGTGATGGGGTGGTGTTTGCTCGGGTCTGTGGTAACCTGGTCTTTAGGAATCAATTGAGTGATCCCAGTAGTGAAGAGGCTAGGGAGCGACTTCTGGTTGAGAGCCTATTGAAACTGACGGGCGAGCACAGCGTGGCACACCATGAACCCCTAAAACCAGTAGTGATGCAGCCCGTCGAGTCCCGGACCTTTTCAGTTCGGGGCTCTACGGACCGCTTCAGTTACGTCATCCGGCGTTATGATGACGGGGTCCATGGGCGTTATACTCGCACACTGACCCGCCACAACTTCCGTCCAAGAGCCCTCGCTGTGGTTTACGGGCTCTAACTACAGGCCGCGCCAGAATGCGACAGTGTCGGCCTGATTCGGTGCTGAGCCCGTTCCACTTACCATTGGTCGCTCCAATGATTTATAGAGCCTCTTCTGATCACTCTGGAAGAGACAATTCTAGTTGAACCGTATCGACCTCTCGGTATATCGCCGCATCCGCTTTCCCCAAGCAGCGATTCTCTGCTTCGGGTGGTCTATGCGCTCCCTCAGTTTTTGCATTATATCCGGCTGGGACAAACTAACATTTGTCCCAGCAAATGCCATCCTGACGGTGCGCACAATCCTTGGCCTGTTGTTGCCTGACCTGAAGCATATCAGTCTGCCGATGAGGGCCCTAGCCTTAGCGGTACGTTTTTCAATTCTTATTCTCCAGGCTGGGATAGCGCTACTTTATCCAGTAGCGCGTCCAGCTGTGGAAAGTTTGGCGCCTCTAATACGGCATACTGCCAGTGCTGCGCCAAAAAGAATTGAGTTCGTCTCGCAAAGGTCCCGGCTGGCTTCCAAATAGGTCACCAGCATTGGGTTTAGAGCCCTCACGACAGCCCGATTCCGCTTGCTTAGGGCTATGTGGGGAAGTCACCGTCGATTTTCGAGAGGCGTACTACGCGTTTCCACAATCGCCTCTTCCAATGTACTCCTCGTATGCTCTATTTCCAGTTCCTGGGCGACTGTTCCATCATCGTTTGAATCAACCACAACTGGGGTATTCACGGCGGCATCCACGTTTGTGGGTTGCTCTGCAATTTGTGGCGCCGCATCCTCAGCCGTAGCATTTTCATCCAATGACGGAACAGCCTCACGTCGTAGCCGTTCGAGTTCGGCGACATCAAATATATTTGAGCGCAAGAGATACCGAACTCGGTCTGACAGGTTTTGCTCAGTGACGGTTAAAGATGGCTCCAGCTCAGAAAAAAGACGATGCATCCTAACCCGATACGCCAAACCTCCAACTTCTCCCCCCTTCCGCCCTAAAATACGCCCGCAATGCGTTAGTATTCATTTCGATTTTCCATCGCATGCGGCGTACTCCACCAGTGGCTGGTGCCGATTGCTGGGCCCGCGAAGACCCTGCTGACACCAAGCCAGCTGGTGGGGATGATGGATGCGAGGGGCTGATGGGTGTTCGCGCAGCACCTCTCGCTCGGCTTGCGGTTCGCATGCTGTCGCGTCCAGCGCCAGCTCCAGACACGCCCTGGCGACCTCCAGGCAGCGGCCCGTTGCGCGTTCTTCCGTATTCCATCATCCATAGTGTTGGGCGTCATTTAACGGGAGACGCCCAGACCCGGCGCCGTTTCATGGTGGGGCCATGTGCACAAGCGAGCCTTTGCACCTTCAATTTTTGCCGAGGCACGCCACTAACACCTCTTGGCAAGGTGGTGACTGATTGCGCTGACGTAGTGGTTTTGTCACATAACCGTTACGTCAGCGGGCGATGGGGTCGTCACTTCCCTACGCCGTTTTATTATTATTATTATTATAGCCTATGTTCATCAAGGATAACGTAAGATTCCATTGGTGAAAGAAATTTTCAAATCGGTTCAGTAGTTTTGGAGCCTATTCAATACAAACAATCAAATTTTTCCTCTTTATAATATTATAGAGTGGATGTAGATAGTGTACATGTAGATAGTTGGTTGCTAGTGCTCTAAAATTTATAATTTTATAAACTTAATCCCCACACTAGGATTTTCTTCTGTATCGTGGAGGTGATTCACATTTTTTAGGCTGACAAACAAGCTCACCGTGCATCTGATAGTAAGTGGATGCTGTGACTCATAGACACCTAAATCTTTCTTCTGTTAAAATTAAGATGAATATGCGCTTGTCACCCCTTAGGACTAAAAAAGAAAGTATCATTATCATCAAATTGCGTGTCCAGGTCTCTACGTTCACCGTATAAAATACAGCATAATTTCACGCAAGTAATCTGTTATTATTATTTTTTTATTATTTTTTTAAAAACATTACCCCTACACTAAGATTTTCTCTTGTATCGTGGGGGCAGTTTACAAACATAAATTGCACAAGGACAAACATTCAGACCCGAAACAACTATTTGTAGGCCATACAAATACGTGTTCCGTGCGGGATTCGAACCCGCGACCCCCAGCGCAGCGACTATTGCTTAAGCCACTGCGCCACGGAGTCGTCAAGTTATAATACTGAAACAAACATAAATAACACTAAGACTATTCAGACTCGTATTAAATTGTTATTAATTATCCCTGATTTATAAATTTATATCCTACAACTATCACAAATCTCGCATAGGAATTTCAATTACATAAACTATGACGTTTTAATGATGTGGAATCCGACATGTATTTTAATCGACATGTATGTTACTTGCGTGATCCGCATATCTCGTATATCGATTATACGCAGATTACATCCCTAATCTATACGTACTATATGTATAATTGCTAAACTTGTCTGTGAACTTAAGGGAGTGCGAGCAACGGGGCTGAGAGTATCATGAAAAAGCAGCCTCTCTAAATGTTTAACGAAGGTGACTTCCTGCATGTCCTACCAGGTAGTCACTCCGGAGAGGAGCCGCCCTACAATTCATCTACGGGTACGAGGCTACCACTTGAGAACCTTTTTCCCCATCGGTTATCGGTTCGTCAAGCTGTATGGCCGGCCCATTGACACTTCAGTTTACTAATCCGTTGGGCAATGTTGGTTACTCTGATTCTACTGCGGATATCTTAATTTCTAAGTTTTTTTCTAATTTCTTTATCACGCACAGAAACCCCGAGCATAGCTCACCATAGATTGCTGAACGACCTTGAGCTTCACAATGTCAAAATTTAAGTCCACAGTACACTATTACTCTCTAAGGAGTGGTCTAGTCTATAATATTATGATAACAATTTTTAGCATTAGCGGCCTTCGACATGAACTTCAGAGCGCAAGAAACATTACGCGCTATTTCAAAACTCGCTCGTAGATTATATGTTAAAAGCAATAGCTAGGCAAATGAAACCGGTAATCTATTGCGAATGCACTTCTACATGTTGAAGCGCACACCGTGGAAACACTGGTGTTTGGAGCACGGAAACCCTAACCGACTTCTACCATTCGTAGCCGGTCTTTTTAAAATTATGTTCCAACTCTCGATTTACACAGGATTACTACCAGCTAAGCCCTGGGATTTCACAAGCAGGGAGAGAGAGATAATAAAAGCACAAACTGTATTGATTATAATTACGCTCTATCCATTCTCATCATATCTTCTTGTCACGGTGTATCTCTATCACTACTGCACAAACAGCTACGAAACCAGATCTTGTACTCAGGGCGGCAGGTGGAAGCAAGGACTTGGGGCACTTCACGCGGTGTGGACGGTCCAGGCGGCACGACGTGCTATGCGCAAAACTGATGGAAAAGCGGAGTGTACGCTAAGCCACTTATTCGAAAAACACCCAAATTTCGAGTTCGAAACGTTACTCCACGTAATGCCCTCCAAAGCTTACGTGTAAATGCAACTATTGAGAAGTATGTGGGACAAAGCGTTTGGCATGCTTGATAAATGCACGTTCTTTAATTACGGTATCCTTTATGGTTGCTGCTCACAATGTATGCCGAATGCACCGTTACGCTACAAGCTTAGGATTAGTGTAGAAACACTGTGGTGAGCGTATAGTGAGATTTGAATGAATTTTGCAAAGCCTTCGTATCTTAAGACGAATAGTAAGAATACATTCGACTAGTTTTTCACGAGGGCTAGAAAACTTCATTTAATAGGTTTATTTACAGCTACCGTAGTAGCAGTATAAAAATATCCTACATAGGGTTGCCCGATGGTTGGGACTGCATGGAATTCATCTGGATTCTCCCGACATTTTAAATGATCTCCGGACTCCCGACAAATCTCAAAATCTGTAGACAAACAGCTTCTCGGGAAGTTAACGTATGGCTTTTGTTTTAATAAAAGCTGAGTTAGTAATTAGACTGAACTTTGAAGTATTTTGATTGAATTTCAAATATTTTCTGAAAACTACTAAAGGATCCAAATTGGTAGACTCTAAAGTCCAATACCATGTTCGACGCGTATGACATAAGTCTTAAGTAAAGTCCGTCACTGGTCTGGGAATTTTACGTTTAGTTAAAAATGTTTATACAGTCATCTATAGAAAGCCTTAGTATCTTTCTGGTAATTGGTGACAAAAGTCACCTCTGATGGCACCCACGAGATGAAATGGAGCAACGGGGCTTAATCTCGATCAACTAATTATTACTTGTATTAATATTGTCTTAATTAAGAGTCTTACTGAAACTATTGAGGTCAAACACACACCTGTTTTGAGATGGAACAATTATTTGAAAAGACGGGTAATAACTTGAAATTATTTCTTATGCAACTTTTTCATTATCGTCATCAATACAGTCCGATACAAGTCCACTGATAAACAATTTCTCACCCATAAATTTTCACAAAGCACGGTCTTGAATCACCTTCGTTCATCTCTGCACATCTTAGCAGGTCGTCACTCTGTGCAACAAGGACCAGTCGCTACAGTTGATAGTGCAAGGCTCTAGAACCTTTTTCTGTGCATCGATCGTTAGTTTCCGGTGGTTTTTAAAATATTTGCTTATTGCATCTTATATTTTTCATTCTTTAAAAATATTATATAAAATTTTTTGTGTTTAAAAAAAGCAATTCTTCATTGTATGGAACTCTATTATTCCACAATTTGTCTCGATTTAGAAGAGAAGTAAAATTGTTCTAACAACAGAATGAAGTTGAAATATCTTCAACTCTCAAAGAAGTCAGCTTATATGCTTAATAAGTACGCGGCTTTGGGTTATCCCAAGGGACACCCTAGCCGCGCATTTACTTTCGTTCGCTGGTCTATGTATTATTACATAAAGAGAAAACTTAGTATCCCCTTTTAAACATATTGTGACAGATTTGACATTGTTAAAGTTTATATGGAGTAAGAATGAAGATAGTTTTTTTTTATAGAAGAGGGGGCAAACGAGCATGCGGCTCACCTGATGTTAAGTGACTACCGCCGCCCATGATCAACCGCATCACCAGGGGAATTGCAGGTGCGTTGCCGGCCCTTTAGAAAGGAGTAATCTCTTTTCTTGAAGGTCCCTAGGTCGTATCGGTTCGGAAAAATCGCCGGTGGTAAACTATTCCACAGAGAGGTTGTACGCGGAAGAAAACTCCTTTTGAAACGTACTGTGGTGGACCACCAAGCATCCCTGATGGTGTGGATGGTCTCGGGACGTGATAGCTAAAGTTATTATACCTATAATATGTGTTACAAATACAATACAGCTTAATGTTGCTGTGTAATGTCACTAGCAGCATGAACGTAATGATCGTATATTTTATTTCACCCGACGCCAAAAGAGGGAAGTCATAAGTTTGACCGCTATGTGTGTGTGTGTCTTTCCGTGTGTCTGTCTGTCTATAGCATCTAGCTTTTGTACTGGTGAACCGATTTCGGTGACGTTTTTTAACTTAAATAAGGTTTTCTGGGAGTGGTTTTTAGACATGTTTAATCAAAATCGGTTCAGCCGTTTGAAAATTATCAGCTTTTTTTAATTCATTGCTTTTAAATTATTCAATTTAAGTGTATCTGATAAAGGTGACAAAGGAGCCCACCTGATGGTAAGTTGATGTTGTAGCTCACAGACATCTATCTATATTTATCCTCGATTAAGGTTTAAAATGCAGATGTGTTGCCACCCATGGGGACTAAGATGGAATGCCTAGTTTTAGGCCCACAAAGCACAGCAGAATTAAGTTGCTATTTTACGCTAGTATTCTTTGAAAGCGCGATCCTTCTCTGGTTGAGTCAGTTCATTCGTATTACAACTATAGTTACACACCGTGGCTTTACCACGTTTAGAGCCTCTCGCGAGGAATGCTACAAAATATAGCCCTATCAACTTTATTCATTGGATTCCTGTTGTCTTTTTATCCACATAATTTTGTTAACTATATACCAAATATCTCTGATATCACTCCTTTATGTATTCCTCTGTAACTACGTATAAATGTTTAAAGCAAAAATAATTCCACCTAAAAAGCATTTTACCTTTTAAGCGTTTGTTCTTAAAGAAAACAACACTTTTATTATTTACTAACATTGAGTTACCTGACTGAACTTTTATGAAAATATTTGTTTAACCCAGCGAAAACAAAAATTAATTCATTCTATTTCTCGTAGCACTTGTGGTTTTATTCATAACACTGCTTCCTCAATGTAAACATTAGACGCACCAGTCGGAACCTTTAATATAAATGCAAATCTTATGAAAACTGGGTAATGTAACTCAGTTATTGTAGAACAAAAAATTTTATTGCCTTAATTCATTTAATTTATACTCAGTCTGATGAAGGCTAAAACTTGATATGAGCCTCTTTTTTGGTAGGCGTAATTCTCCTTAACGCTTAACTCTTGGCAAATGGATTGACGATCGTAATACCAGACGTTTCGCATCTTTGGTGCTTCTTTCCTTCGCCAGTCTGGTTATGTTACGCTTGCAGTAAACGATGGTTATGCCACCATCCCTTGGAAGCCATTTGATCTTTTTGGTATTTCCTACAGTCGCCTGTTATAACACCCTGTTAACTAAATGTGGTTCTAATCGGTAGATTATAAGAAACCCATAAGAAAATGAACCCTCAAGAGAAACAAGTTATCTGCAAGATTATTTTGGTGCATGTGTTCTGAGGACACATACTGTGAGATTTTTTTAATAGTATAAGGGTGGCAAACGGGCACACTCCACCTGATGGTAAGTGGGTGCAGTAGCCCATAGACATCTACATCTTTCCTCAATAACGAATCAAAATGCAGATGCGTTGTCACCCGTTTGGACTAAGATGGAATAACTCGTTTCAAGTAGAAAGGGGATCCAATTCTCTAAACTACACCTAACGAAACACGGCAGCGTAAAGCTGTTGTTTGACGCTGGTATTCTGTGAGATCCTTGATCCTTCCCCGGTCGAATTGACCCATTCGTGCTACAACATAATATAACTGCAGCGTGGCTTTACCACGTAAAAACTGCTAATTCCAGTAAATGTATTGTTTAGAACGTATACAGTTTTTCCTGAGTAAATATCTTTTCTATATATCTATTTTACACACGATTACAGCGTATCTTCAAGACAAGAGTGAATAGGTTTTTGTTAAGTCAGCGTGCTTCACCATCATAGGCTACATTACCACTTACCGTCAGGTGGGATTGGAGGTAAGCGCTAGTTTAGAATAATTAAAATAAAGAGAAAATACGGTTGAACTTTTAATCGCCTGTTATTAACACTACTAAAAACAAATACAATCTTGTTCTATCGCCTTGGATCACTGCTTGTCAATTTTTTTGCGTGTATTTCCTTTCCTTTTTTTTTCGATTCGTTTTATGTAACATACATTATATTTCACCAGAAATACATTTCAAAATTATTATTATGGTTCATATATTAAGGTTCTCGAGTCGAGGTAGCCTCAGCGCTGTATTAGAAGTGTAGATCCGCCCTTCAGTAAATGGATTGAGGACCTAGCAAGATGTAGGAACTCTATGGATCCATGTAGCTCAGTACTGTGCTTTGTGGGATTCCTTGGGGTAGGCCTATGTTCAGCAGAGAACTTGTGACAGGTATGATGATGAAGATGCGTTTGTCATGACGCCGCGCCACGTGCTCTGCCAAACGCTCACTACTGTGGCCTAAGTTTGACCACTTAAATCTGACCATTTACCCTATTTATCTAAGTTGTTCGCTTACCAGATTATCACACCATTCATTTTTTTCCTTCTTTCAGGAAGTCGATGGATGCAGATGGCTCAAAACTCAGGAATTTCTTGATCTTCCAAGAAATTCTCTTCTCCTTTGTTCAGCAGTCTCTTGACCTTTGTTCAGCAGTGGACATGTAAAGGGCTGTGATTATTATTATTATTAAACGCTTTATATTTAGTCCTCACTCTAAGTTAGAAGTTGTTCTTTAATAACGTGACGTCCGAACACAGGGAAAGAAATCACGATTAATTACAATGGGGATGGGAATAATATTACAATCACGTGTATTTTTTCGTACGATAAAATGTAATTTTATGCGTGATGTGTAAAATATTTTTACCAATAATGAATTGAATTATGTGAACATTCAAACCCCGAGCGAGCGACTGAAAATTAAGTCGCTGGCACATTAAGGTGGTTTTACGGTTTTCGATATACCGTAATACTACCGACTTCCAAAGAC
Source organism: Parnassius smintheus behrii (assembly GCA_036936625.1). Classification (NCBI taxonomy): domain Eukaryota; kingdom Metazoa; phylum Arthropoda; class Insecta; order Lepidoptera; family Papilionidae; genus Parnassius; species Parnassius smintheus. The sequence continues at coordinate 13,734,621 of JAUPFT010000031.1, read as the reverse complement.
ATAACTCTAACCAGCTGCGGTGATAATATTAAATTGATTTACAAAGCTATGTAAAATTTTAAAAATACATGTGATGTTTGGGGAAAGAGGGGTAAGCTAAAACCTCCAGACGCCTGTCACTGAGGGAGAGGACTGTCCCTTGGACATACGTCTTGAAGTAAAGAAGTGTATAATATATATATATATATATATATATATATATATATATATATATATATATATATATATTTATATATATATATATATATATATATATAATTATATACCCCAATTGTATAAATATATAATTAAGGTATAAAAGTGGACTACAAAACCTCACGTGGATGGCCCTTAACCTATATATTATGTACCATCACTTTTAGTAATCACGTTCAATTTTCATTTTATATATTTTAATTTTTAATATTTTTAATTTGAGTATAGTTCTTTTAAAGAATGCGCCAACTTGGCTACAACTAGAAAAGGCGAGTATTGGCAAGTACTTACCACACCAAACAGATGTGTTGATGAGCACTGTTATTATTAGTAAGCAATACCGCGGCTTGAAATCCCGTACATAACAAGTATTTGTATGGCTAGAAAACCGTAATATGATTGATATAAAGTAATGATTTTAAAAGAAAAAGTAGGACGGTGACCCTTTAACGGACTTTTATTGAGAACGATAAAAATAAATTATTTTAAAATAAATAAATGAAAATGAAAGCACAATTCGTATTGACCAGCTAATAATTTATAACTGTTGATTGTGGTGACTCAATTTTCAGAATTGGAAAAGCATTATGCAAATAGAACGTAACCCCAAACTTTCGAGGATCATTTGAATAACAAAGTGGTGATCCAAACTTATTTTAATTATGCCGTGGGAACTCAATTTTAAACTATACTTTATTCTTTTAATTTTTTATCAGAAAAAAGAAAAATTATGTTACATACCATATTACATACCGTATTATATATTGTATTATATTACCTACCATATTGAGTCATGTCTACCTCGCTACTTCTTAAAAAAGAGTCACCGTTAATGTTTCGCACAAATATTAGTTTAAATAAAGAATAAAGAAATTCTATCCTTTTCACTCTTGCTCTTTCTTTGAGTGTCGCAATATTTATTTCATGATTAAACAAACATATATAATACCACCTATACCAACAAACGTGTTTCGCCAAAACTAAGAGCAGTTAAAAAAATTAATTAAGTTCATAATAAGCTCTTATTGTAAGTCTGTGCAAGTACCTATTACATAAGGTCGCAAATTGGTCTACCTCGGATAAATCATTTGGTAGGTATGTACTGTAGTTTATGACTACTGTAATTAAATGGTCTAAGCAAATAACGTTATCAGATCTGTAATTTTATAATTTAGTTACGTATAAATATACTAGCTATCTCGGCTCCTTCGTCGCTGCTTTCCGTTGCAGAGTCTGGTCTCTAAATATTTTATTCCGGCATCTAATGGCGGCCACATACGTAGCGGTATACCTGAACGGTATACCGGAACTGAAGGCTTGTGCAAGTATATCGAACGTCCATAGTGACCACACACGACTCAAGTATGCCTGTGCAGTCTCAGTTCTGCGCCTGTGACAAACCGAAGAAGTCGTGTTGTGCAATAAGTATTTTGTGAAATACGCCACCGGCACCCACAAATGATGACGTTTTGGCTATTGTTGGTTTGGTGCTAGCTATTAAGAAAAAAGAGAATAAATATTCCCACACCAACCTTTTAAATGAATTGAAATTTGCTCCGAAGGACTGCGTGATTTGCGTATGGATGAAAACACATATTTGGAACTCTTGTCCTTAGTGACGCCATTGATACAAAAGAATGACACGATAATGCGCCCAGCGATAATACCGCATAAGTTAACAGCAACTTTGAGATTCCTGGCGACTGGTAGAAGTTACGAAGATCTTAAGTTTTCTACAATAATATCACCTCAAGCTCTAGGCGACTGAAGCGTTCCGACACACACGCTCGTGCATACTTGCACAAACTAGTTTGCGCAGGTATACAGAACGTAGTTTTGATCTGCCTATCAGACTTGTGGAGGTCAGGAAACTTGTGCAAGTTTTGTCACACACACGCTCCGGTATACTTGCACAAGCCTTCAGTTCCGGTATACCGTTCAGGTATACCGCTACGTATGTGGCCGCCATAAGTCTGCCGAGTGTTTGGCGGTGTGTCAGCCGAGTTCGGAAATTAAAGTGCGAGGTACTGACAGTGTGTTTATTACACGAACTATTTAAAGAAGAGTATAATACTTTTTATATTTATGGAAGTCCCTTTCTATAACTATAAAAAGTATTAGACTTACACACTTGTAATTTAAATGGCTACTGAAGCCTTCTTGAGTATCTATAACCCCAAATTTTATGAGTAAACATAGTAGTAGCTGAGTTTTTAAAGATTGAAAAGTGCCATTTTTATCGGTCACTAATTCACTGACTTCGAAAACATAGACCTAGATGACTTATAAACTTGAAATGCATCAAAATTGATCATTAAAGCTATACAATAAAAAAATTAACTACACATTATGTTTATTTAGTATCGGAAAGAGTCAGCAAAGTTATTGATGCGGTTAGTTTCAGGTACTGTATTTAAAAATAAGCACATTAATAACTTTGACGTTATTTAATTAATGTAGAAAGGAACAGTAAAAAAAATTTAAATGTCATGTGTTTATTTAAACTAACTGTTCCCCGCGACTACACCCTCGTGGAATTTATAACCCTAATTCTATTGCTAAAGTAAAAGTAGCCAAAGTTACTTCTTATAACATCGACTATCTGTCAGTGAAACATTCCTTCAAAATCGATCCAGCTATTTCGGAGATAAGCCGGAACAAACAAAAAAACAGAAAGGGAGACAGACAGACAAAATTTAAAAAAAATATGTGTACTTTCATATGAATTTAGTAAAAAATAGTAAAAATAGACTTTTCAATTTTATTTATTTGTATAGAAATAGATAAAACGATAACATTTATAATGATTTCTTATATTTACGCGAACACTATACATTGAATAAAACTATTTATGCAGATTTTACCGCGTTAAATTAAGTTATTTTTAATTACCGACGTTTCGGGTGCTGTACAGCACCCATGGTGACGGGGGACTAAAATGCTTGACGTCCCAATGTCACTATTTATACGGATTTTCCGTAAAATAGTTTGATTCGACGATAACATTTATTTAAAAATTAACGATATACTTATTTAAAAAAATTAAGGATATACATTTAACTACAGGTATGATAAAAGGAACTTAATCGAATCAAGAACATTTTCAACTCCTTCAGAAATTCCTTAACAGTGGTAGAGCCACACGGCAGCTTTGCTGTTGCACGTATGGGCCGGCTCAAACCGGGGTGGTACCACGACCTCACAGAATACCGGCGTGAAGTGGAAGCTCTGCTTCTGCGTTTCGTCTGGTGAGTGCGGGTGGCCGTAGGCCCAAATCCCCCCCCCCCCCATCAACTTGGTAGCGGAATTAAATGTCAAACTACCCCAGGAGGGTACCAACACCCCTGGAGAATCCCTTGCCGAGCATCCACGACCAAGTTACTCACCTCCTGAGCGTGGGTACTCAGGCTGCCCCGCGTATTCTGAGGGGGGCAAAATTCCGCTCAAGACTACAACTGCTCGGGGCAAACGGAGCAACAAGACCAAGGCGACCCCTGACACGCTGGGCGTTAAGCCCATCACGCCGAAAAGCTCGGTTCACGTTTGACCAGTCATGCGGGGAGATCTGTTCATGATTTTGCCTTGGTATATGGTCTGACACAACTGGCTACTTCGCCTACGCGGATTCGCAGATGTGGAGGATCATGCACCTTCCCTGTTGGACCTTCTGCTGACCTCTCACCCGGACGAATATCAGACTTCCGTAGATGCCCCTTTAGGCTCCTCGGACCATTGTCTTGCCCAGAGTGTGGTGCCACTCACGCTGAAATCGCAGTTGCATTCTGCAGGTTGCCGCCATGTTTGGCACTATAGGTCAGCCGATTGGGATGGGATGCGGTCTTGCTATGCATTCTACCCTTGGGGGTGGGTTTGCTTCTCACCGGACGATCCCAACGTTGTTGCGGATTCTGTCACTGATGTGGTACTTCAGGGTACGGAACTTTTTATTCTTTCCTCTGTGGTGCCCACTGGAGGCAAATCTCAGCCATGGTTTGGTCGCTCCTGTAAAATAGCATCATGCTATAAGCAGGAGTGCTTTCTACCGAGCCTGGGCTAACGTATCAACGTCCCGGGATATAAACACCAGCGCTCTAAAAAAGAAGTATAATTCCGCCTCAAGGTCCTTCAAAAGAGTCATTGCCAAGGCAAAGTCAGAGTACATAGGCAGAATTGGCGAGAAACTAGTTCGCCTTCCTTCTGGAACTCGTGCATTCTGGTCTCTCGCCAAGGCTGTCCAGGGGAATTTCTGTCGGCCATCTTTTCCATCTCTGCACAGGAAGGGCGACTCACTAGCCCATACCGCAAAGGAGAAAGCCGATCTGCTAGGCTTTCTTTGCGTCCAACTCAACTCTCGATGATGGGGGGAGTACGCCGCCGACCATCCCGCGATGTGAGTGCTCCATGCTGGAAGTGCAGTTCACACAGCGCTCGGTTCTCAAAGCACTCCTCTCCCTGGATATCCACAAGCCGAGTGGGCCTGACGGAATCCCCCCAATTGTGCTGATGACGTGCGCTCCAGAGTTGGCACCGGTTTTAACGCGTCTTTTCCGGTACTCATACTCCTTAGGCGTAGTCCTGAAATCATGGAAGACGGCTTTCGTCCACCCGATCCCTAAAAAAGGCGACCGCTCAGACCCGTCCAACTACCGGCCTATCGCCATCACCTCCTTGTTCTCTAACAAAATGGAGTCTATTGTTAACTGCCAGCTCATGAAGTACCATGAGGATCACCAGCTGATTAGTGATTGCCAATACGGTTTTCGCCGTGGTCGGTCTGCTGGTGATCTTCTGATCTACCTAACTCACATTGGTCTTTAGTTTGGACATTGCGAAGGCCTTCGATCGGGTTTGGCACAAAGCGCTTCTTTCGAAGCTCCCTTCCTATGGGCTTCCCGAGAAATTGTGCGATTGGATCACCAGCTTTCTTGCAGATCGGAGCATCAAGGTTGTTGTAGACGGTGCAAGTTCCGATTACAAGCCTAGTAATGCTGGTGTTTCACAAGGCTGCGTGCTATCGTCAACGCTGTTTCTTCCGCGTATCAATGATATGTTGCAAGCCCGTAACATTCATTGCTATGCAGATGACAGCACTGGTGATGCTCTGTACACCGGCCGTGCCAATATTTCTCGGGAAAACGTCTCCGAGTACCGGGACAATGTCTGAAGTCGAGTCTCTGCTGAACAGAGTCTCAGATTAGGGGCGACTAAATCTAGTCCAGTTTAACCCCCAGAAGACGCCAGTTTGCCGTTAACCGCTAAAAAGAACCCCTTTGTTGTATCTCCTCAAGGCATTCCCCTTGTTGCCTCAGCTAGTATCGGAATCCTCGGCGTCGACATATCGGGTGACGTGCAGTTTCGTGGTCACTTGGAATAGAAGGCCAAATTGGCCCCTAAAATGCTTGGCGTGCTCAGCAGAGCGGGACAGTATTTCATGCCGGCACACCGCCTGCAACCTTACAAGGCGCAGGTCGCATTTTCTTTCGCATATACCATGGGGAGTGCTCTGAGGAATTGTTCGGATTAATCCCAGCCGCCAAATTTCGTGAACGCACTACGCGGCAAACGTCGCGATACCATCCACACCATCTGGATGCTTGGCGGTCCACCACCGTACGTTTCAAAAATAGTTTTCTTCCGCGTACGACCTCTCTGTGGAATAGTTTACCACCGGCGATTTTTCCGGACCGATACGACCTAGGGACCTTCAAGAAAAGAGCTTACTCCTTTCTAAAGGGCCGGCAACGCACCTGCAATTCCTCTGGTGTTGCGGTTGATCACGGGCGGCGGTAGTCACTTAACATCAGGTGAGCCGCATGCTCGTTTGCCCCTATAAAGTTTGTCTTCTATAAAATAAAAAAAACTGCTGTAGTGCTTGGCACCCTTTCAGATCTCAACACTTTCATCAGCGAAACAAACAAACCCGGACGGCGATTGTACCTCACTATTCCCTTTTCACATTTATGTTTTTGATGAAATAATTACCTACTTCACCACCTGCTTTGGATCAACATATGTAAGATCTTTTTTTTTACTCAATCAACTCTTATGAAATCTTAAAATGTGGAAAGTAATGGATACTCTTATTTAAAAACAAGATGGTAAACGGGTTAGTAAGTACTAGAATGCCTTTGTGTTTGCCTACCCTTTTTTTTTTTTTTTTGCGGATGGAAAATCATCTAATGACCCCTTTCGCTCTGGGTGGAGCGTAAGGGAGTGTCAGACTTGTACTGACTAAAAACCATCTGTGTTCCTTCAGTGCCCTTACGTTCCGGAGCCGCGGTATCTCTTTCGAACAGCCCGCAGCCCCGGCAGGCGTCGGCCCTTGTGGGCCCCTTCACGCTGCTGACAGCTCTTTGAGGCGCGCGTGGAACAAAACGCGCCGTCGACACGGCCTGTCGTCATTAGACGGACGGACGACGAGCTACCCATTGCTCGCCGTCCACAGGCCCGCGCCTACGGTGGCCGGGGACCACGACGTAGCCCCCGACGCCCGGGGCGTCTCCCGCGGCGGCCGGGGAGGAAAGCTGCTGCTCTCTCCTTCTCCCGCTCCGCCACCTCCTTCGCTAGCATCACTGCTTCGCAGAAGGTGGTGACGGCATCCCATTCCGTCTCGCTCCGGACCATGGCTTCGACCAGGGCCGGACGCGAGAGGTCGCCGCCGCCTATCGCCGCTACGAGGACACGGTGGTGCTCCGCCCAAGCAGGACACACCTCCACGGTGTGTTCCACCGTGTCCTCCGGTCCATCCTCGCAGTGAGAGCACCCGGGCGTTTCCTCCCGCCCGATTCGGTGCAGGAACCTCCCAAACACACCGTGTCCGGTGAGGACCTGCGTCAGGCGGAATGTGAGGATGCCGTGGCGTCTCTCAAGCCACTCCTCAAAGAGGGGTCTTATCGCCGCTATAGTGGCGTGCCCAGCACGGGGTTGCGACAGTCGCTGTCTCCATGTCGCCATGAGATCGTGCCGGAAGTCTGTCCGCTGCGCGACAACTTGCCGCGGCAGCGGGGTTTCCCCACGGCATAGTGCCACCGCACGCCATTCGTGCAGGCGCGCGAGGACTATCGCCTCCAGATCCCATGGCGGCAATCCGGCAAAGAGGCTCGCCGCCTCGCGGGAGATCGTGCGGTAGCCGCGAACCATTTTCACGGCTATCACCCTTTGGGGTGCGTTCAGGTGGTGGACGGCAAGCCGCGCCAAACCACGCGCCCACACCGGGGCCCCGTAAAGGGCCATGGACCGCACGATCCCCGCGTAGAGCCTCCGGCAGGAGGCGTTTGGCCCTCCCAGGTTCGGCAGGAGCCGCCTGAAGGCAGCCCCGGTCCGTTCCAGTTTGGGAGCCAAACGTCGGAAGTGCTCAACGAAGTTCCATCGGCCGTCGAGGACGAGTCCTAGGTACTTCAGCGTCGACTCGACGTCGATGGATACCCCTCCTACCATCACTGAGGATCCCGGTGGTGGCCTGTTCCGAGGACCATGGAAGTGCATGGCCTCGGACTTGTGCAGAGCCACCTCGAGACCCAGTTGCCGAATCCTCTCAACGACTATCGCAACCCCGCGTGTCATATTTTCCGCCGCCGCCTCGTACGACCCCCCCTTGTGCCAGTACCAGCGTGTCGTCAGCGTAGCAAACTACGCTGACGCCGGTAGGGAGGTCGGCGCGCAGCACCCAGTCGTAACCGATGTTCCACAGAGGTGGCCCCAGAACCGAACCCTGTGGGACACCGCACGACATCTCTCGCCGGTTCCACTCACCGTTGCGACCGGGGTAGATGACGGCCCTGTCCGTCAGGTAGTCCCCGACTATACGACGGAGATAGGTCGGCACCCGGTGATACCGGAGTGCCTCCCTAATGCAGCTCCAGGGCATGGAGTTGAAGGCGTTGGCGATGTCGAGAGACACCGCCAAGACAACCCCCCCTCTGGCCACTGCATCCCCCGTCGTTAGGGCTCTCACGCGCATGATGGCGTCCACCGTAGAGCGCCTCTTGCGGAAGCCAAACTGGTGTTCCGCAAGATCCGGCCCCGTCCCCGCAAGGTGCTCGGCGAGGCGGTTTGCAATGACTCTTTCAAAGAGCTTGCCCACCTCGTCGAGCAGCACCACGGGCCGGAATGCGGACGGAGAGTCCGCAGGGCGCCCCGGCTTCCGAATGAAGACCAGCTTCCCCGTCTTCCAACGAAGCGGGAATTGGCCTCTCTCCAAGCATGCGCTTAGGAGCCCCTCCAGTCGGGGCCCGAGAGCCTCCGAGGCCAGGACCCAGGCTTTGCCAGGCAAGCCATCGGGTCCTGGGGCGGTATTCCTGGCCTTGAGTCTACGTACCGCCACTCTCAGGTCTACCCCGGTCCCTTCCGGGATGTCATCGTTGTCGTCCTGGTGGTCCGCTTCCGGCACCGCAGGTGGCGGAGCCATAGGCGGGGGCGGATGTTCCCGTCGCGCAGGGAACAGAGCGCTCACCACGTCCTCCACGAGCTGAGGCCGGAGACTTTGCGTCAGCGGGGGGGCCCAGGTGCGGAGTTTATCCCGCACCATCTTGTAAGGGCGCCCCCACGGATCTCTGTTGAGAGTCTCCAGCATCTCTTCACGGGCCCGATCCCGGGCCCGCAGGACAGCCTCCCGGAGGGCGTTCTTCGCCGCTCTGTATCCCTCGTACAGCTCCGCCTCTATGGCTGCCGCATTCGGTGGACGAATGCGGGGCCTGCGATGCCTGGTGTACAGGTGCCGCGCGGCGACACACGCCTCGCGAAGAGACGTCAGCTCACGCGACCACCAATACACCTGACGCCGGGCGCTTCCTGGCGTGTTTGCCTACCCTATTAACACAATTGAAGACGTGAGTGGATGAAGGTGATAACTCGCATTCTACCAGTTTTGAGTAAATCAAGATTGAAGTTTCACTATTGTTTTTTGAGATAAGTTGTTAGAAAATTGGTTTTTGATTTAAACTTTAATGCAAAGCTGGGTAAACAAACTTAAAAAATTGCGGTACGAGAGCAATTAAACACTTTTAATACTTTATGGTATATAATTTCGAAAAGAACTGAACATAACTCTTTCTTTCACCAACATTTTAAAAACATTTTGGCATTTTAGCTATTTCAAATTAGGTGTTAATTAACATTATGTACTTAAAGTATTATAAAAAGGTAAACGTTTCAAAAATATTACTAAAAACTTTATAAATAGAAACGTAGGCTAATAAAACAGAGATCAGTCTTGACAATAAAACAAAACAGATCAAAATAACACTATTGTTCAATTAAAATCGACTCATAGAAGTACCTATATTCTGGCTTTACGTACTTAAGTTGGTCTCAGAAATTTTCTTCTTTTTTCCACTAATACGGTACCATATTTTCCGTTCGTACGCGGAATCTCCACAGAATAGCGCAACTGTGATTTCCTTTTTAAAATGTCCAACTTTTTGAAGGGTGTCATTTCAGCGTATGTTTCTTTATATAGGTAGGAACCATATTCATCTACGCGTATCCATTTAATACCATTCCTAAAACTTACTTTATCATTGTTTACATCTTTTTTTCTGTTAAACAAATTAAGTTTTTCCTGTAACTCACCAATTTTTCAGAAATGCGCGCTCATATCAATGACTGTATTATTTCGGGAAGCTTTACAAATAATATTCATGTACTGTTCAAGAACAAAAATTGTATCGTGTTTCCTAATGACTTTTTCTATCGTTTCTATCAGTTGATCGAGTAAGTAGATGAGTTTGTATGTTTGATATGCGTATTTAGCAGGGATGGGAGATATGATAAGGATATAGAACGACGAGTGAACGCAGGAAATAGAATAAATGGGTTTGGCATCCAAAAAGGTGTCAGACAGGGCTGTGTAGCTTCCCCTTGGCTGTTCAACCTATTTATGGACCGGTGTTTGCAAACTTTGAAAGATGAAGAATGTGGGTTAAGAATGGGCGAGTTAACCGTCAAATGCCTTTTGTATGCCGATGATCAAGTCATATTTGCGTCATCGGCGGCTGAGTTGCAAATGATGGTTACATTAATAAACTGGGAATTCAAAGAAAGGGGAATGAAAGTGAACGCAAGTAAGACGAAAGTGATGGTTTTTGAAAGAGTGGTAGAGCCATGCGGCAGCTTTGCTGTTGCACGTATGGGCCGGCTCAAACCGGGGTGGTACCACGACCTCACAGAATACCGGCGTGAAGTGGAAGTTCTGCTTCCGCGTTTCGTCGGTGAGTGCAGGTGGCCGGAGGCCCAAATCCCCCCCCCCCCCATCAACATGGTAGCGGAATTAAATAAAGATAGACTACCCCAGGAGGGTACCAGCACCCCTGGAGAATCCCTCGCTGAGCATCCACGACCATGTTTCTCCACTTCTGAGCGTGGGTGCTCAGGCTGCCCCGCGTATTCTGGGGGGGGCGAAATTCCGCTCAAGACTACAACTGCTCGGGGCAAACGGAGCAACAAGACCAAGGCGACCCCTGCCACGCTGTCCGTGAATTTCTGCAATATCAGGGGACTTCACTCTAACCTAAACGCCGTCCACTACCATCTCGAGACGGCGAGGCCGGCTCTGCTCTTTCTGACCGAGACGCAGGTGTCCTCTCCGGCTGATGTTTCGTATCTCTCCTACCCGGGGTACAAACTGGAACACTCCTTTGTGCCTCGGGCTGGAGTTTGCGTTTACGTCAGAGAGGACATCTGTTCTCGACGCCTCGGCAGACTTGAAGGTTCGGACCTGTCCATCCTTTGGCTACGCGTAGACAGCGACGACCATCCGCGCGTCTACGGGTGCCTCTATAGGTCCCACAGCGGTAATGCCGAAACAGACCGACTCTTCGACCACGTCCAAATGGCTGCAGATTCGTTGCTACAGCAGATCCCCTCTGCAGAGATCGTGATCCTCGGCGACTTTAACGCCCATCACGCCGAATGGCTCGGTTCACGTTTAACCGATCATGCGGGGAGATCTGTTCATGATTTTGCCTTGGCATATGGTCTGACACAACTGGTTACTTCGCCTACGCGGATTCCGGATGTGGAGGATCATGCACCTTCCCTGTTGGACCTTCTGCTGACCTCTCACCCGGACGGATATCAGATTTCCGTCGACGCCCCTTTAGGCTCCTCGGACCATTGTCTGGTCCGGAGTGTTGTGCCACTCACGCTGAAATCGCGGTTGCATTCTGCAGGCTGCCGCCGTGTTTGGCACTATAGGTCAGCCGATTGGGATGGGATGCGGTCTTTCTTTGCATCCTACCCTTGGGGGCGGGTTTGCTTCTCGCCGGATGATCCCAACGTTGTTGCGGATTCTGTTACTGATGTGGTACTTCAGGGTATGGAACTTTTTATTCCTTCCTCTGTGGTGCCCATTGGAGGCAAATCTCAGCCATGGTTTGGTCGCTCCTGTAAAATAGCATCATGCTATAAGCAGGAGTGCTACCAAGCCTGGGTTGATGCATCAGCGTCCCGGGATGTAAACACCAGCGCTCTAAAAAAGAAGTATAATTCCGCCTCTAGGTCCTTCAAAAGAGTCATTGCCAAGGCAAAGTCAGAGCACATAGGCAGAATTGGCGAGAGACTCGTTCGCCTTCCTTCTGGAACCCGTGCATTCTGGTCTCTCGCCAAGGCTGTCCAGGGGAATTTCTGTCAGCCATCTCTTCCATCTCTGCACAGGGAGGACGACTCACTGGCCCATACTGCAAAGGAGAAAGCCGATCTTCTAGGCTCCTTCTTTGCGTCTAACTCGACTCTCGATGACGGGGGGAGTACGCCGCCGACCATCCCGCGGTGTGAGTGCTCCATGCCGGAAGTGCAGTTCACACAGCGCTCGGTTCGCAAAGCACTCCTCTCCCTGGACATCCACAAGTCGAGTGGGCCTGACGGAATCCCCCCAATTGTGCTGAGGACGTGTGCTCCAGAGTTGGCACCGGTTTTAACGCGTCTTTTCCGGTACTCCTACTCCCTAGGCGTAGTCCCAAAATCATGGAAGACTGCTTTCGTCCACCCGATCCCTAAAAAAGGCGACCGCTCAGACCCGTCCAACTACCGGCCAATCGCCATCACCTCCTTGTTCTCCAAAACAATGGAGTCCATTGTAAACTGCCAGCTCATGAGGTACCTTGAGGATCACCAGCTGATTAGTGACCGCCAATACGGTTTTCGCCGTGGTCGGTCAGCTGGTGATCTTCTGGTCTACCTCACTCACAGATGGGCGGAGGCAGTAGAGTTCAAGGGGGAGGCATTGGCCGTTAGTTTGGACATTGCGAAGGCCTTCGATCGGGTTTGGCACAAAGCGCTTCTTTCGAAGCTCCCTTCCTATGGGCTTCCCGAGAAATTGTGCGATTGGATCACCAGCTTTCTTGCAGATCGGAGCATCAAGGTCGTTGTAGACGGTGCAAGCTCCGATTGCAAGCCTATTAATGCTGGTGTTCCACAGGGCTGCGTGCTATCGCCAACGCTGTTTCTTCTGCATATCAATGATATGTTGCATACCCGTAACATTCATTGCTATGCAGATGACAGCACTGGTGATGCTCTTTACACCGGCCGAGCCAATATTTCTCGGGAAAACGTCTCCGAGTGCCGGGACAAACTTGTGTCTGAAGTCGAGTCTTTGCTGAACAGAGTCTCGGATTGGGGACGACTAAATCTAGTCCAGTTTAACCCCCAGAAGACACAAGTTTGCGCGTTAACCGCTAAAAAGAACCCCTTTGTCGTATCCCCTCAGTTTCAAGGCACTCCCCTTGTTGCCTCAGCCAGTATCGGAATCCTCGGCGTCGACATATCGAGTGACGTGCAGTTTCGTGGTCACTTGGAAGGGAAGGCCAAATTGGCCTCTAAAAAGCTTGGCGTGCTCAGCAGAGCGGGGCAGTATTTCATGCCGGCACACCGCCTGCAACTTTACAAGGCGCAGGTTCGACCGCACATGGAATACTGTTCCCATCTCTGGGCTGGGGCTCCCCAGTACCAGCTCCTTCCACTTGACCGCATCCAGCGCAGAGCGGCTCGAATCGTCGACGACCGAGTGCTTTCCGATCGGCTCGATTCACTGGCGTTGCGAAGAGATGTTGCATCTCTTTGCGTATTTTATCGCATCTATCACGGGGAGTGCTCTGAGGAATTGTTCGGATTAATCCCAGCCGCCAAATTTCGTGAACGCACGACACGGCAAACGTCCCGATACCATCCACACCATCTGGATGCTTGGCGGTCCACCACTGTACGTTTCACAAGGAGCTTTCTTCCACGTACAACCTCTCTGTGGAATAGTTTATCACCGGCGATTTTTCCGGACCGATACGACCTGGGGACCTTCAAGAAAAGAGCTTACTCCTTTCTAAAGGGCCGGCAACGCACCCGCAATTCTCCTGGTGTTGCGGTTGATCATGGGCGGCGGTAGTCACTTAACATCAGGTGAGCCGCATGCTCGTTTGCCCCCTCTTCTATAAAAAAAAAAAAAAAAAAAAAAAAAAGAGAAGAAAGCAAAACGGTATGTGAAATAAGAATGGAAGGAGAGTTAATTTAACAAGTGGATGAGTTTGTGTATTTGGGATGTGTATTTAGCAGGGATGGTAGATATGATAGGGATATAGAACGACGAGTAAATGCAGGGAATAGAGTGAATGGGGCCCTACACTCTATTGTGTTTAGTCAGAATATGTCAAAAAAGCCACGTATGGCAATTCACAATGCTTTGTTTTTCCCTACTTTAACGTATGGTAGTAAAAGTTGGGTGTGGTACGAGAGTAGAATAAACGCAGTAGAAATGCGGTCATTAAGGAGTATGTTAGAGCTGAACCTGAATGACTGGGTGAGAAATTGTGTGATAATAGAAAAGTGTGGTTTGCAAGATGATATTGTGAACAGGATTAAGAAAGGAATGTTTCGGTGGTTTGGTCATGTGGAAAGAATGAATGACGAAAGAGTGACAAAGAAAATTTATGTTGCAGAAGTGAATGGCAGAGCCGGAAAGAGACGTCCTAGGCGAAAGTTTATCGACCAAATTGGCGATATATTGAAAACGGGCCAAATTAGGAGTACCCTTAACCGACGAGCATACATAAATATAGGTATATGGATGTGGAGGATGCGAGAGAGTTGTGTCAGGATCGTGCCAAATGGTATTCTGTAGTCTCTGCCTACCTCTCTGGGTGACAGGCGTGAGTGTTTATGTTTTTGTTTTTTTTTCTATCCTACCGAAATCACAATCCGAGTCTTAGAAAGAATGGCCAACCTCAGGGAATTTGTGGTCCATTACTTTAAAATATCCTTTTAATATAAGGTATTGATGCAATGCAATCATGTTAAAGATTTTGTTCTGTTCGCCACATGAATCTGACCAGATCAATAAATGATCTTTGTTTTTGACAACTTGGATCTACCTCCAAAAATCGTAGTAGTGCGTTTCCAGGTTCAACACTTCCGCGATCCGCTATTATATGGTGACCGACAGCAGCATCCAGTAATAATTTTGCCCTTGCTTTGCCTCCTGCCATTACTTTTCCACTTTGCCAACGTTAGTTCACTATTATAAATAATATTTTTGTACACAACACACCCTACAATACGCATTCTGTTAGAAAGCCCGCGAGAATGTGATAATTTTAATGACAGATTCGACTATCGTTCGCTGAGTGGAAGAAAGTGTTATGTTCGTACATGTTACTTTCTTCCACGACAAAAAAACGAAACTTTTACTTTATTTATCAAGAACGTAGTGATATGGGCTCATACCTCTTTCATCCAGTACCATTTTCAAACTAAACTGTACATAACACTTTCTATTTTTGAAATACGTCTTAAATCGATAGTTTTAGGGTCTAAAATCATTTTATGACGACATATCACCTTCATCTATGTAAAAAAAACACCAAAACCTGAAAATGCGACATATCACCTTCATCCACTTATGACTTCAATTACTACAACGAAGTTACAAGTAGGTATTATAAAAATTGTATTCTGACAAATGTCTGCATTTTCCTCCGTCAGTCTGGGCATATTCAAAGCATAACTGACTAATTGAATGATGGTATGTCAGTTAATTATTATTTTTCTATATCAGAGAAGCAAACGGGCATGAAGCTCATTTTCTTACAGTGATTACCGCCGCCCATGAACTACTGCAATACCAGGGACATTGCTGCCCATCTCATAGTGTCTTTCCCTCTGTCGCCTCCTGCGACACCCACATGATGATATAGGATAGTGGATATTCTTTCCCACTACACGGAAGAGATGTGGTATATCCTTCCTACAATGGGGGAAATCAATATACATTGGACAATTAATATATAGAATTGATAAAAGAGAAGACACTTTGAAAGTTAGTATATATGTGTAGTAGTGATTCAATAGTGATGAACATATTATTATTAAAATATTAAAGGTAAATGCGATTGGTATTTGTGAATGAAAATGTTTACCAAGATCCAAGTGTAATAGGAACGAAAATATATTTTCCGTCGCTTTGCACAAATCCTTAATACGTGAGAAGCTTTCCGTGTAAGTGGGAATCGACTTAATTTGAAATCCCTAGAAACACGGATATATAATCGAGAACGGGCGATAAAATTGTATTTTTTTTTTAGTTCAATGATGACATTTTGGTTATAGTTTACAATAAACATATACTTGAGACTAGAAATTATGACTAAAAGTATCTAATGAAATCTGATAACGCAAAAACTTTCTCTAATATCTTCCAAATAAGGAGAACTTGGCAAGTATGATACTCGTCACGCTTCGTCAATCCGCTTTTTTTTGCTCATTAAACTACTTTATTTTACCATCTAGCGAATTCTACAAGATTTTGAAAAAAGTGTTTCACCTATTCTTATCCGTGTTAAGCGTTCAAAATATCCTGGTTTAAATATAAAATATAATAATCACTTAACTACTACGAGGTAAAATAATATTAAAACGACTATTAACTTATATTTTGCTATTAGGTATACTAGATAGTGCATTTTTGTATCACAAAGAAAATGCAACCACAAAGGTGCATTGTCATCTTTTAAAGTCTAAGTTGTAATAATATTGACTGTTTAT
Organism: Parnassius smintheus behrii; assembly: GCA_036936625.1. Lineage (NCBI taxonomy): Eukaryota > Metazoa > Arthropoda > Insecta > Lepidoptera > Papilionidae > Parnassius > Parnassius smintheus. The sequence goes on along the minus strand of JAUPFT010000031.1, from coordinate 13,718,397 downwards.
TCTCATCAAACCACCACCAAACTGGGTCGTTTGGAAACGTTTGCTATCTACGAGTCCGTCTTGATGTGTATTTCTTAATAAGTAACAAAACTAACTAATACAAAAACAAAAACTTAAAACGGCAAACGAATTTACATTCCACCTGATAGTAAGTGGCTACTGCAGACCATGCACGCCTGCGAACAGCTGCAAGCAGAGCAGGCTACAAAAATACGTTGTCACCTTTGATGACTAAGATGAAATGCCTCACAGACTGTAATAATACCGGCTCACACGCGCTACTGCTTGTCGGCTAAAATAGGTGAGAGTGTACCCAGTATTCATACAGATTACAGACGGACTGCCTAGAAAAGACAGACAAAAGTCCTACTTCATTTTTGAGAAGACATTTAAGACTAAAAAAGTTTCTCAAAATTGTTAATTATTGTTGTTATATCTAATAATATAACTAGTAATTTACAGGTAATTGTTTTATCATATCCTTAAATTTTTTTTAAATATATAAAACGTTACCTCCTCACTAGGATTTTCTCTTTCATCGTGGGGGCAGTTTACAAACGTAAATTTCACAAAGACAAACATCCAGACTAAAAACAATTACTTTTGAGCCATACAAATGCTTGTTCCGTGCGGGATTCGAACCCGCGGCCCTTAGCGCTGTAACTCATTGCTAAACCACTGCGCTACGGAGCCGTCAATTCAAAAGTATTTGAATACATAATATAGTGACTTTCTAAAGGAAGTTTTAAATTTCTCTCAGCGTAAGTATTTGACTTTACCTTGTGCAGCTGAGACTTAACAAATTTCGTCGGTTAAGGTAACAATATCGGCTTGTCGCTGTAAAGCTTCCCTACGAGATCGTTAAACCGTTTATGTAAACAAACCTAAGTTGTTTGAGTAGAAGAGCTTTTATTTGACATTAAAGTAATGAGTTCAAGGTAACAAGTAATCTTTTATAGGTAAAAATAAGGATCAAAGAATTTGCCAGCATCCGTCTTTTCATCCGATTAGAATGACACCCTCATTCTTCAAAACAAGACGGAATAAGCCTTTAATGAACTAAGTGAGTGCGCTTTACGGCCTTCGGTTGCATCATCACTTAACTTACCGTACGGTGAGTAAGTACTACTTACTTATAAAAACAAAGTACCTGGTTGACCGCAGCTTTGCTCGGTATTTTTCGCTCGATTTTTTTTTAATTCGTGTGTTTTGGAAATTATATTTAGATACAAATTACATACTGATGAAATATAAATAATATTAGGTAGCTAGCTTAGCTTAGCAGAAAAAACGGAACTGGTTATTTGAATAAAAAATCATGAGTGCAATTATTTTAATTTAAATTTTCTTGTTTTTAAAAAATACTAAAAAAGGGCTCGAAAAAATAGATTTTCTCAAAAAAGAAAGGAACATGAAAAAAAAATTAAAAAAAGTCGGTCGGTCGGTCTAGGCTCGAACCTGGGCTTTAAGATTCTGTGACCGACCATTATACCAATTAAGCTATTTACAATCTTTAACGATCCGTCAAAATTTACCTTCTTATTCTAACGATATTGTAGCAGTTTTTCATTGCCTAAAAACACGGACAAAAAGACATTTTCTAAAAATAATTCCTAGCTAGATCGATTTACTATCCCCGAACTCCCTGGACACTAAATTTTATGAAAATCGTTGGAGTCGATTCCGAGATCCCGATTATATATATATATATATATATATATATATATATATATATATATATATATATATATATATATATATAAGAATTGCTCGTTTAATAGTAAACAAATAACTATTCAATATAACACTTTCTATTATTTTTTAAACATTAGCTTTTGCCTAACCGCAGTTATTTTTTTTAGTCGTTATTAGGAAGACACTGTTGCCCATCTCCTGCCCTGATCCTGATTCCTGATCCCTCTGTCGCCTCTTACGACACCCACGGGAGATATGGGTAGTAGATATTCTTACACCGCCACTACACTCTGCCTACTATCTACTTAAATATCTTAAATTTAAGCTAAAGAACTGATGGGCAAGAAAGGGAAAAGTTATTGAATTAATGCCTCATACCCTTAGGACGCCCCACATGATGTAGTGATGATCTGATGAAACATGCAGGGAGTCAATGAATACAGATCGCTCCGGAGCGTGATTTAGAAATCTATTATCAGCAGTTGCTTTATGATGGACCGTAATGATGATGATGCATGTGATATATTTTGTGATGCTGCTATTTGGCAAATGACGTCAGTTAAAAGTATTTCAGCTATTATGAAGTGCTCTCTGGAGATATTTTAATCAATGAATATCCTTAGAATGTCCTCCAGACCGAATTTTGGTCACGGCGGTCAGTCTTAACGGAGACTAGCCATCAGCGCAGGACAGGAATATAGTGCCCGAGAGTATGCGCAAGCACAGGTCTCTCCATTCCCTCATTCTCATAGTCCAATAGGACGGCTATCGGTCATAAAAGGTGATTTTCCAGGAAATAGGGTGAAACAATGACAAATTCCTGAAAAAAATAGTCCATGCTGCAACTGAGAATGTCCTGGTAGTAAAACCCAATGTAGAGCCGATTCAAGCCGGGGCAGTAGGTCAACTTAGTAGTCGCGTTTACGATCACTGAACCAAGGAAGTAGTCGTTTTTATATTATTAGGTTCACCTTCACAATTTTTTATGAATTCGAATGAATGATCATATTGACAGATTATACCTCAGGCCTCAATCTTCTGTACCTATAAGTTGCTAAAGAGAATCGTTGTTACCGAAATGTTAACGAAACAAATAAATCAATTTAAAGGCCAGCGTATCTGCTATTCCCCTGGTGTTGCAGTTGTGCATGGACGGCGGTAGTCGTTTACCATCAGGTGAGTCGCAAGCTCGTTAGCAGAGGAATTATCTATAAGAGAGGATTTACCTATAACGATATTATCCTATGTATATTTTAAAAAATCAGTCTACAATTTTTTGATACAGCGTTATCACTTACCTTGAAAACAAGACCTTTGCATTTTTGCACCATACTTATGTAATAGATCCGCCTTGCAGAACGGAAATTATTAGCCTCTGAAGGACTTTCTCCAAATCCTTTAGAAACTTCTCAGAAAAGTGTTTACAGGAAATTTTAATTTCACTTGGACTGACGTCCAAAATTTCTTTAGAATAGTGCCGGGGTGTAAGAGGGAATATAGAAACTATTTCTACAAATTCGTGAGTTCATGCTCCTTGTTGACAAAGTCCCTGACGACAGACTGATGCTGGCGATAGATAGCAGAATAACCTGCGTGAGAGTGGTGGTGGTGGTCTGAGAATCGACTATTCATATCCATGGGTGTCTTAAGAGGCGACAGAGGGAAACCGAAGCAGGATATTTGTAGTACAATCTTCCCAATAACGACTCAATCTAATAAGAATACTATAGTTGCCAATCCAAACCTCCTATGAGGTAATCTGTGGGGGGAAGCCTTTTTTATAGAATAAGGGTGACAAACAAGCATATAGTTCACCTGATGGATGTGGTCCATAGACATCTACATTTATCCAAGATTAAGAATAAAAATGCAGATGTGTTGTCACCCCTGAGGACGAAGGTGAAATGCTTCGTTCCAGTAAAAAGTGTCTCCGGATCTCTACAGTAACCATACGAAACACAGCATTACTGTATTGTTTCATGCTGGTTTTTTTTTATGAGAGCGTGGTGGTACATTGTTTGTAAATAAATAAAAGTGTAAAAATAAGTGTTGAAAATAAATAAAACTTATCTTATTTATAGTGTCGAGTAGTTAATAATCGTATAGTTAGTATACTTTGATAATTAATGGTCACAAATCATAAAAGGCATATAAATTTAGAGAGTTTACCAATTTGTCAAGTAAATGGAAAGTGTCACTCTACTGAATGTTCTATATAGAATTTAATCAAGATTTAAATTGGTTTTTTTAGGACCCGTAATTCAGCGAAAGTGAGATAAATCGGCTCATGCCGCGGGTCAAGTGATCAGAGAAACTTCTTAAAGAAGAAAATATAAGGAAATAAATTGGTTTCATAGTTTCGTTCGAGATGATTCTACCTTTTAGAGAAAACAAGTTTAACTAGAAAAGTTATAAAGAACTGTTCTGGTTTGTATTTATTTACCCTTTTACTCGACTGTCGACTGCTTCAGAACGATAGAAATGTTTTTCCGGTATATAATGAAAAAGTATGGATGTATGTGCACATCTATTATTTACGTGAGGTGTTTATTTATGTTTAGACTCCCCCTTCTCGCTCATGTAAAATTTCATCAGCATCATCATCATCACAGCCTACCCAATGTTGAAAATAGGCTTCTCCTATCGATAGCCCCATAGAAGAGAATTTTAATTTATTTTATAACTAATATATTTTTTCCCCGATGGGAAATCGTACAGTCTTAGTTTAAAAACTCTATTCACTATTTCCTTGAAAACACCGGATGAAAATTTAGCTAAAAATCACAATATTAGTAATAAATTATAATACAAATCATAACTAAAATCAAAACGTTGCGTTTTTTAGTTTTTTTTTAATCCACAACTTTTTATATAGGAGAGGGGCAAACGAACATGCGGCTCACCTGATGGTGACTACCGCCGCTCATGAACAACCCCAACACCGGGTGAATAGCAGGTAGGTAAAGGAGTACGCTCTTTTCTTGAAGGTCCCTTAGTTGTATCGCTCCGGAAAAATTGCCCGTGGTAAACAACTGATATTTACCGCCGGTCTAAACACTGATATTTTATACAATTTATTTATTAATATATCTATTAATAAATACTAGCATTACTACCAGTGTTTATTAATAGATACTAGTAGTACTAAAGCATCCACTATATTCCTGAACATAAAATTCATAATAAATTAAATAGTTAACAAGTTTTGCAATCATTTTCATATTTTACGGCTATATGTATAACTTCAAAACTCACCCGTTTCAACACAGTGATCTAACCATCTTAGAGATGCATTAGCTGAGCTTGTGAATGTATGAGTGTCAGTGCGTAAAAGTTCCGTATCGGTACGTGACTACAACTGATCAGTACAAACAGTTGGCAGCTCACTTGAAAATCTGGTACCTGGATAAGCTTAAAGTCTCCCAACATAAAAATATTTCCCCTCAATTACTCTCAATAATAAAAACAATCTCATTGAGACACTTTGTAAATTCTACAAGGTTATCACCACTATCTGTATGCAATATATATCGAAGAAAATAGCAAATTGCGATTGTCAAATTCTATCTTGACACACTATGCGATCACTGCGACAGTTACTATTCGAAACCAAATATTATTCACATAATTCACGCTGATGTTCTGTAAAAGCGTGTTACTTCCCCGTCTGAGCCATCCATTTTTGCTACAGCTATAATATAGCTGCAGCGTCGCTCCACTACGTAAAAAAACTGTGTAGGAACATGCCCGGTTATCCATTATCTTTCAAAATTCTACAAAAATTCTTCCTCATAATTCATGATAGGTTTTTCTGAGCGGGGAGCTGAAGTTGGCGCGCATACATTCTGTGGCGAAACGCCGCGCCGTCAAAGCACAAAGTGTCTGTTAATCTATGTGCATAAAACTTACTGCCAACTGCGCAATTTGTAAAAATAGGTATACACTAGCAGTTGCTGCGTGATAACTTGTACTTTTATCACTTTGTATGGAACCCCTAACAATATATATAGTTCACCACTATTAATGCAGTTTTATTTTATATCCAAGAACTACAACATGGTACTAGCACCAACCAAAATACTTTAAATTTTCAAAAAGTTTAAGCTATTGTAACCATCATTCAGTAGTGTCACATATTCCATTTGCTTCTCCAAAACCTCGCTATGACCTTTATAAATAAATAATAAATAAATTCTCTTTATTTCAGGCACATATCACCCATATAAATTACCAACAAAAAAAAGACAATGCAGTACAGAATTACTAAGAATTAAAAATAATTATATTATAATAATATGTAAGTCTAAATGGAGGGAACCATCACTTCAAGCAGCTATCTTAAGCCATTTTTGATAAAAGGCTGTGGCCGGCAGTCTTTCCGCAAACTCACTAATTATCCTGTTTCTACACTCACCAACCCTGGACATGAATGATGCGATTCTGAATCTTTGAATGGCATTAAACGTATTAATTCGTGCTTCGGCAAACATGTCTGAAGCACTGCAATAGCGTTTGCAATTTTTAATTATTTAACTTTATGTAATTGCTTCACATCATTAACGCAGTCCACTCATCTCATCATCACAAGTCCACTGCTGAACATAGGCCTGCTACGAGTAACACCACATTTATTATCACAACTTTAATACAGCGTAATTTTAATAAACGATGTTCCTCTAACTAGATTTATTACACAGTATTTAAGGTTTATTAAAGCTTTATTGTACAGTGTTGTAAATTACAATGAAAATTGCTTTATTGCCAATACTGTGTGCAGTAATTGAGATAAATTGTAATTTGAAGAGCTGGAAAGATGATTTTAATGTGTTTCCGTTAATAGTGCCTTGTTTTAGGTATATTAACTTATTTTATATTCTTCTTCTTCAAGATACTATTAGTTCATACTGCGTAGGTCGGAACAGAAATTAATAATTTTAATCTGGAGGTGGCCGTGGTTAACTATGACGTTAGAACGTCAAACAACTTAGTAACCCCTCCCCGCAACCCCCGTGACCATGGGTGCTTTAAAATGCTTGAAAAGTCGGGAATATAAAATAAGTTAATATACGCGATAAAATCTGTAAAAACTAATTTTATTTAAATGGATAGTGTTCTCATAAATATAAGAAATCATTATCTTAAAGACAAGTTTACCGTTTTGGGGCGGTGTAAGAATATCTTACTTCATCCTGTGGGTGTCGTAATAGGCGGCAGAGGGAAACTATTCGGGAGATGGGCAGCAACGTCTTACTAATAACGACTAAAAATAAAAAAACAGCGGATGGCGACCCGCTTTCCAAGCGTAGCAACTATGGCAAATATCCCCCCCCCCCTCCCATGCGGCAACCCGTGTTGAGCTGTGGTAGCTCAGATGGTTAACGATCGCTGTAAATATAACAGAACGCGAGTAACCCGGGTTCGATCCCCGCCGGCACCAATGAAATTGTTAATTGCAATATTAAGTGCTGATTTACCACGTGCTCGGCGGTGATGGAAAACATCGTGAGGAAACCTGCATGTCTGTGGAATAAGGAAAAAAAATATTTCGAAGACATGTGAAGTTCGTCAAGACGCATTTGGGCAGCGCGGCGGACACTTCATTGCCCTAAACCCTCTCAGAAATGAGGGGAGGCCTGAGCCCAGCAGTGGGACGTATATAGGCTGTAACTTTACTTTGCTTACTTTTATGGGGAGGCATATATTCTGTGGACTTTAATAGGCTGTATCGGTAGCGGTAAAAACATGTGAATTCCGTCAACGTGTACTGGAGCAGCGTGACGAGTTGTTACATAGCTCTTTGAGTTGAGAGGAGGCTTGCGCCCAATTCTAGTACTTACGTAGGCTTGATAACTGTATTAAGGCGACACCTCCTTTCATCGAATAGTATAGGACTATGGCACCACTAACGAAAGTGGAATTTTGATATAGGTAAATTCATGTCTTTATCTCGAATTTGATTGCTCAAAAACACGATTGTATAATTTTGACTCGATCATAATTATTTGCGAAAACACCTCTAAAAAATCACTATAGTCGAAATTACAACGAAATCACAAATGCTCACATCATATAGATCAAATCTATATGCTTGGGAATCACTCAAATATATTCATAACATCAATATTCATAAGTTACTTGGTCATTATTTTGATAACTTAAATTAATAATTTTTTTAAAAATATTTTAAGATTCTGACAAATTGTAAGCGCTTATAATCGTCGCGGGCGCTGCGCAATTTTAGACCTTATTGCGGCGTTTCTTCAAGTTTTTGTAGAAATTATGTATTCACTCGGATCTTAAAAAGCCATTTGATTACAATGCGCGCGCTCTTACTCACAGTAACACTTTTCATACGCTTAGGGGATGTTTGGTCCCTGTGATTGGTCTGGTAAATTACACAATATATTAAAATATCCCCCGAAATGTCATAGACCAAAATCAAGTCTCGGATTGTAAGTAAGGGTGCTTTCGATATTTAAAGTGTCTGGCAATAAATACTGCAGACAGAAGTTGTATGGCAATATTAATTTTAAATCGTTTACAATATTCCCTAAAACATACGTAAGATGCAGTACTCAGACCTTAAGTAAAGTGAAGTACAATTTTTACGTACTTTTAGCACCTGGTAGGTGTACCTGAGAATTGGCCGTCGGTCTAAGTTAGCGGGTATGTACGTTCACTGTACACACTAATACTACTCTATATTTGTTTATATGTCTATTATGTGTATTTTGTCCATCATAAAATAAGTAAGGTCTGAGGGCCCTGGGATCATGGACTAATACAAAAAATATTGATAGTAAAACTTAGAAGTATTACATTCCTCAAATAACGTGAACGAATAATGTACACAATAAATAATATTTTATATTTATTACGTACAAAATAATTATATTTAACTTGGCGTGGCGTGGCGCTCTGGTTTAATAATGAGTTACGGCGCTGAGGGGCGCAGGTTGAATCCCGCACGGAACAAGTATTTGTATGCCATGCAAGTAACTGTCCCGATTCTGGATATTTGTTCCTGTGCAATTAATGTAAGTCACCTCCCCCCGCGATACGGGAGAAAATCGTAGTATAAATTTTTTTATCAAAAACATATAATCCAATAAGTCCTTCATATGTAGGATTTCACTGCTTTCTAAGTGTTATTAAAATTTGTATAATTAAACTGAGTTGCTTGGCAGAATTTTTAGTTAGCGGAGTCAGTTTAAGCATTTTATCAAGATTATCTTCCTCTTCAAGTTTATATAAGCTAGTGCTTGACTACAATTCTCCAGGTACGTGGTGAAATCCCAGATGATAAGTCAATCCGTCTAAGCTTATTGACTCGCACTAACAAAAGCTTATTGACTCGTGCTTCTAAAGATGCTACGAAAATCCTAGTGTCGTAGTTGCCCTACAAACGCTGTATAGTGTTGGTATTGTGCAAAATATATTACTAGGTATCTCATATATGTTAGATGTAAGATATCCAAACCGGCAGTGGACAACAGCGGCGTAGATGATAATCGTTCGGTACTAAGTTTTTTTTTATTGAATAGAGGGTATTCTGGCATGCAACTCACCTGATGGATGGGAAGTGCTCACATCCACTCATTAGCAACTGCAACATCAATGGAATGCATGGGGCAATATCTTTTAAAACGTCGTGCTAGTTCGCAAAATCGGTGGTTGCATCCCACGACACAAAGAAGTCGTGCAAACTAGCTCTTGGTAAATCGCACAGTGGTGGCCACCAAGCATCTTTTTGCTATGGTCAAAAAACAGCAGCACTCTCTATTCCCTTACTCTCAGAGACCGATGGCACGGCAATGCCACACGACGAGAGAGTGATCAGGCGCACGACCAATGGTTTAAGGCACACGGGTGAAACATCGCCAACTTCCTGACTCTGAGCTGCTACTTGGACAAACCCGACAACTGCTTTAGGCCTTTTTTGAGATTTATACCCTCGACCTTATGACCAGTCGTGCTTGTGATCACTAGACCAACGAGACTATCAAGTTCCACGTTCTGTATTACCACATGCTCGAAGGTGAACGAATACATCGTGAGGAAACCTACATGCTTGAGAAAATAGTTTCAGACTTATGAAATACATAAACACGCATCAAACATCCAGACCTCGAACAATTATTTGTTTGCCATATTCCGGATTGAGTTCCGGAAGCTTAGCCATTGAGCCACATATCCATCAACAGAGCCTTCCTTGCCCTTAAAGCTCGCTTACAACTGAGAGAGGATCTATAATCCGTCCGACATATTAAAGTAACTTTAAGTTACTTTATATCCGAAAGTAAACCGCTTACTATCATACAAAGATGATTAATTTAAAGAGTAATTTATAAAACGAAGTCTTCATTATGAACACATGCCGGTTAATTACGATCAAATCAAGTTTACACGAGCATGAGAGTGTTAAATTTTGGTTTAATTATCAGTAAATTAATTACCGAAACAATAGAGTTGATTGACAACTTTAGAGCTGAATATTGATTTAATCAGGTCGTGCCAGCCAGCTAGTAAGTTTATATTTAGATATCAGAAGTAAAGTTATATATTAAACTAAAGATCTGCCCAGGCTTCGCACGCGTCTTTTCTGGATCTTTACAACAGCGCCACCTATTCAAATGTGAATATAAACCATCTACAGACCCACTAAAACACACACGATTATCACACATTAATAAATATGACCACATTATATCACTATGAATGAATATGACCAATTTCATTATCACCCTAACAAAAGGACTACGTCGCGATTTAAGTATACAATTTCGTTATTAGATATTACGAGGGTGGATTGAAAAGTACTCGGCCTAACACAGATCCATTCAATTCTAAAAATCAAATCTACCCACATTATTTAGTTCAGTTCAGACTAGTTCATTGTGTGAAGTTCGAAACGTGTGCGATAATTAGTTGTGATTTTATAAATTTATTAACAAAGTAATCGGACATAATTTCCGCGAATGGAGCAAATCGAGCAGCGTGCCGTCATTAAGTACATCCATAAGAAGGGGCTATCATCAAAAGCCATCCATGATGACATGGTCAGTACATTAGGCGATTGTGCTCTGTCATATTCATCCGCCAAAAAATGGATAGCAGAATTTAAGCGTGGTAGAGAGAGTGTGAAAGATGAACCCCGCTCTGGAAGGCCTTCGACGTCAACTACTGACGAAAATATTAAAAAAGTACTTGATTTAATAATGGGAGACCGCAGATTAAAAATTAGAGAGATAGCTGAGATTATAGGCATCTCTTATGAACGAACTCAAAACATCATTGTCAACGAGTTGGGTTTCCACAAGGTGTCTGCGAGGTGGGTTCCGCGACTGCTTTCAGTTGAACAAAAAAGGACGCGATTGACTATTTCACGCGACTGTTTGGAGTTATTTGAAGCCGATGCAGATGATTTTTTGAATCGTTTTGTTACTATGGACGAAACATGGGTCCATTACTGTACACCGGAAATAAAACAACAATCAAAACAGTGGAGAAGACCTGGTTCACCACCCCCTAAAAAGGCTAAGTCGATTTTGTCGGCAAATAAGGTGATGGCTTCAGTATTCTGGGACTCGAAAGGTGTGATTATGATTGATTATCTTGAAAGGGGTCAGACTATAAACTCTGAATACTACTGCACCTTACTTCGTCGTTTACGAGAGGAAATAAAAGAAAAACGTCGAGGAATGCTCAGAAGAAAAGTCCTGTTTCATCAAGATAACGCCCGTGTTCACACGTCAGTACAGTCAATGGCTGAAATTCACAACTGTGGCTTTGAACTGTTACCGCATCCGCCGTATTCACCTGATCTGGCACCATCAGACTTCTTTCTGTTCCCTAACCTAAAAAAGCACTTGGGAGGTCAAAGATTTTCGACAAACGACGAGGTCAAAGCAGCTGTAGACACATATTTTGACTCTAAGGAAGAATCATGTTTTTTCAACGGTCTAAATGCTTGGAAGGGGAGGTGGCAAAAGTGGATTGAACTTGATGGTGATTATGTAGAAAAATAAAAATATAACTGATTTAGTATGTGTTTATTTTCTTGGTTAGGCCGAGTACCTTTCAATCCACCCTCGTACGTATATAATACTGCCCAAAAACGACTTTTTAGTATGGAATTAATCTTCGTTAAACCAATCTCACTGTTTACGCTCGATTGTAGCTACAAATTGCAGGACGCGCGTATCGAGCGGGGTGAGGAACCGGTTAGCGGCTCTGCCAGTGCCCCAGTCGATCGGAATCTTTGGAGGGCTGAGGCCGCGCCGGTAGGGGTCGCAAAATTAGACTAGAACATTCTATTTGCGCGACGCCCGGGTCGACTAGAGGTCGTGAGTTTTCATAAGAATTACGACATTGAATAAGACAGCCTCCACGATGTTGTACTTTGTCGTTAATATACATGACAACGAGGCTTATTCTTGAGTTTTACTTGCGCGACTCCCGGGTTGGTTATACGTCGCGAGACTCTTACAGTGTTATCTTAATTTGTTTTCGTGATAACGAGGCCGGAATCATATAATTATTGTTGTAACCGTTTTAAGTATTGTTTGTGACTGGTATACGGTTGCGGGTGGCCGGTGTTTGGATTTGGAGGCCTAAAACTTGGGTTAATCGTGCCCGCTGTTTTGAATTACTATTGAACATTTGGGTCTAATTAGACCGCCTCGAGGTTAGTTGTCTGTTTTGAGCGTGTTACGTGACAAGAGACCTAATTTAAGTTTCGAGTGATTAAAGTAACCTTATGCCGTTAATTGCATCAACGAGTTGTTAGTGCGTCGTTTGATAGCGTGATAAGACTTTTACATTGTCGGGAGAACGCTGAACTTTGTGCCTCGAGAAGAGACCGCGTTCGTTCTCATGGTTATAGTTTTGTGCTAAGTGAACCTGAGACCTTGAACCTTGACCAACCGTCCTTAAGTTGTGCAGCATGTCACTTGTTTTAATGTCGATTAACGTTGATTTGGTTGAATTTTAAGTTAATTAAGTGTACAATAAAGTTGATAAATTAACATAGTGAAAATAGAAGCAGAAGCTTTCAATTGGTGAACGCCCCCCTAGAGGGATCTCACATTTGGAGAGAAGCAGCGCCTTTGGATCGGCAGTCCTGGATCAGCGGGGCTGTCGGGTTACACAGTGTATAAACTACTACACACTATTTACATGCACATCACTTCCCACCTGACAGGTACCTCGTGGTCAACCCTATCTCCGCCAATCGGTAAGTGGTGCTTGCTTCTTTGACAGTCGTCATAATTTAATTATCCATAGGTCATTGGACCCTCCCCTCTGTTACTCGTTGAATTGGGCTACTGCGAGCCCTAGCTCAATCGACCTTTGTCGGGGTAACTCAGGGTCGTAACACTCACTATACAAATTTAATCAAAGTTTGTTCAGCCGTTTAGTAGGAGTTCAATTGCAAACACGCATATAGAAAAATTATGTATATATATATATATATATATATATATATATATATATATATATATATATATATATATAACATCGATGATGTTTCGACATCATCATTACAGCACACCACAAGTCCACTGCTGAATATGACTTCCTTCCTACGTTGGTTGCTGCCGAACACGGTCCTGAGCGACTTGGTTCTTCATGTGTTTTTCGTTTATGTACTAAGTTAAAATTATTTGCTTAGTTTTCCTTCTTTAAAATGTCTAATATCATATTGTTGCGCGCCTAATTTGATGTCTGGTACCTGGTACTAGCGCAATCTAGTGTCAGGGACCAGAGCGAGGAGGGCTTCCTAGAAAATTTCAATCTTGAACTTTCCGCCAACAGCGCCATCTAGTATCGAACAGAAGAATTAAGCTTTCTAGAAGTGCCATACGCGAAGTTTATGCGCCTGGTCGGTCGGCGCCCGTATTTACTGGAATATTCTGGATGTTTCGGTGGAAAAGGTGTATTTAAAGCCGCTGCAAACCGCGATCGGGGCAGTATTGAATTTGGCGAGACAAGCGAAGCTTCGGAACGAAATAAAGTGAATCAGTGTGATTAATTATTAGTGTCTTCTAAGTTTTAATTTATTACCGAACACCATTCGGTAATAAAACTGTAAATTTTAGTAGTTCAATCGGCAGTTGTTATTGTCACGAACCTCAAGCTCGTAACAATATCAAATAAAACTTTTGCATAACTTCCAATTCCAAAAACAATATTATAACAGATTAATTGATCTTAACTTTGTCACACAATAAGTTGTTGTATTTAATTATATTTATTCCAGTTTATTATAACCTGGATTTATATTTCGTGGCTGAAATTTGGTACCTCTTATTTGGTACCGACATTATACACTCCATACATGTCGTATATAATTACAGCCCTATTAATTTCCACTAAAATAAAATAAAAAGCTCATAAATTTATTTAAAAATAACTGCATTACAATATAATATGTAGACGAGATAATGTAAAACAAGCTCAATTTTATCGGAATCATAACTTGCCAAAAAATTAAAATAATGAGCGTTTTACATTGCCTGTGTGTTTTGATATTAAATTTAACACTGATAGACTTATAATTGTGTGATATTTGAATTATACTTTCTTCTTATGACGAAGACTTTTTTAATTGCCAATATTTGTAGACAAGACCATTTATTTATGAAAGTAAAGGTCGAAAAGGCTGCTATTGGGGGTAGGATTAGGGGGGTACCCTAGGTAAGCAATCCTTGATCGATCCAGCCAGCGCTAATAAAGTATAACCTCTGAAAATTAATATAGATTGGCTCCTGAAACTAAATTGGTTCAGATACCCATAGACCGAAACTCATCAGCATAGCTTCTTGGCGATATCAATATACAAAAGGGTAGTATTTACCCAGATGGACTACCAGATAAAAACGGAGCCCACTATGTAAGCCATTTATATATTATTTTTTATTTTATGTTTGCCTACTTGACCAAACTCAGTTTTTTGGAATCAAGAATGATAAACAAATACAAATTCCATCTGATGGTAAGTTTTTATGCCATGCTGCAGCTATGTTTTGGTTATAGCACGAATGCGTCGCTTCGACTGGGCTAGGACCACGATCTCACAGAAAACCAGCGTAAAATAGCAGCTTAATACTGCTGTGTTTCGTATGTGAGGGCAGAGAATCGGAGACCATTTATACTGGATACTTTTGATCAGGGGTAATATCGCTTCAGCATTTTGATTCTTATTCGAGGACAAACGTAGATGACTATGTGGACTGTGTGCTGGTTTTGTCACCCTTACTCTATAAAATACAAAAAAGTACTTGTGCGAAACACAGCAGTAATATGCTACTAATTCACGCTGGTATTCTGTGTGATCGTAGTTCTTCCCCGGACAAGCCGACTCATTAGTATACCACGTAATCTTAGACAAGAATAAAAATTTCGTTAGACTTTCATCAGATTTTTTTTCTTTTCATTGAACGTACGTGATGGGAATGATAAATGGCTCGCAAGAAAGCTCTAACGACAAATTACTGCCTAACATAATTTATCAGTATAATGTGACGTTCGCTTGAAGATCTTAAATTTCACAAAATGTCTACTAAAGTGAACGATGCCTCATATTCCTACAGAAATATTAAAAAAGTTTCAAGAAAAGAGTATATTTTTCTTTTGTTTTAAATTTTAAAATAGGACTGCTGGTTTGGTTTAAGATTCTACCGTGTTTGTGTAATCTTCAAAACCTTTAAGGAAAACCTTTAAGTATGTCTCGTACCGGATCTTTAACATTCAAATTAAAAATTCAAATATTATTTATTTTCGTACACCAATTCGTATTATTTTGTGATAAACGAGCATACAGTCCACCTGATGGTAAATGGATGATGTGGATCATAGATACGTTTATTCATAATTTAGAATCAAAATGCAGATACTTTGTTACCCTTGAGGACTAAGATGGTATGCCTCGTTTCCGTCTCTACACACTCACCATACGAAATACAGCAGCAATTCGCTATTTTTTTGCGTCGGTATTCTGTGAAAGTGTAGCCATACCCCGCGGTCGAACCGTCTCATTCGTGCTACGACTATTATCCCCTGAGCTACCTCGGCGTAATTTTTTTTTATAGGAGAGGGGGCAAAAAGCATACGGTTCACCTGATCAAAGAGTATAGTAAATATATAAGAAAAAAGAGAGCCCTCTTGCGAGTAAAACTGGTGCCCCTTGGAAAAAACGCCACCTGATGATTGTTACGCTAGCTAACTATAATATGCATGTGTGCGTGTGTATATGTATATTGCTTATTGCTCACCCCTTCATTTAATATACATATTATATTCATTTATAATATACTATTTCCATTCCAACTTTCTACATCTGAATGTAGAAAATTGGAATGGACATAGTAATAAATTAATATAATAGTAATAAATAAATGAACAATAATAAGCATTGATACGAAAAGAACACAGAAATACTTTTAATGGTTTAGAAATAAAGCAATTATTTTCATAGAGATTTAATTATATTATTGACAGATGATACACAGAAATAATAATATACATATGCTCAGTAGTATAATATGTATATGATGTGGGCACTCAATGATGATTATGGAGGCATCATTTTCAGCAACACTAACACGTTAGACGTTATCCGATTAAGTAAAACGACTAATAAAGCACCATAAACTGAATATTTCCTGGCCAGTACACAACACCACACTTATTTAATTATTTTACGAAATATGAAATAATAAATCGACATCAAACTCAAAGCATAGAAAAGTTAAACCAAACGAACTCCATTCAATTTGGAAAATAAGACATTCTCGTTTATACTAATATCTCTTTGTAAAATTTAAAAATTAAAATTGAACTTTAAAACTTTATAATTTCTTTTTCACAACAGCCACAGATATATTTATATTTTCCGGTACAGAGATGTGTATCACAGACTACTCATTTCAATCAGACATAAAAATAATCGGAACGTACGTAATTTATATATTATAAATCATGTATTAACAATTATTATGTGATCTTATATTACAAAATTTGTAGTTTATAATTTATTAGATAAATAAAAAAAAATTAATGAGAAAATTGTAAAGATATTAAAATGCAAATATCAAAGTTCCTATGCTGCAATTGAAATATAATGCGTAACATGGATCACTGCTTCCTTCTTTGAGTATTGAATTAACTAATATTACACAAACTGAGGAAATTATGATCCGTACCGTATACTTGATGGCGTTACTTTCTATGCGCAAATGCCTTATTCTGGAACTGTACCCCCCCTGCACCTGATGTTAAGTGACTACCGCCGCCCATGAACAACTGCAACATCAGAGAAATGCAGGTGCGTTGCAAGCCTTTTAGAAAGGAGTAAGCTCTTTTCTTGAAAGTCCCTAAGTCGTATCGGTCTGAAAAAATTACCGGTGGTAAACTATTCTACAGAGAGGTCGTACGCGGAAGAAAACTCTTAGTGAAACGTACTGTGATGGACCGCCAAGTATACAGATGGTGTGGATGGTATCGGGAGTCTTGCCACGTAGTGCGTTCATTAAATTTGGCGGCTGGGATTAATCCCAACAATTCCTGAGAGCACTCTTCGTGGTAGATGCGAAAGAAAATGCAAAGAGATGCAACATCTCTTCGCAGCGCCAGTGAGTCGATCCGATCGGAAAGCACTCGGTCGTCGACGATTCAAGCCGCTCTGAGCTGGATGCGGTCAAGTTGTAGGAGCTGGCACCGGGGAGCACCAGCCCAGAGATGTGAAAAGTATTCCATGTGAGGCCGAACATGCGCCTTGTAAATTTGAAGGCGGAGTACCGGCGTGAAATACTGTCCCACTCTGCTGAGCACGCCAAACTTTTTAGAGGCCAATTTGGCCTTCTCTACCAAGTGACAACGAAACTGCACGTCACTCGATATGTTGACGCCGAGGATTCCGATAAATTACTAAAAGTACCTATTGAAAGTAAATTTTACTTATAACAAAATCGATATACTCACGACTTTCATTTATATTTCGTCTACAAATCAAGCTATCATGTTCACGGAGCACATTTGTCTTAACTTATAATAATTCAGCTCGACGTGTGAGCTCATTGATTTATTGCAGCTACAAATCATAAATGTTCCGATAAAAGGAATTTAAGTATCCGAGTATCATTATTGTGGCATTTTAAAGAGTATATATTTAAAGAATTTATATCGATATAATACTAATTCATGCTAGTCTGACTATTTACGTTTATGGCCGTGAAAGGAAAAGGGGATATCTCCCGCCGGGCAAGGTGTTCTGCCCGGGGAGCGGCCAACACTCCGGATTTTGATAGCGCGATTTAGGCTTCAGTGTGTTTCGCTTGTGGTGCGCGACGACAGCGCCGCCACACGTTCTTCTTCAAATGTCAACTCTCTTGCACGTGGTATGTCTTTGTAGTTAACAGGGTTCAAAAACTCAACCCACAGACGGGTGCTTGATATCAACATAACAGATCAATAATCACGAAGCCACCAAATCATCTGGGGTGTGTGAGATAAAATCACAAAGAATGGACAAATATTTCCCGGTCTTATGTTAATTAGTGCACTTCAACGCAATTTAATAAAAAATAAAATAATTCTAATTTTATCCGACAAATTATTCTGCATGGATTTAGAGTCTAGATCCGTGACAACTCAGCGACTCAATCAATAAAAACTATTAAGTAGACTAGCAAACTCGGTTAGATCACCGCCGGCACCAACCAAAATGTTAATTACAATGTTATGTCCAATGTAAATTGTATACTATGAGCTGAATGCTGCTATGTTTTGTATGGTGAGTGTAGAAAACTGGAGAACCCCTTCACTGGAAACGACATATTCCACCTTTTTCCTCCAAGGGTGACAACACATCTGCATTTTGATTTTTAATCAAGGATAAATGTCTATTTTTACCAACCATTATTAATTAAACCAATTATATTTATTAAAGACAACACATTAATTTTTTTTGTACAGGAGATCATTAAGTGCGGTAAAGACACGGGGAGCAGGCGAGTGAGCGCGCGCAACGGTGCGTGCCACAGAACACTATTACTCCTATCGGAGAAGAACGACTTCATACAAAATTTAAGAAATGTGATATATACCCACTAGTGCCATCTATCGTTAGCCTACTTGCACTTCTCGTGTGGCGGGAAAATTTGAACGTGGTATTTTTTGGTTTTTTTAATTTGAGGTATTTTTGGGTTGCCTATCCCAAGGCTAAAAAAGAACAAAAAAATACAAAATTTCTATTTAGTTATTTAAAATAAAAATGCAAATTAAAATTTAAAAAACATACATAACTTCATACAAAATTTCTCCAGCAGCTTAGTTCTTTCTATAAAGACATTTGATGGGTTTAATCATGAAGAGAAAATCAATATTGATTACAATATTTCAAACAATGATAAACATAATATATAAGATTTATAATCATGGATGAATTGATAATATGCACAATCACAAATCGCAGAATGTCTACAATAACCAAAATATCAATATTTTAATCAAAAACAAGTTAATTAATAAATAAGCTTCTACACACAACATCCACAAATAATAATTTGGTTTTGATAATATTTGGTTGTCTATCTATTTCCCTGAATTGACACTAAAATTTTTGTCTCTATGTTATATGCAATATATTAAGTATTAAATGCAGCTTATAAATAGAATAATTTTAACCCAAAATTATAAAACACATTAATATTAGATTACAAAAATATTCCTCATGTAATTTTAAAAATTTTCATATAGAGTACTTTCTTTTTCAGGTCAACATTATCTGATATGCTTTGATGTTTGTGGTTGTTCTTCAGTGGATATGATGTTGTCCTCCTAATGTTGTCCTTTTTGAAGATCCTGCTTGTGGTTTCGCAGCAATAATTTGCGAAAGACCAGCTTGTGATTCTACAAAATAAAATGGGACTACACTTTGTTAGTCTGGAAATAAATAAATACTGAAATAAATTATAGTATAATAAATATATTATATAAAATTAAATTAACATTATATACATTGATATTACTTTCATAGTAAACCAGTCCCTACTCATGGCACTACATTACCCTTGTACCAATACAATAAATGAATGGATCTTGTTCATTTGCTTGCTCACACTTGCTCTATAATACACCTACTGTTACACCTAATATAACAAAATAAGATAGAAAATACAATAACTATGTGAAAAAAGAGAAGTCTTGTGTTTATCTATTGTTTGAGAACCATTTGATGCATTTATTTCTACTGTGTTGTACAAGTTGTGCCTTTAAATTTGATAGGTTTAGGACGAAATGTAATTATTCATAGAATGTGATGCCTGAACTTTCTTAAGTTTTTTGTTGTTATTAAAAAAAATCTTTGATTGTTAAAAATAATATGCACAGTGTGTTGTACTTTTATTAATGATTCAAACTATACTGTATGTGTTCTGTCCATCCATGTTAGATCCAGATGATGTCATCTGAATAATTATCATCATCTTCTTTACAGTCTATCAAAGTTCACTCCTGAATATAAGAATCCCCATGTAAAATATCTGAGTAATCCTTAAAGAAAACTATATACATACCATATTACCATATACATTATATATATTTACTTACATCACATGGGACTGCAGTTCGTAAGAGTTTTTTCTTGGTTGCATCATTAAATTAACCATCATGAAAATGTTTTTCACTAGCGTTCTGGGCTCATTATGTAGCTTTGTCTGGAAAGCTAAAGTAGTATACTGCTCTTGGGAAGGAATATAATATTTCGCCCACAATTTACAGATGAAAACAAAAGATATAATTATTAAATACAAATATTATCAAAGTAGGTCCAGTGGTTTGCAAAACAATAATTTGTTTTTAAATCGTTAAAGAGAAACAAGAGAATCTTTCACTATAAGTTGGACAAGAGATTTACTTTAGGGTTAGAACTTATAAAACAGTGTATATGTACATTGTATACGTACCGCAAAATATAATTTACTGCGTGTTTCGGAAAACTAAATAATTTCATGTTGTCAACGGTTGGTGAGCTGTTGCACTTAGAACACTTTTTCTATTTTCTTTATCCGCCATTGGAGCGTAGTTTTTAGAGTCACTATTTCGTATTTCACTACGAAACACTGATTAAATTGCACATCATATAAACGAACTTCACATCATAGAAACGAACTTGCAAAATCTTAGAAAAAGACACAAACAAAACAGACACAACAACTAATTACGAATAACAATAATTTAAAAATTTATACGTCGGCGCCATATTATGAATTTATGAGAATTACATATATAATATATACTCATATAGATGTTTTTGTGCTACCAGAATTAAATATAATTTTCTACTAGTTGAAAATCAAAACAAAAAGAAAACACTTATTTTTCTTTTACTGTTAAGTGTATTGTTAATATAATAACGTAGAAAAATCAACAGGCACAGTTATCTTCCTATGGATTATTATTTCTATATTCAGAATTTCAGAATGTACCAGGCGGTCCCATAATGAACTGGCCTGATATAGTTCAACGCGACATGTCGCTACATGTTGTGTTGCATTAAGTAGTACGTTTATCGTGCACTTAATATAAGAAACATGCATCGACATGAAATGCTTAGTCTTAGTTTAACAGGCATTTGAATAACGAGAGTCGCGTATTTTTTCAAAATGTCGAAAACTGAGTATCGAAGTGTCATAAAGTTTCTGTTTAAAGAAGGTTTATCCCCTGCCCAAATAAAAGAACGATTGGATGGCGTGTATAAGGAGTCTGCCCCCTCCTATAGCACAGTGAAAAATTGGGTGAAAGAGTTTCGCCTCGGGAGAGAAACCGTCGAAGACTTTGGCCACGACGGTCGACCTGTGGAAGTGCTCACTCCCGAAACGATTGCTCTTATCGAAGAGGAGGTTTTGAGTGACCGCCGTTTGAAGATTAGAGAAATTGCAGCAAGGCTTGGGCTCTCTAAGAGTACCATTCATCGCGCGATCCATGAACATCTTCACATGAAAAAAGTGAGTGCAAGATGGGTACTGAAACTTCTTTCAGCGGTACAGAGACAGGAAAGAGTGCGCTGCGCTTCGGAGTTTTTGGATCTTTGTGGCGAAAATCCAAAGACTGTGATCGAGCGGCTAGTGACTGGTGATGAAACTATGATGTTGTATTATGATCCAGAAAGCAAGCGCGAGTCAATGGAATGGCGTTATAAGGGTGAAAAGCCCCCTAGAAAGGCAAAGGTGCAACAATCGACTAAAAAACTGATGTGCACAATATTTTGGGATTTTCAAGGCATTTTGATGGTGGATTTTAAAGAACGTAATACAGTCGTGAACGGCGAATATTATGCTTCTTTAATATATAAATTACGAGACAAGATAAAGGAAAAACGAAGAGTCAAGCTGTCTAAACGTGTCCTGTTGCTCCATGACAACGCCCCTGTTCATACCGCTGGTATTTCGAAGGATGCAGTTCGTCAATGCGGCTTCACAGAAGTTCAACATCCACCTTACAGTCCAGACATGACCCCGTCCGACTATTATTTATTTCCAAATTTAAAGCGGAAGAAAATTTTCAAGCGATGAAGAGTTGCAGGCGGCCGTCTTCATTTATTTTGAGGATAAAAAATGTGATTGTTTTTATAAAGGTTTAGAGATGTTGATTCACAGATGTCAGAAGTGTGTTAGTATTCATGGTGATTATATTGAAAAATAAAATTGGTTTCGTTTCATTTCCTTCATTGGTTCATAGTTAGGCCAATTCATTACGGGACCGCCGTAATTTATTTTTAGCAAAATTTTACTAATTGTGAAACAAGG